>BSBM01000155.1:18872500-19522500 GCA_027924585.1 Larix kaempferi | reverse complement strand
CCTCACATCACTCTCAATTCCCCATAACTCGACAAAAATATCTATGTACAAAAAAATTAAATGTGTTTTTGTCATACTTTATAACAAGCAATGTTTCTAATTATAACATACATGAAAATGGAAAAAGCACTAAGAAACCGTTAATTTATACGTACCAATAAAATTCAATATTTCTATCGCAATATTAAATCAAAATATATAGAGTAGATATATTATTGCATACCTCGTACACTTCAATGGACTTCATCCAAGTCATCATCTGTATTATCTGATCCAGAGTCAACATTGTAAGGATTGGCCATATCATCATCGTCATCGATTTCAATTACGATCATCATGTCATCGTCGATATCATATTCATGGACATTGTCGGCTACATCATCTGATTCAACTAATTCTTCGACATCTTCTTCTGGAACATGATCATCTAACTCATGTTGATCATGATCTTCAACGTCATCTTCTTCTCTGAGAACCTCTTCATTACCTTCATCTACGTTATACTTTACTGGCCTTCTCCTTGGATCGTGTCTCACAAAAAATGACCAACCCGCTCTACCTGGAACCCCAGAGTAAAATACCTGTTCACATTGGGTTGGAAAAAAATAGGGCTCTGTTCCTGGCTCAAACAACCTTGTATTTACCATGGTAAATCCATTATCATGTTCAATAATTGTTTTATTGGGATCACGTTGATTCAATCAACACCTGTACCATTTGACAACAAACATAAATATCTTGAAGGAGTTAAAGTCACGCTGAAGAATGTCTTCCAGATACCCATAGTATCGATTTTCAGAGAGTTCTGGATGTTTGTCACTTCTAGAGGAAACATTGGTCACCTCAAAGACTACATATATTCCACAATGTGATGTTTTCTTCGTTTCATCCAACTTTTTGATGCAATATCTACAGCCATTGCACCACATAGCCTTATGGTGTTTTACCTACAACAATCCATACAAGAAAAGATTACATAATGATCCAATATTTATGATTAAGTGCATGTTTATAATGCCATACAGGGAAAAACATCAGTGTGTACATCGACAATATGTTTGAAAAATAAATAAATAGTGTGGTTGATTAATATGCTTGCATGTTTATCTTTTAAACCATATGCTAAATCGATTTCCCTTTGTGTTAGATTGGTATCTCCATTGCGATGTGGTGCTTTAACCAATGAAGCCACACCTTCTCATGATATTCCATGACCAGATTGTTCACATCATTCTGAAATCCATACCTTCATCCAGTCGATATTGTTTGCGATGTATAAATGAATTGCATCCCAGTCTCGACCAACTGTTTGATGACAATAAAATTAAAATTCAATACAAATGTATATTCACTTAACAAAGTATATTACACTCTAAATTGATGCAATATATTGAATATCAAAATAGAATTTGTATGATATATATACATAAAAATAAACAGTCAAATGTGTTATATTACCTTTCCCCTTTGGGTACTCCCCTTCGAAATTGTTATTGGAGTCCGGATCACAAATGCGACATAAATTGAGCCTTGACGCTAATTTAGGAAGATATTCACTAATATACAACATGTTTTGGTATACCATATATACCTACATCATAGAACCCTCAACATGTGCTCGTTGTCTAATCAAACCCTTCATAAATTTCAAGTGCCTCTCAACCATCCACATGGAACTTGAGTGCACAGGTCCACACAATTCAATATCCTCAACTTGGTGTATGATGTAGCGTTTCTATGCATTGAAAAATGTCGATTAGATGCTTCTGTATTTCACACATGAGATGAGGGATTTCTTTCCTCCAATACTTTATATCTTCTTTATGGAATTCTTTAGATGACAACCATTTACAAGTGATGCAACCCAATCAAGAGATTTAACAAAAAAACATTATATTACATAACATGAATTAGAGCACAAAAATAAAATATAAGTTCTATGATGAATTAAACAAACACTAAGTGCATGCAAAAAATCGCTACTTACCTCATGTATTTCCCGAGATTATATATTACTTGTTTGACATTGCTGTCGAAGTTGTCCAGGAGAGAGAGAGGTAGAACATACTGTAACAATATACAAATCGTTTCATTTTTTAAACAAAGAGTAGACAAACAAAATACCAACAATATTAACTGGAATAGAAAAAAAGAAATAATTAAATGCATACCATAATAATTACCTTCATGAAGACATGCCAATCATGCGTTTTCACCCCCGCAAAATCACCTTTCTTTGTTATGATATTCTTCATGTTCGCACAAAATCCGGTGGGAAATTTAATTTTTCACATGACTTCTTTTACAACATTACTTTGTTGGTCTGTTAACATCCATGGAAGTGAGTTTATATTAATTTGCTCTCCGTTGCTATGAAATTGAATGACGTCTTTCATTGCATGGTTTCCTTCTTGAATGTCTTTGCAAATTTTGACAATTTTTTCTTTATCAATCCTTCCATCCAATATTCTCCATAATGTTTCAATCACATTCTTTCTTATATGCATTGTATCAAACATATGATCAATTTGTAGGTACTCATAGTAGGTGCTCATAGTAGGGAAACCTACTAAATTGTTTAGGATAACTTTTCATTCCTCGTGGAATCCCATTAATGCCTTCATGATCACATGAACAACCATCATGAATCGTAGTTTATAAAGAAATTATAGAAATCAATGTCAATTATAGTAAACAACACACAATAAAAAAAATACATAACATTTCATATACGATGATTCATACGTACCTTGACGATTTCTATTATATTGAAACTTCCATAGGTGAGGTGTCATTCTCTGTGGTTTTAATGCAGTCTCTTGCTTTCCATTAAACATATGTTTTTTGGTAGTTCGATACCTGTGATTCTTAGAGAGGAAGTGCCTATACTCATCAAACACCTCCTTTCCTAAGCTTTTTGAATGATGAGATTTGATCTTAGGACCACAAACTGGACATGCAAATTTCCCCTTTGTCTGAAGACCTACATAAAGAGATGCAATATCTATGTCAATTATAATTATATACAAAATGAATGGATTATTTAGAAAAATATGTGTGCGTAATATATTAATTAGTTCATAAAATTAAATGCAAATAAAGTGGAACTTATAATTACAAACCGCAAAAATGGGTTAACCCTAGGGCATCATGTATTGTCCATACAAGCATTGCATGGAATTGAAATTTCCTTTGTCGTATTGGTCTAGATACGTCATACATAGTGATGCCATTCCATAACTTTAGTAGCTCGTCAATAAGAGGTTCGATATATACATTCATATATTTGACTTGGTACTTACCTTATTGATTTGAACATATAAAAAATATAATTATGAGATGTACCATTTAGATATATAAACCATATTGCACAAGAGAAAAATAAAAAATATATATATGGCATTATGCAACAAAATACGACAAATGAGATGCCACTACATTAAAAAAAAGTTGTAAACACAATATACTTGTAACAATCATCGACAACATTATGTGCTCCCTCTTTATTGACAACCATGGAGGAATATTATTGTTGGTAACAAAAATAGGCCACACTGAGTAAACAGATCTCATCTCTACAAATGGATTGACACCATATGCTTCCAAATAAATCCTAAGATTATGAGGTTCTTCTTTAAAGTGAGGCCATTTTTCCTCCATATCTCTAAATGCAGACCCATCTGCAGACATTCAAATAATGTCATCTTGACTTCTGTTCTGTGCATGGTAATCCATAAATTGCGCTATGTTTTTGCACCTGAACTATCGTTGAAAACGTGGAATAATGGGAATATAACGAAGAACCTTGCGATGCACCTTTTTTGTTACTTGATTGGTTCGATATCTACTGATATGACATTCCGGACATTTGGTTGCAAATTCATGCTGATTATAATATATAACATGGTCATTAGGGCATGCATGAATTGCTTCATACTGCATTCCAATTTCTTTCATGATGGCAGATAAATCTCGATATGTGCGAGGTAAAATATTTGATGGTGGTAACACAAATTCAGTTATCATGCTACAACAAATTAAAATAAAAATCTAGTTAATATAATATATAAATAATATTAATGAAACACATTTCATCTATATTAATTTGACTTATGAATTAACAATAAAATTATTAGATGAACGGTGATAACCTTTAGCGTGATCATATATATTATGTGATGGAATATATTACATACCTTAACATTCGTGTGAAGGATATGTTTGAAAGACCATTCATAACTTTCAAGTTCATTATCAACAATATAGTAGAGAGAAGATTTGTGTTGGAGCCCTCATTAAGGGGTTCGTATGCCTTCTCAAGAAGAGGTAAATCATGAATATCATCAAAATGATGATGATGATCATCATCCATTCTAACATTAAATGAATCATGGATCAAAGTATTTGTACCATCATCTTTAACTATGTTATTAGTATGATCATCTTCTTCAATATGATCATTAACTTGTTCTCCATTATTCATAACTACATGTTCCTCTGGTACTTGTTCTGAAAGCACTTCCTCCAGACGATATGTCGTAGGATGTCTTTCCTTTATAATTACATGAAACCATCAATAGATAAAAGTTAATATAAGAAATATTAAAATAATACATACATTTACAAAAGAAATCAATATAAAAACATATATAACGCAAAACTTACAAATGGACGATATTCATGTCCCCCCTCAGCGTGTCCATGTTCCCTACAATGTCTTCTAGTTGTTGTGATCTTTATTCTTCTCCTCTTAAAGCCTCTGCATTGACTACATGGACAATAACATTTCCCATCACCCTTTATTTTCAGTCCATCCCACAATCTAGCAAGCAATTGTCGATTTTGTTCATCTGGATCAGGAATATTTCTATTTGAAATTTTCTCATAAAGAGCTTGAATAAAGATTATCAATCTTAGAAAATCAAGCTCCACACTTCTCTATTTGTAATCACAAAAACAATAGAAATAATGATGTATTCTTTTATGGAAAATAGTCTGCCGAATAAAAAAAATTCCGCAAACCGTCGCTTGTATAGCAAACATGTCGGAATGCTTCGAAATTTATAGATTTTAAAATATAAACATTCGCCGGATATCCAACAAATTAAGCATAGTTACCATTGTAAAATACATGTCGGGTATCCGACAACCGTGAGCATAATATAGTGTCGGATATCCGACAACTGCGGCCATAATATATTGTCGGATATCCTACATCCGCGTGCATAAGATAGTGTCAGATATCCGACAACCACGGGCATAATATAGTGTCGGCTATCCGATGACATTGGTCGACTATCCAACAGACGTTGTTGGATATCTAAGGGTCGTCGGATATCCGATCGACCCTTCTATCAATTTAAAAAAAAATCATCAAATTTCGTTATTCTGAAGGTGAAATATGACGACATAGTCCTTTTCGTCAGATGTCGTCAGATTTGGGGTCATAATTCCATAGTGAGTATTTTGAATCAGGATTGAAGAAGTGATATCATTCTCATATTTGTTGGGTGCATTAGTTCGGAAAATAAAAAATTCTTTACTATCTTCATTTCGAGTGGATTGCTTGAAACTGATGAGAAGAGTGTTTTATGCTTTGGATAGTTGTTTAAGAAAATTTGGAAGAGCTAAAGAGTTGAATGATTACATTTTCTTGGTTTTGAAAATTTCCTCTTCATCTCCTTGAAAATATAAAGTGAATTTAAGCCTTCTCGAAGTGTAGAAAAAGTTAGTGAATTCTCTCATATTCTTGATTTCCCTTTCACCTCTTTTATTCCTTGATTTCAAATTGGAGTTAGAGCAATCAAAAAGAGGAAGTTCGTCTTTTCATTTTGCTCATAGATCTAGCTTAGTTGAAAAGAAAAAAGAAAAAAGAAAATTGGTTTGGTGTGTTGTTTTCGTTTTGTTGGATTAAATGAAAGAGTGTTTGTAGTCTTTTGGTTTGATTGGAAAATAAATTAAAAAATGTACTTTGTTCATTTACTCTCGGAAAAGAAAGATTTCTCCTTCCTTTAGCTAGTTTTCACCAAAAAGCCGAACGACTTGCACTTCATTTAGCTCAGTTGTGCATTTTGTTTACTTTACAAGTCTACACTTCATGCATTCACCTAACTATATAAGATAAAATCAAGCAATATCCTAGGTTAAAATTTTATACAAACTCATGTGATAGGGTAGAGATGTGTTCCAACGTCTTAAAACATAGCAGCTATCGTTATCTACCTGCACTGCATCCCAGATACTTGCAGTTCTTCCATGTACCAATAGGTATATCAAACAACCTTTCACATACCTTCAGGTATATATAAAGGTACTTCACGTGCTCAACAGTATATAGGAAGGCTCATGACATACGGTTCCGCATTAGACAACACTACTACAGATTGGAGCTCCCATGTACCTTGTGTATATCAGGAGACCCCATTAGTTTCTGGAAACCATCTGAGTCAACCATTGGCCACCTTGGTGTGGAAATACATCGAGAACAACACTCGGGGAGATACTATGCACGTATGTCCAAGTAGTTGAGTAATATGGTCAGGGGTATGGTCCTAATCCTCCCTGTTTAGTGCTCTGAAATACTGGTCCGAGTCTTATTGTTAGACCCTACAGTATATCACAAGTTGTGATGCCTTGATACTCCCATGAGGTTCTAGAACTTAATCCCACCTATCATATAATTTTTCTTGTGGATTTATCTTGAGTAGGACTTGAAGTGTGTTTTTTCTTTAGAATACTGTTAGGAGAAGATTTTCATCACCCGCCCTAGCTAAACATCCCTTAAGAAGATCCTGCAGAATACTAAATTTTCCTCCTGAATATCCCCTTAGTCAGGAGGAGAACTCAGGAACAAGCATGGATCAACCTACTACATCTGGATCACGCAAAGAAGGAATTCCTATCCCTGAATCGGGGGAATTTTTCTCCTTCTGTGAATCCCCCCATCACTGATCCTACAGGACCTTTGTTGGTGGAACAATCTCCTCCACATGACACATATTTTCATCACTCACTTGAAGGTAACCCTAGAGCTGTTGATTGCATCTATGCTCGACCCCTAGAGGACCCAATAGCAACTGCTTTTGGTCCAACTACATCATTTTTGGAGACATACTTACGACATGTTTTTTCTGATTTTGGTCCACCATTGATTGTGCAAACACCACCGCAATCTCCACACCCTACCAAATTTCCTACAAGTGCATAATTTTTACAACCGTTTCAATATACCATAGCTCATCTACGGACACTTGGAAAATGGGTAAGGCATCAATGTTTCCTATCCCAATCCACTTTGGAGGTATCCATTCTTGAACACCACTCCCCTATACATTCATTTTCTCTCCCTTCACCAGGAATGCTTATGCCTAACATGACCTTTTACGAATTGGGCCAACCATATTTTTTGCACGGTCCACATTGGCTCAGTTATACACCTATTTTGACCTCAATAGTTGGGGAGCAACCTTCAACCACGATAAATTTTGTGAGTGGAACAAAACCTTCACAACATAGTATGGTCGAAATTCACCCCCTATTCAGTGGTCAAAATTCAACCTCAAGGAAACCCATGGTCAATGGCCAACACATAATCACAGGTCCAACATGGAATTAATTGGCCACCCATTCCTCTGAAGTTACCATCGAACATACCCAAATTTGACGGAAAACCCAATGAGGATCCCAAAAACCACGTAATGAGTTATCATTTGTGGTGTTCCTCGAATTCCTTAATGGATGATTCTATCTGTTTAAGTCTCTTTCAACAAACCTTCACTTGTACCTCCACCAAATGGTACATCGAGTTACCACCATACTCTTTCGTCGATTTTCAATCCGTGGCCATGAATTTTCTTACACATTTCCAATTATTGATCTGCTATGAAACCGGTACGGATCTTTTAACCTCTCTTCGGAAATCTACCTCCACTCACATTGTAGATCATATTCACGAATGGAGGCGGAGATGTCGTCTCATTAAATATCCTATTTCGAATCATTTATTGGTTGATTGGTTCACTCTCATTGTTACCTATCATATCCAAGGACGTCGCTATGGGTGGGGCCGTTATAGAACACTTAGCCATCTTGTGTGCTAAGTACTTAGACTTAGTCTATGCTCAATATGGCACGTTATACGATATAATTCCCCATGCCCCCCTGCCCTACATATGATCCATCCAAACCTCCTATGAGATCACATGTTGATGGCATCATTAGTTCTGTTCACACCCAACCTACTACTCAATTGAGTGGATCACATAACCACATCAGTTCAACCCCATCCTTGTCACAGGCTGGCAACAACAACAATCAGTCACCTAGTCCTGCTTCCACTACGGAGGTGAATTCAGTCCAATTTGCTTCACCTCGGAAATCCAGTGGTAAAAATAATAAAAAAGGCAAATCCAAGAAGTCTTCTAACCAGTGGGAACACAAAAAAAATCCTGATCCCCCTGACACAAAATCATGACGGAAGGATAAATATCCTTTCTTACTGTGCGATGACGGCCACTTTACGAAAGAATTTTTACACCATGAAGAAGTCCAAAATTTTATCAAAGGGAACCCTCCACCCACAGTTCTAATGGACCCCTTCCCCATACAACAAAAACAAATGGTTGTGCAACAATCAACTCCTCAAGGAGAACCATCCATAACCACTCATGTTCTCATGATGCATAGCTAATCAGTCAACTTATCTACCAGGACATGTAGTTACAAATCTATTCCTTTCCTAATAAGGAACCCGATGGAGGAAATACTGAAAAACCCTCCACATTTGCATCCACTACTCCACCATCACAAGGTCCCTTTACCATTGAAAAACCTATACAAGATGCAATGTTTGTCCACCAAAAAGCACAATTCGAAAAGCCATTTTTAACCCCAATGCCCAGGTCACTCAAAACTACAATGTTGTGGAAGATATCACCTAGGAACCTTGTACTATGTCAACCTTAGAAGTCTTACAAAACTGTCCCAATCACCCTAAGACTCCGTTATCTTCCATTGGAGCAGTGGATCCAGATTCCTCTAACACTATCGTGTTTAGATTGGAATATTTCAAGCCAAGGCTTTCCCACCAATTGGCATTTCAAATCGTCACCAATGTTTCTAGGAAAAGTATCCATCATACTATTTTAGACGAAGGAGCCTCTACCTCTGTCATGTCGATATCATGTTGTATATCCATCAGCTCTCCTGATTTGAACTGTTCCCCTGCCACTTTGAAAGCATTTGGCGAAAGTGGATTTCAACCACATGGGCTTCTACAATTTTTAGCCGTCGAAATGGGAGGTAAGATTGTTTCCATTAAATTAGAAGTATTCGCCACCCCGTTGGATTATAACATGTTACTTGGTCTAAATTAGTTCTATTCCATGACTGTGGTCGCATCATTTGTCTTCCGCATTGTGCAATTTCCCCATCATGTGAAAATCGTCACTATCGACCAGTTACATTTGTGTACACCGGACACCACCACTCATCCTTCGGATAATGTCTCTCTTTTAGGACATTCATCGCAAATTTATGAGAGTGTGGCGGTAGGACTCCTACAAGACTCATCACTCATGCGATTCTTTCCAACACCTAATCCCCCATCACATGTTTCCATTGTGAACATGATCTCATCCATGATACCATATTCCTCCAATTCGGAAGACCCTTGGATTGTTCTCGATCTCATTGATGTTGATTTGATTGGAGCACAAATTCCTCTTAGCCTAGCTGAAGCCATTTATGATATCATCCAATCAACGTCAGATCCACCCGATGATCCCCACTTGGTGGCATCTCACTCAAGTTCTCTGCCATTCCGGTGGAACTCATCCTCACCATCATCAGATCATCTCCTCTAGAATTTTCACTCTGGTGAATCAATCATGGATATTATGAACTTGGATGAGCCTCCATGGGAAGACCATCATCATCGATCATCTTTCCTCCCACCTCTAGACATGGTAGAGAACGCGATTCACATTATCATTTCACCAGATGTCTTTCCTAACCCTCAATATTCTATTCTTATCCAAGATACAGTAACCGAGGGGAATTTGGAAAACATCGCGCCTACCAACACCTTAGATATCTTGATAAAACCAGGCGTTGTGGAACACATTCACATTGGAAAAACTTATTCTCTTGATGAAATCAAGACTTATACGACCTTATTTAAATAATTCTATGACGTATTTGCATGGATATAGGAATAAATGCCCGAGATTTATCCTGTTATCATTGTGCATGAAATCGAAACATATCCCGATGCAAAACCCATCTGGAAAAAACTTCGTCCAGTGCACCCAAGAAAGACTGTGACCATCAAAGCCGAGATTGAAAATATATTGAGAGATGGGTTCATTTATCCTATTCCCTTAATAGATTGGGTCTCTAATATCGCCCTGGTTACAAAATAACAAGGAACCATTAGAGTTTGTGTTGATTATAGGGATCTCAATAAGGCTTGTCCTAAGGACAATTACCCTACCTCGTTTATCGACCACATTAATGAGAACTGTGTCGGAAGCATCATCTTCTCATTCATGGATGGATTTTTTGGACATAATCAAATTGAGATCCACCTAGACGATCAACATAAAACTGCTTTCATCTTCCCATGGGGTACGTTTGCATATCGCAAATTACCTTTTGGCCTTAAAAACATTGGTGCCACATTCCAACTGGCCATGCCATATGTCTTTCACGATATCAAGTATTTTGTGGAACCCTACCTCTATGATTTTCCTACTCATTCAAATCATTGTGAGTTTCACATTGATCATGTGACAGTTGTGTTTCTCCGATGTCAACGGTACAATATCCATTTAAATCCCCATAAGTGCGTATTTTGTGTGTAGTCCAGACATATCCTTGGATTCATCATTTCCAAATATGGGATCCACATCGATCCCCTCAAGATAGAGGAAATTGTATCCCTACCCCCCCCCACGGACATTATGGAACTTCAATGTTTGCAGAGTAAGGAAAACTACCTACATCGTTTCGTGTGCAATTTTTCAGAAAAGACACAGGGTTATATGCGATTGTTAAAGAATGACGTCCCATTTATTTGGGATGACTACGCTCAACATGCCTTTGAAAATATCAAGCATGCTATAACTCCTGTTACAACTGTCGGATTACACCAAGGATTACATCCTCTATGTTGTTGCCTCTACCTTAACTATTGGTATGGTTCTAGTGTAGGAGGACAAAAACGCACATGAAAATGTGTTTTACTGTTTGGATTTTCCTATACTCCATCCTAGTCCTAACAACATTTTCCATTTTTTCATTTTTAGTCATGTATGCATTTTGCATGCATTCATGATTTTGCATACATGCATGCAATTGCATGCATCCCAATCATCAGTCCCAGCACCTAGCCCCAGGAGCTTCTTTCTGAGAAATTTTAACCCTCCTAGTGCTTAGTGCACCCTCCTTTCACCTACCACTTGTGAAAGGATCCCTCTCTCACCTACCACTCAGTTGCACTTCAGTTAGTTGAGTTATCGTTAGATCTTTCCTTGATTTAAGGCTCAATTGACTCTCAACTAACTGTATCACTCCGATGGACCTCCGGTGAGACTAGATTACCTATTCTGACTCCAGTTAGCTCCTCATGCACCCTCCACTAAGCCTCCTTCATTCAGTTAGTTATTCCATGTGCCAGTTACACCTACCACACTCATTTAGACTCAGTTTGACACCTGGTTGACAGTTACTTGTGCATTGATGACTCCACTGATAATGATCAGGACTCCTAGTTGTGCTTTGATGACACTCTATTGATTTGATGATCACTCCATGAAGGCTAATTCAAATTTCCACCTTGGCATTCGAATCCTCACCATTGTATTATTTATTTGTCCATATTGTGATTAATGAATTAGTGTGTGATGTTATTCTACTTCTATCTGAGTTCTACGGTATCATAATTATGTTCCTCCTTTACACTGCATTGACCACTCTTCTTCTATTTTCCTACTTAATATTAATCTTTCTTGTGAGGTATACATCAGCTCTTAGATCTGCTGTGAGGATTTTCACATGGTATCAAAGCATGTTGAGAGTATTGTCTATCTCCATTCCTGTGAGTTTTTTGTAGGTTATTACCAAGATTTCGAGTGCAACAGTTGCAGCAGTTTCTGCACTTTTGCAGCAGTAGTAGTTGCAGACATTTCCTATTGTTTTTGCAGGTTTTCTGAAACAAATTCCATGAATTCAGAAGGAATTACTCCTCTTTATCCATTCAACTATGATGAATGGAAACCACAGATGATAGCACATTTGAAGAGACATGGTCTCTTTGATTATTGTTTTGAAAGAGAGTTCGAATCCTCTGAAGAAGA
This sequence comes from Larix kaempferi, assembly GCA_027924585.1. NCBI lineage: Eukaryota > Viridiplantae > Streptophyta > Pinopsida > Pinales > Pinaceae > Larix > Larix kaempferi. The sequence goes on along the minus strand of BSBM01000155.1, from coordinate 19,510,144 downwards.
GAATGACTGGTTGAATGAAGGTTACATAGCATATGCAGCCATGCTATTTGATATGTCTTGTTGCATGGTACACCACTTCCTTTCTGTTGAATATCCAAAAGAGCTATGGGCCCATCTGGATGAAATATTTGGAAAACAAAAGGAAGGGATTGGTCCAAACCATTTCGAGAGCAATCCCACTGTTGCATTCACCCTCCTTGATGGTCTCTCTGATCATGAATTAGTATCAAACATATCTCATATTGAAGTTGTCCACAAAGAAGAAGAACTTGTAGATTCTACACTCATGCTCCAAATTTCTTCTATTTCGAATTATGTGCCAGCTCACACTCTAGAAACTGCAGAGGTTCTTAAATCTTCTCTTGCACAAGATTCTGTTGGTTTGCATCATGATCTATTGAATGTTTCAGAGGTCAAATCAGAAATTGGAGGTAATGCATTCACTCTCCTTGATCACTCACCTCCTATGTACTACTATATGATCATTTGTACATGCTCTCAGAAGTTTATTGAAGATATAGGGCATTGTCATTCGCTTGGGATAATTTCTCATGCATTTTATGGTTTTGATCTCAACTCTACTGGTTCAAAGTAGATCTCAAGAAACCATTCATTAAGTCTTGGAGCTGATTTAAAATCCAAGCAATCACTACTTGGGATAATTTCTCATGCATATCATGGTTTTGGTCTCACCTCTAATGGTTCAAAGGAGATCTCAAGAAACCATTCTTCAAGTCTTGGATCTGACTTGGATTCAAAGCATTCACTATCATCTGATGGTTCTTTGGGGCATAATCTCACCTATGATGGTTCGAAGGAGAAAACAAAAGACTATCTACACATTCATGGATTTGATCCTACCTTAGTTTATTCAAATCACAGGTTCCAAGATCATCCTCATACTTTTGGATTTGTTCTCATCACATTCGATCTGAAGTGCAAGTACAAGCACATGCTTTTTGAGCATGAACCACTTCTTCCCAAGAAGAATATACCTCCAGACATATGACCAAGCATCACACCTACTTGAGTTTGGAGCATTTTTTTTTGGTGTGCCTTACAGTCTATTTTGAGGGGGGGTATTTTTCCCATTTCCTCAATTTATTGACTGTTATTATTATTCATTGTATTGGGTGACCTTTGGTCTTAGTTACCAAGGCCTAGGATGGATTAAGGGGAGGTGTTGGGATTTTCCTATACTCCATCCTAGTCCTAACAACATTTTCCATTTTTTCATTTTCGGTCATGCGTGCAGTCATGATTTTGCATGCATGCATCCCACTCATCAATCCTAGCACCTAGCCCTCAGTTAGCTATCCCCAAAAGCTTCTTTATGAGCAGTTTTAGCCCTCCTAGTGCTTCGTGTGCCCTCCTTTCACCTACCACTTGTGAAAGGCACCCTCTCTCACCTACCACTCATTTGCACTTCCGTTAGTTGAGTTATCTTTAGATCTTTCCTTGATTTAAGGCTAGATTGACACTCAATTGGCTGTTTCACTCCAATGGACCTCCAGTGAGACTAGACTACCTATTATGACTCCAGTTATCTCCTCATGCATCCTCTACTGAGCCTCCTTCATTCAGTTAGTGCTTCCATGTGCCAGTTACACCTATCACACTCAGTTAGACTTAGTTTGACACCTGGTTGACAGTTACTTGTGCATTGATGACTCCACTGATGATGATCAGGACTCCTAGGTGTGCTTTGTTGACACTCTATTGATCTGATGATCACTCCATGAAGGATAATTCGAATTATCACCTTGGCATTCGAATCCTCACCATTGTATTATTTATTTTTCCATATTGTGATTAATGAATTAGTGTGTGATGTTATTCGGCTTCTATCTGAGTTCTAATGTATCATAATTATGTTGCTCCTTTACACTGCATTGACCACTCTTCTTCTATTTTCCTTCTTAATATTAATCTTTCTTGTGAGGTATACATCAGCTCTTAGATCTGTTGTGAAGATTTTCACATTTACTACCTTAGTAAGGGTATCATAGACTCTGAAACCTGTTATTTGCATGTCGATAATTTAGGTCTAATAGCCGTCATCGTTGTCCATAAGTTCCATCACTATATTTTGCTCCGGACTACAACTATCATCACTGATTATAACCCTATGTACCACGTCGTAACACGTCAGGTACTAGGGAGAAAATACTCGCATTGGATCGTGATTCTCCAAGAATTCAATCTCTAGTTTGAAAAGGCTAAATCTATAAAGTCAATAGTATTCGTAGAGCTCATTTTTTATCTTCCCCATATTGATCAAGAATTTGATCCAATTGTCTCTCTCCCCGACGAGTCATTGATTTTTATCACTACTTCATACCCTTCGTACATATATATCACCTTGTATATCCAAATACAACGCTTTGGACCTCACTTATCTCGTGATGAACGTTGTCGTATCCATCACCATGCGAAATATTATCTAATCACCGGTGACACTCTATATCATCATGGCATTGATTCCATCTTACGACGTTGTTTAACTCACAAAGAGGCCGAGCATGTATTGAATGATTGCCACTCTGGGGCATGTGGCGGTCATCTTTCTGGGATGGATACATCCAAGAAAATTTTATGTGCTAGATACTTCTGGCCATCCATCTTCAAATATTGCATGTAGGCGTTCAAGAAGTGTCCTCCTTGCCATATTTTTCATCATAAAAATCCCACACACCCAACCCCACTACATCCATTCATTGTCGTTGGCCCCTTTGCAAAATGAGGCATTGACTTCATGCATTGTAATCCTACCTCGATCGGGGGGCATGGTTATATCATTTTCGTTGTAGACTAATTTACCAAATGGGCTGAGGCTATGCCTACATACAAGGAATACAGAGAAACTGTCGCCTCTTTATGTTCAACCATATCATCACTAGATTCGGAGTCCCACAAGCCATCGTCACGAACCACGGATCACATTTTCAAAATAATATGGTCAATGAATTAAGCGCCAAATTGGGATTTCGTCATGAAGAAATATCCCTCTACTTGTTGGAACATTTAAAAACCCATTCCATACTTACGATATATTTTATTAGTCATCTAGATATTTTTCCTAGGTGTAGACTATGTGGTTGGCCTAATTTTTTCTTTTATGCCTCCATATTCCATCCTAAGTCACAAAAACAAATTTGGATAGATTATGGATAATATTTCCTTGGATTCTGTCTGATTTTATTCCATTCCTTAATTAGAAAGACACTTTCCTGCTTTGAAAAGATTTATCCTGCTTTTTCTTCTTTCTAGTGGATAAGGTAAAGCTAGTTGACTTGGAAACTCTCTCTACTTGACCAATTCAACCTCCACCACTTTATTCTCTCCTAAATTCATCATTACATTCCATTTACATCACTCATGAGATTTCATGCCATATTCATCCAATTCGTGAGCCTTTAGAGTGTTTTGGAAAGTGCTTTTGACACCTAGGGGTTTTTATGCTTTTAGTAAGCCTTACTTTTTTGTGCTTTACGACTTGCCTTTAAGGCATTATATTTTCTCTCTTGAGATGTATTATATATTATATTCATATTGAGGAATAATATATGAGATGATATTTCCATGAACTGAGTTCCATCTCTTATGTTTCTGTCTCAATATTTCTTCTTCGTATTCTTGCATATCTTTGAATAATGCTTGTGAGGACTTATTTGCTTCAATATTATTGGATATTAGAATTCTTTCATGGTATTCAACCTATATATAATTCTCACATGGTATTGGATCCTTTGGATCTCTTTATTAAATTAGCCTTCCAGTATAATATTTCAAAGAGTTTGTTTTGCAGGTACTAAAGATCGAATGGGAGAAATTTCTTCAATACATACAGTTGTTGAATAAAATAAAATTATAAACAAATTACCTCACTACCAATGTCTATGTCCATTAGAGGACCAATATCCTTTGATGTGGTATTCTTTGTCTCGACATAACATGTATAAAAGCAACTATGAATCTCATATTAATTAAACAATTTTAAACTAAACTCAAAAACTTAAATAAACTTTTGAAAATAAAATTGAAAATAATAAAAATTTATAAACAAAATTACCTCACTACCAATGTCTATGTCCATCATAGGACCAATATCCTCTATTATGGTATTCACCTTTTCTCGATGAGTCCCAACCTGTAACATGTATAAAAGAAACTATGAATCTCATAATAATTAAGCAATTTTAAACTAAATTAAAATCTAAAATACACTTATGAAAAAAAAAATGAAAATAATAAAAAATTATAAACAATTAACTCACCACCAATGTCCATACTACCCCATGTTTCCTTAAATTTAAATTTTGTTATTAAATAAAATATTGTGAATAAAATAAACTAAAATTAAGTATATCTTTATTTATCAAAACTAAACAAATGATTTTTTTTAAAACATACTTACATAAGATGGAATATCATCAAAAAAGTTGGAACCTAAAGGAACCTATGAACAAAACCATTTTCAATTTCAAAATGTGTTCATGTATTAACAATAAGATGTACATAAATTACCTAAAATGATATTTTAACAAATCATACAATATAAATTTGAAACGTAAATATAGATCTATTTAATAAATATACCTCTCCAATATGCCCTTCTACATTTTCACTAGTGGAGAATCAAAAATCATGTTCATTCAACAATCTAGTAAAATGCAATCAATAAACATTTACGTAACATTCAAACTATTATATAACAAAATATACAAAACCATAGATATAAAAACCAAAAGTTAAATTCAAAATGAATAAAACAATTATAGATTGTATGTATATAAACAACGAACCTCTCCTCTACTCGTTGTGTCATGGGGTAGGACATCTAAGGCTATATCACAACAGTCCTTTGCATAGGCCCTAAGATCTTCAATGCTCATTAACTCTACCTTATCATTGCTTCGGTAAACAAACATCTGACACAAAGTGGCTCGAGCCCTCTCTCGACCCAATCCCACATCAACTCCTACAAATGTCGATGTTAAACCCTCGGTCACACAATCCCTTGAATCTCTCCCAACTTGGGATGTGGGATCCATCTTTGATCTTAAAGTCACAAGCCTAGGTGGGTGAGATAGTTGCAGTGGAGATTGAAGAGTTATTGGATCTCGAAGGGCACATTTTCGATCATATATACGTCCCCTTCCAACCCATAAAAGATAGAATGATTATTGGTATAGTCTGGCTTCATATTTAAGATAAACTCTGCATAAAAAAATATGGAAAAATAATTAGGAACCTCATCGTTCCATGGAAACCTACCATAGGCTACAAGGAACCAATCATATAATAAATGTGCAAGTTCGGGTTGCTTGAAATATTGCACTATCAACATTTTTTTTCTTTAGTCCTTCTTTGAAGTTAAAAATTGAATTGACCTATTCTTTTGTCACTCTCTCCTTCACAATAGACCACTTGTCTGGAACCATCACTTGTGCCCTTGTCTTGTGCATCAAGTCAATAAAACCATATGTAGTTGGTCTAATACCCTCATATACCTCAATTAATTTTTGCAATGATTGCAAAACAATCTCTAGACTTTGTTTGCTCTCTGGAGGGAGATCCAAACAAAAAATATCATGTTGCAACTTGTTATAGTGAGATCTACAACCTACAAGGGTTATTTTTTTAACACTAATATCCCATGGAAGATCCTTGGTTATATTGGATGGATAATTTTTTATGGGTGTACAACCCCCATCTTGTTAAACATAAACCCTCATTGCTCGACCTTCATCCCTTTGTGCAAAATTATGACCCTCTTCTAAACCTTGCTCTACTTCAAAGACAAACACATAAATTTGTGTGTAAACATACAAACTTATTAAACACATGTGCAAAATCACAATTGATATATATTAACATATAAATGTTCATACCAACAGAAGGTCGAGATTCTTGACATTCTCCCATAGAATATATGGGGGAATCATTTATGTCCCTTTGACATGACTGGTGATCACCTGAATGGGATCTATACAACAAGCTCGAATCTAGAGGTCAACCCGAAAATATTGTATTATTAGTGGAGACACCAATGACTGATGACCTTGTTGACCTCCCCTTAGTAGATGTAGTTGCACCTGTATACCTTACACGCTTTTTCCTCGAAGACCCCCCTCTTTCCATTTGATAAAATGTCTATATTTAGACAACACTTTCAACTCAATACATGTTCAAATTTTACATTTTGATTTAAATATTCCAAACATTTGACATCCATACAAAATTTAACATTTTGATTTAAACATCCAAACATTCGACATCCATACAAAATTTTACATTTTGATTTTACATTTTAACTTAGTGAATTCTTTAAAAACAACTTGAAAGAGGTGCAATAAAGTCAATTTCACAACAAAGGAAGACTTGGAATTATAGAGTACTCCTTGGACCAATATTGTTTTAACAATATGGATTCATATATAAAAGTGTTTCTAGCTTTTATCTTAATGTAAATATATTATTTCATAATTACAATCTTTTACTTTAGTTCTCAAAATTTGGCAATGTACCAGGTTTGACTGAAAAGGAGCATAATATAAAAATGGCAAGGTCTAGATTTAACTCGTTAATAAGGTTTAGAGTTCTTAAGTCTGAATTTTCTCATTGAATATTTTTTGTACGGATGCAAATGTGGCATATGCACTAATAATATTGAAAAAAAAACTAATTTGGCATATGCACTGAGAAAAAAACAAACTAATTTGGATTTAACTTGTGCTAACAATATTTCAGTAAGGAGGTTGAGAGACTCTCATACTTTTTGAGAATATTATACTCTACCATATTTTGCATATATATTGACAAAACGACTGCTCATAGTCTCATCATAAAAGGTCTATACATACAAAATGAATTCTATGGAAGAAGAAACCGAGAAGAAAAAACAACTAAGGTCCAATGAAATAAAACGGGAAGAGCTTGGTGCATAGGTTGCTAGAGTGCCTAAGCAATGTCTTCAAGCTAGAAGTGATCCTTCTACTGATGTAAAAGTTGATTTCAATCAATCATATTGTTGTACAGAGAGTGAAGCAAGTATAGAGAGTGAAATGGCCATATGGTTCACAAGGATATTTGGAGTAGTCGCTAAGAAGGGTGCAAAAAAAGTTGGAAACAAAAATATGAGGGCACAATGTCCCCAAAACCTAAAGAGATCCAGCGTACTACAAAATCTCACTGCAAAACTTGGCGTCCTGGATGAGGGTGTTAATGTAATTGTAACTTCGGAAGATATTTGCTTGTATATTTTATATTATATTTGTCTTTTATTATTGTACCTCCAACGGAGATGTTTATTCCTCCGGTCGGAGAAGTCATTATTGTATTTGAGTCATGTAAAGTCATTGAGGTTAACCCTCCATTGTATTTCGGGGCATTAGAACCCAGAGTTGAGTCATCAATGGGTTATTAGACTCTCCTAGAGAAGTCGGCCTAGTCAAGTACAACTAGGGGTCGACCTAGTTGGGTAAAAGGTCAAGTGAAAGATAAAGTATAAATAGAGAGTGTGCCTCTCTCATTTGGATCATTCACACACTCACTCACTTCGCATTAGTGAGAGAGAGGATAAGTTCGCACAAGTGGAGAAGAGAGAAGCTGCTGAAGACCATCTCTATTTTTGGGTTTTACTTTTGTGACATTGTATTGGTGATCATTCTATCTCCGAGGAAGATGCGGGGTTTTCTCCTTTATGGTTTCCCCGATGAAAATCTTTGTGTCTCTTGTGTTTATGTTGTGCTTGATATTCTCTTAATAAGATCTTAGATAACTATTGATTAAATTGTGAAAAATTAACATGGTATCAGAGCTAACCTGAGAAGAAGACACTATGCAGTTGCAGAAGCTAGGGATTCTTGGGTCAACACAGATCATCAGCAAAAGAAGGCTAGGCTAACTCACCTAAGGAAGGCGCATCTTTCTATCGAAGCAAAAGTTGATTTTGAGCATTTTCAATTTTTGGCTTGTCACTACTGTGGGAAATTAGGGATTTTCACAGAAGTGGAATTTTGGAGTGAAATCAACATAGGAAGGTGCTCCTCAGCAAAATCAAAATTTACATGCAAAAATTGAGGTTTTTGGTTGGGTAAAAACCCCGAAAAGTCAAACCCTAATTTGACTCTGGACCAGAAAAACCATTAAACCATAAAAAGCCAGAAACTGCAGATCCGAAATTCCCAAGTCAATTTTCAAGGGTGAATTTTTGGAATCTTCAGAAACCAAGTGTACTAGGATACTCACCTCATCTAGGCGCATCTTCCTATAAAAATAGAATTCAATTTCGATAATTTTCATTTTTCGGCCCGTCACTACCATTGGAGGAAAACTAGGGCATCATATATTTTGGGTTTTTGTTCACTGATTTAGGAAAGTGAGTACATTGAACAACTCACCTTGAGAAGGTGCATCTATATTTCCATTCAAAAGTTCCAAATTCCAACTTTGGAAAATTAGGGTTTCTCTGACAAACCCTAGCCAACTACAAAACCAGTTTCATCAAATCAAAGTAGTAAGACCTACAAGATTTTCTATTTCCATTTAAAGTTCTCATTAAAGATGTCTCACCACACCAAGCTTGAGGATAAGCTTGAAGGGGCTGATAACTTATGAGCATGGAAGTATAGGATTAGGCTTGTCCTAGAAGAGAATGAATTGGACACCTATATGAATGAAGAGGTTCCAGTTCTAGAGGGAGATGAGGCTAAAGACTTACACAAGAATAACTTGGTTAAGGCTAAGAGGATCATTGTTGATTCTATTAAGGATCATTTCATCTCACATGTGTCATCCCTGAAGACACCCAAAGAGATGTTTAACTCCTTGACCAAGCTATTTGAAGGAAAGAACAGAAATCAAAAGATGACATTGCGAAACCAGTTGAAGAATGTGAAGATACAAAATGCAGAGACCATGCAGTCCTACTTTACAAGGGTCTCTCAAATCAAGGAGCAACTTGAAGCTATGGGAGAAAACATAGAAAATGGAGAAATTGTGATGACCACCTTGAATGGTCTCCCTAGATCATGAGACTCTTTCATTCAAGGGATTTGTGCTAGAAGGAAGTTAATCACATTCAGTAAGTAGTGGGAGGAATTCTCACAAGAAGAAGCTCGACTTGTAGCTCAAGAAGAGAATATGGGAGAAAACAACGATCAAGCTCTCACAACACACTCCAGGAGGAATAACAACAAGAGGGAGAACCATCATCACAGTAAGAAAGAGAAACACCACCACCAAACTCAAAGGGAGAACTTTATAATATCTAGAAAATATCTATCTAACATTAGATTCTATACATGTGATGAGAAAGGACACTACTCCAGAGATTGTCCCAGAAATAGAAGTGGCTCCAATAAGAAGAAGACCAACAAGAAAAGACACCATGCTCACACCGCGGAAGATGATGAACCTAAAAGAAAGAGAACCAGAGAAGAAAGTGAAGAATATTCAAGTGATGAAGAATATGTATTGTAATGAAGGTAACCAGTTACATGGGTTCATTCAGAAGGTTCCACCTCGTAAGGTGAAACTAGAGATGACTTTCAGTATTACATGAAAGGAGTAGAAGAAGCTACTGCATATTTGGACTCCGGAAAACAAATAAAGATCAATAATCTATGGAAAAATCTCTCATCCATTTTCAGCATTGGTTAAGGAAGCAAAAGATCAAGAGGGAGCACACTCCAGTAGCTCCTGCAAGGAAGCAAAGATTGAGAGGAAGTCCACCCAACAACCAAACAAATATAAGTATTTGAATTGTCATTTCTTGTATATCTTATTACTTAAATCATATTGTTCAGTCATGTACATACTTATGCTCCTAGATTTAGGATGTATATCATGCATGTTAGAAAAGTTGCATTAATGAACAAGATACTGCTAATATGCAAGTAATGGGTAAGTGGCATATGGTATTGTACAACATCCCATTGATACTTATCTAGAATGAAACCTCTTTGCTAACATGTTGGGAGTAGTGCACACTCTTAACAATGTTCTGGTAGAGATGGAAGGCATCTAGGAAGTTACCGTATGAATATGGGATATGTATGAATGTTGTGTTGAATCGTTGGCTAAGATAATTGCATGACTGTATGACCTATGTCTTTATGTGTAAGATTTTGTTTTTAAATCTATGAGATGTTTCTAATCATGCAATTGAACTTGACTTGTAGGAAAGATCATGTATCACCACCTACAAGAGAGACTTGTTTCGAAGAACAAGCTACGAAGATCAAGAAAAATACCTATTGAAGATATTGAAGAATCTGAAGTTCCCAGGATCATAAATACAGTAATGGAAGAAGCGATTCTAGAAGAATATGAAGACCACGAGATGGAAGACCCATAGGAACCTGTAGATCCACCCCATGAGAATAATTATCACAAGTGGAAACCAACATGGGTACGAGAGGCAATTCAAGATGCAGAGAGATATGGCGCTCTAGAAGGAATGCATAGAGAAAGAAAGAGACCAAGGCCATACTCTAGTTATGTAACCCTGCTGTGTGACATCATTGATAAAGAACCTTCCAACTATGAGGAAGCATCTGAGAAGAAATAATGGAAGGATGCGATGATCGAGGAGTACCAGTCAATCATGAAGAATTATGTTTGGGATGTGGTCCTGAGACCACTAGGGAAGTATGTTGTGACTTCCAAGTGGATCTACAAGATCAAGCATGCTGCAGATGGAACATAGAGAAACACAAGGCAATATTTGTGGCACGTGGCTTCTCCCAAAAGGAAGGGATATATTATGAGGAGACATTTGCACCTGTAGCTAGATATACTTCCATCAGAACAGTACTTGCTCTGGCTGCAGTGATGAAATGGAAGGTACACCAGATGGATGTCAAGATAATGTTCTTGAATGGTGTAGTGGAAGAGGAAGTGTATGTGGAGCAGACACTCAGATTTGAGACACATGATAGGGAGACTCATGTGTGAAAATTGAAGAAGGTCTTGTATGGATTGAAACGGGCACTCAGGACATGGTATGATAGGATTGATAACTTCCTGACTAGTTTGGGATTTACCAAGAGTAAAGCGGATTCCAACCATTACTAGAAGGTTAAGAAAGGGAACCTAGTGATACTTCTATTTTATGTAGATGACTTATTTGTGACAGGTGAGGATGGGATTATTGTGGATACGAAGAGGAAGCTTGCTGTTGAGTTCAAGATGAAGGACCTGGGCATGATGCATTATTTTCTAGGTATGGAGGTGTGGTAGAGTGCAGATGGAATCTTCCTTGGACAAGGGATGTATGCATTAGAGATCCTGAAGAGGTTCAAGATGATGGACTGCAAGGCCATGGCCACACCTATGGAATCGAACCTGAAGCTATTCGGTGATGCTTCATCAGATTCAGTTGATGCCATGATGTATCATTAGATGATTGGATCTTTGATGTACCTGCCGAATACGAGACCAGATATTTTCTTTGTTGTGAACACATTGAGCAAGTTCCTGATAGATCCGAGACATGTTCACTTGATTGTGGCAAAGCATATTCTGAGGTACCTAAAGGGTATGGTTTATTACGGGCTCAAGTATGATGCAAATCAGATTCAGTTGATGCCACGATGTATCGTTAGATGATTGGATCTTTGATGTACCTACTGAATACGAGACCAGATATTTTCTTTGTTGTGAACACATTGAGCCAGTTCCTGATAGATCCGAGACATGTTCACTTGATTGTGGCAAAGCATATTCTGAGGTACCTGAAGGGTATGGTTTAATATGGGCTCAAGTATGATGCAAATCATAATATTAACCTGGAGGGTTATGTTGATTCGGATTGGGCAGGCAGTGCCACTGATAGGAAGAGCACTTCAGGGTGCTACTTCAGTATGGGATCAGGTGTGATCTCTTGGTTTAGCAGGAAGAAGTCCTGCGTGGCACTGAGTAGAGCCGAAGAAGAGTATGTCACAGCTTGTTTGGCTAGTTGTGAGGAAGTATGGCTTAGGAATCTACTATCTGATTAGTTTGATATCCAGCTGGATGCGACTTGTATATTTTGTGACAACCAGAGTTGTGTGAATTTGTATGAGAACCCGCTGTTCCATGACAAGTCGAAGCACATTGAGATCAAGTACCACTATATCAGGGATATGGTGCAGAGAGGAGCAGTGAAGCTCTAGTATGTTGCGACGGATGAGCAGATAGCCGATGTGTTGACCAAGCCGCTATCCAGAGTGAATTTTGAGTACTTCATAGAGAAGCTTGGTGTACTCTAGATCGAGGTTCCTTCCAAGGGGAAGTGATGAGTTCGAAATACGCAAATGCATATGATCCTTTTCGACATGGTGGTAGGCTGGTACTCCCATGTGCGTTGATGTAAGTGTTGAGTATTTGTGACATGGTGGTAGGTTGGTCGTCCCATGTGCGTTGATGTAAGTGCTGTGCCTTTCCGACATGGTGGTAGGTTGGTCCTCCCATGTGCGTTGATGTAACTACAGTACCTTTCCGACATGGTGGCAGGCTGGTCCTCCCATGTGCGTTGATGTAAGTGCAGAGCCTTTCTGACATGGTGGCAGGATGGAAGGTCCTCCCATGTGCATTGATGTAAGTGCTGAGCCTTCCCCGAATGGTGGTAGATTTTTTCTCCCATGTCAGTTGATGGAATTGATGTGTGATGTGCATCTAGGTTGTGCTTCATTGACGATGAGATGATCTGGACATGATGAGGCGATAGTAGGAGACGTAGATTTTTGCGTAGGAAATATAATAAGTCCTTAGATGTGCAGAGGTTTTTGCAGAGGCAATATAACCAGTCTTGAGATGTACACAAGTTTTTGCAGAGGCAATATAATCAGTCCTAGGATGCACATAGGTTTTTGTAGAAGCAATATAAGAAGTCCTAGGCTATACCTACTTGATGGCTTGCTTGCAGAGATGATGAATACCTACATGGAGGCTATTCCTACATCCAACATGAAAAAGGTTTGGCTCTGTAGAAATTCCTATGACAAGAAGAACTGAGAGATAGCACTAATCAATGGTCGAGATTATGAGGATTGCAGTAGTAGTGACGACGACGATCCAGTTTTGATGATGATGTTCCAACATTGTTGATCCAGCAACGAAGTCTTGTGATGATGACTATGTCAAGAGAATACCTTCCTAGTTAAGAGGGAGTGTTAATGTAATTGTAACTTCGAAATATATTCATTGTATATTTTATATTGTATTTGTCTTTTATTATTGTACCTCTGACGGAGATGTTTATTCCTCTGGTCGGAGAAGTCATTATTGTATTTGAGTCATGTAAATTCATTGAGGTTAACCTTCCATTGTATTTCGGGGCATTAGACCCCAGAGTTGAGCCATCAATGGGTTATTAGACTCTCCTAGAGAAGTCATCCTAGTCAAGTACAACTAGGGGCCGACCTAGTTGGGTAAAAGGTTAAGTGAAAGATAAAGTATAAATAGAGAGGGTGCCTCTCTCATTTGGATCATTCACACACTCACTCACTTCGCATTAGTGAGGGAGAGGAGAAGTTCTCACAAGTGGAGAAGAGAGAAGTTGTTGAATACCATCTCTATTTTTGGGTTTTACTTTTGTGACATTGTATTGGTGATCATTCTATCTCGGAGGAAGTTGCGAGGTTTTCTCCTTTATGGTTTCCTCGATAAAAATATTTCTCTTGTTTTTATGTTGTGCTTGTTATTCTCTCGGTAATATCCTAGATAACTATTGATTAAATTGTGAAAAACTAACAGATGGCATGGCATGTTGCTCCTTCAGTGAAACCTTAGAGCCAAGGATCCAAGCGTGAGAAGCACATTGGAAAACCCTAGTGCAGGATTTGCACTAATTAAATCTGATATACACAATTAAAAAATGCTTGAAAATACTGGATGGGTTGTTGTCTAATCCTCTTAAGAAGAAACCTTTCGAATATGCTCTGATAGCAATTGATCTACATACATATTTGAAAATCTCCATAAAAAATAGTACAAGTAATAAACAATCACACATAAGGAAATAGACGGTGAGACAAACACCATCATCTCATTATTGGAGATAGGTGATCCTTTTATAGACAAGGACTTCTTTAACCTATATTTATAATCTGAACAACATTACTGAGATTACATTCACCAACTGAGAGAGTGAACAAGGGGGAATCCTTGGAAGGAGTGCCTAGCTGGATCTAATTGGTAATGAAGGGCACATCCCTTCATCCTGGCCCAGACACAGAAATGTATTCAAATGTAGACCTATTCAACATTGAAATATGATGTACAGAGCTTGATGCACATGACATCCCATTCCTAGCCGAGATATTGAAATGTCTCCTAATGTAGACCTATTCAACATTCAAATTGAATAGAGTTTGATGTACATGACATCCATTCAATTAATACTAGTTGTGCTTTTAACCAACACTTTTGAATAATATCTTAAATTCTAATATATAATTTGCTATATACATTGTAACGGAACTCCGGCCATGGAAAAATTGAGTAATCTAAATTCAATACTCGGGTGAGGATACTTTGCATAATCTCGTGATTTATATTCCTGTTATATGGAAATGGTATGGACACAACACTCATCTTGGTAGATAAAATTTATGGATATTATAACCAATTATAATCAGATTAAATGACTATGTAATCATATAGAGACAAAGAGTATTTTGATTGGCCGATTGTCCATTACTAAGATAAATTCATAACATAAAGCTTGAAATCTGTGCAATTGTACACAAAACTGTAAATTGAATGCGAATAAATTTTCATTTGAAATCATTTTATTTGTTACCAATGTTTATGGAAGTGTTGGAAATTTCTAATTGGAGAGGTCTTAATTTGGAAAAATGTAAACTATTTATATTTATCAATCGTTCAATTCAGTTGATTTGAAGAGTGAAATCATAACCTAATCTGAAATCGCATGACACAAAGGATTTGGAACACGTACCTGGAACAAATGCAACCTGCAGGCAACTTTCCACGATCGGAAAGCTCTCGCGCGCATTTAGAGGTCGTCCTCAACTTAAATAGTCGTCCGTCATAAGTTATTTGGTCGAATAAGTGTTATTTTATTCAGTCGAATAATATTCGTCATGCACCTCTACCTTCCATTTCGCACGAATTGGACACCCATATTCATGGATCTGCATTTAAAATATCAAAATAGTTTATTTTATTACTAAAACAAAGACGAGCTGAAATTACCAAGTTGTGTCATCCAAATACCCCATTAGAATTGTCTGTGTTCAAGCTTATTCTTGCTATTAGGCTTGGCGTGTCATAATGTCTATTTGATATTAGGTTTGGCCAAGAAAGAAAACAACAAATCTTAATTTTACATCTTGATAGTGTAAGGCTTGGAATTTCATGGTCAAAATGCCCTTCATTTCCCATAGCCTGAAAGTTATGTGAACTTAATATTTACTATTCATTTGGAACCATAAAAGCATGTAATTACAACATTGAGCATAATTTAATTGTTCAATGCTCTTCCGATACTTGTAACAATCTGAGCACGGCTCGCACTTGAACCAACTGACATCAAAGCCAGTGTCAAGCACCATAAATAAGTTGGTCGTGTCATGGATTAAACCAATGTCTCTTGAAGTTCATCTTAAGTTTTTCAACATTTGATTTGGAATCTGTAAAAAATGGTGGGAAAATAACACCACGGAAATTTTGCTAATTGGTTATTTTTGGGGCCTTTTTTCAAAAAATAAATTCGCTATTTGGTCATTTTTGGGCTCTAATATCACCTATATTCACATAAAATATGTTTTTTTATCATAATATTCACCAAAATTTACAAATTTCAGTAGTAAAATGTATGTTTCATATTTAATATCCGCCTACCAATCTATATTTATGTTTTTTTCAATCCAAAATAATCGCCTAGAATACTACACTTAAGCATAATTTTATAATCCTTAAAAAATACTCTGAATAACACTCACACGAGACAGATTTTAAATATATTTAAATATTTGGAAAAGGAGAAAACCATTATCATACCTTGAAATGTAGGATCTAGAAGGAAATCCTGCAATGCCAAAAGTCATAGATGGTGAGAAGCACATGTAAACCAAGGAGATATGGTAAAACGCAAGGTCTTTTTTGGTTGGGATAGAATATAAAGGCATTAAATACCTACCAAATTAATGTTATCAAAGGCCATACCATGATTTTCCCTTTGAGATCATGTGAACTGGAATATACATTGTTTGGGGATTCGATGTTACCCACAGGGGGGAGGATATATTCATCCATCATCTAACAAATTGACAATGAAGAGTTTATAGAACCTTCAGTAATTGAAAAAAAGAAAAGACATGAAAAAATTAATAAATGTTCAAATAAGAAGTTAAAATAATATTAAGAGCGAAGGTAAAAAAATAATACCAGGTTCAATTGGCCCTAGTATATCGCAGCCTTGTAACCATGAAGTGAATCTTGGAGGAAACTTTACATAGCATGATTCTAGTAATGAAACGAGTCGTGGAGGAAACTCAACAAAACTTGATTCTCATTGTTTCGGGTTCTTAAACTTGTGTCATTGTTCTACCAATAAAGTGAAAGTTGGAGGTTTCCCAGTAGAACATGATTCTGGTAATGAAGCAAGTCATGGAGGCAGCGAGCCTTTTACATTTCGAATGGGAACTAGGTTATGTTGCAATATTTTCATCTTATTCATAGATTAATATCACCGTGAGAAAGAAAAAATTTAATGGACCGGATCCGACATCTACTCAACATCCGTGATACTTCTCAATAATGCTCCATCCACATTAGTTAACCCATAAGTGAATTAAAGTGCCAGATGCCAAACTCTAGAAATCCACAAAAGGATTGTGATTGTACCACAAGATGATGAAGACATGGTGGATAGTTTGCAAATGAAATGGGGATAGGTTGTGAATGAAATGGGGAGAAACTTAAGCACTTGAAAAACTCTTCATCTGGGAGACAGGCGTGTCTATAAGGGAAATGTATTGTTGGATCTTTCATCCAACGACTTGGATGAAATCTTCCATCCAACGACTCCAGCCTTACAAGCTTGATCTCCAACAATTTTCCATCCAATGGATCCAACCTTACAGGTTCTCTCCACAGGGGAGTATGGGGTTGCATTTGTTGATGTATATGTAACTTCGGAATGTATTTCATATATATATTTATTGTACTCCTATAGAGATGTATTATTTCTCTATACGAAAGTGTTTGTATTCCTATAGAGATGTTATTATTCATCTATACGGAAGTGTCATCATTTATATTGTAAGTGTCGTAACTTATACTTGATGGGTTATTAGACCACCTTGTTGGGGTCGGCCCTATATAAGTCATGTGGGTCGAAGGGTTATTATACCATCCTATTGGGGGTTGGCCATGTGGGTCAAAGGGTTATTAGACCACCTTATTGGGTGTCGGCTTAGTCAGCATTTTGTTATGTGGTTAAGTTGAGGCCGACCTAGTAAAGGTTATTAGGCAAGTCAAGTCAAGTATAAATAAAGTGCGGGAGGCACTCTATTTCATCATTCTATTCTCTCACACACTCTTTGGAGAGTGGCGCACTTGTGGAAGAGGAGAAGCTACTACTAGGAGATGTATATCTCTTATGCTTGGGTTGTATCATTGCTCTATTTATCTCTGAGGAAGTTATTGGGGTTTTTCACCTTTATGGTTTTCCCCAAGTAAACTCTGTGTCTCTTGTGTGCTTGCATTATTGTGTCCATGATTGATATGCTGTACATGTTGTTCTCTCAGTTAAGATCCTAGATCAGATTGAACTAAATTCTAAAAAACTAACATGGTATCAGAGCTAGCTTGAAAGAAGGCATGGTATGGCATGTATGACACTTGTTGCACTTACGATGCTAGGGCTTGATATAGCAAAAAATTAGTCATCGTAGCACTTTCCCTATAAATCCATTTTGGTGAAGTTTTCGGATCTGAAACTTTTATAGGTTGAAGATCAGATCCCTATGTACCTTGTATCCAAAGGACAACTTCTAATTCATTGTACTTTGTGTTTTATGATCTGTACAATCTAGGGCTTCTGCCTCTTCTAGATCTGAGTCATAAACAGGTGACCTGGGAAAAAAGGTCATAACTTGGGCTAGGAATATCCAAATGAAATTTCATAAAAAGTGACAGGTAGTTCACGAACTTTAATTTCTCAGGTAACTTTTCAAGAGGTCGAAACGGAACCAGTGACACATGGCACACCGTACAAGTTCGCTCTCCTTTTTTATCCCATAAGCAGGTCACGTTGCGACACTTGGCATAACTCTCTCTTAGAGAATCCAATTGAGGTCAGACCTGTGGGGTTGGAAAGATGACAGGTCGGGATACCACATGTAGAATTTTTAGACCTTGTGGATCGGAAAGTTTGTAGTTACACCAAAAACAATCAGGTACATATTTCTGTCAAAACATAATTATTTTTTAGCACCTTCATTCATGGCTTCGGGAATTTAGGGTTTCGAACAAAGATGGAATTTTTGTAATCGGAGTCCACGGCTGAATGTCACTCATCAAAATCGAAATTTAGAGACCAAGATCAGAATTTTTGGTTGGGCAGAAGGCCGGGCTTGATTAGACCCTAGTTCGGGACTTTGATCGAAAAAGTGGAAAATTAGGGCTTCTGCAAAAATGGGAATTTTTGAAATCTGTGACCACGGCTAGAGGGTCCTCAGAAAAATAGAAGCTTAGTGATTTGGATCGAACCTTTTGATTGGAAGAAGGGTGGACTTTATCAAACCCTAGTTCGGGGTCATGTCTAGTGAATCCAGAAGTTTCAAAGGCAAATTTGAAGGGTGAAACTTTGTCGTTTTCAAATTCTGAATATACCGGCTTGATCAGCTCATCAAGGCGCATCTTTCTATCCTTTCAGAAGTTTGAAATTCAAAGTTTGAATTTTTAGGGTTTCTCTGACAAACCCTAATCCAGCTCCATATCAAGTTCCTGCAAATCAAGTGGATTGGGTTAATCATAGAAGAGAATGGATTGGTCACCTACATAAGTGAAAAAGTTCTTGTTTCAGAGGGAGATGAGGCTAAGGCCTTACATAAGAAGATTACAAGCAATCTCGACAGGTATGACTTATCCAGGTATGTTTCGAGATTTGTTCATGATTAAGTTTATGGTATGTTTGTCTTCATATTATTACAATTAGTACAATCTTGATTAAATTTAGACTTGTCGTATCACCTTAATAAAATTATGAATGCATGATAGAAGATATTCATTGATTAGGGCTTTGACACTTATGATTGTACTAATGCATTGTGGTGTTGTATGAGGTTGATGTTGTCCACTAACATGAAAGGTACATCAAGAAAGACAAATCATGTTCTAGTTCAAGAACATATGACCATGGTGTCATGAAGACAAAGGTTTATCCATTGCCATGGATCACATAGAAGATCTACTTACGAGGTATGTATAACTTGGTTCTATAATGGTTAACCTATGAGATATGCAAGTTACTAGTACAAGTCATTGAAGAGAACAAGAAGACATTATGCAGGTATGTTAGACATAACTAGCTAGCATGCTAATCCAGGTATGTTTTTCCTATATCAAGTTATAATCCTACCTTGTGTTAGGATCTTATACTGTTGTATGGTTGATAATGATTATTCATGAAGTTAGAAATGTAAGTAATCAAGGGTTTATGCATATTATGTTTCTTACCTTAATTGATGATATAACTAACCAGAAGAGTCATGAAAGTATAGGTTTGAGTAATCACGGGTTTAGGCATATTATGTTTCTTACTTTAATTTATGATATAACTAACCATAAGAGTCCTTGCATAGTAATGCTTATTATTTGAAATGATCATGACTATACATGCTTAAGATTATTGTGTTTTGATAGTATTGAGAATATACTAATAAATGTATGATTATGTATGAGATCTCGAGGATATCACAATAATGATACTTGTAAGCATGCATAGTGATCGAGGATGGATATAATTTCAAGGACCGGTAATCCAGGAAGCAAAGATCAAGAGGGAGCACACTCTAGTAGTTTCTGCAAGGATGCAAATATTCAGAGGGAGTCGACCACTTCTCACAATCCACATCAAAATGGAGTTGCAAAGATTCAGAGGGAGTCCACCCAACAACCAAACAAAGATAAGTATTTGAATTGTCATTTCTTACATATTTGTTTGTTTAAATAATGTTGTTCAATGATGTATATACTTATGTTCCTAGAATTAGCTTGTGTATTATGCATATTAGAATAATTGCATTAATAAACAGTATACTACTAATATGCATGTGATGGGTAAGTGGCCTATGGCATTGTACAACATTCCATTGCTACTTATCTAGAATGAAACCTCTTTGCTGACATGTTGGGAGTAGTGCAAACTCTTAACAATGTTTTGGTAGAGATTGGAAGGCATCTAGAAAGTTACAGGATATGAATGAATGTTGCATTGAAGCATTGGCTAAAATAATTGCATGACTGTATGACACATTTCTTTATGTGTAAGAATTTGTTCTGAAAACTATGAGATGTTTCTAATCATGCAATTTAACTTGTTTTGTAGGAAAGATCGTATACCTTCACCTACAAAAGAAGGACTACAAAATTTGTTCCAACAACAAAGATATCTATTGAATATATTGAAGATATTGAAGTTCCCAGGATTTGGGATGAAGTAATGAAAGAATGCCATGATCAGTCGATCATGCAGAATGATGTTTGGGATGCAGTCCCAAGACCTAAAGGGAATTCTGCTGTGACTTCCAAATGGATCTATAAGATCAAGCATGCTGCAGATGGTAGCATGGAGAAATACAAAACGAGGTTTGTAGCTCGTGGCTTCTCCCAGAAAAAGGGATTGAGTATGAAGAGACTTCTACACCTATATCCAAGCACACTTCCATCATATCAGTACTTTCTTTGGCTGCAGTGATGAAATGGAAGATACACCAGATGGATGTCAAGACAGCTTTCTTGAATGGTGTAGTCGAAGAGGAAGTGTATGTGGAGCAGCCACTTGGTTTTGAGACACATGACGGGAAGTCATATATGTGCAGAACTTGGTATGGTAGGATAAATAGCTTTCTATCCAGTTTGGGCTTTACCAAGAGTAAAGCAGATTCCAACCTTTACTACAAGGTTGAGGAAGGCAATCCAGTGATACTACTTTTGTATGTGGATGACCTGTTTATTACAGGTGAAGATAGATTGATTTCCGACACGTAGCGGAAGCTTGCTTCCAAGTTCGAGATGAAGAACTTGTGGATGATGCACTACTTTCTAGGCATGGAGGTGTGGCAGAGTGCGGATGGAATCTTCCTTGGACAAGGGAAGTATGCAGTAGAGATCTTGAAGAGGTTCGGGATGATGGACTGCAAAGCCATGGCCACACCTATGGCATCGAACCTAAAGCTTCTATGTGATGCTTCATCTAAGCCGGTTGATGTCACTATGTATCGTCAGATGATTGGGTCCTTGATGTACTGTTGATGTATATGTAACTTCAAAATGTATTTCATCTATGTATTTTATTGTACTCCTATAGAGATGTATTATTCCTCTATACGGAAGTGTCATCATTTGTATTGACAAGTGTCGCAAGTGTCGTAACTTGCCGATGGGTTATTATACCACCATGTGTGGCGTCAGCCCTGATTAAGTTAACCTGGGGTTATTAGGCTGAGTTAGACAAGTCGGCCCCATAGGTTTATTAGGCTGCTCAGAACAAGTATAAATAGAGAGCGGGATCTCTCTATTTGATCACTTCACTTACTCACTTATCCATCACTCAGAAAGTGGCGCACATGTGAGGAGGAGGATCAGTTGCTAGGAGGAGTCTATCTCTGTGTACTTGGGTTGTACTTGGGTTGTACTTTGGTTGTGCTATTGCTCTATCTATATTTGAGGAAGAGGAGGAGGATCAGCTGCTAGGAGGAGTCTATCTCTATGTACTTGGGTTGTACTTTGGTTGTGCTATTTCTCTATCTATCTCTGAGGAAGTTGTGGGGTTTTTCACCTTAGGTTTTTCCCCACGGAAAATCTGTGTGTCTATTGTCTCTTATGATTGCATCTTGTGATGATTGATATGCTTGCTATGATTGATATGCATTGATATACTGTACATGTTATTCTCTCAGTAAAGATCCTAGAGTATATTGAATTAATGCTCAAAAATTAACATGGTATCAGAGCTAACCTGAGAAGAAGACATTGTGCAGTTGCGGAAGCTAGGGATTCTTGTTTTTGGGTTTCTCTCCACAGATTTTGGAAAAGCAATATGATAGATTGACTCTCCTCAGCAAGGTGAATCTTTCTGTCCAATCAGAATTCAGTTCTAAGCACTTTCAGTTTTGGCCCTAAATATTAGGGTTTCCTCAAAAATAGGAATTTCTAAAATCTGAAGACATAGCTGGAAGATCCTTGGAAAAATCGAAGTTTAGAGGTTTGGATCGAGAGTTTTGGCTGGGTAAATCTTCGGGAAACTCAAACCCTAATTCAGGGTCCTCCCTAGTGAACCCGGGAAGACTAAAAGGCATTTCTGAAGGGTGAAGCTTTGCAGATATCAAAGTCTGAATACACCAGGCTAATCAGCTCATCAAGGTGCATCTTTCTATCCTTTCAAAAAGTTGAAATTGACATTTTGAATTTTAAGGGTTTCTTTGACAAACCCTAATCTGGGACCAGATCCAGTTTTCAGCAAATCAAGTGGTAAGACCTAAATCTTTTCTATT
The DNA here is from genome assembly GCA_027924585.1 of Larix kaempferi. Taxonomy (NCBI): domain Eukaryota; kingdom Viridiplantae; phylum Streptophyta; class Pinopsida; order Pinales; family Pinaceae; genus Larix; species Larix kaempferi. Next base: position 19,487,408 of record BSBM01000155.1, on the reverse strand, counting down.
TCCATTTGAAGTACTATTTAAGATGTCTCACCACACTAAGATTGAAGGGGCTGATAACTTCCGAGCCTGGAAGTATAGGATTGGGTTAATCCTGGAAGAAAATGAATTGGATACTTACATAAGGGAAGAGGTCCCTGTCCCAGAGGGAGAAGAGGCTAAAGCCCTCCACAAGAAGAATTTGGTCAAGGCAAAGAGAATCATTGCTAATTCTATCAAGGACCATCTCATCCCCCATGTGTCATCTCTGAAGACACCCAAAGAGATGTTTGATTCTCTTTCCAAGCTATTTGAAGGGAAGAACATGAATCGAAAGATGACACTACAGAACCAATTGAAAGGGGTAAAGCTTCATAATGGAGAATCCATTCAATCTTATTTTTATAGGGTCTCTCAGATCAAGGAACAACTAGAAGCAATGGATGAAATGGTGGAGAATGGTGAAGTTGTCATGACCACTCTGAATGGCCTACCCAGGTCATGGGATTCCTTTATCCAAGGAATCTGTGCAAGAAAGAAGTTGGTATCCTTCAGTAGACTGCGGGAAGAATGCTCACAAGAAGAAGCAAGGCTTGTGGCATGAGAAGAAAATATGGGGAATGAAGATCAAGCTCTCACAGCTCACACCAAAGGAAGTAAGCTTAAGAGGGAGAAATCTCATAACAAGAAACATTCTCATCCTCATCACAAGAAAAAATATCTATCTCATGTTCGATGTTATGAATGTAATGAAATGAGACACTTTGCTTCAAATTGCCCCAAGAAGAAGAAAGACAACAACTTCAACAAGAAGAAGAAGAATAACAAAAGAAGATATCATGCTCATGCTGTTGAGGATGATGAACCTTCCAGGAAGAAAGCTAGAGCAGAAAGTGATGATGACTCATCAAGCGAAGAAGAGTATGTTCTAATCTCTGCTCTCACAGGTACTATTTCTCATGGTTGTAATGATTGGTTAATTGATAGTGGGGCTTCTAAACACATGACTGGGTTTAAAGAATCTTTTGTAAATCTGTTTGAACATGAATCACCCCATAAAGTGAAACTTGGGGATGATTATTAATACCCTATCAAAGGAAGTGGGGAAGCCTCCTACAACCTAGAATCTGGAAAATCGTTCAAGATGAAAGATGTGTTATTTGTACCTAGATTCAAGAAGAACTTACTCTCCATCTCTGCATTGGATGCAAAAGGCATAAGGGTTGCATTTGTAGATGGCCAAGTCCTAATGTGGCCAAAGGGTAAAAATATTGATGATGCAGTGGTCATTGGAGAGCAAGAGGGAGGATTGTACAAATTGAAGGGACAACTTGAACATGCCATGGTACATGAATCCATGGAGCCAAATGAACTTTGGCATAGAAGACTTGCACATTTGCACCACAGAGCATTACCAATTGCAAATAAAGTTGTAGAAGGTCTTCCTGAAATCAAGACCAAGCATGAAGGTGTTTACAAAGGATGTGCAAAAGGAAAGAACATAAAGAAGGCATTTCCAAGCAGTGAAAGCAAAGCAAAAGGTATCTTGGAAATTATCCACTCCGATGTATGTGGTCCGATGTCATCTAGTTCTCTGAGTGGGTATGCTTACTATGTCTCTTTCATTGGTGACTTCTCCAGGAAGACTTGGGTTTACTTCTTGAAGAACAAAGATGAAGTGTTTGATAAGTTCAAGGAATTCAAAACCTTGATGGAGAACCAAACTGATAAGAAGATCAAAACATTCAGATCCGACAATGGTGAAGAATTCACCTCAGGTGACTTCAAGAAGTTATGCAGTAATTCAGGGATTAAGAGGGAGTTGATTGCTCCTTACAATCCACAATAGAATGGAGTTGTAGAAAGAAAGAATAGAACAATCATGGAAGCAGCAAGGGAAATGCTGCATGACCAGGATATACCTATGCATCTATGGGCAGAAACAGCTAGGACAACTATATATGTGCATAACAGAACACCCCACAAGATATTGGACAACAAGACACCAAAAGAGGTATTTTTCTGGTAAGAAACCTGAAGTCAGCCATCTCATAATATTTGGTTGTCTAGTATACACACATGTTCCAAAGGAAAGAGGACCAAGCTAAATCCTTCAGGAAAGAAGGGTATCTTTGTGGGTTACAGTGAAAGCTCGAAGGCTTACAGAATATACTTTCCAGGGTTCAAGAAGATTGATGTCAGCATGGATGTGACATTTAATGAAAACTCAGCATTCATCAAATCAAGGAAGACACTTGTTGAAGATTATGAAGAACCTAAGGAAACTAGATTTCAAGACACTACTATGACTGAAGCAAATCCAGATGCAGATCGTGAAATTGAAGATCTGCAAGAACCTGTAGATCCACCCCGTGAGAATAACTCTCACAAGAGGAAACCTGCATGGGCTAGAGAGCTCATTCAAGATGCAGAAAGATATGGCATTCCAGAAGAAGAACACAGAGCAAAGAAGAGAACTAGATCTCATGCCAGCTCTGTTGCTTTACTCTGTGATATCATGAACAAAGAACCTTCCAATTATGAAGAAGCAGCGGACAAGAAAGAATGGAAGGATTCCATGGTCGAAGAATACCAATCAATAATGAAGAATGATGTTTGGGATGTTATCCCACGACTTGAAGGGAAGTCTGTTGTGACTTCCAAATGGATCTACAAGATCAAGCATGCTGCAGATGGTAGCATAGAGAAATACAAGGCAAGATTCATAGCTCGTGGCTTCTCTCAAAAAGAGGGAATAGATTATGAAGAAACTTTTGCTCCTGTAGCCAGGTACACTTCCATCAGATTAGTACTTGCTATGGCTGCAGTGATGAAATGGAAGATACACCAGATGGATGTCAAGACAGCCTTCTTGAATGGTGTAGTCAAGGAGGAAGTGTATGTGGAGTAGCCACTTGGTTTTGAGACACATGACAGTCATATGTGTGCAAACTGAAGAAAGCCTTGTATGGATTGAAGCAAGCTCCTAGGACTTGGTATGGTAGGGTGGACGGTTTCCTATCCAGTTTGGGATTTACCAAGATTAAAGGAGATTCCAACCTTTATTACAAGGTTGAGGAAGGCAGTCTAGTGATACTACTTCTGTATGTGGATGATCTGTTTGTAACAGGTAATGATAGTTTGATTGCCGATACCAAGAGGAAGCTTGCAGCCGAGTTAGAGATGAAGGACTTGGGGATGATGCACTATTTTCTAGGCATGGAGGTGTGGCAAAGTGCATATGGTATCTTCCTTGGACAAGGGAAGTATGCAGTAGAGATCCTGAAGAGGTTCGGGATGATGGACTGCAAGGCCATGGCCACACCTATAGCATCGAACTTGAAGCTTCTGTGTGATGCTTCATCTGATCCAGTTGATGTCACTATGTATCGTCAGATGATTGGGTCCTTGATGTACCTGACGAACACTAGACCAGATATTTGCTTTGTGGTGAACACATTGAGCCAGTTCCTGACGGATCCCAGAGGTGTTCACCTGGTTGCTGTAAAGCATATTCTGAGGTACGTGAAGGGTACAGTTGACTATGGGCTTAAGTATGATGCAAATCAAAAGTTTAACCTGCATGGTTATGTTGATTCAGATTGGGTAGGCAGTGCTGCAGATAGGAAGAGCACATCTGGGTGTTGCTTCAGTATGGGATCAGGTGTGATCTCTTGGTTTAACAGGAAGCAATCCTGTGTAGCACTGAGTATAGCCTAAGCAGAGTATGTTGCAGCATGTTCGGCTAGTTGTGAGGCAATATGGCTTCGGAAGCTACTGTCTGAGTTATTTGATCTCCCGTTAGAGGCTACTTGTATCTTTTATGACAACCAGAGTTGTGTGAAGCTGTCTGAGAACCCAATGTTCCACAACAGGTCGAAACACATAGAGATCAAATATCACTATATCAAGGATATGGTGCAGAGAGGAGCAATAAATCTCTTGTATGTTGTGATAGATGAGCAGATTGCATATGTGCTGACGAAGCCACTAGCCAGAGTGAAGTTTGAGTACTTCAAAGAGAGGCTTGGTGTCCTTCAGATCGATGACACTTCGAGGAAGAAGTGATGGAGACATTTGTTGAAGCCATTCCAAGCATGGTGGAAGGAGGATCCTTCACATGGATATGGATGTAAGCACTGGATGATGAGTATCAGGACGATGCTCCATTTATTGCTCTATATATGCATCATGCTGGATGTTGGATATGATCAGTTGAATCATTTATATGTATATGTATGTACGCATCATGTTGGATGTTGGATATGATCGGTTGGATCATTTATATGTATATGTATGTATGCATCATGTTGGATGCTTTGATCAGTGTGATCATGTATTTGTATATACATCATGTTGGATGCTTGATATGATCAGTTGGATCATGGATTTGTATCAGGTGGATGCATTATGTATGTATCAGGTGGATGCATTATGTATATCAGGTGGATGCATTATATGATCAGGTAGATCATTTATGATGATATGTATCAGGTAGATACTTTGTATGCATCAGATGGATATATTATTTGATCAGGATGATCACAGATGACAAGCTTCAGGATGTTGCTCCAGATGATGTGCATCAGGTTGATGATATGATGATGATCAGGATGATCACAGATGACGAGCTTCAGGATGTTGCTCCAGATGATATGCATCAAGTTGATGCTATGATGATGATCAGGATGATCACAGATGATGAGCTTCAGGATCTTTCTCCAAATGATATGCATTAGGTTGATGCTATGATGATGATCAGGTTGATCATGTGATGATGTACATCAGGATGATGTATGGTGAGTATCGGTTTGATACTCTGTGGCCGCGGACAAGTAGAGCGGTATGCTTGTAACATCCTGGGATGCTCTATCGAGATCTAGACAAGTATAGCGGTGTGCTCGTAACTTCCTGGGATGCTCTGAGTAGGTTTTTCTACAGTTTCACATAGAAAAGATCCTTTAAAATCCGAACAGGTAGAGTGGTGTGCTCGTAACATCTTGGGATGCCCTATTGAGATCCAGATAGGTAGAGCGGTTTGCTCGTAACAGCCTGGGATGCTCTGAGTAGGTTTTGCGAAAGTTCACATAGAAAAGATCCTTTAAAATCTGGATAGGTAGAGCGGTGTGCTTGTAACATCCTAGGATGCTCTATCGAGATCCAGACAGGTAGAGCAGTTTGCTTGTAACATCCTGGGATGCTCTGAGTAGGTTTTGTGAAGGTCAACATGTAAAATATCCTGGGAGATCCGATAGGTTGAGCAGTGTGCTCGTAATTAGTCCCAAGATGCTCTTTCGAGGTTTTGTTGAGGCATGTAATCAGTCCTGAGTATTCCATAGTATGGCTAGTGATGATGACGACCTACAGGTGGTGGGCCTACATCCAATATGAAAAAGGACTAGCTCTGTTGAACTTCCTATGACGAGTAGATTAGAGATTGATTGAGATAGCAGCAGCATTGATGATGACAATGATTTGAGGATGATGATTTGTTGATGATGATCCAGAGAAGAAGACTTGTGTTAGCAGATATGTGTAGAGAAATACCTTCCTAGTTAAGAGGGAGTGTTGATGTATATGTAACTTCGGAATGTATTTCATCGATGTATTTTATTGTACTCCTATAGAGATGTATTATTCCTCTATACGGAAGTGTCATCATTTGTATTGACAAGTGTCGCAAGTGTCATAACTTGCCGATGGGTTATTAGACCATCATGTGTAGAGTCGGCCCTGATTAAGTTAACCTGGGGTTATAAGGCTGAGTTAGACAAGTCGGCCCCATAGGTTTATTAGGCTGCTCATAACAAGTATAAATAGAGAGCGGGATCTCTCTATTTGATCACTTCACTTACTCACTTATCCATCACTCGGAAAGTGGCGCACATGTGAGGAGGAGGATCAGCTGCTAGGAGGAGTATATCTCTGTGTACTTGGGTTGTACTTTGGTTGTGCTATTGCTCTATCTATCTCTGAGGAAGTTGTGGGGTTTTTCACCTTAGGGTTTTCCCCACGGAAACTCTGTGTGTCTATTATCTCTTATGATTGCATCTTGTGATGATTGATATGCTTGCTATGATTGATATGCATTGATATACTGTACATGTTATTCTCTCAATAAAGATCCTAGAGTATATTGAATTAATGCTCAAAAATTAACATGTACCTGACGAACACAAGACTAGATATTTGCTTTGCAATGAACACATTGAGCCAGTTCCTGACGGATCCAAGGAGTGTTCACCTGGTTGTTGTAACGCATATTCTAAGGCACCTGAAGGGTACAGTTGATTATGGGCTCAAGTATGATGCGAATCAAAAGTTTAACCTGCAGGGTTATGTTGATTCAGATTGGGCAGGCAGTGCTGCAGATAGGAAGAGCACTTCTGGGTGTTGCTTCAGTATGGGATCAGGTGTGATCTCTTGGTTTAGCAGGAAGCAGTCCTGCGTAGCACTGAGTACAGCCGAGGCAGAGTATGTTGCAGCATGTTTGGCTAGTTGTGAGGCAGTATGGCTATGGAAGCTACTATCTGAGTTTCTACCGCTGTGTTCGGATATCCACATCATCATTTTCAGGACCTTGCATGCAATTAGGGTTTACATGCAAATTCTAGGGTTTGCATGCATCCCAGTCACCAGGTTGATGCCTCCAGCACCTTATCCACTTCATTCTATCACCCGAGAGATCCTTCCATAAGAGTTTTATCCCTCCTATTCATGAAGGCACCCACTTCTCACCTACTGCCAGAGAAGGGCGCACTTCTTCACCTACCCACTCAGTTTACACTCAGTTAGCTCCGATTCTCCTTGATTTGAGGCTAGTTTCACTCTCGACTGTCTGTTTCACTCCGTTGGACCTCCAGATTGACTAGATGACTTGTTCTGACTTCATTTAAGCCTCTCATGCTCCCTCCACTGAGTCTCCTTCCCTATATTAGTGCTACACACTTCAGTTACACTTGTTACACTCAGTTAGACTCAAATTGACACCTTGATGACTGGTTCTTATGCATTGATGACCACCACTGATTGATAATGAGGACTCCTAGTTGGAGCCAAGCTACACCATTCAGTAATTCAAATGGCCTACTTAGTCAATTCGAATTGCTCACTCATTGTCAGATGATTATATTGTAATTATTCACCCTTATTGGGATATTGAGCACTGTTGCACAGTTTTACACCATTTTTCTGAGTTTCATCTATTGTGATTGATTTACTTGTTCATTAGATCTGCTGTGACTAATTTTACACGCTGGAGGCTACTGGTATGTTTTGTGACAACTAGAGTTGTGTGAAGCTATCTGAGAACCCAGTGTTCCACGAAAGGTCGAAACACATAGAGATCAAATATCATTATATCATGGATATGGTGCAGAGAGGAATAGTGAATCTCCTGTATGTTGCGATGGATGAGCAGATTGCATATGTACTGACGAAGCCACTAGCCAGAGTGAAGTTCGAGTACTTCAGAGAGAGGCTTGGTGTTCTTCAGATTGACGACACTTCGAGGAAGAAGTGATGGACACATTTGCTTAATCCATTCCAAGCATGTTGGAAGGAGGATCCTTCACATGGCTGTGGATGTAAGCGCTGGATGATGAGCATCAACACGATGCTCCAGTTACTGCTCTATATGTGTATGTATGCATCATGTTGGATGCTTGATATGATCAATTGGATCATTTATATGTATATGTATGTATGCATCATGTTGGATGCTGGATATGATCAGTTTATATGTATATGTATGTACGCATCATGTTGGATGCTGGATATGATCAGTTGGATCATTTATATGTATATGTATGCATGCATCATGTTGATGTTGGATATGATCAGTTGGATCATGTGTATGTATCTGTATATGTATCAGGTGGATACATTGTATGATCAGGTGGATCATGTATTTGTATGTGTATCAGGTGGATACATTGTATGATCAGGTAGATCATGTATGATGATATGTATAAGGCAGATACTGTGTATGTATAAGGCAGATGCATTGTATGATCAGGATGATCATGGATGACGAGCTTCAGAATGTTGCTCCAAATGACATGCATCAGGACGATGCAGTGATGATGATCAGGATGATCATGTGTACATCAGAATGATGTATGGTGAGTATCAGGATGATACTCTGTGGTCGTGGAACAAGTTGTGCAGATAAGCATATAATCCTAGCCCTGGGAGGTTTGCAGATAGTCTTTCGAGGTTTTGCCTATGGCATGTAATACTGGCCCTGGGATATCTGGCAAATGCTCTTTCAAGGTTTTGCTTTGGAGGACATATAATCCTAGTCCTGGGAGGTTTGCAGATTCTCTTACTAGGTTTTGCTACTGGCATATAATAGCTCCCTGGGAGATCTAACAAATGCTCTTTCGAGGTTTTGTCCTATGGCATGTAATCCTAGCCCTGGGAGATCCGATAGGTTGAGCTGTGTGCTCGTAATCAGTCTTGGGATGCTCTTTCGAGGTTTTTGCATGACCACATGTAATAAGTCCTGGAGATCTGGACAGGATGAAAAAGGCCTCAGATGCTCTTTAGGGTTCTTGCTTGGCAAGACACTCTTTTAAGGTTTTGTGGTGGGGGTCACATGTAATAAATCTTGGAGATCTGGACAGGATGAAAAAGGCCTCAGATGCTCTTTAGGGTTCTTGCTAGTCAAGAGACTCTTTTAAGGTTTTGTGACAGTCACATATAATACTAGACCTGGGAGATCCGACAGGCAGAGTTGTGCTCGTAACAGCCTAGAATGCTCTTTCGAGGTTTTGTGACGCACGTAATAAGTCCTAAGTATTCCATAGTATGGCCAGTGATGATGAAGACCTACAGGTGGTGGGCCTACATCCAGTATGAAAAAGGAATGGCTCTGTAAAACTTCCTATGACGAGTAGATTCAGAGATTGATTGAGATAGCAGTAGCAATGACGATGACGATGATTCGAGGACGATGCATCGATGACGATGATCCAGAGAAGAAGACTTGTGCTAGATGATCTATGTCGAGAAATACCTTCCTAGTTAAGAGGGAGTGTTGATATATATGTAACTTCGGAATGTATTTCATATATATATTTATTGTACCCCTATAGAGATGTATTATTCCTCTATACGGAAGTGTTTGTATTCCTATAGAGATGTTATTATTCCTCTATACGGAAGTGTCATCATTTATATTGTAAGTGTCGTAACTTATACTTGATGGGTTATTAGACCACCTTGTTGGGGTCGGCCCTGTATAAGTCATGTGGGTCAAAGGGTTATTAGACCACCCTATTGGGGGTCGACCATGTGGGTCAAAGGGTTATTAGACCACCCTATTGGGTGTCGGCCCATTCAGCATTGTGTTATGTGGTTAAGTTGAGGCCGACCTAGTAAAGGTTATTAGGCAAGTCAAGTCAAGTATAAATAAAGTGTGGGAGGCACTCTATTTCATCATTCTATTCTCTCACACTCTTTGGAGAGTGGTGCACTTGCGGAGGAGGAGAAGCTGCTGCTAGGAGATGTCTATCTCTTATGATTGGGTTGTATCATTGCTCTATCTATCTCTGAGGAAGTTATTGGGGTTTTTCACCTTTATAGTTTTCCCCAAGTAAACTCTGTGTCTCTTGTGTGCTTGCATTATTGTGTCCATGATTGATATGCTTTAGATATGCTGTACATGCTATTCTCTCAGTTAAGATCCTAGATCATATTGAAGTAAATTATGAAAAACTAACAGCATTTACCCCACTCGGGTTATAGAGATTGATGTCATATGTTTTGAACCAATAAAATTTAAGGAAAAAAAATTTGCTATATGTTGAAAATATTAAGTTGTTGTTCACTTAGATTAATGCAAGGACATAATAAAGTTAAATGGGAAAAAACATCACATATTTAAAAAGTAACAGTAGGGGAGGGACACTAGTAGTGTTGCGCCCTCCCCGAAGACATTGTGGAAGCCAATAGGGCGTATGGCAAGGTCTAGTTGGAAAGCTTGTGACATACCGATTGTTGGCCTATTAATTTCCCATGTTTCACTTAACCTTTTTAGGCTTTGTGCGAGGGTTTTTGCAGGTCATTTTGCGTAGTGTTGTTTTGGTTGGGCCCAATGGGTGACTGCTTCCCCCCCTGCGGCAGTGGTGTGGCCTGGTCCGCTTGCTGGTCTTCCTGGTAACAAACCATTGTCCATTATTAACTAGCATAAATAGAGACTTGGTGCATGGATTTGGCCAGATGGTTTGACGCTCTATTTGTCGCAGTTCCTATGGATGATTGCTTGGAGTTTTGCGTCATCTTTGAGTGTTTTTGTTCGCGTTATACCTGCCACTTGTGTTGGAGTATCCCTCGATGAGGTAAGAAGCACCACCATCCTGGTTTTTAATTGTATGGTTTCATTTTACTCGCACCATTTACTAACATTTTTCCAATCCCTTGCAGGTGGAGCTTGGTTGTGGAGCTCCGTCTTGGTACTTGGATGTTCACTATGTGTGGAGCACGAGCATGAAGACATTACAGGAGACTCGTCTAGCGCAATTGTTCTGTGTTTTCCTAGTAGGCATCCAACCCTACCAGTCGATGACCCTCTGTGTTGATCAACACCTCGATTGTTGGATGGAAATTTGCATGCTCTTGTGACAAATGCGAGGTCGTTTTTCCTCTATGTTTTTAAACACCTCAAATATGGTTGGAAATTTGTATGGGTTTTACTCTCGATGTGCTTGTAAACACTATGTAATTCGGCTTTCCCAGGTCTTAAAAGGGTTTGTTGTTCGAATTGTTTAAAATAGCTTGTAATTTGGTTGTGGTATGGTTATAATTGAATTGTTGTGGAATGGTTGTGGTATTGGTTGTGGTATGGTGTATGGTTGTAACTAAATTGCTTGTAATTTGGAATTTGAATGCCACCTTTGTTCCTAGTTGTATAATGCGAGGTTACCCTCCATTTTTCGCAATGACCCTAACTATTTTGATTGGAGGTCTTGTGCGAATTCAAATGCCATCTTTATGCATTAGGATTGGTTGTATTATGACAGTTTACCCTCCAACTTTTGCAATGACCCTAACAATATTGGTTGCGGGATTCACTGCACATATCAGGGCTTCACCTTTCCAAATTGGCCCAGCCATAACAACACTAAGCGAAATGACCTCCTTAAACCCTAGCATAAACCCATAATTGGGTGCTCGAACATGTGTATTCTGAATAACCCTCAACTATTCCATCGTTTTCATTGACCCTAGTGGATGGGTGTGTGGGCTTGCATGCAAATATTTGGGATTTGTTTGTGGGATTCCATGTGAATATTTGGGATTTGTTTTTGGGATTTCATGATTTGTTTGCAAACACAATGGCATAAGGCCTTCAATAGAAATCTTCTTCACCTCATCTCGCAGGACTTATCCTTAATGAATTGTGTTAGAATGGGACATAGCAAATCACAAGGGATTATCTCCTTGATTGGGATGCATATTTAGATGGTTCGACCTTGGTTATGGACGATAGGTTCTTTTGTCCCATTTTTGGTGTGTTGGTGTGCATAACTTATAAATTGCCTCTATACTTAGGTAATTGTAATTTGTATTGGTTTCGATAGTGATCTATGTTCTATTACTCATTTTTGTAATTGTAATTGTAATGGTTTTGTAATGAATTCTGCAATTTGGTAATTGTAAATTGCAATGGTTTTTGTAATGAATTCTGTTATGTTACTCGTTTTCGTAAATGTAAAGGTAATGGATTTGTAATTAATTCTCTCTATTGGTAATTGTAATTTGTAATGGTTCTTATAATGAATTATGTAATATCGTAATTGTAATTTGTAATGGTTCTTGTAATGAATTCTTTTATGTTACCGGTTTTGGTAATTGTGAAAGAAATGGTTTTGTAATGCATTCGGTTCTTCTATGCAATTTGGTAATTGCAATGAAATCTGTAAATTGAATTAATGGTAATTGAAATCTTATTGTATTGAATTATGAAATGTAGTTGTAGTAGTAGTTGTATTTATGGTTGGAGTTGGTATTATAGTTTTTTGGTGCATGTGTTTTGCCTCTTTGGCTTCTCGGATATATTACTTAGGACTTAAATTGTAAATTTAGGTTGTCTTTTGTATCTATAATTGTAAACTTGATAACAAATAAATGACTATAATTCATTGGAAAACTTGAATTCATACTTGAAAAAAATTTCACTTACCTAATTGCCTCTTAGATAACAAACAAGCATACCTGATTACAAGCTTGAAAACAAATCAGGCTTGACCTATGTGCAACCTGACCAACTGATTTCATTACCATAATCAATGTGTAGTGTGGCTTGCACTACCTATATTATAACAAATTAAGGGTAAGAAAACTTTCTTTTGTATCAATAACATCGGGAAACTTGGCCTTGATATTCAATTAAGACTAGGATCTGGGTTATATAGGTTCCAAAGCCCTTATGGCCTAGTTATGACTACAATAAAACATTCCAGAGTTAACAAAACATTGCTTAGTTAATAAAATCCACTTCGAAGTGGTTGCACATAAGTATAAAATAGATTCACTCATTTGTAGGCTGACTATTTTCATTGTCCAATATTGATGGGTTCCATGCATTTGAGTCGGCCAAGTAGGTTGAATTGCCTACATTTGCATGATCCCGATGGGTTGAGTTTCTTGCACTTGCATGAGCTGAAAGGATTGAGATGAATGCAGGATTTGCCCGAGGCTGGTTTGGTACTTGCAACCATGGAGGGATTGAAAGTGCATATTTATGACTTGACCCCATCATCCCTATATTAGCTGAAGGAGTTGGAAAAGCATATGTGGGATTGGGCCTCCCACTGCCTTGAAGGGATAGGGAAGAAGGAGCATCCAAGATATATTGGTGGATATGAATGTTTATAAGGTCTTGGAATAAATGTGTATTATCTGCAATATGATTGACTAAGTTGTACATTGGTTGCTCCTCCATCCTAAGTTGATCCTCTTGTACCTTTCTTAATGTGTTTTCATGCCTATCCAGTTGTTTATTGTTCTCTTATTCTTGCTTCTCTTTCTCTCTTTGAATCCTTGCAAGATTTCGTGATCTAGCTTGAACAATATTTGCATCCTTCCTCTCATTCGCAAGTTGCTTCTTCTTTTCTCTCAGTTATTGCATCTCATTTTTCTTTTGTTCTGCCTCAGCCAATAGTTTTATGTACTCATCTGAAGTGAGTAATTGTGAACTCCTGCTCAAGAGAATAACATTTGATGATCCTCTCACTACTTTTTCTATCACTCTCTCCACTAGAAACCTTAGGAATGACTTGAGTGTTCTACCACTGTGTGGGGTATGAGTATCAACTAGGAGTTGGGTTACATCTACATTATTTGGTGCATCTGGCTCTTTAGTGCCTACATCACCTTCTTCTAAATCCCCGGTATGCACAAAATAATGGACAACTTCATTATTCAATAATGTTGGTTGTGAAAGCATGTTCATGCTTTCTTTGTTGGTTTTAGTAACAATAAGTTTGTTCATATTCATAATAGCTTCCACTAACCATTCTGGTTGTTCCACCTAGATTGGTAATGTCAATTGTTCTTCATGTATTTGTAATGCTTGGCAACCTTCGACCACATGAGTTTCAACAATGTCATTATGAACTTCATTTGTTAAATCTATACATGTTTCATTTACAGATGGAACAACTTCCATGACATCTTCACCAGCTTCATTGTCATATTGAGTAGCGTTGACATGTTCATCGTTGTCACCCAATGGTTTATAATGTCCTTGAGAGAGGGATGGCATGTTGTCATGGGGGATTCACTAGAGAGGCAATATCATATCACGTACATTCATATTGGGGGTTTGAATATTCTTAAAAACTTCAAAAATATATTTCCCCGTATTAAGGGATCAAGGGGGATTTTTAATTTGACATAGTAATATAAATATTGGGAGTTATTTTATTTAGATGGGTTGATGAATAACCTCCAAATCGTGGTATGGATTCAACCTCCAGATCATGGGCTCAATTAATACCCACCTAAAACTTAAGGACCCTCCATTTTATTTCATATTGCTTATGATCGTAAGTTTTGCATACATCCGATAATAGTGTACCAATGATAATATCGATGGAAATCTCTTTGGATTACTGGACTTGAGAAATCATCATTTAATAGATTATTTAGACTTGGTTTGAATTGAATTTATATTGTTTTCGTCTTTAAGTTAATATATGTAGCTAACCATGAGTTCTAGAGTTGAACAATTGTATTGTATTTTTTGTAGGCATTCGAGTAAAAGATCTAACTAGTAATTTTTTAGGTTGGGGTTTAAGTGGGTTTTTAGATTCAATCAAACCTTGATCCACAACAACCAAGAAAAGTGAGATCAATCCTTCTTGGCTCAATGGAACCAAGAAAATCTAGATCAATCTTTCTATATTAATTATTTATTTCAACTTTTTGTATTCTCCTTTAACATTTTCACATATCCAGTTAGGAATAGTTGTTAGATTGAGTTATATCTGGCACATTAATAATTGTAATTTCAATTCTTATATACAAGGCATCCATCTTAATATTGTATTGGCACTGACATGAACATAGGTGAAAACATAAATCCTTATTTACATACCCTATGTGTTATTATTACTTTGAAATGGTACCATATAATTTTCACCATCTATGTATCTTTATAACTATTACATGATTGAAACCTAACAATGGATATTTTTCCCACTCCTGTAAAGATAAAAAAACTAGATATAACCCAAGAAAAGGTAACTAAATGTTGTTAATTCCCTTTATTGCAAGAATAAATGTAGAGGAAGTGGAGGAAATTAATTGCATCTTGTGAATGACCCAAATCCAAGCTATGCACATGATCATATGGTGTTATTGGAAAATAAGAGGATTTTTTCTATGTTCATTTGGATTCAAACATCAATGATGTTTGTTTTGATAGAAAGGTAGGGGAGTCCATCCACAAAAGGGTTTCAATTTTGCATTTTTATGGAGTTTAATTTATTAAGCTATACAAAACATGAGCTCTGTATGGCTATACTTGTATTTACATGATATAAAATTGGTAGATTAGTAGGCTGTGGTGTGAAACATTTGCAATTCTCATCTTTTCTAAGCATTGCACTAACTACTAGATTATAAGTCTTTTCCATTCTTTATTATGTTGATCTCTTGATTGGGTTTCCTTTTACGCATTTTTCCTTCCCCAATACTATTTCATCGAGTCTTCCACTATCCAATGATACAAATTGATTAGTACCCCCTGCAATCTTGGTGGGATCATTATTAGCATTATACTATTATTTTATTTAGCATCATGTTTGCTTATACTACGATGTGTTAGGGCTCTTTTTTGTTACAACTTGATAACATAATATAAAGGGGGTATTAAAAATGGGTTGATAAAAATGGATACATACAATATATGGTGAAACTAGGGGTTTTCTTAATTGGAAAGGCATATTGGGAGGGGGGATCAACAATACAATTTTAGGAGGCATTTTCCAATATTTAGTGAAATTAGGGATATTCTTTAATATCATGCGAACAATCGTGCTATGTAACAAGTTCAGTTAGTGAACCCCCCGTGCATGTTGTCTGTAGCATCTACTTATTATGCTATGGCATCTTCATCATCTGCATGTACCTAAAAAGATTGGCTGCAATCCATATCATGCAGAAGAGAATCGTAGTCTAGTGGCTAGATTCCAGTACGCCTAAACCCATCCTTGATATTTGAGGGAGTGAGAGCCCTTCTCAATGCATTACTACCAAGTTCAGCTAATCCAAACCTTTTTACCTCCACCTTACTGTTATTTTCCATCCACGAAGCTCTCTCGAACCTGAAAAACGATTTAAATGATGCAAACACACTCACATCAAGGGGATACAACCTGTGGGTGGTATGTGCAGGCAAGGTTAGCAAATCCATGCCCATAGTGTTTGTCGCTTCAACTATTTGTAGGGATATGTGGCTGCCATGGCCATCAAATATCAACAAGTGTCTATTTTCACATGATACACCACTTGGTATAGATGCATCAAAGTGGCACAACCAATTCATAAATAGTTATTTTTTCATCCATGCATTTGGATGTGCAGCCATGCATGCTCCCACCTCACAGTTCTTGATATAATTTTTCAATCGACTCTTTCCCTTGAACAGATAAAACTCGGGGATTGATGCACTGACTACATTTACGCAACAAAAAATGGTTATCCACTCCCTACTCCTAGGAATAATTTTGGGCACATTCTTTCTACCTCTCCTCACGATTACCCGCATGCCACAATTACTTCCATCTTGTAACCCAATTTCATCGCAATTCCATATATGATATGGACTATATGAATGTCTCTGATAGGAATTGGACAGTGTGTCGTATAACCTGGACACAATTGCAGGGTGCAAATTCAAGGCTTTGTCTCTATCTAGGCCATCTGTAGTTCATTAAACAAGTTGTGGATGTCTTTTCTTGAACCTTGCCCATCGTGACTTCCCTAGAAATCTATCTCTGAATGGATTAGGCCTTGATTGACAGATTTGTGCAACATTTGACTTGAATTGTATCAACTCTATCCCATGGCCCATATCAGCCATATCCTTACCCAACTGACAACTTCTTCCTCCTCTTGTTCAATTAGCACAGTGAGAGGCCCTTTCCTCTTGGTATGAGTTAGACCATTCAACCAATGATGCATTGAGATTGGTGCAATCCCATACTTGTTTGTAGCTGCTCTCACATAATACCCGTTGTATTTGACATCATTAATTGCCTTCATCATGTCCTCTTTTCTCCAACCTTTAATAGCACTGATCTCCTTGCTTGAACCAATTACTTACACTGCAGGTGCAGGTGGAGCAAAACGATTAGGATCTGGCATGCATTGGTCTTCACCATTGCATCTTCATTCTACCTTGCAATATTATGTTGTGTCTCCTCATCTAATGAATCATGTTGTAGTTGTGCACCTCTAGTGACTCGCTTCCGTGTCCTCCTTGTTCGAGCAACATAATTCCCTCTTTCCATGGTAGCCACATTCTAGGCGAGAACAAGACATAACTGTGATAAAACAAGTGAGTTCAAATCCACATAAGGACCAGGTAATAGAAAACACCAACATAATAGAGAGTTTGCTTAATGTTAATGACCAAATAAATGCTAAGTAGTTGACAGTATCCCTACAATTTATCCCTTTCACTATCTTTGTGCTTCTCTCAGTGCAAGTGTTAATTGTTTCTAGTTGAGTATGAATAAACTCCATATGTTGTTTATATAACAATTGAGGAATTGGATATGCGGTGGGAAGCTAAACAGGTTAGTTGTTTCATATTTAACATTCAACATTTAATTGTCTCAGATTTAACATGTAAACGATGGCCACTTGCTTGGACTAAACTAACATTCCCACTCTACATATTTATAGCCATTTTCTGCGTGTGTAAAAGAACACAAGGCAACTAGACTACTGCTACTGAAGCTAGAGATCTTTTGCTACCACACTATCTCATGTCAATAGGCTTGACAATATACTAGTTGAGAGTCTAGGTTTGTGAGTTTGGAAGCCAACTTTGGACCCATGACAATGGTCATGACATTGTACTATTTGAGAGTGACCTAGGTTAGAGAAGTTGGAAGCCAAATTGACACAAGAGCTTCAAAGAAAACCTGGAGTGTGAAGTTGAAACTTTGGAGATAGCGGGAGAGCATCATGGGAGTGAATGTGCAATTTGAGACTCGGTAAGCTCTACTATAACCTTAGTTTGTTGTATGGGCCTTATATACTCTCAAGTTTTCCATTCCTAGCTAGTTCACATGCAGCTGTAGTCCACAATCTTGGCAGTCGACAGTTTCAATAGGCCTAGCTTAACCCCCCTCTTGATTGTCATGTCAAATGTTGGTAACTGTTTTCTTAAATAGAGTTAAACAAATCAAAGAACATAGTAGTCAATGAGAGAAATAGTTGAGGGGTTACAGTAGTAGGGGTTAGCTTGAACATGAATACGATGGCATATAAATACTTATAAGTGATTAACTATAAAAATACTTGAGCCGAGTGTCTCATGTGAGGGACTGATCTGCTAAGCAATTCCACTTATGAATTGCAAAATGGTAAAATGAGTTAAATTACTATTGATTTATAGTATTACACTCTTAATGATGGATGTTGGATGTAATTGGCATGGATTGAAAAATTGTTTTTTCTGAATGTGTGGTTGTGATTGGTTTTAGTATGGTCCAATGGTTGTCATGGTTGATCTTTGTGACTTTGATCAATTTAATGGATCCTTGTGCTTTTTATGAATTTAATGGTTGATTAAAACAGTTGTAAGGTTTGGTTGGCATTGAATTCATTGCAGATTGCAGTTTACGCTTGCTTATCTTCTTGCCGGTAATCTAATTAATGGTTGATTTGATTATTTAAGAGACTTGATGGCACTTTATTGCATTACCAAGGTTGTGACGTGGATGGATTCAGTAGGTGAGGTTGAACACTCTGTTTTATTTACTTGTGCAGGTGGGGATGGGTATTGGATTAGTGATGTGCATGAAGGCTAGCAAAAATGTTCTATTTGTCATTCATTGGCATATATTTGATAGCACATGAGTACTGTTTGGTTGGACTTTTTAGGATGGTCTAAGGTGTGAAGTTGTCTTTCATACCGAACACTACAGGTGGTGACAGTGACATGATGTTTTGTAAAGTTGGCATGTCAGGCATTAAGAGTTCGACATCAATTTCTGAAAAACTTTTAGACATTCTATATATATTTAATTAAGTAATTTAGATATTTAAGTGAATATTTCTCTTTAATTTTAATTTATGAAATGTTGATGTAACCTCTTCTATGACCATTTGTAGTCCATGCAACACTAGTGGTGTCCCTACCCTATCCAAGCACATAAGCCTTTTTGAACCCACAAACAATGAATAAGTTTTAGAATAAGCCAAAAACTGTCCAATACCAAACTATTTTTACTTGAACAACCAAAAACTGTCCAATACCAAACTATTTTTACTTGAACAACCACATGAATGCATCCACGATAGCTGCAAAGAGCAGGATGGCAATGTTTATAGCTATATGTACAATGCAGACACATCACTTAACACAAATGGCCGTAATCCGCCTTCACAACAGTCGTGTGCTTTCAGTAGCACAAGCAAAGGTTGAAAATCCAATGGATTCTACTCTATCAATATATTTAAATCAGCATTAATTAAACGTAAGGTACTATGTATCACAATTAATTAAAAGTAACATACTATTTCCTAAACGAATCTATCAAGCTGCGGCAGTAGTCATCTGTAAACCTGTTACGAGTATTGCAAGGGTACCTGTGAATGCAGTCATCCCAGACATTAGCCTCCGATGGCTTCGTTTCGTTCATTACTTCCCACACAGCGCTGTTGCACTTGAATCCCGAACCCAGTCCTATCTGCCAAACGCGATCCCCCACCTTGAAGCGTCTCTTGGCTTCCATGTAAGCGACTTCGTACCAGAGCCCGCTGGTTGAAGTGTTCCCGAATCGATGGAGAGCCATGCGAGATGGCTCCAAATCGTGATCGCTTAGCTGCAGGCTCTTCCCGACACCATTGATCACAGCTCGCCCACCGGGATGGATGCAGAAATGGCTGAATGCCAGTCTGAAGTTGGGGATGTAGGGTTTTAAATTCCTTTTGAGAGCTTTGATGCAGAAATAATTGTAGGCGTAGTAGATGATCTCCGTTATAGGGAGAACTTTAGGGCCAAGGGTCGTCATGTTTTTCCTCAGGGCGCTTCCCGCGACATCGATAAGCGACATGCGGAGGCCGATGCCGTAGAAACCATCTTCGTCTTCTTTCGACATAACGCAGCCGTAGGCCTCGTCGTCTGCCGCGATATTTGTCCTGACGCCGTGCAGGAGCTTCATCTTTGCCCGGGATGCGTCTTTGGCTTTGTTCGATAGAAGCATGGCGTTTCCCCCGACCCTGAAGAGGCAATTCGTGAGCATCATCCCCTTATCGCTGCCCCCGTAATTGGCGTTGACCGTTATGTTCTCCGTTCCGACAACAAGAGCATAGGAGTCGGGGTAGATCTTGAAAAAGTCCTTGGCCATGTCCACGGCTATTACGTTGGCGCTGCAGCCCATGCCGGAGAGATTGAAGGTCTTGACGGTCTCTTTCATTTTGTAGCGGTTCACGATCCAGGTTGACAGCGACGGTGCTGGACTGAAAGTGGAGACGTTGACGATGAGAATATCGATCTCGCAAGGTCTCACGCACGTCTTGGTGAACAGTTCGTCAAGAACGGCTGCAAAGCTCTCCTCCATCTCCACCCGCGCTTCCTCCAACGTCGCCACGCTGTTTTCGTTGAAGAGGAAGCGAGCGACGGCTGTTTCTTCTCCCAGACCGGAACGGAGATAGACCTTCCATTGTAACTCCATACGATCTGCCAGCGGGGGTTCAGCACCGACGTTGAAATATATACTGGTCTCGGTGTTCATCTTTCGATCCTCAGGCGGTCTGTAACAACTGTAGTCCACCAGATAACATTCGCGTCGCCGCCTTCGAGTCATGAGATAAAAAAAGCCAACGACAACCATGCAACAAAGGAGACCTACCTCCACCGCCCTCCTTAGTAGCATGGACATTTCTGAGAACTCAAACATGTCTCCGAGGCTCGTCATTCACAAAAATCTTTGAACAGAAACAGTTCTCACTTAAGCGTTAATGTAGCTTTCTTCATCGTTGGTCTTCTATAAATAACATCTGGTTGCTCGACAGGTCCGGCTGCCACTGCCTCGAACCCTATTCTCCATGTACCATAACATTAATGCTCATCGGTCATTAGATCAGTTAATTTACTTCCCCTTAAGACCATGGCTGATCTGTCAGCAGTGACTGCAAGAAGAATTAAGCCCCTAATCTAGGTAGTACCCAATACAACCGAGTTTGATTTAGTTGATCTCTATGAATCAAGGAATAATATGGATTAGACTTTCTGTCAAGTTGATTTGACAAATCATCGTGGTACCAAACCGGGCAGAGAATTTGTTGCATTTAAACTCATAATTGCTGTAGCACTTAAGTTGTAATTTTTTAGATTTTTTTTTGGGAAGGAAAATAGTATACTATTAATAAAAAAGGAAAATAGTATACTCTGAATATAATGACCAAGGCCACAACCAACCCTTTCTATAAGGTGTCTAAACACAAAGAGTTGTGCCTCCATAATTAGGTCAAAACATAAAAGTATGCTGAAAAAGAGCATCATAATGACCCAGAAAACAATAAAGAGAAAAATGCCTTGGCAAGACAAAACCCAAAAATAGCCACGACCAACAACATAGGCCACCAAAGTCCCACATAATGGCCACGACCAACAACATAGGCCGGCAAAGTCCCACATAATGAACCAGCGAAATATACCAATATACAAAAACTAATGAACCAGCGAAATATACCAATATACAAAAACTTAGAAAGAGCCACTCAGCAATAGGATAGTCACGAAAAAAAACAAGGCCTTTGCCATCAAGAAGATCTAACAACCTACAAAAAAGGATATACACCTACATAATATAAAAAACAATAGTAGAAGTAATAGAGCCGACTAGAAAAGAAGATGATCCACATAACTAAAAGAAACCAACTGATTAGAACTCCAAACCTCCCAAAAGAGGATGCCCTCAGGTGTTGATAAAGCTCTTTTAGAAAGATCATCCGTGAGTTGATTTGATTCACGATACACATGGTTGAATGTGATGCATTCAAAAGGAATAATTAGCGAGCGAGTCTCATACAGCCAATGAGTGAGCAAAAGCACATTTAAGGAAACCAAACCCTTTGCCCACATAATGATGACCTTCGAATCCCCCCTGACCTGGAGACAGGAAACCCCTTTGAAGCTAGCAAAACGGAGGAGCATCCAAAGAGCCAAAACTCATTGCGCGAGCTAGATCCCACCCCAATATTCATCCATAACTTGAAGCATTTGGTAATATTGATATAAAGGATGGCCCCAACCCCACTTGAGGCACCACCATGTTGAGACGCCTCATCAAGAAAACCACAAGGGTAAATCAAATCATCACTATGTGCAGGAAGAGCCTTACTGCGACAGGTGCCCACTAGAGGCGGCCCTGGGGAATTATATACTCCATAAACGCAGATAGGGCTCTGCAACCAAGAACCATCGCATTGGGCTTCAAACCTTCAAAGGTACTTAGGTTGCACGCACGCCAGACCTCCCAAAAAACAAAACAAGGGAGAGCTTCCCAGTTTTTAAAATGTCTTACCCAAAGACTCAACTCATCTTCCAAAGAAATGGAATGCCAAAAGAGCGGTTGTCCACTAATGTTGTTGATCACCAACCATAAACACTAAACAAAAGTACATCTTGTGAAAAGATGATCAATGGATTCCGCTTGAGTACAACATAACCGACACCTGTTCGGGCCGCAAAAGCCCCTACGGCAAAGATTTTCCCATGTTAAAATGTTGTTGTTTAGAACAAGCTAGATGAAACATATTAACTTACGAGGCATCAGGAGTTTCCAAATATTTGTATACCACTACTTTGACTGAGACTTGTCTAATGCACAAAGAGAATCATAAGCTAGTTTTGTCGAAGCCAACCCCAAATTGACATTCCAAGACCAAACTAGCTTATCCGAAGACTTGAGCAATGTAATGTTAAGTCTGCGTAGCCCGAAAACATAGTTAGTCCATTCCCGCTCCAGGCTACCAATAAGACCTAGTTATTGAGCAGTGATCCAAGAAGGGCAGCCAAAAAGAGAAATCATTGAGTGGCTCAGTGAAAAGTATCTTTTAGATCTCAATATCCTAATTAAATCTGGAGATAGATTGAAATTCAAGTACCACCCAGAATGGGATCCTCACCAAGACAAACCTCGCGACCATGGCTGGCACCCAAGTGAGCCAGTTAGATATCGTAGAGAAGGATCCCAACAAGCCATTCCAGATGTTTGAAACCCTCTTGAACAAGGGTTGCCTTTTCTAAACCATTTTGCAGAAGAAAGGGTTTTTAGATATTTCTCTTTAATGAGAATACTCTAAGCAGAATTGGAAATAGAGCTCTCCACCGACTTTTTGTTTGTATGGCAGTCACAAATTTTTCAATATTTTTCAAGGCCCAACCATCCTTATGCCATGACGGGCCCACACTTGCCAATTTACTAAATGGAACTTATGATTTGTCACACCCACCCAAGACCAAATGAAACATAAAATTCGCCAACGAATACCCTTCAAGATCGTCTTAGGAATCTTGCAAAGAGAAAGCCAATAAACAGCCATGTTCTGCAATACAGATGAGCTAAAATCACGAATGACGTTGGATTTTGCATCAATTTTGTATCTGCATTTTGAATTGTAATGTGATATAAAATTGACTTTTGATTAACATGAATTTGAGAATGACGATTTGAAAAGTGTATATTGTTTACCATTTTTCAAGGTAGATATAAAAAATTCATAAACAGATTTTAACTAAAGCATGGAAAAAACAAATTTGACCATGCTTCCCTAAATTATAGATTGAAAGTCATTCCCAAATTTGCACTTAATAGATTAAGTGTTCAGGAATGTTGTGATCTTTTTAGGATTTACAAGAGCATCAAATCATGATTTGTGAATAAATATTTTTTTTAAACCACGGACTAAGCTCAGCATAATATTTTCCAGCAGTACGATTAGTTTACCTCCATCAGCTACCATTCTTCTTCCTTTAGAAGATGCTAACCCTACTTAATTTCAAGACTGATTTGTTTGTCTGGCCACCTGCCCATACCACACAAAGCAAGCTTAACAACAGTGTTCTTGGTAACAGCATTAAAAACACCATCGAGATAACAAGACAAACCATATTGCGGGTCCATGGCATTAACAACTTCAAGGGACGGTTGGCACTTGGCAGAAGCCAAAAGGAAGCACAACTTGCTGAAAATTTGGGCTCGAAGATGTTAGACAGTCAAAACGATGACCATGTGAATCCCTCTTACGTTGTGTCAGTTTATTATTTATGTTCACGTCTACTTTCCATCTTCCATTCTTCAATTTCATTTATGATTGTTCGGTACCAGCACAAGCACGTCACCTGGCCTTTTTTCATAGCAGACTGATCTTTGCCGTATGTCCTGCTGCTATTTAATGTCCATCAATTCCTTCTACTCTCTCACCCCAGAAGGAATTTCAATTCCTTCTACTCTCACCCCGGATAGAATTTCAGTGCTATATGTTCGTTATGAGGCATTTTATCCATCAAAATATGATTAAAACTTTTAGCAAACCGTATCAAAGTATGGGCAAACTCATGATGGAATACTCTCACCCCCGGATAGAATTTCAGGGCTATATGTTCGTTATGAGGCATTTTATCCATCAAAATACGGTTAAAACTTTTAACAAACCCTATCAAAGTATTGGTAAACTATTTGTTAGGACTTTTTTTATGGTTAATTATATTTCCAAATTGTTATTAATTTTTATTAATAAGCTTGTTAAGATATGTGTGCTTAGATAAGTAGTCTAGAGTAGGTGGCATGTTATTATATATGTAATAATGGAGATTGAAACTTTCTCACTTGAATGAAACTTTCCCATTTGATTGAAGAGCAGGTGGTTGAGTTTGCCTTCAATGGGAATGGATTTTCTTCCATTCTATTTGTTCTTTCTTTCTTATATTGTCCTAGCATTGTCCCAATATGGGGTCGTGCCCTTCCCTTTAGTGCCTCTCCCTAGCCTTTGTGCCCTTCCTTCAAGTCAGTTTTCAAATTTGAAAGTGCAACTTCAAGAGGAGCACCTGAGTGGACCTAATGGTTAAGAACATGTGTTATCTCCGAAGAGGTCACAGGTTCAAAACCGGCGGGGGGTAGGGTTGCTCATTGGCCGGTTGTGACAAGGCGTGAAGGGTGGGCGACCCCTAGGATAGAGGCTCTCCCTTGGGATAAAGGGTCTCGGGACGTCTCGGCCCCTGTTGAGTCACAAGTTTCCGGTATATCTGGCTTGCCGGCTGTTGGATATACCCTTGGGAGGTTGTTGTTGCCATGGTTTTAAAAAAAAAAGTTCAAGAGAGAGTTGGGTACCATTTTAGAAAAAGTCAGCTTTAAACTATGTTAATGAAGGAATTAACCCAACCACCCACCAAGCATCAGCGATTTATTAGCTACTGGATTTACCAAACATCAACAATTCATCATAGTACTGAATCTACCAAGCATCACCTATGGAATTTCAAAATTCAAACACTCTTGCTTTTTTGTTATGGGCCTCAGAAGCTAGAAGCACATGTTGAATTTAGATACCCATTTCTCTAGATAGTTTGAAAGTGCTCCTTGGCTACGACGGACTTGGAACTACTAATTTTGGTAAGCTGTTATTTTCAATTTTTTTTAAAATTTGATAATAATCTAAAAAAAAAAATTAATGAAACTATTCAATGTTTTTTCTTAAATATGATTTTTTTTTTGTCATTTTGATATTGAGTTGGGTTAACACTTGTGACTAAACAAAGGCATGGAAACAAGGTTTTGTTGTAGGAGGCTCCCAATTTACTTGTGGGTAAAAAAGATTCTAAACAACTTTGAATTTGAAAGTGGTTTCTTCTTATCCATTTATAGCCAAGGGAAAGTGAATGGCCCAAAGAAGAAAGCAAGAACCATGAACTTGTTGGTACAAATTTTGACCCTCCCCAACAAAAACACATTGAGAATTAAATCAAATCCCATGGTTGTCAATTTGAATGGAAAAAATGTATTACATCACTCATCTATATTAACAAAACTTGTGGTCAAAAAATAGTTTTTACCATAAGATTTGCATCATGGATAATGCATAGACAACTCCACTTCTATGAAAGATTTGTTGTAGCTTGGTATGTGCAACTTCACGTGCAATAATAGTTGAGGAATCCAAAATAATCCATACCTTGGAAAAACGGCCTTATTAAACTTCTTTTGACAAAGGAAAGGGAGAACATCATAGTACAATCTCAATTTCGATGTTTTTTTAATGAAGTGCCTCTAGAAATGGCATATTATATTTATCTCGCCTTTAACACAAGTCCTTTGGAATAAAATGTCACAATTTCAATCACACCATTGATGCAACATGTTAACCTTGAAAATTTTGGTATGTTGCATTACATGTGGCCTAACATTAACCTCCAGAAAGGATTATAGGTTCCACATTTTGTTTGTTTCCTAACTTTATCACTTAATGTAATTTAGATGCATAATGCCGACACAAGTTACTTTTGAGTTGCATGTGTCACTGTTATTAGGATTTTTTGTTCCACCATTCCACCCTTGTTTTTCAGAGTACATGATCAATGAAAAATATAGGTAAATGGGTCGATTGTTGTCTTTTAATTGGAAATTAAACTCCTTAATAAAAACATATATTTTAATTGAAAATTAAAATTTCACAATTTCAATTATACCATTGATGCAACATGTTAACCTTGCAAAATTTTATATGTTGCATTACATGTGGCTTGACATTAACCTTCAGAAAGGATTCTAGGTTCCATGCTTTATTTGTTTCTTAAGTTTATTACTTAATGTACTTCAGATGCATAATGTTGGCACATGTTACTTTTGAGTTGTCTATGTCACTCTCATTAGGTTGTTTTTTTCCACCCTTGATTTTCAAAGCACATGATCAACGAAAACATGGGTAAATGAGTCTATTGTTATCTTTTAATTGGAAATTAAACCATATCTTTTAATTGAAAATTAAATTATTTAATAAAAACATTATTATTAAAAGGTAATTTTTTTTAATAAAACTTCATTGTTAAAGGATTATTTTTTTACTAAAACGTTGTGTGATGGGCAAGATAAAAATTCAAAATATCAAAAAAATTTATTTAAAAAAGCAGAGTTGAAATGAAATTCCAACCTTGCTCACCGTCTATCGAGTCTCGACTCCCTTTGTCAAAGATAACAAGTACAACCATCGTATATCCGCCTTGCTAGGTCAAGGGTTCAATCCCTGAGTGGCACTAGCAACTAAGAATGCGACGGAAAAACGGGGCAAGTGGTTACATGAAATCCCCTTTGTATGAGTTGGAGTGATCGAAACACAATGATGGACACTTTATTTTCGAATTAACTGTAAAAATGAAATATGTAGACGAAGTGTTGCTGCTTGTGGGTTTATAATGCAACGATATATAAAATTTGTTTTAATATATATAAACACTTTTGGACACCTAAATTATAATATATATATGTTTAAAATATGTTTGGACACCTAAATTTTAAGTATATATATATATATATAAAATTTAGGTGTCCAAACATATTTTAAGAATCATAAAAGTGTCTTTGTGCAAGTTGAAAGAGTCATTCTTCTATTTAAATACCATGACTTCTTATTAGGTCGATAGGTGTGAATAATATTTATTCTTGTTATTTTATCTACTTTAGGGGATGGAGGTCAAACTCCATCTTCATAATCTCAAAAATGTAGAAAGATTCATCGTAATCGTTATTGATTAAAGAGCTTAATAAATGTAGATTAATTATTAACAAATGCAAATTTTGTTAGTAAAAGTATTTAACTCACGTTTGATCTCAGTTTTATTATTAGGAGTTAAGTTAAGTTCAGTTAAATCATGCATAAAGCATGAGCTAGGTTAGGGTTTTAGCATATAAAAGTGTTTAAATACAGACCTTCAGGGTCCATTGTAACTATGAAGTTTCATGTGAATAGAAAATCAACAATTTGTTCCATATAATTCATCATGGTATCAAAGCTTGATTAAGTCTTTTGGAGAGCATATCGATCCAAGAACAGATCCAAGTCGTGTTGTATTCTTCCATGGCGAAGAAGGATTCTTCCACAATGAAAAAATAAGAGATTATTTGATCCAAGCTAAGATCTTTCACCTATCAAGTGAGAGAATTTATCCAAGAAATTGGATAGAGATCCGAGTTCGAGTTTGAAACACAGATGGAAATCAATCTGAGAAAGATTTTAAATATGTAGATCTGAAGCAAATTCGTGAAGATATGCCCAGGGGCCAATAAGAGAGATTGTTGGATCCGTGAAGAAAATCCCACTGCAGTTGGAGAGTGTGAAGAAGGAAGCCAATCTACGGAAGTTTTGTGTCGAAGGAGGTGCCATCAATCTGTTCACTGAAGAAGAGTATATCCGCTTGTGTATTTTCCTTCTGTTGAGGCTCACTCAGGACTATGGACTCCTTCTCTTGAGTCATCATCCTTTCTTCCTTATAGGCTCATTGAGGACTACATAATCCTTCTCTTGAGTCCTCATCATTTCTTCCTTACAAGAAAGGTATTCACCATCATACTCTAGTTCAAGTGCTTCATCCTTTACTGCTAAGAGGTTATTTACTTGTATATTCACCTTCTCTTGAGGCTCAATGAGAACTACAAACTCCTTATTTTGTGTCCTCATAAAATTCATCTTGGTATCAGAGATTGATTAAGGCTGTTGGAGAGCATATTGATCCAAGAGCAAATCCAAGTCATGTAGTATTCTTCCTTCGTGAAGAAGGATTCTTTCACATCGAAGAAGGTAGAGATCATTCGATCCAAGCCAAGATCTATCACGTGTCCAGTGAGAGAATTGATCCAAGAAATTGGACGTAGATTTGGGTTTGAGTTTGAAGCACAAGACATAAATCGATCCGATAAATCTTTTAGATCCGCAGACCTGAAGCGAATTCGTGAAGATACGCCCAGCCAATAAGAGATATTGTTGGAGCCATGAAGAAACTCCCACTGCAGTTGGAAAGTGTGAAGAAGGAAACCAATCCATAGAAGTTATGTGTTGAAGTAGGTGTCATCGATCTATTCATTGAAGAAGAGTTTATCCGCTTGCAAATTGTGAAGTCGTTGCAACCAAAGCTAGAAAATCGGTGAAGATAGAAGACTAGACAGTCGTCTAGAGGATCCCTCCCAATCCACCAAAGGTGAAATCACTGCTAGAGAATCTGTATGAGGAAGATGACTGCAGCGTCGGAGAACCTGTCCATGTGAAGAAATATGCGAGAGACAGTTCGTGTGAAGGGAAACAACCTGTATTGAATCTGATCCTAGAGAAGGAAATGCCTACGATGAGCGGCGATGCTCAAGGAGAAAAAGAAAATACAGCCGTCAAGAGTTAATTCGTGAAGAGTAATCCTGTATTAAATCATATTCAAAGGTATTTCAATACCTGCCTTAAACTATTTTTTGTGAAGATATTAAATTGATGCAGAAGTATTAAATCGCCTAAGGGAATCCATATTGGAGAAGGAAGTGAATCTTGGATATTTGAAGTTCACTTGAATATGTTTTATTTGGAAAAGGGCCAAAAGTAAGTCTTATAAATGATTTTTTCAAGACACTCAAAAAGCTTTATCATATATGAAAGGTTGGTAACGTGTTTTAATGAAGTTTTGAAAATAAGAAAGTGTGAAAGGGTCTTAAATAAGGGTTTGTAAAAGAAGTTCATTTTTAAGTCTCTAAGTGATTTGAAATTTAGAAGAAACCTTGTCCAAGTTGAAATAAATAGCATAGATCTTTGAGATCTTGCATCAAGGGGGTGTAAATAAAACCCTATATTTTTTTTAGGGGGCGATAAGGAAGAAAGGATGAAGACTCAAGAGAAGGAGTTTGTAGTCCTTGGTGAACCTCGGCATAAGGCAAATACACAAGTAGATAACCTCTTAGCAGCAGAGGATGAAGCACTTGAACCAGGTTATGATGGTGAATACCTTTCTTATGAAGAAAGGGTGATAGTGCTATGACAAAAGCAACTCATTAATGAGTTTTTGTTTGGAATGGTAACCCTACTTGAAAATGAAGATCAAGTGGATGATGTCTTTACAGAAGCAGAAGCTGAGGAAGATGAAGCTAAAGAAACAAATTTTGAAGAATATTTGGCATTCATTGAGGATTGGCTTGCAAAACTAAAAGAAGTTGTAGATGACATCTTACATTCTATAGTAGCACACTAGTACATTCGGGCAAGTTTTTCCATGAAATATTTCCACGTTTTGAACATTCGTGGATTAATACAATGGAATTTAAGATGTCTTTTCATTTTTTTTTATGATGGCGGAAAAACCATGGCAATATCGACGTTTTTTATTTTTCGACGAACTTTCGTTTCTATATTGACGAAATATGGCTATCTTTGCGCGGGCGCCAAACCAATGCTAGATTCCAACGGCTCTTGGATTTTTATGGGTGAACTCATGCATTTTCGTTGATAGATCGACGATCGTCGATCTATAAATACATACTTTAAGACAATTTTCGACACATTTGTTATAGTTGCGACAAGGTTCCTTGTGATTTATTGAGCCTAGATTTTGAACTTGCGACAAATTTCGTGGGTATTGTACTCTTGGTCTTGTGAAATGTACATGCATGGATAATATTTTGTTGATGCAAGAACTTGCACTTCTAGCAACCCAAAATCAGAATTGAAAACCACCTCAGTAGTATCCAAGAACTTCTAGTTATGCTTGTGATTTCCTTGTATTCTTCAACACTTGAACTGTGAGCTTCAACTGTGTCACATGGTTCTGTCGCCCTTGTTCTTTGTTTTCTATTGTATGTGTGTCCAATAATATAAGCCATACAATCAGATACCAACAACAAGTGTTTCCAAAATACATTCTTTATCAACCATATCCAAAACTAGAGAGAGTCATACTCAACAATCATCTGGTAAATTCATAAAAGGTAAGCATGCATGAAGGACAACTTTCATTTGGACCATTTGGGCCACCTAGTGTTCCAATGCCCAAACTATCAAGGTCTCCTTGTGAGTAAATCAAAGGCCATTGCACAACACTTGTTGGCATCAATGGAAACTTCAGTCTTCATGTTTTTCTTTATAGAAATTGGTATATAATATATTGTATTTAGAAATATACTTATATCTAATGTATTTGACAAGTTATTGTTTGGTATGGTGTAGGTAAGACAATTACTTGTCACTACAAGGATTTGTTACTATGAATGAAAATGCAAGGAAGCTTGCTCAGTTTAGAGCGGCATTAGAGACGAGGGGAGATGGAAACTGTTATTGCCCTTGATATGATTGTAGGGGATTTCAAAGAAGAAGGATTTTAATAAAAACAGTTGAAAGACATTGTAGAGAGAAGGGGCACGCCGAAAGGGGTTATGAATATCGTCCCTTGGTAAGAGGTTATTCAATTTTTAATGTATTCTCTGTAATAGTCATCATGTCATGAATTTTAGTAAAATGTCTTATCATTTTATTATATGTTCTATACACATTAATTTTACTACGTTGTTTGTAAATATATAGACAATGCCCCCAAAATGCCGCCCTCCAGAGAGTTATTTTCCAAGTACTAGCATAAATACTCATTTACAGGGTGACGAACTTCTAGATCAAAGTATTGAAGCTGATCAAGTTCTTAATGATGATATGGCTGGAGCTAACGTTGGTGATACAATTCAGGAAGATGAGATACATAGATTGATCCAAGACACATTTTCTCCAATGGATGAGGACAACCAGGATGATAGTCATGATGTTGATCCTCTACTCGAGAAGTCATGTCAACCTCTTTATGAAGGCTCAAAAACAAATCTTCTATCTGATATATTGTTGTTAGTGAACTTGAAGGTTTTGAATGGTTTATCAAACACCTGTCTCACATAGATACTAAGGTATGTAATTTGTTAATTATTTATGTCTGCATGTTCACATGTACATAAAGGGTTGACGTTTCTCCTATATTGCTCTTGTTATCTAATGTGTAAAGTATGGATGCGATATTGATGATTAATATTGTTTACATTGACTTATTCTTTTGAATTTTGTAGATTGTTAGGTGAATTTCTATTACCAACGTCAAATATTTTACCACGCACATATCGAGAGATATATGTGATCATGAAAGAATTTGGAATGGAGTATCAAGCTATTGATGCATGTCCTAATGATAATATCATATACTATGGACAATATGCATTAGAAAATGAATGCCCACAATGTCAAACAAGTAGGTATCGAACTGATAAAGTGACAAAAAAGATGCCTCACAAATTTCTTCGTTATATTCCCATAATTCCACGTTTCCAACGGTTGTTCAGGTGTCAAAGTATAGCACAATTTATGGATTTCCATGCAATGAACAGAATTCAAGACGATGTTCTTTGAATGCCTGCAGATGGTTATGCATTGAGGTACATCGAAGAAAAGTGGCCAATTTTTAAAGAAGAACCTCATAATGTTAAAATTTCGTTGGCAACTGATGGTGTCAATCCATTTGGAGAACTTCGTTATACCTACTCAGTGTGGCATGTTTTTGTTATAAACAATAATCTTACTCCTTGGATGTCGGTCAAGAGAGAGAACACAATGTTGGAAATGATTTTTCTAGGTATTTAATTAATTTGTATTTTTTTACTTGAAAGTTGATCACTAAATATTTCATTTCTTTGTTTCATGCATGCTAATTATGTCTTTTATATATAACGACATATAACTAAATTTAACTAATCATGTATGTTGTACCAATTAGGTAAGTACTAGGTTAAAGATATGAATGTATATATTGAGCCTCTTATCGATGAGTTGTTGAAGTTATGGGCTGGCGTCACTATGTATGACATCTCTAGACCAATAGGGAAAAAACGATTTCAATTCCGTGGAATACTTGCATGGACAATTCATGATGCTCCCGGGTTAACACATTTTTGTGGTATATTGTTACTTTCTTTTGTTCTTTAATATTATATATATCTATTAAAAATATTCATGCATTATTTTAAATGTTAATTCTAATTCGCTACACTAATTCATATATCTTGTAGGTCTTCAAAAAAAGGGTAAATTTGCATGTCTAGTTTGCGGTCCCAGGATAAAATCTCGTCGTTCAAGGAGTTTAGTAAAGGAACTCTTTGATGAATATAGGCACTTTCTGCCTAAGAACCATAGTTATCAAACTACAGACAAAGAAAAATTCAATGGTAAAGAAGAGAATGGAAAAAAACACTAAGAATGACACCTCACCTATGGAAGTTGGAATATAATAGAAATCGTCAAGGTATGTCAAATTTTTAGTGAATTATTTTCAGTGCTGTATGTATCTATATTGATTAATTAGTGTTAATTTGATTTTATTGATGTTTCATGAATGTCGTTAAGGCACGAATGAGATTCCACGAGGAATTAAAATTTGCCCGATGCAATTTAGTAGGTTGCCATACTACGATCACCTACAAATAGTTCATTTGTTTGATACAATGCATATCAGGAAGAACATAACATAATTGTTATGGCGAATATTAGATGGAAGGACTGACAAAGAAAGAATTGGAAAGATTTGTAGTGACATCCAAGAAGCTAATCATGCATTGCAAAGTGTGATCATTAATTCTAATGGTGATGGCCGTCAACATAATATTAGTCTTCCTTGGTGCTTAACGGAGCAACAGAGCAATATTGTAAAAGAGGTCATCAAAAAAATCAGGTTTCCGACGGGGTTTTTGTCTAACATAAAGAATATCTTAACGAAAAAAGGTGATTTTGGTGGGGTTAAAACACATGACTGGCATACATTCATTAAGGTAATTATGAGTTTATAATATATTTCCTTATTGGTATGCACTATTTTATTAATTTTAAAGTCTCTTATTTGAAAATAAATAATAATTATGTGTTTTTTGATATAGTATGTTCTACCTTTATCTCTCCCAGACAACTTTGATAACAACATAAAACAAATTATTTATGTTCTTGGAAAATACATGAGGTAAGTAATGTTTTATATGGAAAATGTACTTGGTCTGTGATTTGTAGCAAAACTTATTGACATATTATGTTTTTCCCGCATTAGGGGAGTTTTGAGGTAAAAAATGGGCCTTAAAAAAATAATGTACCATAAAAATTCACTTTATAAGAACCAAGAGGGTTCAAGATGATGATGTCAACCATAAGGGTAAAATTTGTAAAACAAATTGGAGGGAAAAATAAAAAAACTACTTTTTCTTATCATATTTTTGACATATCTCCTTAATGGTTTACCCAAATTTCAAGTTTGGGCACTCGTTGGATGCAAATTTTAATTCTGCATCCAACCCATACCCACACTGCATACTTATGAGACACCCACGACATGAAAAATTGAAAATTTCAATAAAAAACCAAAATGCCCTCCATTTCCAGTAGTCGATGGATTAAATTATTTTGAGGGTATGGGTCTCTAGAGTGTTGATTGGTTCATCCAACCATATCATTGGTTTGTCCAAAAAGTATCTGTAGGAGAAGATATTGATTTGCCAAAAATGCCTCCCAGCTTGATTTGCACTGCTCTAGAAAAATGCCCGCCGAGGAGAGAGAAAGAAGCTTCAGGGGATGAAAGTGGTCTTGATGGAATCACCTTTTTGGCCTCTACCCATTGGGCGTCTCAAACTTCAAATTGGATGAAAATAAAAATCTCATCCTGTTGACCTAGGGTTTGACAATATGTCTTAAGTGTCAAATCAATAGTTAAAAAGGTGGACCTAGAGGCTGAACTCAAGCTTCAGAAGAAGAATCATATGTGGAAGAAGAGGTGGACCTAGAGGCTGAACTCATGTGTGCTCTTGAGGAAATTGAAAAATGTAGAAAAAGGAACAAATCCCTGAAAGGACAATTGTCAAAATATGATGATGATGATGATGATGATGATGATGATGATGACGATCGTGTTTATGATGATGATGATGATGATGAAGTTGATGATGATGTAGTTGATGATGATCATGATGATAAGGAAGATGATGATGGTGATGAAGATGAAGATAAAGATGACGATGATCATTGTTTTCATCATCATCATCATCATCATATTCGTCATCATCATCATCTTCTTCTTCGTCATCATCATCATCTTCGTCATCATCATCATCTTAGTCATCATCATCGTCATCATCTTCATCTCCATCATCATCATCATCATCATCTTCATCATCATCGTTGTCGTCATCATCGTCATCATCATCTTTGTTGAATGTGGTTGTCATTGATGTCAAAGGAGTTCAATAATGACAAAGGAATAACCAAGGACATGATGGCAGGGAAAACTCAGTGGAAGACAAAGGAATGACAAAGGAAGTGATGACATGACAAGTATGATGATGTGGCATGTGTGATGAGGCTAGAAAGACACATGATGGTATTCCGGTGCTATCATGAAGTCAGTGTTGCAATCTGACATCATTCTAGAAAAGTATGGCAAGTTTGTGAAACTTTGGAAATTGACTAATGTGGAAAAATTAGTCAAAACTTCTCTAAGAGAATGCCCGCGATAATTCATGGTTTGAATAAAATGCCCGCACCATCATATCAGGATATACCTTGTTGAATAAGATATCTAACCATGGTATCATTTCTTCAAAAGAGTGCTTTATGAAAAAGTTATAGATCTGTCAAAACAAGGGTTCAAGCAGTTTTAGACATTCTAAAAAATGGCTAAGTGTTGGAAAATTGGTCCAAGTAGCCTTGGGGAAATGCACGCCGTACCTCATAGGTGAATGGTAAAAATTATCTAAAACTATCATGTTGTAGCTTGTTGAAGAGCCTGTCTTACCATGGTCTCATCTCTCAAAGAGGGTGTTTGATGACAAAGTTAAAGGCCTGCCAAAACAAGGTTTCAAGATGTTTTGCACCAGAGGTAGTAAAACTGCCTAAGTGGCCTCAAGAAAATGCATGCCATAATTCATAGGTTAAATTAAATGCACACAACATATGTTCAGGATGTAGCTTGTTGATTTTTCTACCTGACCATGGTCTTAGTTTGTCTTGAGAGTGCTTGAGGAATAAGTTATAGGTCTTCCAAAACAAGGTTTTAGGCAGTTTTGCACCAAGTTCAGTAAAATGCCCTCCTAGGGAAAATGAAGATGCGTTTGAGAGTGAAATCAGCTTGGGTGTGCTCAGTGAGGTATACTACATCATCTAGTGGCATTGGTTCAAGATTTCGATGAAATAAAAAATCCACCTTAGAAATTGCACAAATTGTCTAAGTATAAAAATACTGGTAAAAATGCCTCAGTGTCCTCATTAAAATGCCCGCCATTTCCAGTAGTTGATGGATTAAATTATTCCGAGGGTATGGGTCTCTTAGATTAAATGTTTAAAAAAATTGAGTTCATTAGAACAATCAATATTCAAAATGAGCCATTTCTTAGAATCTCCATGTAGAGAAGACACATTGAAAGGGCATAGCTCCAAGGAAGAAGATAAATTTTATATAGATTGAGTTAAGTTGCTTAGTAAAAAAAATTGGAGATCATGTTTCTCTAGGTTAAGATGATTTTTGAGAAACACATGTTGAGGAGGAAGACTAAACTTCAAAGAGGGAATGCTTTGAAAGTAGTGAGCATGGAATTTTCAAAATGAAAATGTTGGCCACACGCAAAACTTTGGAGTATGAAAGTTTGAGAAATATTACGATGATTTAGAGAAGTTATTTGTAAATTTATTGTTGAGATAAAGCTTTTGCAACTCACTCGATGCAATGAGTGATAAGTGGACTACTCAATATCATAAGAAATTTGTCATCCTGAATAATACTGATGGGATATGGGTCATGCCTTAATGACATACTCTATGAAAATAATTCAAAAAATGTTATCTCAACTTTATAAGGTTCAAATTATTAAAGAGAGATACTCACATGGTTTTGTGGTAATGCCTTGATTATAATTTATATGTAATTGCAGTAGACACTTTGACACCTATTGGAAGTAGTGCACATTCAAGAATAGACTAGGGGCATATCCTTTGAAGGTTATTTCATTAATGTTCATTTTGTAGATGATCCAATCTTGACCCTAGATCTCTCACATAAATTAATGGAATGAACTCTTCCATGTTTCAATAGATTTGTTGAACTAACAGGGGCTTTGGTTTGCAAGGAATAATTAGAAGTAATTATAATCTATCAAGAAGTCTACCTAGAAAGGCATATGACAGAATGAAAAATCACCCAACAAGGGAAAGCTATTAGATACCTAAGTATCCTTGTGGGTGTCATTATCTCATTAGTTCAACAAAGATTATTAAGTAAGATTGAAAGTAAATTACTAAAGGAATCTCGTGGAGATATATCTCTAGAAAGTAAACTTAGCATCTTGGATAAGACCTATCAACTAACCATTTTTTCCTTTTACCTTTATAATCATAATTAAAAAATGGAAATGGCTTTAAGAAGGTTCTTATGGAGATGAAAATGAGGAAAAAATATCTATGTTTGATTGTTTGGAAAATTCATCTTTCCTTAGAGACAACGTTGCTTGGGAAATATGTACTCTTTATGAAGACAAAGGAGACCTATGTTTCATTGATATACATTTTGGAGGAAAATATTGGCATTGGATTGGATTGTAAGAGCCACATATGGAGATGCTCCCCAATGAGTTCTTATTAGGCTTAAGCTAGAGAAAACTATGCTTGTTCATGGGACTAAAGGGGCACTTCATACGAGATGGAAGTTGCAGATTTATCTCAAAAAAGAGGTCTTGGTTCATTGCATTACACTATGTGGTGAAGAAGCAACCATAGTGGTGGAAACAATGAAACAAGCCCTAAAAACCAAAAGAGACCTAATCAATATAATAAAGAAGCCCTTAAATTGAAAGGAGATGCAAGTTAAGGTTCATAACTTTTTATCCAGCTATACCGAGGGGCCTCAATATTTTGAAGCAACGGGGAATAAAACGTATTCTTGAGACCTTTTGATTTCAGCTTGAAGGCAAAGTAACCTGTTACACGTGTCTGTGAAGAGGTAGCTTAGTTGCAGGCATTTCAAAAAAATAGCGTAGGGATTTAAAAAAAAGGCAGCGTCAAAATTGAGAATGTGATTTGTTGAGATAACTACGAGCCAATGGCAGCTGGAGTACATAAAAATGTGAAGCCCAGATACACAGTGAGGATATTTATGCGCATATCTGTGATGGTTCTTGTGATCGTGTAGAAGAAATGGAGAAGACTCAGCAACCGTTCAATCAAAGGATTGACAGTAGCGATTGATTTGTTTATTGGGATTTATCCCACATTGGGAGCCCAGTCATGTTTGTACGAGTTTATATGGGCTGGCCCTCTATTTGTATTCGACGCGTAGTGAAAAGGTATGGTGGGGGATCTACGTTCTTGGACTTCACATGTAGTCACCATCCTGGAGCCCGGGACGACCTATCATCCCCCCTACCTTTTGGAAGAGGCGACAATGACCATTGATTAACAACAAATTAGAAGAATAATATGTTTTGATGGCATCCATAGAAAATCGATATTGGAAAACTAAAATTTTTTGATCAAAAGTATTAATCTTTAGTCAAGAAACTCTTCTACATGTAAGTAATGGATAAGGATAAAAGCTATGAGGATAAAACCCTAGTTACACACATGGATTCAAAATACAATAGAAATGACTAGGTGTTGTCCCCTTTTTACTTTTTACTTTTTATTTTTCTTATATGAAAATTTGAGGAAGATTAGAGTCACTATAAGGGAAATATTAAAACTATCACCATTTCACATAATAGTATAGGCTATAATTTATGATACATTTTTTTGTATTTTCTACTCTAACATATGATAATTTTGAGCTCTAGGAATAGGCATAGCACAATGTGTGGAAATTCTACATGAACATAATGGCAGATGTTTTGGTTTTATGAGCAACAATGGTAATTTTGATCCACTATGGACTTGGTTTTCCTAGTGGAATTTTTCACTAGTGAATAATGTATATTTTTGTACAATATTAATAATATAGTTAGCTAGATTAAAATCAAAATATTGTACGATGACGATGATGATGATGATGATGATGATGACGATGATGATGATATTGTACGATGACGACAACGATGATGATGATGATAGCGATGACGATGATGACGAAAATCATGATGATGATGATGATGATGACACTACAGAATTTGAACCCAAAATCCGATGAGAAAATTCGACGACATCCAATGAAAAAGACTGTGTCATCGGATTTCACCTTTAAAATTATGAAATTTGATGATTTTTTTTAATTGATAGAATGGTCTGTCAAATATCCAAGATCCCTCAGATATCAGACGATGTTTGCCGAATAGTAACCAGTGTCGTCGGCTATCCAACATAATATTATGCCCGTGGATGTCGGATAACCGACCTTATATTATGCCCACGGATGTCGGATTTCCGACATTATATTATGCCCACGAATGTCGGATATCCGACATTATATTATGCCCGTGGATGTCGGATATCCAAGAGGTATTCTCCAATGTAACTATGCTTAATTCATCGGTTATCCGACGATCGTTTATATTTTAAAATCTATAAATTTCGAAACATTTCGACATGTTGGCTATACAAGCGACGGTTTGCGGAAATTTTTTTATTCGGCGGACTGTTTTTCGTAAAAGAATATGTCATTATTTCTATTGTTTTTGTGATTAAAGAGAGCGAAGTGTGGATTTTGATTTTCTAAGATCGATAATATTCATTGAAGCTCTTTATGAGAAACCGACAAATAGTAATATTCCTGATCCAACGAACAAAATCGACAATTGCTTGCTAGATTGTGGGATGGACTGAAAAGAAAGGGTGATGGGAAATGTTATTGTCCATGTAGTCAATGTAGGGGCTTTAAGAGGAGAAGAATAAAGATCACAATAGCCAGAAAACATTGTAGGGAACATGGACACGCTAAGGGGGGACATGAATATCGTCCATTTGTAAGTTTTGCATTATATATGTTTTTATTTTGATTGCTTTTGTAAATGTATGTATTATTTTAATATTTCTTATATTAACTTTTATCTATTGATGGTTTCATGTAATTATCTATATTAACTTCAGCATAATAGGATTGCAATTTAGAATTTTAGTTGAAAACAGGATGGAAATTTTCCATAAATGCATAAAAAACACTGATCAGTGTGTATTAGACTTTTTAGTACATACATGTGAGTATCTCTATCGTAATTCTACAATTATATAATGTGGTGGTATGCATGTTTGTATGTTTGGAATCTAAATATTTCTAAAAATAAATGGATTTTCTCATTAACATTGAATCGTATTATACATACATGTAGGTTAAGATCAATCATGTTGACCGGGTAGACGAATTTGCATGAAAATTATGTGTGATTTTTATAGCATTATAACCTTGGACATGAGTTTGTATAACCTAGGGCATGGATTTGGCCATCAAACCAACCGCTTTCTAGCATGGATTCCGAATCAAATCAAGCCTGCCAAGAATGGAGGTTCCACTATAGTCAATGCTGGGGCTTTTGGCCTTCTCCAAGTCATACCCAAAACCTTGAAAAATCCAAAAAATCCTGAGATCAATCAAACTTTGCTTTCAGTCGTTTGTCGAATTTTGGGTTAATTGTTAGAAATGAGACAACTAACTGTGCTATTTATATAGCTTTTTATAGCTTTTTTTTTCATAGGAAATACATTTTTGGGAAACTTCTGAGGACTTCCCCTCATTTCAAGCATGCTACCGATGCCGCATAGACTTAGTACACATAACCCAATGGAATCAAACCAGGGATCTACACAACACCCTTGATTTCCAGAAATTTCTTGATAACTATAACACAACCGATTGAGCTAACCTTGATTACTATATGTCTACTTATTTTCTTTTATGATTGAGTAAAACACACCCCTTTTCGGTGATGGATTCCAATACAATTTTGATAAAATCATGGCTCCACCTAAATCATGGTTTTGCTCATGATTCCACCAAATCCCAAAAGGTTTTTAAAATCGCCAAATCCACCCAAAACCTAGTAAAAATCCTTAACACAACAGATTGATGATAACCATGAATTTTGTTATGACAAATTTAGAGGATGGTCAAATTAGATGCACACTTTACTTAGTGATTGGACAATGCCCTCAAAAACAGTCATTCGATAACATCCCTATTGTAAATGGGTGTGATACAATGTCTGCACTTCAAGGACATCAATGCAATATATTTGGATTTATCTATGATGTGAGGAAAAAAAAATATTAAGACCACAATAGTAAAGAAAGATAATCAAAATGTTGCAGCTAATAAAATTGAAGGACGGTTCTGCCAAAACAAATCTAGCTTGGCTGAGATCGTGCATAAGCATATCCATTAAAACACGTGAACTATATTCGACATCATGTCTAATGTTTAAACGTCACTTTTCACGTAAATAATTCAAAGATCAAGAAAGAAAGATAAAAAGTCAGAAATATAGTTTGATAAGTTTCAAGATTACATCATTTGTTGGAATGACTGGACTAGCACACATGAGCAAATAAGGGTTTCATTTTTAACAGGAAAATGGTTTCCTATGACTTTGGATAGTTTATCAAACATTTCTTTTATTAATAGAAAAACCAGAAAACACACTCAGTAATTGGGGTGATCAAGTGACTTAAAACGATAAAATGAATCTTTTTTTACACATACAAGCTTATTTCATCTCTGAAATTCTCTTTATTAATTTAAATTCAGATGAAAGTGACAAAATAAAGACATCTTGGAACTGTTAAAGATAGAGTTCATTAAGAATCGTCAACAAGCTTAGTTCATTATAATGTTGGAATGTTAGTATTTCAATGATAAATCAGATTTAGGATATACAACATGGGAAAATTTGATAATCATTGAGTATAATCCCTTTCTCTTGTCCATGTAATTAATCCTTTATAACCACTTGAAATATTCTAAACTTTGGCTGGCATATAAAAACATGAATGATAATGCAGGTATGGCATTTACTAGCCCAAAACAAGGACAAGAAAGAGAGAGAATGCACGGCTCCCCTAGCATTCCAGAAAACCCAAAATAGATTTTAGAATAAATCGATCAACGCACTTACATTATGGCATGAAGTCATCTCCCCACATTGAAAAACTGTAATAAATCTTAGGTCTATAGCAACATTAGATATCAAAACTACGTTCCAAACATGGTTCTTGATTAAAACATGAAATTATCGAAGTTTAAGAAAAATGCTTGGAAACTTCGGTTTATGTATAGGTTTTTCATTTTAGAAGAATGCTTCTTATATAAAGAAAAATAAAAAGAACAAGCCAGCTCGCATCTATCTAAAGGACAACTAAAAAGTCCTTAAATAAATCGAGCTCAAACATCATAATCTTTAGCATATTTCCTAATGAAATTGCCCTTAGCTATAAGCTAGGCTTCAAGTTCAGCATCCAACAATCTACCAAAAGATTCTAAACTGCGTTACATCTCATACTCCAACCGGAATACAAATAAAACATGCCACGGATAGTTTTTCCAAAATATATGAACAATAAAACCACACTACCTTTGGCTTATACAAAAACCACTTGAGAAACCCCCCAAATTTCAAGGGACATTAGGGTAGAGGATACAAGGGACATATCAAGTGCAGAAAATAGTGAGAAGAAAACTTCCCACATTATGAAACAAACTCTTAATGTGTTTCTCTTCTTCTCTTGTAGATTGAACTTATAGGGATTTGGAAGGAAGTAGGACATTTCAAATGTAAAGATAGGCCCTCTCATTAAGAAGGGAAAAAGTAGAAATAAAGAGATACCATTATTTTATTTTTCTTTTAGTTTCTTAGTTTTACCCCTTAGTAGGGGACACATGGGTGCTTCCTGTTGGAGTCGAGGGGCATCCTAGAACTCCTTGTCAAGATGCCAAAAGATATTAGTATTTTACTATTGCTCCCTGCATGAATGGTGACCTGATACCAACACTAAGGAATGGAGAGGATTGTTGTATATGCTGCATTTGCACGCATATCAATGGTTCTAGGAAAGTATATTGCTGCTAAGAGTTTCAGATGAAAGAAGGTCAGTGATCATGCTCAATAGTGAAGAAATTATGGACTCCCAATTTTGTATTAAGATGGGCTAAGCATCGGCTAAGGGTGATTTAGAGGCTGTATGGAAACCTTGGAAATTGGAATATGATAGCATAGGGGTTTTTATTCATATTTATAGACTAACATTTTTCTAACATGCCAAAAACTAACGGGTCAAATATAACATTAAAAGTTATAAAAGGGGCACACACAAGATGAATGGGTAAGAGAAAGATAGTAAAACTCTAAATATTCCCTCATGCTTCATAGCAGGTGTTGTGCAGGAAAATACCTTATAGTGGGGGAGACGACACTACCAAGTTACATGGGGTGACAGGTAAATACATTCATGTTTTGAATTAATTACTACAAATGGAAATAGATTAGGGTTCCGAAAGTTGTACCCTTTTAATGATGGATGGTCCTAGATTTCGCCCAATCTTCCAAAATGATGAACCTGCAAAACAAAGTTAACCTTCCTCAGCATATCTTGACCGTAATAAATATAATGAAATTGAAAGCAATTTAACATTAACTATAATTGTATATCCAATCAAATAGACATTCAATTGGGACGGGAAGGGTATTTCCACCTTTTATTGTCAAAGAAATGTAGATAAGTACAGATATACCTGATCTGTCTAGACACTTCTGCAACCGAGTCCTAGGCTCCTGCTCCTCACAATGACTTAAGAATTCCTCCAGCGTAACAGAAGTTTCTCATTCCTTCATTGGCCCCTCTCTCATGGCTTCTCCTTGTATTTATGGCACAAGGTTGGCAATTGAATTCGAGAGGTAGTTGAATTGGGAGATTGGGGAAGTTGCAGAACCAACTTCAACTAATCCCAATTCGTAATCTTAATATATTTTGTCATTTCATCTTAAGATGTGCGCGGGTTTCATACAAATAGACTAGCGCACAGTATGCAACTTTTGCATTTGAAAACCAGCGTTCACAACATTTTGGAGGATGTGCGCAGGTTGTCTTCAATAAGACTAGCGTTCAGAACACTAGGTGACTGTGGCAATAGTAGCGCACACATGGTAAAAACTGTAGAAAAAGTATGTTTTTCAGTTGAAGGATGTAATCTCAGCAATAACTCATCAAGGTGAATCTAGCTCTTCCATCCATAGTGTCCTTTTGTGTGATCGACAGAGAAATGTGATCACGGACGGAGAAGTGCATATTTGACATATAATAGATGCCCCCTAATGTGTGAGGTCATAGGGAAATGATGGCCGAAATACATTATAATTCCAAGTTAGAGGAGGAGAAAGAAACCACAGAACCAAGTCACAAAAGTACCTGAAAACAACGATCAAGGTCAGCGATCAATTACAATCTTGACATCATATAGATGTTCGGTATGATACAACATGATCTTCGATACATAACTGGGAGATGTATATATAGCATGGCCACTGAAATACAAGCATGGATCCATGACATAGATAAGAGATCATAGCCATAACAACAAGCTGGATCTATGTCTCATGAAGAACCAAAATGAGTGTGGCTCAGTCTTGTGCAACTTGGGTGATAACATAAATATGGTTATGCTATCAGAGTCCCAAGGTCTTCATCCAAACAACCCAAGGTACAAACCCTAACCATGTGAATAAATGAGCTGAAGTCGAACATGGGGAGTATCGTTTGATTACCGGTCATTGATGTATACCGTTAACAAATGCGAGGGATTCCATCGATAATGATAATGGGGCCCAAGGTACCTAATACATTCCAACAAGTGTGAAGAAGTGGACTTGAAGTCGAACACTTGAGAAACCTGTCGAATAAGAGACATTGATGTATTCCCATTATTCAACAGCGAGGGAAATTGTCACTAATGACTGCAATTCCCAAGGTACTAACCGAAACTCTAAACTTCCTTCCTAGAGCATAATGAGTTGAATT
Source organism: Larix kaempferi (assembly GCA_027924585.1). NCBI lineage: Eukaryota > Viridiplantae > Streptophyta > Pinopsida > Pinales > Pinaceae > Larix > Larix kaempferi. The sequence goes on along the minus strand of BSBM01000155.1, from coordinate 19,442,675 downwards.
CGATGGGAAGAAGTCCACTGGAAGGGAGGCCTTAATGCATCCTCCATCATCCAACACGAGGAACACTCACAAGTTTGAGATGATTTGGAGTAGGACAAGTAACAAGATAAAACAAACTGACACCAGGATGGCCGACACATGAAGTCAAGGTAAACTGCAGAATGGCCAACAAAAGTTGTATCCTTGAACAGTGAGCACGACACAAAGTGACTTAGGAAGCTTTTAACATGAGGGGAAAGTGATATAAGTTTGCAATGTAGGAGACATTAGCAGACTCTCCATATGATTGGAAGAATAACAAACTGGAGGAGTATCAACTCTGAGATCAGGTTCACCCTAAGGTCAAAAACTAAACCCAACTGAATGATAGACTCAAATAGGTGCTATGTTCAAGGACATGACTGAATTAACTGCCTTTGAAACTGAAAAGATGTGGATATACCCTTCTCATCCCTTATTCTTTTTGGTAAAAGAATGTCCTTCTTGTTGTTTTAATGAGTCCAAGAAATCAAACTTAATAAGCCCAACCATGTAAAATTTTAACGAGCCCATGGGAGGAAGACTCGGGACCTTCTTCATTGTTACAGAGTTCGAAGAAGAGATAAAAGAATACTCTATAATATTGATCTATGGATTTTAATATCAAGCCGAGATATGTTCTTGCTCGTCGGTGTTTTCAATTTTAAGGAGTCTGAAAAACTTAAACAATAACTCCATACACCTACTCGTGGATTTTAATATCAAGCCTGGGTTGGTATGTGCTCACCGGTGTTTTCCTGTTTATAGAGTCTGAAAAACTTAAACAATCCTCTATATACCCTCTCGTGGATTTCACATCGAGCCTGAGTAGGTGAATGCTCGCTTGGTGTTTTCATGTTTCGAGAACCTGAAAACCCTAAAGAAGGCTCCAAAAGTCCTTTTTCGTATAGTTAGTCTCCTCCCCCGAAACGGTGTAAAACGATGAGAGAAGAACTCTTATAGCCACGGATGACTAGAGTAAACCTTTTTCGTAGCTAATCCACAAAAGTCCGGAAAAGGGGTAAACTTATACTTAAGTGGATGTTCCTTCAATTCCTTTAACAAGTCTGAAGAGAACAAGCAAACTCGAAAATCTTGTTTGTTTTTGAAAAGTCAAAACAAGGGCTTAAAATGACTTAAACAGCTTCAGCGATCGTAAGTTCATGACCTGCCAGATAATAGAATCTAGACAACCAAGTTAGTAACCGAGACAAATTTTCTCCATGACAAAATATTGAAACAATATGGTACCTATATTGATCTGCCAATGAATAAAACAAGTCTTAATAGATCGATGTTTACAATATAGTGATAATTTGAAATATATAGTTGATTCAATCCACCAAAATTTTGAAAATATTAGTGAATTAAAATAACATTTTAAAAACAAAATGAAACTATACCCTTTTTAGAAAAGTGGGTAAAAATTTAAACAACAATTCTTATAAATAATTTCATTTCTAAAAATCAAATATCACAAATTGGATATTTAGGGCAAAGTGTGGAGAAAACCTCAAGCTACCTTTGCTCATTGCGATCGAACTAGGTCACCAATCCAACTTCTGCTTTCACCAAGTAAGTAGTCTCATCCTGTACTTGCATTTACATATAAAGTTTTTAAATTTGAGTGGTCAAAATCATTTTTAAATGATGTTTTAAAATCGTTTCTGTGCGAGAGCTGGTTGGTTTGTAAGAGACTAGCGCACTCGACAAAAGTGTGCTAGTCTCCTTGTAAGACAGTCACATTTAGGACACTACTGTCTATCATAGATAGTAGTGCACACCGCAGAAACTAGGGCAAAAAATCAATAATGACCAACGTTTGATGTTTTAATGGTAGGATGGTGCTTGCAGTATGGCATGAAAGGGAACATGAGGAGATGGATCGACAAGCTCTAGGAGATCCATTGACCTTGCATGCATTGCGAAGATGTGGTTTGTTAAATTCTATAGAACAGTCAACATGCGGGCACAAAACCGACTGCTTGAAAGGCTTGTACAGTATTGGGATGCCAATGCATTAGTGTTCAATCTCGAAGGGGAGATATTGGAACTGATGGTTGATGACATCTACTTCATAAAAGGTCTCTCTCAAAGAGGAGATGTGGTGAACATGAAGGGTACTTCTCGAAATGTGGGTTCCCTATCTGTGTAGGACTATATCAATACCTACTGTATAGCGGATACAAAAAAACCGGCAGTCAAGTCCTCATTTCGACTAGTGCGAGCTTCCCATTAAAGGTCATCTTAAGTGTTCTTAACCAGATGGCAGGAAGTGCTACGCAACATCTTGCTTCAAGGAAATTCAGGCATGTGGGTACTGAATGCCTATGAGGGATAGTATTTGAATGGTGTTCAAGTCTACTGGGAAACATGAAGCTTCAACTTTCCCAGTGTAAGACCGGGAGGATGAAGAACTTTGGGTACGAAAGCATACTGTGCACCTTTTTCTTTGAAAGGGTGCCTGCCATGAGTCTGGGGATGGCTTTGCCCCCACTTAACCTCTGTGAGCCACTGATGGGTCGTTGGGGAGAGATCTTCCTGCGCCAGGGTGGTGGCGAGAGCAACTTTTGCTACAGTGAGGATGATTTCTGGGCGTGGTGGGACCGGTAGGTAGCAACCCTTGAGCAATTCCCATATGCGGGCATAGACTTCCGCAATGATCCTGAGCTAGCTCTTCCTCTAGGATCAACCTGGGGAGAGATTGGTAAGTTTTTTTTTTGAAAAATTATTTATTTTTTTCATTTTATATATATGATTTTTAAAATGAGTTTGAAATACTGAACAAAATGTCTTATGCAGATGTTGGACCGGTGTGTCCTAAGGGACACCCTCGTACCTTCGTGAGACCAGTCATAGTAGGAGCATCCAATGCCATGTTGGCGAACATAGAGGGAAAGATGAGTCGGTTGACTCATACATTCCGACATACAGGATCAAGCAGATGCCGCTCGATATGCAGGAGAATGTTGTGGGTGTGCTCCCAGCATGGATTCGGCTACTAAGGAAAGTAGCTAGGCTAGTCATCTGCTACAAAGATGCTATGGCAGAGGCGGTAGAGGCAGATGAGGACCCTCCTTATCCATAGGAGAAGGACATATATATGTATATTTTTGAGGCCATCGAGCCCATTTTTGTATATTATGACATGTGACAGACTTATGATTCAGACTCATATATTTTTTGATACGGCTTTATATATACAGTATCGGTGTTATTTACATGTGTGTTATTGTCATTATGCATGAATTGTTTATTGTGTATGTGTATGATGCAAATGCCAATCTAAAACATAATTTGCAAATGAATCAGCTAATGCATTCAAATTCCTTGGAATATGTTGATATGTGATGTAATCAAACTGTCTCTTAAGTAACTTAAAGTCTCTCAAGTAACTTAACGCGCAAAAACTGACATAGAAAAATAGGATCTCTAACCTGATAAAAACCCATTAACTGAAACACAACTAGCTATGAGTCGAGCCTTACCTCCAAATGTAAAATGCCATGGAACAGGGCATCTCGGAGTAGCTCTATGACCGCACTATATTCAGCCACATTGTTCGTTGTGGGGCCTAAACAAGCCCCTCCCGAAGAAACCAGTTGGCCAGTTGGTGAGTAAATAACCCAAGCAGCCGCAGCCAACTGACGGGTGTGGTGGCTAGCGCCATCAACAAACCCTATAAAGTGTTTAGTCGACATCTGAAACACAAAGCAATAGATGCATAAGATGTAACGACAACCATAAACAAAGATAACTCTACAAAATGTACAGCTCTAATACATGAAAAAGCACAGAAAACTAAGCGTAGTACTTCTTCAAGTAGAGCCCATTTCTAGGCTTCGACAACTTATTACTTTCATAGTCTGTTAACTCGTATGCACCCTTCTTTAGGACCTTAGAAACTATGTAGGGACCGAGCCACATTGATTTAAACCTGCCAGCTCCTAAAGGTTCCTTGTCCTGATCGTAGAGCAAAACAAGGTCCCCCTCGAGAAAAACCCTAGGTTTAACTGACTTATCGTATTGTCCCTTGACTCGATTATTATGTGCTTCGTTTGTTGTGAGTGCATCGCGGCGCTGCTCATCAAGATATTATAAATGCAACAAATGTTCTTCCAAGACTGAAGTGTCAGGTAGTAGTTGGACAACCAACTTCAATGAATGAGTCTCGCACTCAACTGGAATGACTGCTTGTATCCCATGAACAAGTTGAAAGGGAGAGAACCTGATAGCAGTCTTTACATTGGTTCGATATGCCGAAAGCACAGGACACAACATGATGTCCCAGTTGGTTTGACTGGCATTAACGGTCCTTTGTAAGATGGTATTCAAAGTTTTGTTGACCACTTCAACCTGACCATTTGCTTGTGGATAAAACGAAGATGAATGTTCCTGCCGAAAATCTAACATGGTGTATAGATCAGTCATCATGCTGTTCTGAAAATGTCGACCGTGATCAGTCACGATGTCTTTGGGTACACTAAATCTTGCAATGATCTGGTTGAAAACGAAATAAGCAGCCGTTTCCCCATTTGCCTTAACAGTAGGCATTGCCTCAGCCCACTTGGTGAAGTAGTCGACGGCAACAATGATATGATGATGACCTCCAGCCGAAACTGGATTACAATTCGTATAATCAATCCCCTACTTAGTGAAGGGACCTGCTGTGATTACAAGATGGAGAGGATCTGGGTGTTCTCTCATCTTCCTGGTGAAAAAATGACATCGCTGACAGCGTTTCATAACTTCCACACAATATTTGAAGATCGTGGCCCAAAAATAACCGGCACGCAATATTTTCTGGGTTGTTGCCAAACCAGAAAGATGACCCCCATAGGCTCCACTATGAGCATCATTCAATATTGTTTCAGCTTCCTCTAAGGTTTAACAATGACGTAAGATGGAATCTATCCCACGTCTGTACAAAGTGTCAGAAATGTTGAGATAGTTCTTCGCATGACTCTTAAGTTTGAATCGTTCATCCCTAGAGAAAGTGGTGGGACACCTCAAAGTCTGGAGATATACCAGGATATCCTCGTACCATGGGTCAGAGGATGCAATGAGAAATATATGTTCATCCGGGAATGATGACTCTTCCTCAACGTGTACTATGTCATTAGGGAATTCAGAAATTAATTCGGCGAAAACCAGTGATTTCTTTGACTTAGCGGACTGAAAAACCAAGTCAAATTCTTGCAAGATTACAATCCATTTATTGAATTTCCCACCGATGATACGTCGAGTGAGAACATATTGAAAAGGATTGAATTTTTCCATCACAGTGGTTGTTCGCAATAAGATGTAGTGGCGTAGCCTCTGAACAGCATGGACAACAGCTAGTGCCAACTTCTCCACATAGGAATACTTAATCTCAGGAGATATCAAGGTACGCGACAGATAATAAATGACATGCTCTTGCAGCTTGTCATCTTCCTGAACGAGTACTATGTCTATTTTGTATATTGATGCAGCCAGATATAAGAGGAAATCCTTCATATAGTCTGGCGGGCTTAACAAGGGGGCTGATAATAATGCCTTTTTCAACACCTCAAATGATGCTTGAGCAGCCTCATCCCACATAAAGTAGGTGTCTTGTTTAAGCAATCTCATGAAACCTTTTGTAATTTTGGCATAGTTAATGATAAAGAATCTCAAGAATTTGGACATGCCCTGTAGGCATTGAAGTTGTCTCAGGGTTTGAGGAGGAGGCAGATTTACAATCGCCTCAACTTTCAATGGATCAACCATTATGCCACGACTAGATATTATGAAACTTAGTAATCATCCAGAATCGACGCAGAAAACACATTTATTCGGATTCAATCGAATCTTGTAGTATCTGCATCATTCAAACACCAGTCTCAAATGATCAAGATGATCCCGTCTCTTGCGAGATCGCGCTGGGAGATCATCCAGATAAGGTTCTACTACATGCTTGATGTCATGAAAAGCGAAATTCATTGCCCGCTGAAACGTAGCTCTAGCATTCTTCAGGCCAAATGGCATCTTCCGATAGGAAAAGGTCCTCCAAGGACAAATGAAAGTTGTCTTGTGCTGATCTTCAGGTTTGATCTGTATCAGATTATATCCTGAAAACCCATCCATGTAAGAAAACATTTCATGGACCGCACACGCATCGATGATCTGATCTATGAATGATGTGGGGTAATTGTCTTTCAGACAAGCTTTATTTAGGTCCCGGAAGTCAATGCAAACTCTAATGGTTCCTTTCTTTTTGTCTACCAGAACAAGATTTGACACCCATTCCGTCATAGCGATCGGATAGATGAATTCGGATTTGAGCAATTTCTTTACTTCGGCCTTGATGGCAGCTGCTTTTCGAGGGTTAACTGGACAAAGCTTCTGTCTCACAGGTTTAGCATTGGGGTAAGTTGTGATGACGTGCTCAACAATGGAAGGGTCAATGCCTGGAATCTCCTCGTAAGACCAGGTAAAAACATCCCGGAACTCTTTAAAGATATTGATATAAAAAATAATCTCCTCAGGAGAACAGTCTGCTCCAATAAAAATATTTTCCACGACTCCAGGTTTGATGGAAATGTTGATCGGAATAGTTCGCGATATATTTTCCATATTCCCTTTGGCATAAATAGCTTTTGAAGTAGAAGGGATAGCAGACAAATCAACATTCCCACTGGGTCTCATAGAGAACTCACCTCTCTCAATACTGTCTAGATCGGGAAGAAAATAATACCTGTGGTGCATGTGTTCCCAAGGATGGTCCAGGCCAGTCATTGCTTCCAAAATGGCCTCATCGAAGGGAAAAACAGTGTCTAGACAGTCAAAAGAGTGGATGGAGTCCACCGACCATGTGGGGGCATAGTCCATATCTAACTCAACAGAGACCAACGGAGTCACGATATGTTCTGTTGCAGCATGTTGTGAATCTAAGTAGGCCACCTCTGCAATAGATAAGGGCACCACTGGTTCTGATTCGGTGGGGAGAATCCATGGATCTGTTGTTGGACCAACCTTGAAAATATCAAACGAAGAACACTCTTCAGAACCAATAAAATGAACAGGAGCAGGTAGGTCAAAGGTGCCCATTAATGACCCATAGAGCCCTACTCCTAAACTCTCACTCGCTGGGTGAGACTGATCAATCATCGGAATTGTTGAATCCGACGAAGCCTGGTTGTTTTTCTGAGAAAATGAAACTTGGTCGACTATGACGATCTTTCCTTCGTGAGGGAACATTATAACTTGGAAAACGGACGATGGCACTGCTTGCATTGCATACGTCTAGCTACTACCTAACAACAAGTTATAGTCAAGTGGAGAATCCAGAACTTCAACCTCTACAGATACTAGTTTGACCGCAAGTTCAACGTCAAATGATGGTAAGACTTCGTGTGGACGAAAAGATCTTCCATCAAAGGCAGTAAGCACCGTGTTCGAGGGGGCTAACTCAGGTTTGCCCAAAGCCTTCCAATAAGAAATGGACATTACGCACGTAGATCCGCCCTCATCTACAACAGCTCATCCAATAGTCTTGGGACCATGGACTACCTATATTTGGAGAGCAATGTGGTACGACAACCGGAACTTGATATTGTTCATATCAAAACGGGAAAGCATATTGGATGATTCTATGCTCCCAATCGCTGCAAGAAGTGCGCTGCGTTGTAATGTACAACTCTACAGTACTTCTAAAGTGGACATGGCACAGGGTGTTTGGGCTAAATCCTCCACAACATTGTAGTTGGGGGTAGCCCGCGCGTTGGGGTTGTGCACAGCCCGTTTGAAGACACCTTTCAGGATCTTCGACAACGAATCCACTGATCTCTCTATGTGGAGAGGGGTAGATGACTCAGGAACATCCTTCTGCTACGGATCAAGGGTATAGTTTCTAGCTTGAGCTTGTAAAAGAGCGTCTGAATTAACCATATTAATAAACAATTGATCAGCATATGAGGCATGATGAGTGCCCCCATCACTAGAGTTTCCAAAAGTTGAACCTTGCCCCTGGGGGAATGGATCTGTTAAGACAACAGGTTTCTTTTCACGGAGCAGCTTCTGGGCTTCTTCCATCAGAGGGCATTGATGGGTAAGGTGATCCTCTTTGCATAGTTTGCAAGGAAACTTCACTTTCTTTTTCTCCTTTTTTCCTCCTCGGCATTTTCTGTGTTTTTGAGCTTTCGGTGGTTCCCCTCCCCTTTCTTGCCCTTCTTTTTGTTTTTGGGCTACCGAGGGCCCTTCTGATTCGTCTGCACTTTTTGTACAGATTCTGTTTTCGAAGGGGAGGATGCAACTGAAGTTTCTTCTGCAGTAGACTATTTGACAGACAAGGCGTGAACCTGCTTAGTTAAAGCATCAAACGCTGCAGAATCTACTGAACCCACAATTCCATCGGCATGTGGTCCAAGCTTAGGTTTACCTAGATATGTGTTAGACCTCCATGCATCGGGAATAATCTCATATAAAATCCCATACTGAGCATATACTAGATCAAGCTGTTGGGTTCTAAGGATAGCTTCCTCTTCGGAGGACACCCCAGAAGTTGCCACTTCCTTAGAAATGTAAGGAAGGAGTGATTTGAGATACCACTCTAATAAGAACTCTGGAGGGATGTCAGCTTTAATGAGCCTCTTCCTTCTTTGCCACTCCTGAATATGGTCAGATAAGTGAGTGGCTTTGTTCTGTCGAAAGGTTGACAGAAGGTTTGTACCGGCATCATACCGAACAGGAAGTTGGAAGTGGTTCAGAAAAATGACGGCTAGATCCCTAAAGGTGCCATAAACAGCTGCGGGTATTTCAATGTACCATTTGGCTGCAGCACTAGTCAAGGTTCTCTGAAAGAGCCTCAATATGATGGAATCATCATTCAACGAATTAGAAGAGCACCAGAGATGAAAAGTAGTCACATGATCACCGGGATCCTCCCCAGTCTTGCCTTCATACTTTGGGATGTCAGAAGGCAGCTTGGTTAGTACAGGTGGCCATGCGGGGTGATGCCGTACCAGATCGTTAGTGAGTTTTGACAGGTCTGGAAAATTCAGAGTTGCTAGAAAAGGTAAACGAGGCCTTGCCGATGGCACTTGGTTAGCAGAGTTTTGGTAGGCAAAACCACCTAAAGCCTGACTCGTGTACTGTTGATTGGGGTTTCCCCCAACCACCGGTTGTGAAGCAAATGCATTGCTAAAGTTGCTCCAACCAAAAGAGAGAGGGTTACTCCCTTGATTGTGTTTCCATTGTGGTTGGGTGTTAGCCCCTCCGTAATGTGGGTTAAAAGCATTACCACCTCCTCCACTAAATAGTGAAAAAGGGATACTCCCTACAGGTATATCATATGTCTACACATGGGAATGATGTACATTCTGACCTGTGTAGGGGTTAAACCCAGGTGTAGATGTAATGGATGGCACAGGCATCGAGCCTCCTATAGCTGTGGATAAAGTGGGCATTGAGCCTCCTATAGCTGTGGATAGAGTGGGAATCGAGCCTGCAAAGGGCATGGAGGGAGCTATGTGCCCTCCAAACCAAGGGAAACCTTGTCTGAAAGGAGTAGTTTGTGGAATGAACTGGTATTGTTGCATAAAAGGAGATGAAGTAGACTGTATCGAGGATATCCAGGTGACAGGGATCTGAAAAGGTCCAGCAGTAGAACCAATAGGGGAATCTATTGTTGAAGGTTGAGAACTAGACATCCCTATGGTACTAGTACTGAAACTAAAAGAAGGAGTTGAAGTAGATGTAGCCTGCAACGAGGTAGATACCGACGAGCTTGCGAAAGAATGAGAGAGAGCTCTTGTGACCATGGCCTCAGAAGGAGTTTGGGGAACTCCAGTTTCATCTATGGAAATAGCCGTATGATAACCACGGGTAAACCAATATGCATTGTACTCAGGTTAGCCTAAAGAATATACAGTTATAAGTAACAGATTGTTTGGTCCAGTCAGGGGAGGGTTGAAAGGAGTGCTAAACTCACGAGAGGTTAAGTCCTCAACCTCAACAGTATCAAAGACCTGTTGATCCTGAACTCTTGGCTGTGGTTCTCTAGGTACTTTTGTTTCACTCGTAAGTTCATATGAACCACGGGAATCCGTCCTTCGACGTCGCGGGTGGCAGTGGAGGCTCCACAATGAGTGGGGGAAGGTTTTGAAACCTCTGAGACCTACGAAGAGGTTGGTCCTCCACAACTATATAAAAATCAAACTAAGTATAAAACCTAGTGGCCACTATGACTAGGGAGCAAACATCATACCACTAAAAAATTCCTAAGTGATCAAACCAGGCAAATGAGGCTAATACTCTCATAAACAAGTCTTGGATGATGAGGGCCCAGAAAAAACTAATAGAGTATCGACGGTCAGTTACACGACGTCCAATGGAGATCCTCTAGGTGCAAGTGTTTGAATCACAAAACCGCCCTCCCAGGATTACTGCCAAAGGGTTACCTTCTGCGTCTGTCCGAGGTGAAGTGGAAATATCCTTCCACTCTACCTGTGTAGATCCCTAGGGTTATGATACTAAGGATACCACCAATATGAAAAAACCTGGGGGAACAGTCGTCGGCCTAGCAAAGACGCATGGGCAGGGTAGCAAAGCCCGAAATCCAAAAGAACTTAAAAGTACTAGTGGACCCCTGTACGTGAATCACCTCTGGTTTATGTTTGAGAGGAAAGTGAGGGGGTATACTCAACAGTTCCAATCGCCCACGGCCTCGTGCTTAAATCTGGTTTGAGTAGAGCATTCCCAGGATATTTTGATATAGGTGGGTTTACCTAATAGATTCTCCTACTATGATTGTTGAGTAATGAAACCAATTTCGGGTAGTTTAAGGTGATTTACCCCGAAACCCTATCCTAAGCTAGTTGATGATGTGTATACCTAAAAAGAAAAAATTGCTAGTTAATTTTATTAAAATTTCTTTTTAGAGGCTACTTTTTACTCAATAAGGGTAGTGAAGTGTGTGGAATGGTTTCGACAGAAAGCAAAGTGCGTATAAATAATGCTTTTAAAACTTCACAAAGACTCTTTTTTCTTTTTTGTTTATGTTTTTCAAAACAAGAAATAGGCAATCTTAAGCATACACTTTTTTTTTCTTTTAAATTTTCAAAGAAAGACAATCTATGCTACTTCGAAAAATGATGATAAATATTACTACTAAGATACCAAATTCAATTTTTATCTTTTCTTTTATTTGCAAAAAGAAAATGAAATTGAAAAAATAAACAAGCAAGATCTAACAAAGATGTGAGTAAAGATCTAAAACCTAATGGCTTAAAGTAATTGAATCAAAAGACCGAAAAAGACTTGACCTACCGAGTTGTTTCGATGGGAAAAAATCTAAGCTTGGAACAGGATGTAAAAGAAGAAAGGAAAACAGATGCATGCAATAGAAAAACAGACCAAGAAGCTACTCCTAAGCACCAAAACCCAAGAAAACACCCAACAAACAAAAGAGTAGGTAAGCAAACCAAAAGTAACCCTACTACCACACAAACTCAAAAGGAAAAGCTAAGAAAGGCTTAAACCGAACCAGACTGATCTAAACAGGAGTTTAGAAGGTATCTAGACCAAAAGACTTTTTAAGAACCACCCTAAGAACTCAAACTGGAAGCAAACCCTTAAAAAAAAAGCAAGACTCAGTAAAAGTGCGTAGCTGTTGCAGCAGACAACACGCGTTGAGTGTGCAGGTCTGCAGGAGTGCAACATGCGTCTAGGGAAAAAAGTGTGCTATTGTATCTATCAGATAGTCGTGCACAACTTCAAAAAGGCTTAAAAAAAACAGAAAAGACACCTAAATAAGTGCTGAAGCAGGTAAAGCAACCTAAAGGACTTCAAAGAGGTAAGCAAGACTAAAAAAGACAAACATGTCTCAGTAATCAGCCAGGGAAGCAAGGCAAATGCCAGAAGTAGACCTAACAACTTGGAAACCAAACCTTAGTGGAAGGATTAGACCTATAGGAAAAATGTGTTACTGTCTAGTATAAAAACCAACGCCTACAACAGGAAATGCGCTACTATGCTTCAGAGAAACTAACGCACAGTGCAGAAGATGCGCTATTGTATGTACATCAGACTAGCGCACAGGGACTTAAGGCAATAAATGGAGCTTTTCTCAGTCAAACTAAAATGAATCAAGATAAAAGGAACTAGAAAAGAAACCTATAGAAACCTCTCAGAAAATCAATAGACTGGATAAACTGGAAGAAAACCTAGCAAGGTCCCTTAGAGTAGAAACAACCAGTTACTCCCAGTGGAGTCGCCAGTTCTATTGTGTAGGAAAATACCTTATAGTGGGGGAGACAACACTACCAACTTCCATGGGGTGATAGGTAAATACATTCATGTTTTTCATTAATTACTACGAATGGAAAGAGATTAGGGTTCCGAAATTTGTACCTTTTCAATGATGGTGGTCCTAGCTTTCGCCCAATCTTCCACAATGATGAACCTGCAAAACAAAGTTAACCTTCCTCAGCGTATCTTGACCGTAATAAATATAATGAAATTGAAAGTAATTTAACATTAATTACAATCGGATATCCAATCAAATAGACATTCAATTAGGATGGGAAGGGTATTTCCACCTTTTATTGTCAAAGGAATGTAGATAAGTACAGATATACCTGATCTGTCCAGACACTTCTGCAACCGAGTCCTAAGGTCCTGCTCCTCACAATGAATTAAGAATTCCTCCAGCGTAACACTAGTTTCTCATTCCTTCATTGGCCCCTCTCTCATGGCTTCCCCTTGTATTTATGGCACAAGGTTGGCAGTTGAATTCGAGAGGTAGTTGAATTCGGAGGTTGGGGAAGTTGCAGAGCCAACTTCAACTAATCCCAATTCGTAATCTTAATATATTTTTTCATTTCATCTTAAGATGTGTGCGGGTTTCATACAAATAGACTAGCACAGAATATGAAACTTTTGCATTTGACAACCAGCGTTCACAACATTTTGGAGGATGTGCGCAGGTTGTCTTCAATAAGACTAGCGTTCAGAACGCTAGGTGACTGTGGCAATAGCAGCGCACACATGGTAAAAACTGTAGAAAAAATATGTTTTTCAGCTGAAGGATGTAATCTTAGCAATAACTCATCCAAGGTCAATCTATCTCTTCCATCCATAGTGTCCTTTTGTGTGATCGACAGAGCAATGTGATCACGGACGGAGAAGTGCATATTTGACCTATAACAGCAGGTATGTATGGCATTTGATTTTCTTGAAATGTGACACTAATTGTGCCAAGTGCAGCTTCCATATTGTCCTTGGATATTATGGGCCTGAGTTGGCATCCTTACTATCTTAGGAGAGTATCTTGTGTGTTGAGATACATTATTAGTTATGTTCTATCTAGCATTTATCTTTGTCGTTCAGACTATTGTTCTGAAGCTTTTACTGTGCTGTACTTTAATATTATATAAATGCTCTTATTGTCTCTATTGTTCTACATTTCCTTATTTTTATTATCTAGATTCTAGAATCTATTGTACTATAATTCTTGAATCTATAATTGTAGAACTGGATAAATTTGTTTTGTAGTTTCAACAATATCAATCTGCTATCAGTTAGTTTCTAAGTATCATAATAGTCAGGTTCATTGTTAGAGTAGTAGCATCCAACAATGTGTTGTTAGGAGTCCTAATGTTAGAAGGTCAAAATACATGTTAATGATGCACATTAAATATTTGGCAATATAATTCTTTAATAATCACTTATAATACAAAGCTCATACATATATATCCATTAAATTGGCATATCTAATTTTGAGGTCTGGCTTCACATTAACATGATTATCGTTATCTGTTATTTCTCCTTATATATATATATATATATATATATATATACATTAACATGATTATCGTTATCTGTTATTTCTCCTTATATATATATATATATATATATTATTGTTAAGAAGCAAGTGTTCTGATACTTATTCCATCTTTTCTTTGTACAATGTTATAAAAATCGTGCTACAATTTTACGAAGACAATTCTTTGCACCAAATATTCCAAACACTGCAAAATGAATGCCAGTTTTTTCTTAATACTGTGGACAACCTTGAAACATTTGTAGCAGATATCAATAGTGGAAGCTGGGATGGGATACTTCCGCAAGTTGCACAACTTTAGCTTCCTAAAGAGAAGCCAGAAGACTTGTATGAAAAGGTATCCTGGAACGAATCCCATAGAACATTACTTCAGTTTGCATGGTTTTAAGATGTAGCAGGTATGCAAATATAAATGTATTGGGCATATTTAGTTAATTGAATTTAGGCGAGAGAACTAGAAGATGGAAATTCATAATTGGGACCAAATGAAGTCAGGTAATTGTGGAACATTGTGGAAGTAAAATTTTCTGAAAGGAGATTTAATAAATGTTTTTCCATGATTTTTTTGTTTTGAATCTTCAAAATGGAAAGTATAATACAAAACATATAATCTTACTTCTCCTGGAGTATTAAACGTTTGCTTCAGTTGAAGTTAGAAATTCAATTTTAACATTTGCTAAATTTTTCTTTAGGGTTCATCTCTACACCTTGATGAAATCAACCAGGAGAAATTGATCTCATTGTTAGAATCATCTTGTTGCATAGAACCTTAGTTTTTTCATATTTTTCACATCATTTTTTCTCATTGTTGTTGCTGTTGTTGAGTCTAGATCAGTCTACCAAAAGATGCCAAAAAAATTGAAATTTTAATTGGAGGTAGCAAGTGTGTATTGGGATGAATGTGGAAGTTAGAGAATTGCACTCACTCTTTCATGTGATCTTTTAGCACATATCCAATTGGAGGTAAAACTTGTATGGTTAAAATCTGCTAAACTTTTTGTTACGAATTCATTTCTTTAATACCCAATGAAAGGAGCAGGGGACATTAATGCCATGGTTAGGTATATTGTTGTGCGCATAGTTGTACATTGTGGCCACCAGTTGCTTTAGATTGTTTGCACACGTTTTCCATTTGCATAGCTATTTTTGGCTCTAGATCATTCTAATGTTGAAAGGTTGGGAATAGTATTATATATGTGTCTAACGGAATGTGGACCTCTTTCTGTCAGGCATTGCTTTAGTACTCAATATTGAATGGATTATATATTAGTCATGGAAATGTTTCTTTTGTTGTATGATAGATCTCTTGTTACATAAAAAGAAAACTGCCATGACATTATTTGCATGGAAATTATGTATACAAAATATATCTTCAATCAGATATTTGTTCTCATAGATAGTGGCAAAAGCAAGATAAACAAATCAGACAATCATTGATGGCTTGTTATTTGAACTTTCTATTCTCAGTTGAGCCACCTGTAGTAAGTTGTGATCAGGAGAAATCTTTGCAAAACTTATCAAAAGAAACTCAAGTCTGACCTCATGGAAACCCTACCAGGAGCACTTCTATGCTTGCACATATAGATTTCCATTGTTAACAAGTTGCATTGTTGGAATTTCTATTTGGCATGAGATATACCTGGTTGCTTAACACCACTTGTATTTTCATGTAGCTGCATAAGCAGAGAATTTCTCTTGGAAGAGTTGTGGTGACCTTACTAAGTTTGAATTTTATGAGGAATTAATCTATCAGCTTGAATGCATGTTCAACATTGAAGAACTAGGGGATCCTAGCAAAGGATGGCAGGTTGTGTACACAGATATTGAAGGAGACACGATGCTTGTTGGTGATGATCCATGGAAGTGAGTGTTACAAAAAAATTGTTTGTTTTTATTTTTGTTTTTAGTATGGATAATGTTTAATTATTATTTGGTATGATGAATGATTGCTGATTTTCTAATCGAAGCATTTATGTCTTAAAACAGAGAGTTTATGTAACATTGTGTGCAAGATTTTTAGTTATACACAAGAAGAGGTCGAGAAAATGAATCCTCAAAATCATGCTAAACTCCAAGGATGTTCAATTGAGTAAAACAATAACCAGAGAAACATCTAATCATTTTGTTTATGATCTTCAGCAATCAACTTTACCTACAACCAGTAAAGTTGATACTGCTAGTAGATTACCTTCAAGTTTTGCTCTAATTGATTGGTGATTTCCATGGAGTATGAAGGGAATGATTGAAGTATATTTTTTTCAATGGGACTTCCTAAAACAGAGTTTGTAAGAATGTATGTGTTGTTCTTGCCCGATCTTGACAGACTTGGCCTAAATGCAAAACAAATATTTTCCTGGTATCGTAGTCTTTTATTACGATTTGGCCACCTTCAAGGAATGTTGCACCACTAGCTATCTTGTGCAAATAGTTTGTTGTGATAATGGTTATGCATGGCTTTAAATAGAGGAATGTGTTCCAATACCAACTTCATATCTCACATTAGAATCCATATCAACACCTATGATACTGATGTAGATTTTAGGCAAGCCTGTATTTTTGATAAAAAACCTCTAGCATAGACAGAAGATTACTGGGAAAGTAGTGTACTTATGTGCTGCTCTAAATGATATAGGCTTGGATGTTAAATTCCAGTGATCTGATGGCACAACTTGTGAAAGCAAGGGAGTTAAATGTTTCATTTGTAACAAGTTCAACAAGAGAATTTTGGAGAATTCCCACTCTTTGAAATGCACGTGTGCATCCTGAGGATAATTAAGCTACATATAATGGTTTGTATAGATGGTTGTTTAATTATCTCTATGTCTAAATGGAATTTTTTTCTAAATTTTTTAATTGTAAATCCTATTTGAGCTCAAGAGATGCGTTGAACAAATGTCTCCTCTGGTTCTTTTGTCACTCTGAATATTCTGATCACCATACTTTTGGACTTGAATGTACATGGTTGTTTCTAATTTTCTTTTCAACTGGTTTATAGTGTCAAGGAGATCGTGGCATTGAGATACATGGACAAGATATATAAGTTGGTTGGGTAAAAGTTGTGTCTATTTTTGGCATAGATGCACCCAAAAACTTATATAAATTTATTCTAATGCCTCATACTGCACATAACCTTTTAGAACTTGTAATGTGAATTCAGGTTTATAACTCCCATATCCCCAACTATCATCATGCCATTATTGATCATCAATGAACAACAAATCAATAAATCAGTTATGCCGGAAAATAAAAATATTTGACAAGGTAAATAAATGTTACAACAATGTACTCAAGGTACACCATGGGAAAGCTTTTGTCCATACATTTTCTTGGTTTTACTTTCTCCTTTTCATTGATTTTACATATCGGCATATTATTGCACCCTCTTGGGGAAATTGCTAGTTATACTCTTTTAAGAATTATAAAAGTGGCTTTATACAAGTTGAAAGTGACCACGACTTCCTATAATATAAGGTAGGTTACTGTTTACCAGCTACTTAGGGAGAATGGTGACAATGAAAAACTTAATCATTTTTTAATGAATAAATATGTTTGATAGCCACAACCTGAGTGGCTTAACTGTTAAGCACGGATAATCTTGTCCAGCTTTAAAAAATCAGATATATGATTAAAAATATAAAACCACTCATCCACTTGTTCATCATCAAATGATCAGCTTAGGAGGAAAATGCAAGCCAGATGGAAGTTTTGCTTTGCATATACTGATCTTCATTTCTTCCAACAGAGTATGAGTGACCAGACCCTAGAAAAATCATTGCTACTACTGGAAATATGAATCTACAGTTATGAAAAGGAGGCGTCCTTCATTTTGATTTGCTTTATGTGGAGCAATGGCTCAAAAGTTGAAAACAATCAATTTCCAACGGCTTGACAGGTCATTGCTGGCTTCAAAGTATATCAATGGTGTGAAATATGAAATGAATGAGACAGATCTTTTCACGAAAAAGATCCCTACGATCTTTGAAGTTTATGTTTTCAACCCAACATTTACTTCCTCCATGACAAGAACGCTGCATTAACTTTAACGCAAAAAAATCGCAACATTAACCTTTGCCACTCTGGAATGTCCATAACAAAATATCATGGTTCAGTTGAGTACAAATATTTGAAATAAAGCTTTCCATAGTTAACTTATTGGATGGAAGAGGCTAATTCTACATTCCAATAGGAGGAGATGTGGAACTCCTTAAGTGCTTATCTTGGAGTTGACAAGTGTCTTGAGCTGAAAAGTCTCTTAATTTTTTTTTATTATAGAACCTTCATTAAAACTGCTACTAGATTCACACCTTTTTAATTGGTGTATCGTCTTGAAGAAGTACTACCTAGCGTGTGAAATCCCGTCTTTGAAACTAGTTGTCGAACTCTTTCCAAACACTACGGCCGAGGAAGAATTTTTTCTATACTTAGCCAAACTAGACGAAACCCATTGCGATGCTACTCTCGCTAATGAAGCACATAAGAAGCGCATCAAATCCCAGTATGATAAGTACGTCGAACATCGCATCTACAATGAAGGTGATCTGGTCTTGACATATGACCAAAAGCACGATAAATTGGGGGCAGGTGAGTTCGAGTCCATGTGGCATGGGCCCTACATCATAAACATTTTTTAGAAAAAGGGTCCTACGAGTTAGTCGATTATGACGGAATACCTTTGGGAGAGCCTAGAAATGGGCTCTACCTTAATAGGTACTATGCTTACGTAAATCCTGCATAAGTGCCTTATACATTTTGTATATAATGTGTGTTTGATATGGTGTGAATTTTTCTTTCCTTTTATAGGTTAGGGACTTGTTTCCATCACAATTGCTTATACCATGTTCTACTTGAGTGCACAGATGACAACTTGTTCTAGATTCGTAGGTGGTGTTAGCCGGCATACTCGAAACCTTGCTTTGGTAGCTTGGGTACTCTATTCCCCTGCCAATGAACTCATTAGTTTGGGATGAATTTTCCTAGGTTCTGCAACCAACAATACCACTGAGTATCACGCTGTGATTGGATTATTAACCGATGCATCTTCCCATGGTGTGGACCACATCATTGTCCATTTGGATTCTCAACTTGTGGTCTCCCACTTAAACCGAGTCTAATTCATTCGTGATCCTACATTACTACATCTTTTTCAACGAGTACGTCTCTTGGAGAGATCATTAGATTTTATTCAATACATACACATTCTGAGACACATGAATACGGTTGCCGATTCATTGGCCAATTTCATGTTAGATTGATATATCTTGCATTCTTAAACACCTCAGCAACGAATATGTATAGAAAGCATAACATGTAAATTATATATACATAATTAAGAAGCATACATGATATCCATATTCAACATAGATACATTGTATATAAAACCGCTGGAAATAGTCTTTTATATTAAGTATGATAAAAGTTTCACAAAAAGAACTGAGAAAAAAATATGAAGTTCACAGCTTTCAATATATCATCCTGACAAAATATGAAGCTCATGGATTTTAGTACATCACTACATACAATACTATCACTAGTGGTTCTCATGGTAACATATGATGGCCCTCGCCACCCGACAAAGAAGTCGACCGAAACGACCAAAAACTCCAGTTGTCGACGTTGATAGTTCCACGGCAAGTCATCTATATATATGCCAGGAATATCCATAGTCAGTCACTAGAGGTTCTCCTCAATCTCCTCGATCTCCTCTACTATCTCTCGGTTAACGAATACCATCTCTCTGACTACTCCCCACCTTTTGATAGGTGAATATCCAACTGGTCTCGAAGGCCCAACATCTGTGTAAAAATATATGAGGCCTCATTACAAACAAACAAAAAAAAATGGTAAAATACATAAAAACTTAAAAAAGACAAAATGAAATTCCTTTTTACCTAGATTGCTCCACTGCTCTCCCTTTGGGAGCGCTATATCTGGATCTCCATGGAAATCCATGCCTACATACGCGTAGTCTTCCACCATAAGTAGTTGAATGTGAAACCACCTGAAGAATGTGGGCCCATAAGTAATAATGGGTCCACCACCACCATGTTGAGCCATAACCTCTACCCATATCAACATACGTGGATATCGTGGCTCGAGGTCGGTGATCTCTACCTATGGACGAAGGAGAGGTACCCTCTATAGGAAGAAGGACACTACAATTGATCCATAGCCAAATTTTTTTAGCTCCCCTCTCATACACTTAGTCAATTATTCTTTCAGGTTTACCAAGACACCCTTGCACCAGTTGAATATTGTGGGAGCCATGCACTCTATGTCATAGAGCATGTGAGCCCTTGTGGTTTGATGAGAGGCTCTACTGCCTGGTACCCTCTAAATAGTGAACAAACTATCCTCAAAGAGCAGTGTCATACATTTTTTATGGAAATCTTTCCACCTTTCATTTGAGTCCCCAGAGTGCAATATTGATTAATGAGTTCCTCAATGGTCATCTCACCACCTCTAGGCCCAGAAAGCGAAACAAGATCCCCTTGTCTTGAAATTCCTGTAAGGAAGTATATTTCTTCCACCTCTAAAGTGAGGATATGAGTCCCAACTTAGAAATACTGTTGATCAGAATCCCACATCCATATCAAATGGTCCAATAAGCGAACTTGGGCCCTCATTCTAGGAACTTGGAAACAATTTAAGAGCCCACACTCTCTCAAAGTGAATACAACATTTGGGTCATTAGCTGCTTGGGAATCCTCTAATGCATGCTCTCTTTCTTTCCATTGCACCATTTTTCTAAATCAAACTTGCATGAACAACAATTAGGAGAGCATTAGAAGAAGCCCCAAGTGGAAAATCTCAACCATTTGCTCTAATTTTTATTTTTTGGGTTTGTTCCTGCGCCGACACACCCCGGCTTTGTGCACAGGGCGTCAACAGCGCACTTTCTTCCTTAGGGATGTGCATCACTCCTTTGCTGATGCACTTTCCAAAAGCAGAAAGTGCATCATCCAGGGCACGCATTTTCCCTTCTCAAAATAACCTCAAAAAACCAAAAAATGACATAAAAACTAGAAAATCAAGCATAGAAAAGAAGGGCATGAGGAGAGTGATTACCTGGATCTGACAGAATAGAGAACAAATTCCTGATACTCCCCCAATATCCACGGCAAGTTTACACTAGAAAGGCTCCTCCACTCACACTGAATTGGTAAAAAACACAATGGTAAAAATCTTTTACTTTTTACCCCTTTTATATATTTAGAATAGAATATTTTAATATTTTATTTCATCATTTTAAGTTATTTTTTCCAATTTAGTTATTTTTATCATTATTTCAGGTCAAATATAGTTCTAATACTTGTTGTAGAGATTGCAGGTTGAGTTTAATAACAATTGACGATGGAAGAGTTCGTTTTTTACTTTTACATGCCCCTATTAAATATTAAAAAGCTTCCTAGTGCTTTTGATACCATTGTCGTGCTCGTTAAAAACCTAGTAAAATGGCGTTGAGCTCAGTGTTTATTCATTCTTATGCTCGTAAATACATGAGAATACATTATTGAGTACACTTTTATCAATTTTTCAGGCTCGTAAAACCTCTACGAAAAAGGAACCCCATAGAGTTTTCTTTAAGCTCTTTTCAAATTCCCTAAATAGGAAAAGATTGCCAAGCGAGCTTGATTCTTTCATGCTTGTCAAAGTATTAGAAAGGTCGTCTTTCTATGATAGTTTACCCCTTTTTCGGACCGGTTCGACTATTTACGAAAAAGGAATACTCTAGTCAATATCTTACTAGAAGAGTTCTTTCAGGTATTATTTTATACTTTTTCGGACCGTGGGGACTAATTCTATGAAAAAGTACACCTTGGAGTCTTATTTAGTTCTTTCAGACCCTCTAAACATGAAATGACACTGAATTTACCTTCCTTGGACTCGTTAAAATTTTACATTGAAGGACCCTTATAGGGACGAACCCCTCCTTTCTCAAGTTCGTAAAATATGTGAGATTGGACTCGTCCAAAGGATGAGCTGCACTGAGCATCTGTTATCCTCCTCAAGCTCATTAATAAACAAAGAGGTACTCGTCAATCATGATGGGGAATAAGGAAAGAGTATGTATCTACCTATCTTAATGGAAGCTTATAGTCGCCCTTTAACATGGCAACTGTCTGTATCCTATTCAAACAATTGGATAATCAGCTTGTCCTTGAGTCATGCCAATTCTACGAGTTGTGTTATTCCTCTGGGTCATCCAAAGAATACTGCAGTCATGTGTTATGTTATGCATTGGTCTCCGCCTTATTGATTCAAATATTTCAAGCCATTTTTCGTGTTGTTAAATGTTCAAGGGAGGTCTATCATTTGAGTCAAATTTTGCAATCATCTCATTTTATTTTGAGTCAATTACTCTTGATTCAATGCTAAAGTCATTCCTCAGTTCGATCTTCTCTAGAAAAATATTTGATCCTATTTTGTGTCGATGATGAGGGAATCATCATGGCCCTCATTCGACGGGTCTATCCTTGTCGACTACAACACGTCATCCAAGGATCAGACCTAGAAACTAGTCAAGTACCTTGGGCTTAGATGCCTTAATGGCAGGTTACCTCGCTTTCAACAGTAAGTTTACATATTTGACTTCTGATTTAAATATTCCACCGAATGTTCGACCTCAACTCTTTGAACCAAATTCGGTGGGATGTACTATGATACCTTGGGAATAATTGACACCAATGGTGATTTCCCTCGCACTTGTTAATGGTTTACATCATTGACCGTTAATCAAGTGGTTTCTGCCATGTTCGACTTCAACACATTTTAATCACATGGTTAGATTCGTATCATTGCGTGTTCAGGACCCTAGGATCCCTTTCTTATGTATTTTACCCAGGTTGCGATGGATATTTTATGAGTTGTATCACACATATCCACTCTTGTATTGGTCGTGGCTATGTAATTATCTCATCATGGATCTATGCTTGTACCTTAGTAGCCATGATTGTGTCCAGTCAGTCAGTACCAATATGGATCTGTAGTGTATTGGTCGGCAACCATGTTATGAGTTATTTGGGACACATATCTCGGAGCCTATTGTACTGTAAAGTCCTTGTTCAACATTTCAACCGACGGTTTTTGCCTCAATTTCCATCTATCAAATCATTTCACCTATCCCATTCCTCTAGATTTAAACTTTGGGGGGAAATTTGTTACACTGAAATATTGTCATCACTATGATAATGAGGTATGTATCCTTGGGTTAACCATTATCCCTAAAGTGTCAAATTCCAAATGACCTGGGAAGAAGTTTTGCCTTTCAATTTCATAGTTTTGGGGCACTAACACACCTTGCCTATTTACAACATGCATCAGACATTTGATGACACACTCTGCACATTGACAAAGTGCGTTGTTGACCCTTGTTGTCTTCATTTAGCATGCGACAACCCTCAGTGACACATGTTTCTCTTTGACGGGGTGCGTCTCTACTTGTTAAAAGGAAAAAAAGAGAAGTTTCGAGAGTCTTCTAGAACGAAACTCTCATGGAGGCTTATCCCTACAAATATGCATAGGTGGAAGTTGAAACCCTAGGATTTTGGGATGATCCCCTAACCTTCTCCATGAGATTATCAACCCCTTAATATATCCTCTTTGGCCTTTAAATGCAAGCTTACCTTCATGGGATGAGGGAGGAAGAAGAGAGCATCCAAATGCTCCTAAACTTTCCTTAGAGCTAAGTTCCCTTTCTATATTAGAAACAAGGTTGGATCTTTGAGGCAAAAGGCTAGTTGGAAGAAGTTGCGACGTCAAGGCATGGATGTAATATCCCCCTTTGTACTTACTTTGATACAGTAATATATACTCTTTCCATAAAGATTCTTTGTGTTAAATATTTAGAACCAGTTTCCTTGACCACTTGTTTAGATTAATCAATATTGCATGTTATTATTGTCGTGTTTCTACTTGTTCGTTGTATTTTGTTTTGCAGATGAAGATCGAAGACTACATCAAACAAGGAGACACCACTGCAGTTGCAAGGTAAGCAATCCCTTTGCAACCCTTGTAAACTGATTAATATAGGAAAGTTTATATGTTATGTCATGTTTTGTTCTAGATCTACATCATTTAGACTAGAGACCTTTGTCCTTGTCTGCATAAACGAAGTGTATTGAAACAAGATAGACTAGAACTTATGGAAGTAATAAATCTGCAAATACAGAGTAGGACTTAATATTAATACAACTTATGTTCGATTTTTCATCTATGTCCTTTCAATCTCCATAAAGTAAATTATGATGGGTACCATTAGGTAGCTTCTTAGTACTCAGTGACAAGATCCTTGGCATTTAGATTTGTGCTTGGAAAAATCCTTGGCACTTGGGTAAACGTTGAAAATATTTGATGCTTTTGTTTGCATTGGCATATTGTTTGTATTTCTAATTCCTGAAATATATCATGCCACAGATTGAAGAAGTCGGACCAAAGGTTACCTTAGTAGTCCGCACTACAACATCTGTTGCCAACTATGATTATATTATGGATTGGGAATTTCATACTAATGGACTTATCTGACTTAAGGTATGAAACTTTAAAATATTTCCTTGAAGAAGGAATTTAGCAAGTTGTTTTTACTCAAGAGTAGGTTAGAACATAAAAGGAAAAACGTTTGACCATTTTATTTGTCACACAAGTTGGACTAAGTAGATCTTGATGATCAAAGGTACAAAATATGAGAATGTGGACCAGATCAACTCAAAGGATGGTGTTCATGGAACTTTGATTGCTGAGAATATAATTGGTGTCATCCATGACCATTATGTCACTTTTTACCTAGACATGACCATTATCTAATCTCTCTTAAGCAACCATTGATTCAAAGATATTTTCTTAATGCTTTGTTTTGTGCACTTATTGTAATTATGACTCCACTATAGAGGCTTAGTGAAGCAAATTGATGGTTCTATATGTAACTGTTTGTATGGGGATGAAATTTAATCCATGGGATGATCATGTAATTCACTTTATTTTATTATAATATGAAAAGTTAAATGCAGGTTCAGTTATGCCCTGGTAGCTTCTCCATTTTCAGTGACAACATAATTGGATTTCCAGAGGAATATAATTTTCTTTGGACTCTGAATTATGTTGTTTCTAAAGTGATGCAATAATTAAGCTACATCACCCATCATTTTGTTGGTGTTTGTTACAATTTATTACCCTTTATACCATTTTCCAAGCATTTGAAATACAAGAAAAGATTGATTGCAGAGTCCTACACCCTACACCCTCACAAAGCCCAAAATTTTATAAGTGATCTTGTGATGTGTGTTAACCCCATGTTAAAGCAAATACCTTCATTTTCTCTCGTTTGAAATATTTGTTGTTCCATCAACAACCTCACTTGAGAAGAATGATGTTGTCTCTATCACTGCATCCCAATGCTAACATGATTCACTATTGGACTGAGCATCTGCCTCATATTTTTGTCTACCACTCTGGATTTAAATTCCATAGGCTATTGACATTCATCAAACCTATTTTGGCAATTGAGAAACAATAAAATATAAACAATAAAAAGAAAAGAAACAATTATGCGAATATTATTGCACATGTAACATAATCCAACTTTCTTGTTTCAAGACAATGAAATTATCGAATCTAGATTCCATTTAGTTGTGGTACAATTTTAGTTGTGATGGAATCTCTATACCCAGCTCCCTTAATGGTTGCTCCATCAAACTATTGTCTCAATTTGGTAGGTAGAATTCTACCAAACCCTCCTAAACAACATTTCAACTCTATAATTCCATCACCCTTATGCATCCTTATGTTGAAGGAATGATTCAATTTGATTCACCTTAACAGTCTATCAAATTGAGCATTCCAACCGTTGTACTCTTTGCAGCTATTCAAAATAGGTAGTCTAAATCAAGTTGATCAAATTTATCTCTTAACATTTTCATATTTTGTTTCATAAACTACGGGGGCTAAGTTTAAACTAATAAGTCCTGCCAAACTATCTCATGAAATAAAAACTAGAATGTATTTTCAATTCCTGGAATGATTTTTGGTCCTACATGGGAAAGACCATACCATCATTAAAATTGTAACCAACATAAATATTCCAACATTTAAGGTTTTTCTGGGTCTAATTCAAGTTTTCCCAATAATGTTATTATCAAGATGTCTTAATGTCTTTGATTATGCTCCTCGTTGCTCAAAATGATAAATAGTTTCCTTGTAGAAAACATAGTTATTAGAATCATATTATTGTGAGCCAAAACTGGCATGACTGAATTGGTCCAATCAGTTGGTCTGACCTCAAAGTGTTGGTTCCATATGACCTTGCTCCACATGCCAATAATACATAAAAACACATACAAAAAAAGGAAGAAAATAAAGGTTGAGACCCTTCCTAAACCATAACATATCTCTATTTAAAGATGCTTACCACTTTTTGCCTCACTTTCTCAGTGAGCAGTCATTAGCATACGAAGAATTTAGACTTATGGGAAATAGAGCATATTTGAAGTGAATTTGGAGTGGGTTGATTTTGGTGGATAATTTACGTACTTTAGTGATCTACAAATTTTCTTAAGCTTGGAGGAGAGTTGACAACAGACTCTTCTGCCCATTTGAAGGTATGTAAAAGTTTTCTAATCGTCACTCTCTTAGGCTATAAATTTGTTGATATGCTCTTTAGGATTGAATTGAGGGTTTTTTTTTAATTGCAGGTTTATTTTTACTGTTAGGAACATTCTCGTGGCTTCCATATTTTTATATTTTTACTGTTATTTTTGCATTTGTTTTCCTGTCAAAAATATTATGGGTTGCAATTTATATCATTCTGCATATCCAAGCATTAAAAACTATTTGTACGCAATCGAAACATATAGGCTATGAAAGAGCTATTTTCACAAAAACATACCCAAAGGAGATTTTTATTTCATTACTAAAAATAAATCAAGTTTACATAATAAGGCCATTGGAGGTTGTCATACGCATAAGAACCATAGCATTAGAGGCACCAAAATTAATATAACAAGAAACGATACACATATCATAGAACTATAACTATGTCCATCAAAAACGTTTGATGGAATACAACTTGATAGCAAATAATTTATCCCCCCACCTAGTGTTGACATTGCCCCATACAGTAGATCATTGGACATCCTATCAATATTTTTATGGTGTTTTATCATGAAGGAATCAAATTGGGAATCAATAATTCTAGCTTCCCTATGAAGCGATTTTAAATGTTCATTTCTGACTTGATATGTGCCTTTCATTTGGTTGCATACAAGTACGGAGTTCGTGAAGACACCTATGTCATTGACACCATGCTTTATCGTTGTTTGTATCCCTTCAATGAGAGCAATATAATAAGCTTCATTATTTGTAGTCCTTCCGCATACATCCTTTTTTTTTGGAACACCTGATTTGTAGCATTATTATGCAGAACATAAGCAATGGTTGCTTTTCCTGGGTTGGGAATACATGACACTTCAATGCATAGTGTCAATTTTTCAACCATCATGAATGTTTCCAATGCGCTGCAAAAAAAAAAAAAAAAAACTTTTATACAAACATATAAGCAGATAAATAGGTTAAATAAAGCGATGCATTTATTGAGCACCAATGAACATATGTAGAAAAAGGACCCCTATTATCTAGCATATCAAATAGTGCAAGTGTTATCCCTAAGGTTTGCACCCGTACTGTTGCAGGGAAAAGCTAGGGCACTTGAACAAAATGGTTGAGGGAATTTGGTTTTATCTCTAAGT
Source organism: Larix kaempferi (assembly GCA_027924585.1). Classification (NCBI taxonomy): domain Eukaryota; kingdom Viridiplantae; phylum Streptophyta; class Pinopsida; order Pinales; family Pinaceae; genus Larix; species Larix kaempferi. The sequence goes on along the minus strand of BSBM01000155.1, from coordinate 19,415,117 downwards.
AGTTGAATCAATGTTAAGCCAAGGAAGTTCGATGTGTGATATTTGGATAATATATAACATAAATGACCTATGAACTCAAAGGATTCTAACTATGAACCACATATGTATCCAAACAACAAGATAAACTAAGAAGTAAACACATGAGACAATAAGCTATATTTTTTATGCATTCACAATTTTTCTATCTTACAATAGCATTGCATTCAGAACAGAAAAGAAAAAAAAAAACAACTAAGTGAAAACGGAGTAAAATTACAAGCAATAAACATTTACAGTGTACATGTTATTAGTTCCACAATTATTAATTATGAAACACATTTAAAACTCTGTAATAAAAATAGATAATCAACAGTAAGCAGGAAAGATGGCACAATAAGTTCATAATCCATATAATTTCATATATTCATAGAAGGCTATAAAATAAACTTACAAAATAAAAGGACCTCCACTGGCTTCCAAAAATCAAACCCCTCTCTACTTCCTGAAGGAAGAACCCCTTCTCCTTCATTTTTTCAAAGTTTTATAGCAAATTACATAATCATCAAGATCCAAAACTAATGGATTTGAAAAATTCCTGTTCCATGTTTAGTTTGTTGATTCAAATTAAAATATCTCATCCCAAATCGAATTGTTGAGGTGTCCTTTCAATTGCTTGACCCAACATATTTTTAGGAAACTGAATCTGGTGAAATCCTGAAAAATAGGCTTCAAAACACCACCCGTAGCTCCCAAATATTGACACTTGTGTAAAAAATGAGAGAGCTTTTTCTAATTTGTCATGTTCCTGAAGTAGGTTTTTAACCATTTCAAATGATTCCTTAATATAGTTTGGTGTGAATATGTTCCCGAATATTATGACTAAAACAATCACCTACAGTAACTTTGGTAGCGCAATTCTCCAGCAGTTTGGTAGCGCATCTTCGAAATTGTTTTGTGGCGTAACTTTCTTAAGGCGAATCCAACTCCAAATGCAGAGACTTAAACCCAAGAACAATACCTGCAAGACTAACAGCAAAGAAAACTCTATGCAAACTTTGTGACAACTCAACATACTTTACTAGCTAATAATCAAATTGAAAATAGAAAATACATAAAGCAAGCAGGAAACCACACAATAGAACATCAAGGGTAGATACTTGTATTTGGTAAACATTCTTAAGGCTTCCTTAGGATAATATTGAATTTTAAGGTCTCAATTTGAAAAATGTAGACAATCCTAGGTGCATACCCAAGTACTAACAATGAGTGTGAGTTGTCCAGTAAAACACAGCTATTACTATCTATATTAGAGTTATCCAGTCTGCTTCTGTAAGAGCTGCAAGAGAATAATTTATTTTCATATCAAGAGATGTTAGTTTATGAGAACATGCATTCTAGAACCAAAAAACAAGTTCATAAAACGATAATATAAAACATCACCGTTGAAAGAAAATAAAAAAGAATTCATAATTGAATAAGAAATAGATTTAATAATGGGAAAGGAATCCCCTAAAAATTTTCAACAGTAAAAACAAGTATATTAAACTCTATATGAAGCCTATACCAAAATGCATAAGAATAGATGCTCTTTATGATAGCAAACAAAAGTAATCCTCTTGCTATCTAACTAAGGATGCCAAATAATAACATCCTTTTTGCTTGCATTGGAAAACAGTATAGGAAATAAACTGAGAATGTTTTTTGGTATCTCATAATTGACATTCTAATTCAGATGATAGACATTTTCAGAGTGTGATAATCCCATCCCTTCAATGAAAATTGTTGTGTCAAGAATGTCAATAATTTCAACAGTATAAGATATCCTCAATGTGACTCTCGATTGATACATATGCTTCAAATTTAACTGCAGTGCGACAAAATATTGAATCTACGACACTTCCTAAACCACCTAATCAACTCAAGAACACAGAAGATGAGAATACAAACCATTCAATCTAAAATAAAATAAAGATGCTTCCAAATTCTAGTGTTTGGTGTTTAGCTTGCACCATTCTGTATCACCTATATCATCATTCATTACAATACCCATTATGATCAGCATGCATTTGGTTGGCATACATAAGCACGAAATAATGCATTCATAACTTTTTAAACATTTGGAAAGTGCCTAATATTTTACAACGCAAACCACAAACCCCAATCTTCCCATATCGTACAGGTTGACTAGGTGTATTCCCTAAATTAAAGCCACCAACAAGAAGCTGGGCATGCCATCCAGAAGCAAATGGAGAGCAATAATTGCAAAATGGTATCAGTTTTGTAGACCTAGCAAACCAGACAAGCTCTTCCCTATTAAATTAGTAAGCCATCTCAGGATTTTAAGCTTGATAAAACTTTAAATGTAGATTTTGATTATCTAGTTTCCTTAAGATGATAACAATAACAATTGACTGCAATATTATCCTCGATGTGTCACTTGTTGGGAAAAGCCCTTTTCTTTATATCAACTCAAGCAATGCATGGACTTTCCTAGTAAGTAGAGTAGAGAAGTTCTTGTAGATTTTATGCCATCAGAGAGCTAAGATATTATAAGATGACGTAATACGCTAAGCTCGGGATAGATATCTTGTTTCTATTTTTTACAGTGGGTATTTTCCTCAATCTTGAGGTCTTTCCCACTATAAAACTTGTCTTTGCTTGGGATGTGTTCTCAGTTGGAAATGAATAGTACTATTGTTTACTGTATTGACTGGATTATTAGTCATTCTGGTAGCTAGTTCAGTTAATTTGGTTATGTTCTGATAAGATTGAAATATTATGAGTAAAAATCTGTAAATGCTTGATCACTGAGGCCCGGAGGCCATTGGTCAAAAGTTAGTAACCAACATTTCTTATTATATGGTATTTATCTCTATTGCATATCTGGAAACACCAAGATATTTTTTATTAGATGATTTACAATCAATAAAGTTCTTTACTTTTGTTTATGTACTCCTGTGATCTAATATCTATCATGGCACTCCTTGTTCCAAAGGCCAACATCTATCTTTATATCATGTTTTAAGCAAAGTAGCCAATTCTGGATCTAAGCATCACAAGAAAGAAAATCAAAGATACAATGGCAACACATGATTGATTATTAAAGAATTTGTCAATTGAATATCAATAGTTCCACATCATCACCAAAAGTTGAGATCCAATTTTGAGATTTATATTTGGTTTAACAAGAACGCACAATAGTAGACAGATTAAAACGTCAAAATAAATGTTGTAAATGTATCAAATTTGGATATACGCACCCATGAATAGAATCACTAAGGAAGTAATTTCTCAAACTTTTAAAGCAACCATGATATCACACCATTGTTCCAAAATTGCTCTTCTTCCACATTTAGAATAGCCTACAATATAAATTGCAGTTCATAAGAATAAGTGTAATACCTTAATTTGTAAGGGTGCATGTTATCGTAATTTCCCTAACATCCTAAGAAAGGGAAGCCTAATTGAATTGTAATGGGAATCTTCCTAACCAAGCTTGATTCAAATATGAATGCATCCCAAAAACACACAAGTGATAGTTTCCCCTCTCTCAATCCCTACCATGTTAAAAGTTGCAAATGCTAATTGTCACTTGCATTTCTCCTTTCAGTGTATTGCTTGGCGATAAAATACTCTAGAGATATTAGGTTGTATCAAGAGAAAATAAAATATGCTTGCTGTCCTTCTTTGCATTATAACATAGCATAAAGACTATACAACATTGTATGACAGAGTGATGTTTCTCCATGGTGGATATCTTGTTGCAAACACAATCCACACCATCCATAAATTGAAACAATTTAATGCACATGATTTTGGGTATTGTTGTCAATTAGGTCTCGCATGTGGTTGTGGGATGAAGTATTAGACTCCCCACCCAGTATCTATTCCCTTAAGTGACATGTTGAGCTCATAATTAGTATAATGTTGTAATGGCTTTGATCCCTAATGTTGACCTAGCCTTCTGCACTAAAGAATCTAGGGTTTACCCTGGGTAACATCATCAAAATGAAAGGGAAGTGCCCAAGATTTTGGGTGATGTCATGCTCCTTGGACCTTTAGTTCCAAAAATATATTGTAATCCTACAAGTCCTTATTCACTAAAAATACAAAATCCTAGAGTAAAATAGCAACAACTAGTCAATGCACTAGAATCGTTGTAAATGTGTATTTAAAGACAAGTCATAATGCATGTTGCTAACAAAAAAAGATGCAAGAACTGGTAACCCTAACATGCCAGATTTAGATATTTGTTATCTTACATTAAAAATGTTCAACATGTTTTTATGGAAAGTTATGAGCATAACCTCTCGTTAGGGCATTTCACGCAAACCTTAAACAGTTAAATTTAACTGAATGTTACATTATTGCACTAATATTTATATTTTACATGTTGTCATTTTCATGAACCAATGTAGATACATTTTGACAATGTGTGTGTGTGTGTGTATGACACGTCATGTCTTGTCCTTATTTCTTGACACACTCAAAATTGAAGTTCAAGGCCGATAAAATTACACACACAAGAACATGTTTAAGACATGTAACTCCAGTTCCACCTTCCATGTCCTACTAGGTAATGTTGAAAAATGAAGCTTAATGAGATATAGATCTAGATGTTACACTAGCATAAAATTTTCCTTCATATTCTATCAAATTTAACTAGGAAACTACACTCTAGGAAATGTATAAGTGTTGGGTGTGTGAGCTATCTCAAAGAAAACACCTAATATTTAATTATCGACCAGGGTTGGTATTCTTAGAGTTGTGGCAAAATATATGCTGAGGTAGAATGGTATCTAGGATTTCGGCTTGTCAGACCTTAGAAATGTTTTAATAAAGAAAAGATCGAAAGATCTTTCAAAATGAAAAACAGAGTCAAACTTCAGAAAGACAATAAATGAACTAAATCAAACAAAAAAACTAGAATAGTATCCAATCATACTACTCTACTTTATAATTGAATAGTGGAAACTAATTACAAAGCAAATTACTAACTATGAGAAGGAAAACTACCTAATCAATTTCAGATTCTAATCTAGGAATTAGAAGGAACTATGAAACGAATTAAGAAACCTATCTATGAAATGACTTAATTTAGTAATGAATTACATAAACAGAAAACTATGTTAATCAAAGCAAAACGATAGACTATTTAATAAATTCAATAATCATTCAGGACTACACTAGAGCATCTAATTCTAATTCCATTCTCCTTGATTTTGTATGTCAAAAGTAATAGGAACTAGAGTAAATGTATCGTAATGACTTTCAAATGTAATAGCAAAACAAAACGGAAGTAAATCTAATCTAATTTCTGCAAAGAGATGTAAACTACAAAGAGACCAATTACAATTAACTTTAAACATTATGATCTATATACTATAAGCAAAATAAGATGAAACTAATCAGATCTAGAAGCAAGTAGAAAACTTGATAAGGATATTTACTTTTGAACTTAATTTGGAAGCAAGTAGAAAACTTGATAAAGATATGAATGTAAAATCAAGTAGAAAACTTGATAAAGATATTAATTTCTGAATCCAAATTCTATTCCATGAACATCTTCATTATCTATCTTAAAAATAAGAAATTGATCCTACTCTTAATGAAAAAGCTATTAAAACTAAAATATTTGGAGAATGAAATTATTAATTCTAATCTAAAATAAATCTTAAGATCATGTGATGAACTAGATTAGGAATAAAACTGGTAAATGCTTAAACAGTAACATATTGGCAAATTAAATATGAAAGACATAATTTAAAAAGACGGTTAAAGCAAACTAAGAATGATAACAAACTTGAATTAAAACTTTATGGAATGTAAAACAGGGTCCTAATTATGGTTAAGAATGCTAATTAAGAGCATGAAAGGTTGCAATTAAGAAAAACTAAGAAATTGAATTTAAATGAGCATAAAACAGTGCATAAAGAATAAAAGTCCGAATAACAATCCAGATGACTATCCGAATGACAGTCTGGATGAGGAAAAATGAATTAAACTAGGGAAAGAGGCAGTTTTGATGATCTTAACGTCAGTTGGCGAATGCAGATGAACCTACAATGCAAAAAAGTCAATGAGAAGACTTGTTGAGAAGCTACAATAATAGGAAGCAACCTATTCTTATGATTTTTGGAAAGATGAACTATTCCTATTCTATGCTAAAGCAAGATTAAGGTGAGAGAGAGAATTGACCTACAACTACATAGAAGAGAAGCTACAATCTAATTCTAATTATATCTAAGCCTAAAACAGAAGCTAACTAAGCAACAACTAACTAGACAACATTTATCTAGGCTCTATCTAATTACAAAAGACTGAAAATAAACTATGAATCCTATGCTTAGTCGACCATTTCTAATTCTGGAAAAAATAAATTAAGTTAGCAACACATTACAAATTACAGAGAGACAGAAAATGACATGTACAAGAACACAAGATTAATTACATATACAGGAAAATAAACCAATTATTTGCAAAAAAGAAAATGCAGAAAAATGTAAACAAAACCTCCGGTTGATGAGGGGCCCTTCCCAACAATCAGAGATTGAAACTAAATTAACTTAATCACCAACAACTGTGAACTGGAACTTCCATTAACTGATGAAAATTACAAAAGCGTCTGCTTATCTTCTAGAAACTATCTGCTAATCTGTTGATCCGTTCATCATTTTCTAACCTTGTTTCTCTATACAAAGCGTCTATTTTTACATTTATAGTGGGAGAGAAGGTCGACAACGTCGACCTCTCTAAAAATAGAGGATTTTATGACTGGAAACGGCTGCTTTGAGTGATGTATGATAACGCAGGGAGCATCCACCAGGCTTCATAGGGTCGATTCCTTCACGAGGCTACTGCAACGTCAATCTCCCTTTGACGTGGGAAGTGAGATGAGCTGGCGGACTGAGTGTGGGTGAACGAAATCATCTAGAATGTTGACGTGAATAGGTGTGCGTAATCCCAGGCCGAACGAGCGAGAAAATCGGCGCATGGAGTATTGACGTGGAGGTATGATGTGCTATCAAGCTTGGAAGGAAAGAAGGAGAATCTTCTAGACCGAAAGCTCATTAACCATGACCACCGTGTGGCAAATAGAACCCACATGCCCATTTTTGTCTTTAATGGCCCGAAGTATGCCAACCACTGATTCCGCGGGTCGAACGCGAGGCTGAATGACGAGCTGGACGCGGTTGAACATTGAGCAACATAAACACACAGTCTGAATGAAGGGTCATTTGAAAACTCGCAACCTGTAAATCAAAACTAAATGCCAATTATGCCCCAAAAAGTCACATTAAACATCAATAATTCATAATATAGAAAGATTTGATCAAAATTCATGTGGTAAGTAAATATATGCATACCTGGTCTGTTTGATGGGTTGAATAGCAGAAAGATAACTTATTATAGCAAAAATGATGGAAATAACACCATTCAGAATAGATTTGATGATAAAAAATGGTGACAAAATGGACACCAACATCCCCCCAAACCGGAGACATGCCAGGTCCCATTGAGCAAAACAAAGAAGCTTAGGAAGAAGGATGAGCTGCGGTAGCAGCTGCCTTCGACTTGGAAGAGGAAATGGTTTTAGCTTGAAACTTCTTGAGCTTCCTAAATTGGCCTTTCAAGGTGTCATACTTCATCCGGAGAGTAGTATGGGACGTTGTTTTGGCATTGACCAGGCATTCAATGCTTCTTACTTGTGTACGTAGTGCTTTGTTTTCTTCATGAAGCTCAGAGATTGTTTCCACATAGATTTGGTTCTGTTCTGTCAACCGTGCTGTTACTTGAGTTAATTTATCTACTTCCTGCTGAGTCAGAATGGGTTGTTCCCTATTATGTTCATAACTCTTCGGGGAACTCAACTCTCTTGGAAATGTTTCGAGATTGTCAATATGGTCCTCAAGAACTATGTCTTCGTTGTGTGCAGGAGGAATTTCAGCAGCAGATTCTTCACTCATTCGAGCAGATACATTAGCTAATGTGAGGAGAGGTGTTTCAAGGGTATAGTCATCTGACTGTACGTTTGAATGCGATGGCTGAATGATAGACTAGTCGACGGATTGGTCACAATCCGTTCCCGTGGATTTAGTAGGTACTGAAAAGAGTGGAGGTTCTGAAATAGGGTCACCAAGGGTAGGTTCAGGAGAAGGCGATGACTGGACAAGGTGCACATCACCTGAGGGATCCTCATCAAATCGCAGATGCTTAGTGTCTAGTTCTGCTTGCGTAGAGGATTGGGTAGGCTCACCAATACCAGATTGGAAACAATGTTTTCGAGAGGGAGAGTATTTGACAGTAGACTTCTCAATCAAATGAGGGTTCAGTATTTCAAAAACAAAATGATCCCAGGTTTTCCCTCTCTTTTCTAACTGGTGAATAATTAGGAGTTTAATAAGACAATGGTGGTACAGGATACCATAGGGATTAACAATATTTTTTCTAACTTGGATGTACATCTTCTCCAAACTCTTCAAGAAATAAAATGGAAAGTTGAGGGTCTGACTATTGACAAAATGTGCAAGCAATCTAAAATGGCAGGCTTTAAAGAATGTATAATTACCCTCACAAGTTATTAAGTGAATGATAACAGTCAAAGGATCTAAGTATTCCGGCTTGACCCATTCTTTGTGGAATCCTTTGGTACTAGCAACGTGTTGAAAATCGACCTTCAGGGCAAATTCGTGAGCCTTCCGTGGAAGGAAGAGGTGCTTATGCCACCGGGAACCCTCTCTAGGGAGCTTCGTAGCCAACGCGATGGATTCTTTTGTCACGGAGAAAGTGAGATGGCCAAATTTGGCTGTCTTGCAATCAAAAACTTTAGCAAACAATAATGAAATTTGATGGTCGTGGCCTTGGAGAAGGCGGAGAAACGGACCCCAACCTACTCGCAAAAACACTTCTCGACGGGCTTTGAATTCAAGAATGCGGAGGAGGTCCTGGTAGATACCAGGCTTGTAACAAATTCGCATTGTTGAGAGAGGACGGGGGACTCAAATAGATAGGTACAGGGGGTGCAAGGAATTGCAGAGGACGCGGCTCATCAAAAAGATGGAGAGCAAACAGACTGAGGAAAAATTCACGCGATCATCAGTTTAAACTAAGGTCCATTTGAATGTTTGAACGAAAGTGGACGAGGACTTAACATTTTTAAAAGATAGCACTTGTCATTCGAATATCTTGAGTCAAGTGCTAGCGTAGAAGTGCGTGAATCCAGTGAATATGTGTGGATTATAGTACATTCAACCGTGTCCAAAGCCGAGCTTTGGACAGGTTGAATGAAATTCACGTAATGGGATAGATTACACGTGGGGAGATCATGAATATTCGATCCAAATGCTGGCAGATCGTACGATAGTTAAGACCATGGAGGTCATGCAATGATTCTAAAGATTGTAATGATACATGATTCATTCATTTTAACAAAGACACAATGGGTAAGGGAATGAGACCATGTATGAAATTGACGTTTTATTGATCCCTGTCATCATTGGTTAATAAAAATTTCAAATATCTGGCACACTTATTAATATTTATACAAGCTATAATTTCATTCAGCACTCCATTCAAAACGTTGTTTATTTTCCTCATTCATCACCTTATTTGGATCGGCATTCGACTCGTCGTTCATCCTTTCATACAGACTTTTGTCTATACAAGATCTTATTGCTGATGCTGACTAAAACTGATTTTGCAGAGAATTTCTAGGGCTGTTGGTGCATAAAAGATGTTGTAAACTTTGCTTTCTGGAACTTTAAGTCACGTCCTTTGTATTTGTCATTTAATTAGAACAATTTGCCTTCTGCTTTTTTGCATTAACCTACAAACACCTATTATTTTATTAGAGATAAATAAACTTTTCATAAATATTCAGAAAGTAAAAAAAAAATAGTTCTAAAACAGTTCTAATCCTCCCCCAAACCAAAGATATCGCATGTCCTCGAGCCATCAAAGAAAATTATTAATATTAAAAAATTTCAATTGAAAGACTTACAGATAGCTTGTAAAATACTGTTATAATTTTCATAAGAAAATGAAATATTAACTATTAAATGTAAATGATTCAGATATGTACACTCATAAAAAAGAATACAACAGTGCTTAAGAAGACCATGTGAAGAATAATAGTATAAGAGATGCGAAAAAAAATGCCATAGGAAAACTAGTCATCCGTGAGTCATTGTAAAGATCTCTTATCATCCAAAGAATATAGATAAGGTTCACCGTAAATTTTGTGAGATCTACTATAATTATGGGTCCCATTTCTAGGATAGTCATATCCTAGGTATTAGTTTGAATTAGATGACAGGGTCCAAGTCCAACTTACAGCCATTATCTAATCACAGTATAAATAATCGGCCTAAACATATGTTTGTATACTCAGGTTTTTATGAGCCATGTGAATAACAATGCATTAACCAAACCTCTTTTACCCGATATTGACCCGCTGCCAGCAGGCCTGTTCAGTACCCCGACGGGTTTATCTTGGTACCATGCAAGCATAGCCCCACTACCAATGAGCCTGTTCAGTACCTCGACGGGTTTACTTGCATTTACCGAGCTTCCTTGTTTAAGATCTTACTTAGCATGGACCCGCTGCCAGCAAGCCTGTTCAGTACCCTGGCGGGTTTGCTTCGTATAATGATATATATATTTTTTGTAAGGAAGCTGGTTGGCACTTAGAGTGTGCTAAGCATGTTAAACACACAATTCAAATTTTTAGCACGACCCTTATGAGTAACTTTATTTATAATAGCCAAAATTACAGATCATGTCAAAAGATAATAACCTAAAGCTGTTATTTGACTTCTGAATACATCCTCTTCATAAAAGATCAGTAATATTCCCCACAAAATAGAAAATATCACTCACTTTTAGGCTACCTTTTAAAGGTGCTTTAAGAGACAAGTTCTGATAATGAATCCAAGAAGAATTAACAGTCCATAGGTGTAAGATAGAGTTTTGTGGAGATCATAATAATTGAAATAGGTCTTTTAAGCAACTGTTCTAATGATAAATCAGAGGTGTGCATGTCTGAATCAAATACCATATGCAGAATCATAAAAGAAAGTGGTTACAAATGATATCAAGAATGCTTTACCCTTTCACTGTAAATTTTCAATTTTCAACAATAACCGAAAGAGAAGGAGAACTATAAGTATTTATTTTTGGAGCACTTCCCTTTTCGCATAATATCGCATGAGATGATTAAAAAAAGATAGAGTTCTTGTAATTAAGATGCAAATCCACTTGTCAGATGATTCAAATTTATTCAAAACAAAATCATATGTACAAGGAAAGATATGTAAAATTTTCAAAATTAATGAGAGGAAAAAAAAGTCTTGTTGTTTTGATTGACAAAATTTTATGAACTGATCATAATAAATTTCCTGTAAAAATGCAATCAGTTGTTAGAAATGACCCTTTATTATTGAAAATCGAAAAAATATTTACATATATACAAAAGAAAATAACCCAAAATATTTCAAGGACTAGGAGGAGGAGGAATGACTTCCTCTTCTACCAGCTCCATTTCCTCCTGTTGTAAGGCATTCTGCACAAAATCTTGTTTAGATATTGGTTGATGAGAAAGTCTAAGTCTATGACCATTTACAACAAAGGAAATTTGAGAATAATCAATTGTCTTAATTTTAACGGATCCATTATCGAAAGATGTAACAATTTCATATGGACCCATCCAACGAGTAGTTAATTTACCTTTAAAGATTTTATCTTGAATCGAAAAGTAATGCCCAGTCTCCAGTTTTGAATTGTTTTTGTTTAATGTATCTATCATGCCACTTTTTGCGTTGGTTTTGTATTAAGATTGTGCGTTGAATAGCATCTTGCCTAATTTTGTCTAATTCATTTATTTGTAGGATTCGTTGTCTCTGTGCTTCTTCTAGATTCATCCCTAATTGAGCAGCCATACGAAGGGTTTTAACTTGAAATTCAATAGGTAGAAGAACTTGTTTACCATAAACAATTTCATAAGGTTTGTGGCCAGTGGTCTTCCTCCAAGTTATTTTATAAGCCCACGGAGCTTCAGGAAGCCTATCTGCCCAATCTTTGTGGTGTAACTGGATAGTCTTAGTTAGGATGGCTTCTAATACTTTGTTGGTGTATTGCACCAGACCATTTGCTTGCGGGTGATATGGTGAAGATTTGCAATGTCTAATACCATATTTTTCAGTAAGCTCTTTCATTAATTTGGAGGTAATCTGAGATCCTTGATCGGTTACAATTTCCCTAGGTACACCGAATCGGGTAAATGTTTCTTCATATATAAACTCTACCACTAATTTTTCTGTGGCTTGGAATAAAGCTTTGGCCTCTACCCACTTGGTGACTTAATCTGTACAGACTAGGATGTACTTCTTCTTATGAGACATAGGGGAAATTGGTCCAACGAAATCTAAAGCCCATTTTTCAAATGGTTCAATCATAACTTGAGGTTGCAAAGGCATCTCATCAGATGGCGTAGGTCTACCCATTCTTTTCCAATTGTCACACCCCTTGACATACTTGGCAGCATCTTTGAAGATGCTTGGCCAATAATACCCAGAGTGCAATACTTTGTATGTTGTCCTCTTATCAGAAAAATGCCCACCACAGGGTCCACCATGACATGCATGAAGTATCTCCGCCATCTCATCCTCTCGTACACATTGTCTAATAATAAGATCAGGACCAATACGAAAGAGATCATTATCTACCCAAGAATAATTGGAACTTTGAACTATAATCCTATGTTTCTCAGGAGGAGAGAGATGGTTAGGTAGCTTTCCAATTGCTAAATAATTGGCTATGTATGCAAACCATGGGGTTTGAATAGATACAACGAATAAATGTTCATCTGGAAAGTTATCATCGACAGGGATAGCATGATCGTGAACTTGAATTCGAGAGAGAAAATCAACTACTACATTCTCTCGACTGGGTTGATCAACAATGGTGATGTTGAATTCTTGTAACAAAAGAAGCCACCGAGTCACCGTGCCATTAGTGATTGGTTTATTCATCAAAAATCTGATGGCAGAGTGGTCAATGTGTATAAAAATTTCATATCCTGTGATATAATGACGAAATTTTTTTATGGAATAGACTACTGCTAGAAACTCTTTTTCAGTAACAATGTATTTCAATTCTGCAGTAGTCAAATTTTTACTAGCAAAGTATATGGCATGTGATACTTTCCTTCTTTTTGACCCAAGACTGCTCCTATAGCTATATAAGAAGCATCAATAGATATATGGAAGGGGAGGGACCAGTTAGGTCCCCTAAGAACTGGTGCCACTGATAGTTTTGCCTTCAAAGTTTCGAAGGCTTGTTGACAAGGTTCGGTCCATTGAAATTATGTGTCTTTCATGAGTAGTTTGAACATAGGTGCAGCTATTTTAGTGAAATTTCCAATGAAACGTCTATAATAGCTGGCATGGCCAAGAAAGCTTCTTACTTCCTTCGGATATTTTGGAGGAGGAAGATTAACAATTATTTTTATCTTGGCGGGATTCACCTTCATACCTTGAAGAGAGACATGATGTCCCAAAACTATTCCCTCGGTAAGTAACATCTTACATTTTTGATGACTAAGAGCTAAGTTCGTTTCTTGGCACCGAATAAGAACTGTTTCGAGGTTATCAAGGGCCTCTTTGAAGGTATTACCATAAACTGTAAAATCATCCATATAGACTTCTACACAATCATGTATGAGATCAACAAAGACTCCTAGGACTGCATGCTGGAAAGTAGTAGGTGCATTACATGGGCCAAATGGTAACACTCGGTAGGCATATGTCCCCCAAGAGCAAGTGAAGGTTGTCTTGTCTTGATCCTCAGGTGCTATTAATATTTGATTGTATCCACTATACCCATCAAGGAATGAGAAATATTGTTTCCCTAATAAGTTGTCTAACACCTGATCGATGAAAGGCAAAGGGAAGTAGTCTTTAAGAGTGGCCTTGTTCAGTTCTCGAAAGTCGACACATATACGCCATTTCCCTGTGACTTTCTTCGGAACTACCACCAGAGGAGACACCCATTTATTGTTAGAAATTGGGTAGACGAATCCAACGCTAAGGAGTTTTTGTAGTTCATCTTTTACTATGTCCTTTAGTGCTGGGTTCATTATTCTCTCGGGCTTCCTGACAGGAGGTATGTTCGAGTCTGTTTAAATGTGGTGAACACAGGTATCTGGGTGTATTCCCATGCAAATGCACCAGTTTGACTCTTGAGAAATTTTAGTAATTGTTTTGGCTGTCTCTCATCTAATTCTGCATTTATATGTAGAAACTTATCGGGACTGACCTCGCACGGTACGGTATAGGATCCTAAATGTTCTTCTATTGCGAAGACACAGGTTGTACCTATAAATGTTGAGAGACTCATATTTTCTTGGAATTCGTCCCCAAAGATCTGGTCAAGGTGGGAAAAATATTGAGGAAAGTATATACATGTTGTGGAAGAGATAAATTGATTCAACACATTCTCAGTGTTCTATTCTTGAAGTGCCCAGGAGAAATCACTGACAAGGCAGAGTTCTTCCAAGTTCTCATCCTTGAAAGGATAATCTAACCAGAATAGGTTTTCGGCTATTGGTTGAGCTGGTGGGTATAAAGCTAGTTTTCTTTTAGATAACCCATTAGAGATAATCACCTCTCCATCCCTACATCCATTGATAGTAGCCAACCAAGGTCTTCCCAGAATAATGGGGTGACCTTTGGAAGGGTCTTTTGATTCGATGACCATGAATTCCACAGGATATTCCCATGAATCTACTGATACAGTGATGTCATCTAAGATCCCAGCAATTTGCACCATAGTGTGATCTGCTAATTCTAGCATTGTTGGGGTAGGGCGGAGGAATGGTACTAAATTGAGAGTTTCTAAAACTGTGGTAGTCATCAAATTGATAGCAGCTCCTAGATCAATAAGTGTGTTTCCTATGGCGGTGTTATTGATGATAACAGTCACCACAGGGTTTCCTGAGTTTGAATACTTTGGTATTCTAGGTTGATTTTCTATGCAATCTGATATTTCTCCTATTACATGAATCGTCGGAGGGTGTTTTTGTTTTCTCCCTGGTCTCTTAATACAGAGTTCCTTTATTACCTTGCTATAGATTAGGATATCCTTAATGGCTTGCAATAAAGGGATCTTAATACAAATATTTTTCAATTCATTAATAATATCGTACTCTGGATAAGTTACAGGTTTTTCTATTACAAGATGATCCGGATATGGAGGTGACTTTTCTCCTGAAATTACTTCTTTATGTGGATGATTATGTGTTGAAGATTTAGAAATAACCACATCTTCAAGAATGACATTGTTTAAAACTTCACTAGGTATGTCTTCTTCATTCTCTTCTTGAATAACAACTGATGACTTGGGCTGACCTTGCAAAACTCTTCCAGACCGCAGTTGAATCTCATGTATTGGTGCGGTAGAAATGGCATATGATGGAAGAGGTAACAACCCAATATTATTAAGATCTTGGGTTGGTTTGTTGTTAGGATTTCGTACCGGTTGTGTAGGTAATATTGTGGGTCTTGGAGGATTCATATTCTGGAAATCATGAGGTTGATTCGGAATAGGGGGTAATGAAGGAGGCACATATCCAGGTAAAAGTTGTTGAATATTAGGTGGGTAAGGATAGTTAGGCATAGGAGGCGGTGTTTGAGCATACGCTTTTCCTCTCCATCCATGTGGCCATTACTTTTGTTGAGCATTCTGAGGAGGGTACTCCAGTGGCCAATTTTCCCAACCTGAAGTGTTCCATTATTGAGGAGGCTGATAAGGATAGTAATAGGGTGTAATTTGAGATGAATCTTGATACCATGGTTGATCACTAGGTTGCCAAGGCCTCCTAGATGGTTCACCAAAGTTTCTACTCTTATATACAGCTTGCAACCTAGGCAATGATGGACAATTATCAGTTGGATGTTCTTTTGTACAAAGGTGACAAACTGAAACATTGTTTAATGGACATTCTCGTTGAGGATGTTTAGTTCTACACCTGGGACAGAAAACACTCATTGCTTCCCGCTCTTCATCTTGTCTCTTTTTAGCTTGTAGTGCATTTAATTGAGAACCCATGGCTCCTAAAATATCTGTTTTGAAATTTTCCAATAGGTTTCCCAACTCTACCCTTGTAACTCCACCAGGACCGGATGTATTTCCTTTTTGGTTCCTAGCATAAGATTTTCAAAAGTGTCTTCCACTTTTTCCTCTGCTCCTAGAGTAATTCCTACATAGTTCACAAATCTCTGAAAAAGACTTATGAGAGATGTCTCCTGCCGCCATGAGATTAAGGTTTTCTAAGAATCCTTCTGAGATCCCCTTAAGGAAGAGTGTTCTTATTGCATCTTCTCGAAGATCACTATACTTAGATTTGTGTAACACATAGTTAAATCTTTCGAGATAGTCTTCTAGGTTCTCATCGTCAAGTTGTTGAATTTTAAAAATATCATTACGAGAGTCCTTAGGTCTACAATATTCCTGATATTTCTGTAGAAATGCATTCTTCATATCTTCCCAAGTTTTAATACTAGATTCTCCTAGTCCCATAAACCATCGAAGAGAAGAATATTTTAATGTGGTAGGAAAGAGTTTTAGTTTTTGGCCATCTTGTAGGTAATTATAACTCCTACACAAAATGTCAAACTCGAATAGGAATGTGTCCGGATCCTCACCCCATAAAAGGTTGGTAGTGAGGAGGGAGGGATGTTTTTCATAGCAATATCTTGTGCAGTGTCTAAGACAGGGAACCTGAATGTACCTTCAGTTCTAACTTCTCCTTCTTCTCCATCTTGTCAGACACGATCTTCATTTTCATCCTCCATGAAGATCCGATTTCCAAAGAGAGAATATCTAGGTGGGTCCTTTCTTGGTGAATATGGGATGTCCCAACGTTCTGTTTCAGGAAGAGTATTCTTCTTTTTAGGAGCGGAATTACCAGCTACGTGGGAATCCAGTTTTAAAGGTCCTACTGTTGTTGTCTCAATCTGTGAGACAACTATGTTCACATAACTCTCAAGAAGAGCGTATACTTGTGCAGGGACAACAAAATCTACTAAGTTTGGACCACCTACTATTGAAAAGGTAGTGTCTTTGGGTTTTTGGAATAACGGAGGGTTAAGAGGTTCTGAAGTTTTATCATTTTGAGGTTCTTCTAGTGGAATTTCTTTATGAACAGAATGTTCTGATGTCCCTATGGTTTCCCCTAATTGGTTTTCAGAAAGGATTTCTTTTTCTTTCCAAGTAGGGCTATCCCCTTTAGGTGTCTTCCCATACCTTTTTGCTGAGTTAGTAGTCGGGGTAGCACGCCCCCCGTATAGGTTAGTAGGAATTTTAGTAGGGATTTTAGTTAGAGAAATAGTTTTAATAAATCTACATTGAGAATCTCTAGACCTATTCATGAAAACAAACTATAACTGAAATAAATTCTAACTGCATAACTACTACTGTTGGGTTTTGTGGATGTCTATTATAACAGATGCGCAGGTTCTTACCTCTCGTCTTACCGCTCACCCGCCACCAGCCTATTTATAAATTTCAAAAGAGGAGAATTCAAATCTATCCCTAAGTTCTAAGAGAAAGTTCTATCTATCTACAACTGAATTCTACCTATCTTCTACAACTCTCCACCAACGGCGCCAAAATTTTGGGTGTGTAAGCTATCTAAAAGAAAAAACCTAATATTTAATTATCGACCAGGGTTGGTATTCTTAGAGTTGTGGCAAAATATATGCTGAGGTAGAATGGTATCTAGAATTTCGGCTCGTCAGAACTTAGAAATATTTTAATAAAGAAAAGATCGAAAGATCTTTCAAAATGAAAAACAGAGTCAAACTTCAGAAATACAATAAAGGAACTAAATCAAACAAACAAACTAGAATAGTATCCAATCATACTACTCTACTTTATAATTGAATAATGGAAACTAATTACAAAGCAAACTACTGACTATGAGAATGAAAATTGCCGAATCAATTTCAGATTCTAATCTAGGAATTAGAAGGAACTATGAAACGAATTAAGAAACCTATCTATGAAATGACTTAATTTAGTAATGAATTACATAAACAGAAAACTATGTTAGTCAAAGCAAAACGATAGACTATTTAATAAATTCAATAATCATTCAGGACATTCAGGACTACACTAGAGCATCTAATTCTAATTCCATTCTCCTTGATGTTGTACGTCAAAAGTAATAAGAACTGGAGTAAATGTATCGTAATGACTTTCAAATGTAATAGCAAAACAAAACGGAAGTAAATCTAATCTAATTTCTGCAAAGAAATGTAAACTATAAAGAGACCAATTACAATTAACTTTAAACATTATGATCTATCTACTATAAGCAAAATAAGATGAAACTAATCAGATCTAGAAGCAAGTAGAAAACTTGATAAAAATATTTACTTTTGAACTTAATTTGGAAGCAAGTAGAAAACTTGATAAAAATATTTACTTTTGAACTTAATTTGGAAGCAAGTAGAAAACTTGATAAAAATATTTACTTTTGAACTTAATTTGGAAGCAAGTAGAAAACTTGATAAAGATATTAATTTATGAATCCAAATTCTATTCCATGAACATCTTCATTATCTATCTAAAAATAAGAAATTGATCCTATTCTTAATGAAAAAGCTATTAAAACTAAAATACTTGGAGAATGAAATTATTAATTCTAATCTAAAATCAATCTTAAGAGCATGTGATGAACTAGATTAGGAATAAAACTGGTAAATGCTTAAACAGTAACATATTGGAAAATTAAATATGAAAGACATAATTTAAAAAGACGGTTAAAGCAAACTAAGAATGATAACAAACTTGAATTAAAACTTTATGGAATGTAAAACAAGGTCCTAATTATGGTTAATAATGCTAATTAAGAGCAGGAAAGATTACAATTAAGAAAAACTAAGAAACTGAATTTAAATGAGCATAAAACAATGCAGAAAGAATAAAAGTCCGAATGACGATCCAGATGACTATCTGAATGACAGTCTGGATGAGGAAAAATGAATTAAACTAGGGAAAGAGGCAGTTTTGATGATCTTAACGTCAGCTGGTGAATGCAGATGAACCTACAATGAAAAAAGGTCAGTGAGTGGACTTGTTGAGAAGCTATAATAATAGGAAGCAACCTATTCTAATGATTTTTGGAAAGATGAACTATTCCTATTCTATGCTAAAGCAAGATTAAGGTGAGATAGAGAATTAACCTACAGCTACAAAGAAGAGAAGCTACAGTCTAATTTTAATTATATCTAACCCTGAAACAAAAGCTAACTAAGCAACAACTAACTAAACAACATTTATCTAGGCTCTATCTAATTGTGATCTAATTACAAAAGACTGAAAATAAACTATGAATCCTATGCTTGGTCGACCATTTCTAATTCTGAAAAAATAAATTAAGTTAGCAACACATTACATATTACAGAGAGATAGAAAATGACATGTACAGGAAAACAAAATTAATTACATATACAGGAAAATAAACCAATTATTTGCAAAAAAGAAAATGCAAAAAAACGTAAACAAAACCTCCGGTTGATAAGGGGCCCTTCCCAACAATCAAAGATTAAAACTAAATTAACTTAATCACCAACAGTTGCGAACTGGAACTTCCATTGACTGATGAAAATTACAAAAGCGTCTTCTTATCTTCTAGAAACTATCTGTTAATCTATTGATACGTTCATCATTTTCTAACCCTATTTCTCTATACAAAGCGTCTATTTATACATTTACAGTAGGAGAGAAGGTCAACATCGTCGACCTCTCTAAAAATAACGGCTTTTATGACTACAAACGACTGCTTTGAGTGATGTGTGACAACGCAGGGAGCATCCACCAGGCTTCACAAGGTCGATTCCTTCACAAGGATGCTGCAATGTCGATCTCCCTTTGACGTGGGCAGTGAGACGAGCTGGCGGACTGAGCATGGGCAGACGAACTCCTCTAGAATGTTGGCATGAACAGGCGTGCGTAATCCTAGGCCAAACGAGCAAGAAAATCGGTGCATGGAGTATTGACGTGGAGGGATGATGTGTTGTTGAGCTTGGAAGGAAAGAAGGCGAATCTTCCAAAACGAAAGCTCATTAACCATGACCATCATGTGGCAAACAGAACCCACGTGCCCATTTTTGTCTTTAATGGCCCGAAGTATGCCAACCGCTGATTCCGTAGGTCGAACACGAGGTTGAATGACGAGCTGGACGCGGTTGAACGTTGAGCAACATAAACATGCAGTCTGAATGAAGGGTCGTTTGAAAAACCGCAACCTGTAAATCAAAACTAAATGCCAAGTATGCCCCGAAATGTCACATTAAACATCAATAATTCATAATATAGCAAGATTTGATCAAAATTCATGTGGTAAGTAAATATATGCATACCTGGTCTGTTTGATGGGCTAAATAGCTGAAAGAATAACTTATTATAGCAAAAATTATGGAAATAACGCCATTCAAAATAGATTTGATGATAAAAAATGGTGACAAAATGGACACCAACATCCCCCCAAACCGGAGACATGCCAGGTCCTACTGAGCAAAACAAAGAAGCTTAGGAAGAAGGCTGAGCTGCGGTAGCAGCTGCCTTCGACTTGAAAGAGCAAATGGTTTTAGCTTGAAACTTCTGAAGCTTCCTAAATTGGCCTTTCAAGGTATCATACTTCATCCAGAGAGTAGTATGGGACGTTTTTCTAGCATTGACCAGGCATTCAATGCTTCTTACTTGTGTACAAAGTGCTTTGTTTTCTTCATGAAGCTCAGAGATTGTTTCCACATAGCTTTGGTTCTGGTCTGTCAACCGTGCTATTACTTGAGTTAATTTATCTACTTCCTGCTGAGTCGGAATGGGCTATTCCCTATGATATTCAGGACTCTTCGAGGAACTCAACTCTCCTGGAAATGTTTCAAGATTGTCAATATGGTCCTCAAGAACTATGTCTTCGTTGTGTGCAAGAGGACTTTCAGCAGTAGAGGCTTCACTCATTCGAGCAGATACATTAGCTAATGTGAGGAGAGGTGTTTCAAGGGTATAGTCGTCTGAATGGACGTTTGAATGCAATGGTTGAACGATAGTCTGAATGACAGACTGGTCGACGGACTGGTCACAATCCGTTCCCATGGATTTAGTAGGTACTGAAAAGAATGGAGGTTCCGAAATAGGGTCACCAAGGGTAAGTTCAGGAGAAGGCGATGACTGGACAAGGTGCACATCACCTGAGGGATCCTCATTAAATCACACATGCTTAGTGTCTCGTTCTGGTTGCATAGAGGATTGTGTAGGATCACCAATACCGGATTGGAAACAATGTTTTCGAGAGGGAGAGGATTTGACAGTAGACTTCTCAATCAAATAAGGGTTCAGTATTTCAAAAACAAAATGATACCAGGTTTTCCCTCTCTTTTCTAACGAGTGAATGATCAGGAGTTTAATAAGACAAGGGTGGTACAGGCTACCAGAGGGATTAATAGTATTTTTTCTAACTTGGCTGGACATCTTCTCCAAACTCTTCAAGAAATAAAATGGAAAGTTGAGGGTTTGACTGTTGACAAAATGTGCAAGCAATCTAAAATGGAGGGCTTTAAAGATAGTAAACTTACCCTCACAAGTGATTAAGTGAATGATAACAGTCAAAGGATCTAAGTATTCTGGCTTGACCCATTCTCTGTGGAATCCTTTGGTACCAGCAAGGTGTTGAAAATCGGCCTTTAGGGAAAATTCGTGAGCCTTCCATAGAAGGAAGAGGTGCTTATGCCATCGGGCACCCTCTCTAGGGATCTTCGTAGCCAACGCGATGGATTCTTCTGTCATGGAGAAAGTGAGATGGCCAACTTTGGTCGTCTTTCCATCAAAACCTTTAGCGAACAGTAATGAAATTTCATGGTCGTGGCCTTAGAGAAGGCGGAGAAATGGACCCCAACCTACTCGAAAAAACAATTCTCGACAGTATTTGAATTCAAGAATGCGGAGGAGGTCCTGGTAGCTACCAGACTCGTAACAGATTCGCATTGTTGAATAAGGACGAGGGATGCAAATAGATAGGTACATGGGGTGTAAGAAATTGCAGAGTACACAGCTCATCAAAAAGATGGAGAGTGAACAGACTGAGGAAAAATTCACGCGATCATCAGTTTAAACTAAGGTCCATTTGAATGTTTGAACGACGGTGGACGAGGACTTAACATGCTTAAAAGATCGCACTTGACATTTGAAGATCTTGATTCAAGTGCTAGCGTAGAAGTGCGTGAATCCAGTGAATATGTGTGGTTTATAGTACATTCAACCGTGTCCAAAGCCGATCTTTCGACAAGTTGAATGAAATTCATGTAATGGGACAGATTACACGTGGGGAGATCATGAAGATTCGATCCAAACGCTGGCAGATCGTACGATAGTTAAGACCATGGTGGTCATGCAATGATTATAAAGATCGTACTGCTACATGATTCATTCATTTTAACAAAGACACGATGGGTAAGGGAATGAGACCATGTATGAAATTGACGTTTGATTTATCCCTGTCATCATTGGTTAATAAAAATTTCAAATATCTTGGCACACTTATTAATATTTATACAAGCTATAGTTTCATTCAGCACTCCATTCAAAACGTTGTTTATTTGCCTCATTCGTCACCTTATTTGGATCGGCATTCGACACGTCATTCAGCCTTTCATACAGACTTTTGTCTATACAAGATCTTATTGTTGATGTTGACTAAAACTGATTTTGCAGAGAATTTCTGAGGCTGTTAGTGCATAAAAGATGATGTAAACTTTGCTTTCTGGAACTTTAAGTCACGTCCTTTGTATTTGTCATTTAATTACAACAATTTGCCTTCTTCTTTTTTTCATTAACATACAAACACCTATCATTTTATCAGAGATAAATAAAATTTTCATAAATATTCAGAAAGTAAAAAAAAAATAGTTCTAAAACAGTTCTAATTCTCCCCCAAACCAAAGATATGGCATGTCCTCAAGCCATCAAAGAAAATGATTAAAATTAACAAATTTCAATTGAAAGTCTTACAAATAGCTTCTAAAATACTATGATAATTTTCATAAGAAAATGAAATATTAACTATTAAATGTAAATGATTCAGATATGTACACTCATAAAAAAGAATACAACAATGCTTAAGAAGACCATGTGAAGAATAATAGTATAAGAGATGCGAAAAAAAATGCCATAGAAAAACTAATCATATGTGACTCATTGTAAAGATCTCTTGTCATCCAAAGAATATAGATAAGGTTCACCGTAAATTTTGTGAGATCTACTATAATTATGGGTCCCATTTCTAGGATAGTCATATCCTAGGTATTTGTTTGAATTAGATGACAGGGTCCAAGTCTAACTTACAGCCATTATCTAATGACAATATAAATAATCGACCTGAACATATGTTTGTATACTTAGGTTTTTGTGAGCCATGTGAATAACAATGCATTAACCAAACCTCTTTTACCCGATATTGACCCGCTTTCAGCAGGCCTGTTCAATACCCCAACAGGTTTATCTTGGTACCATGCAAGCATAGCCCCGCTACCAGCGAGCCTGTTCAGTACCCCGACGGGTTTACTTGCATTTACCGAGCTTCCTTGTTTAAGATCTTACTTAGCATGGACCCGCTGCCAACGAGCCTATTCAGTACCCTAGTGGGTTTGCTTTGTATAATGATATATATATTTTTTGTAAGGAAGTCAGTTGGCACATAGAGTGTGCTAAGCCTGTTAAACACATAATTCAAATTTTTAGCACGAACCTTATGAGTAACTTTATTTATAATGGCCAAAATTATAGATAATGTCAAAAGATAATAACCTAATGTTGTTCTTTGACTTATTAATACATCCTCTTCATAAAAGATTAGTAATGTTCCCCACAAAATAGAAAATATCACTCACTTTTAGGCTACCTTTTAAAGGTGCTTGAAGAGACAAGTTTTGATAATGAATCCAGGAAGGACTAGCAATCCATAGGTGTAAGATAGAGTTTTGTGGAGATCATAATAATTGAAGTAGGTCTTTTAAGCAATTGTTCTAATGATAAATCAGAGGTGTGCATGTCTGAATCAAATACCATATGCAAAATCATAAAAGAAAGTGGTTACAAATGATATCAAGAATGATTTATCCTTTCACTGTAAATTTTCAATTTTCAACAATAACCGAAAGAGAAGGAGAACTATAAGTATTTCCTTTTGGAGCACTTCCCTTTTCGCATAATATCACATGAGCTGATTAAAAAAAGATAAAGTTCTTGTAATTAAGCTGCAAAGCCACTTGTCAGATGATTCAAATTTATTCAAAACAAAAGCATATGTACAAGGAAAGATATGTAAAATTTTCAAAATTAACGAGAGGAAAAAAAAGTCTTGTTGTTTTGATTGACAAAATTTTATGAACTGATCATAATAAATTTCCTGTAAAAATGCAATCAGTTGTTACAAATGACCCTTTATTATTGAAAATCAAAAACATATTTACATATATACAAAAGAAAATAACCCAAGATATTTCAAGGACTAGGAGGAGGAGGAATGACTTCCTCTTCTACCAGCTCCATTTCCTCCTATTGTAAGGCATTTTGCACAAAATCTTGTTTAGATATTGGTTGATGATAAATTCTAAGTCTATGACCATTTACAACAAAGGAAATTTGAGAATCATCAATTGTTTTAATTTTAATGGATCCATTATAGAAAGATGTAACAATTTCATATGGACCCATCCAACGAGTAGTTAATTTACCTTTAATGTTTTTATATCTTGAATCAAAAAGTAATGCCCAGTCTCCAGTTTTGAATTGTTTTTGTTTAATGTATATATCGTGCCACTTTTTGCATTGGTTTTGTATTAATATTGTGCGTTGAATCGAATCTTGCTTAATTTCGTCCAATTCATTTATTTGCAAGATTCCTTGTCTCTGTGCTTCTTCTAGATTCATCCCTAATTGTGCAGCCATACGAAGGGTTTTGAATTGAAATTCAATAGGTAGAAGAACTTGTTTACCATAAACAAGTTCATAAGGTGTGTGGCCAGTGGTGTTCCTCCAAGTTATTCTATAAGCCCACAGAGCTTCAGGAAGCCTATTTGCCTAAACTTTGTGGTGTAACTGGATAGTCTTAGTCAGGATGGCTTCTAATACTTTGTTGGTGGATTCCACCTGACCATTGGATTGCGGGTGATATGGTGAATATTTGCAATGTCTAATACCATATTTGTCAGTAAGCTCTTTCATTAATTTGGAGGTAAACTGAGATCCTTGATCGGTTACAATTTCCCTAGGTGCACCAAATCGGGTAAATATTTTTTCATATATAAACTCTACCATTGATTTTTCTGTGGCTCGAAATAAAGCTTTGGCTTCTACCCACTTGGTGACATAATCTGTATAGACTATGATGTACTTCTTCTTACGAGACATAGGGGAAATTGGTCCAACGAAATCTAAAGCCCATTTTTCAAATGGTTCAATCATAACTTGGGTTTGCAAAGGCATCTCATCAAATGGCGTAGGTCAACTGATTCTTTGGCAACTGTCACACCCCTTGACATACTTGGCAGCATCTTTGAAGATGCTTGGCCAATAATACCCAGAGTGCAATACTTTGTATGTTGTCCTCTTATCAGAAAAATGCCCACCGTAAGGTCCACCATGATATGCATGAAGGATCTCATCCTCTCGTACACATCATCTAATAATAAGATCAAGACCAATACGAAAGAGATCATTATCTACCCAAGAATAATGGGAACTTTGAACTATGATCCTACGTTTCTCAGGTGGAGATAGATGGTTAGGTAGCTTTCCAGTTGCTAAATAATTGGCTTTGTCTGCAAACCATGGGGTTCGAACAGATACAGCGAATAAATGTTCATCTGGAAAGCTATCATTGACAGGGATAGCATTATCATCAATTTGAATTCGAGAGAGAAAATCAGCTACTAGATTCTCTCGACCGAGATGATCAACAATGGTGATGTTGAATTCTTGTAGCAAAAGAAGCCACCGAGTCACCCTACCATTAGTGATTGGTTTATTCATCAAACATCTGATGGAGGAGTGGTCAGTGTGTATAAAAATTTCATATCCTGTGATATAATGACGAAATTTGTTGATGGAATAGACTACTGCTAGAAACGCTTTTTCAGTAACAGTGTATTTTGATTCTGCACGAGTCAAATTTTTACTCGCAAACTATATGGCATGTGATGCCTTTCCTTCTTTTTGACCCAAGACTGCTCCTATAGCTATATCAAAAGCATCAGTAGATATATGGAGGGGGAGGGACCAGTTAGGTCCCCTAAGAACTGGTGCCACTGATAGTTTTGCCTTCAAAGTTTCGAAGGCTTGTTGACAAGGTTCGGTCCATTGAAATTATGTGTCTTTCATGAGTAGTTTGAACATAGGTGCAGCTATTTTAGTGAAATTTCCAATAAAACGTCTATAATAGTCGGCATGGCCAAGAAAGCTTCTTACTTCCTTCGGAGTTTTTGGAGGAGGAAGATTAACAATTATTTCTATCTTGGCGGGATCCACCTTGATACCTTGAAGAGAGACATGATGTCCCAAAACTATTTCCTCGGTCAGTAACATCTTACATTTTTCATGATTAAGAGCTAAGTTCGTTTCTTGGCACCGAATAAGAACTGTTTCGAGGTTATCAAGGGCCTCTTGGAAGGTATTACCATAAACTGTAAAATCATCCATATAGACTTCTACACAATCATGTATGAGATCAACAAAGATTCCTAGGACTGTACGCTCGAAAGTAGCAGGAGCATTACATAGGCCAAATGGTAACACTCGGTAGGCATATGTCCCCCAAGAGCAAGTGAAGGTTGTCTTGTCTTGATCCTCAGGTGCTATCAATATTTGATTGTATCCACTATACCCATCAAGGAATGAGAAATATTATTTCCCTGATAAGGTGTCTAACACCTGATCGATGAAAGGCAAATGGAAGTAGTCTTTAAGAGTGGCCTTGTTCAATTCTTGAAAGTCGACACAGATACGCCATTTCCCTTTGACTTTCTTCGGAACTACCACTAGAGGAGACACCCATTTACTGTTAGAAATTGGGTAGATAAATAAGGAGTTTTTGTAGTTCATCTTTTACTATGTCGTTTAGTGCTAGGTTCATTCTTCTCTTGGGTTGTCTGATAGGAGGTATGTTCGAGTCTGTGTAAATGTGGTGAATACAGGTATCTGGGTGTATACCTTTCATATCGGTATATTCCCATGCAAATGCTCCAGTTTGACTCTTGAGAAATTTTAGTAATTGTTTTTGCTGACTCTCATCTAATCCTGCATTTATATGTAGAAACTTATCGGGACTGACCTCACACGGTACGGTATAGGATCCTAAATGTTCTTCGATTGCGAAGACACTGGGTGTACTTGTAAATGTTGAGAGACTCATATTTTCTTGGAATTCATCCCCAAAGATCTGGTCAAGTTGGGAAAAAGGCTGAGAAAAGTCTATACATGTTGTGGAAGAGATAAATTGATTCAACACATTCTCGTTGTTTTGTTCTTGAAGTGCCCAGGAGAAATCACTGACAAGGGAGAGTTCTTCCAAGTTCTCATCCCCAAAAGGACAATCTAACTAGAATAGGTTTTCAAATATTGGCTGAGCTGATGGGTATAAAGCTAGTTTTCTTGTAGATAACCCATCAGAGATAATCATCTCTCCATCCCTACATCCATTGACAGTAGCCAACCAAGGTCTTCCCAAAATAATGGGGTGACCTTTGGAAGGGTCTTTTGATTCGACGACCATGAAGTCCACAGGATATTCCCATGAAGCTACTAATACAGTGATGTCATCTAAGATCCCAGCAGGTTACACCATAGTGCGATCTGCTAATTCTAGCATTGTTGGGGTAGGGCGGAGGAATGGTCCTAAATGAGAGTTTCTAAAACTGTGGTAGTTATCAAATTGATAGAAGCTCCTAGATAAATAAGTGTGTTTCCTATGGTGGTGTTATTGATGATAACTGTCACCACAGGGTTTCCTGGGTTTGAATACTTTGGTATTCTAGGTTGATTTGCTATGCAATCTGATATTTCTCCTATTACATGAATGGTCGGAGGGTATTTTTTTTTCTCCCCAGTATCTTAATACATAGTTCCTTTATTACCTTGATATAGATTGAGATATCCTTGATGGCTTGCAATAAAGGGATCTTAATACAAATATTTTTCAATTCATTAATAATATTATACTCTAGATAAGTTACAGGTTTTTCTATTACAAGACGTTCCGGATATGGAGGTGACTTTTCTCCTGAAATTACTTCTTTATGTGGATGATTGTGTGTTAAAGATTTATTAATAACCACATCTTCAAGAATGGAATTGTTCAAAACTTCACTAGGTATGTCTTCTTCATTCTCTTCTTGAATAACTCATTACTTAGGCTGACCTTGCAAAACTCTTCTAGACCACAGTTGAATCTCATGTATTGGTGTTGTAGAAATGGCACATGATGGAAGAGGTAACAACCCAATGTTATTAAGAGCTTGGGTTGGTTTGTTGTTAGGATTTGGTACCAGTTGTGCAGGTAATATTGTGGGTCTTGGAGGATTCATATTCTCGAAATGGTGAGGTTGATTCGGGATAGGGGGTAATGCAGGAGGCACATATCCAGGAAAACATTGTTGAATATTAGGTGGGTAAGGATAGTTAGGCATAGGAGGAGGTGTTTGAGCATAAGCTTGTCCTCTCCATCCATGTGGCCATTGCTGTTGTTGAGCATTCTGAGGAGGGTACTGCGGTGGCCAATTTTTCCAACCTGAAGTGTTGCATTGTTGAGGAGGTTGATAAGGATAGTAATAGGGTGGAATTTGAGATGAATCTTGATATGATGGTTGATCACTAGGTTTCCAAGGCCTCCTAGATGGTTCACCAAAGTTTCCACTCTTGTATACAGCTTGCAACCCAGGCAACGATGGACAATTATCAGTTGGATGTTCTTCTGTACAAAGGTGACAAACTGAAACATTGTTTAGTGGACATTCTCGTTGAGGATGTTTAGTCCTACACCTGGGACAGAAAACACTCATTGTTGCTCGCTCTTCATCTTGTCTCTTTTTAGCTTGTAGTGCATCTAATTGAGAACCCATGGCTCCTAAAATATCTGTTTTGAAATTTTCCAATAGGATTCCCAACTCTACCCTTGTAACTCCACCAGGACCGGATGTATTTCCTTTTTGGTTCCTAGCATAAGATTCTTGAAAGTGTCTTCCACTTTTCCCTCTGCTCCTAGAGTAATTCCTACATAGTTCACAAATCTCTGAAAAAGACTTATGAGAGATGTCTCCTGCCGCCATGAGATTAGGGTTTTCTAAGAATTATTTTGAGATCCCCTTAAGGAAGAGGTTCTTATTGCATCTTCTCGAAGATCACTATACTTAGATTTGTGTAACACATAGTTAAATCTTTCGAGATAGTCTTCTAGGCTCTCATCGTCAAGTTGTTGAATTTTAAAAATATCATTACGAGAGTCCTTAGGTCTATAGTATTCCTGATATTTTCGTAGAAATGCATTCTCCATATCTTCCCAAGTTTTAATACTAAGTTCTCCTAGTCCCATAAACCATCGAAGAGAAGAATATTTTAATGTGGCAGGAAAGAGTTTTACTTTTTGGCCATTTGGTAGGTAATTATAACTCCTACACAAAATGTCAAACTCGAATAGGAATGTGTCTAGATCCTCACTACTTTTCCCATAAAAGGTTGGTAGTGAGGAGGGAGGGATGTTTTTCATAGCAACATCTTGTGCAGTGTCTAAGATAGGGAACCCGAAGGTACCTTCATTTCTAACTTCTTCTTCTTCTCCATCTTGTCGGACACGATCTTCATTTTCATCCTCCATGAAGATCCGATTTCCAAAGAGAGAATATCTAGGTGGGTCCTTTCTTGGTGAATATGGGATGTCCCAACGTTCTGTTTCAAGAAGAGTATTCTTCTTTTTAGGAGGGGAATTACCAGCTACGTGGGAATCCAATTTTGAAGGTCCTACTGTTGTTGTCTCAATCTGTGAGAAAACTATGTTCACAGAACTCTCAAAAAGAGCATCTACTGGGTTTTTGGACTAACGGAGGGTTAAGAGGTTCTGAAGGTTTATCCTTTTGAGGTTCTTCTAGTGGAAATTCTTTATGAACAGATGTTCTGATGTCCCTATGGTTTCTCCTAATTGGTTTCCAGAATGGATTTCTTTTTCTTTCCAAGTAGGGATATCCCCATTAGGTGTCTTCCGATACCTTTCTGCTGAGTTAGTAGTCGGGGTGGCACGCCCTCTGTATAGGTTAGTAGGAATTGTAGTAGAGATTTTAGTAAGAGAGCTAGTTTTAATAAATCTACCTTGAGAATCTCTAGACCTATTCATGAAAACAAACTATAACTAAAATAAATTCTAATTGCATAACTACTACTGCTGGGTTTTGGGGATTCCTGTTATAAAAGATGCGCAAGTTCTTACCTTTCGTCTTACCGCTCACCCGCCACCATCCTATTTCTAAATTTCAAAAGAGGAGAATTCAAATCTATCCCTAAGTTCTAAGAGAAAGTTCTATCTATCTACAACTGAATTCTACCTATCTTCTACAACTCCTCGGCAACAGCGCCAAAATGTTGGGTGTGTGAGCTATCTCAAAGAAAACACCTAATAATTAATTATCAACCAGGGTTGGTATTCTTAGAGTTGTGGCAAAATATATGCTGAGGTAGAATGGTATCTAGGATTTCGGCTTGTCAGACCTTAGAAATATTTTAATAAAGAAAAGATCGAAAGATATTTCAAAATGAAAAACCGAGTCCAACTTTAGAAAGACAATTAAGGAACTAAATCAAACAAACAAACTAGAATAGTATCCAATCATACTTCTCTACTTTATAATTGAATAATGGAAACTAATTACAAAGCAAACTACTGACTATGAGAATGAAAACTACTTAATCAATTTCAAATTCTAATCTAGGAATCAGAAGGAACTATGAAACGAATTAAGAAACCTATCTATGAAATGACTTAATTTAGTAATGAATTACATAAACAGAAAACTATGTTAGTCAAAGCAAAACGATAGACTATTTAATAAATTCAATAATCATTCAGGACTACACTAGAGCATCTAATTCTAATTCCATTCTCCTTGATGTTGTACATCAAAAGTAATAGGAACTGGAGTAAATATATCGTAATGACTTTCAAATGTAATAGCAAAACAAAACAGGAGTAAATCTAATATAATTTCTACAAAGAGATGTAAACTATAAAGAGACCAATTACAATTAACTTTAAACATTATGATCTATCTACTATAAGCAAAATAAGATGAAACTTATCAGATCTAGAAGCAAGTAGAAAACTTGATAAAGATATTTACTTTGGAACTTAATTTGGAAGCAAGTAGAAAACTTGATAAAGATATGTATGTAAGAGCAAGTAGAAAACTTGATAAAGATATTAATTTCTGAATCCAAATTATATTCCATGAACATCTTCATTATCTATCTAAAAATAAGAAACTGATCCTATTCTTAATAAAAAAGCTATTAAAACTAAAATACTTGGAGAATGAAATTATTAATTATAATCTAAAATAAATCTTAAAAGCATGTGATGAACTAGATTAGGAATACAACTGGTAAATGCTTAAACAGTAACATATTGGCAAATTAAATATGAAAGACATAATTTAAAAAGACGGTTAAAGCAAACTAAGAATGATAACAAACTTGAATTAAAATTTTATGGAATGTAAAACAGGAAAGATTACAATTAAGAGCAGGAAAGATTACAATTAAGAAAAACTAAGAAACTGAATTTAAATGAGCATAAAATAGTGCAGAAAGAATAAAAGTCTGAATGACGATCCGGATGACTGTCCGAATGACAGTCTGGATGAGGAAAAACAAATTAAACTAGGGAAAGAGGCAGTTTTGATGATGTTAACGTCAGCTGGCGAATGCAAATGAACCTACAATGCAAAGAAGTCAGTGAGAAGACTTGTTGAGAAGCTACAATCATAGGAAGCAACCTATTCTAATGATTTTTGGAAAGATGAACTATTCCTATTCTATGCTAAAGCAAGATTAAGGTGAGAGAGAGAATTAACCTACAGTTACAAAGAAGAGAAGATACAGTCTAATTCTAATTATATCTAAGCCTGAAACAGAAGCTAACTTAACAAGAACTAACTAAACAACATTTATCTAGGCTCTATCTAATTACAAAAGACAGAAAATAAACTATGAATCCTATGCTTGGTCGACCATTTCTAATTCTAGAAAAAATAAATTAAGTTAGAAACACATTACAAATTACAGAGAGAGAGGAAGTGACATGTACAGGAAAACAAGATTAATTACATATACAGAAAAATAAACCAATTATTTGCAGAAAAGAAAATGCAGAAAAACATAAACAAAACCTCTGCTTGATGAGGGGCCCTTCCCAGCAATCAAAGATTGAAACTAAATTAACTTAATCACCAACAGCTGCGAACTGGAACTTCCACTAACTGATGAAAATTACAAAAGTGTCTGTTTATCTTCTATGAACTATCTGCTAATCTATTGATCCGTTCATCATTTTCTAACCTTGTTTCTCTATACAAAGCATCTATTTATACATTTTCAGTGGGAGAGAAGGTCGACAGCGTCGACCTCTCTAAAAATAAAGGTTTTTATGACTTCAAACGGCTACTTTGAGTGATTTGTGACAGCACAGAGAGCATCCACCAGGATTTACAGGGTCGATTCCTTCACAAGGTTGCTACAACGTCGATCTCCCTTTGACGCGGACGGACTCCTCTAGAACGTTGGCGTGAACAGGCGTGCGTAATCCCAGGATGAACGAGCAAGAAAATCGGCGCATGGAGTATTGACATGGAGGTATGATGTGTTGTCAATCTTGGAAGGCGAATCTTCCAAAACGAAAGCTCATTAACCATGACCACCGTGTGGCAAACAGAACCCACGTGCCCATTTTTGTCTGTAATGGCCCGAAGTATGCCAACCGCTGATTCCGTGGGTCAAACGCGAGGTTGAATGACAAGATGGATGCGGTTGAATGTTGAGCAACATAAACACGCAGTCTGAATGAAGGGTCGTTTGAAAAATTGCAGGTTGTAAATCAAAACTAAATGCCAAGTATGCCACGAAATGTCACAATAAACATCAATAATTCATAATATAGCAAGATTTGATCAAAATTCATTTGGTAAGTAAATATATGCATACCTGGTCTGTTTGATGGGATGAATAGCGGAAAGAATAACTTATTATAGAAAAAATGATGGAAATAACGCCATTCAGAATAGATTTGATGATCAACAATGGTGACAAAATGGACACCAACAATAAGGTTGGTAACATATGGTTCTAGTTTGTCATTTTGGACAGTACACATACATTTGAACTCTCTCAACATAATAATATTTATCTTTATGGAATGAATAAATGGTATTAGTATATGTTACATTAGGAATTGTTTGATATGATTATGTTCAAACAATTATTACTGTGTATTTCATGATTTAATTGCATGTTACTATGTATTTCATGATTTTGGCATTGAAATTTGGGTGTTTATGCATAGGAACAACCTGGTCCTAATATTTTTTGGCCTTGGCCAATGGGATTGCTCGGCAAATGATAGCACTGAGAAGAAGGGGTAGTTGTGGGAGAAGCAGGGAGGTGAACTAGTGCTAAATTGCTAATGGCACTAGATCTTAGAGGTTTTAGAGGGATTCGAAGAGAAGTGTTGAATCTATTGCAAACTAGCTCGAATCAAGCTTCTTGAGCGACCCTTAACAAAAGATAGTGCCAAATTGAATGCAAATATACAACCTTTGCATTTAATATTTATGATAAACTTACTTGAACCCCTAAAATTGAGAATGAATCAGAATAAAACATATGCTCTTGTAATGCCTATGACAAACCCTTCAGCAGTCAGTACAGGGGAACAGAGCTGATGGAAACTCCAACAGTCAAGGGAATAGAGCATATGAACTCTTCAGCAATGAGGGGGAACATAGTAGTTTGATTACATTTATTGCTAACTCTCCAGCCTTCTTGAACAAACCACGACGTCTCTTTGTAAATGTCACCTGCCTACTCGATGATGCTAACTCTCCATCCTTCTTGAACAACAGAGTATTGCTAACTCTCCCGCAATATATGAACAAACCATGACGTCACCTTCCTACTTGATGATTCCCTTTATTTCTCACCTATTGGTATTTTTTTTCATTGATTTAGGGCGTGACTGCAGGGGATTTTGGCTTCAGGGGTTGTAGATCGAGCTGGAGCAGGGGAAGGAAGCTTCAGTGTGGAGGGATGGCGGGGCGAATACCCAATTCGAACCATTCGAACTTGCATTCAGATACCATGTAGTTGTCCTTCGTTCACCATCCCAGTGAATTAAATGTTGAGGTGATGGAGGGGCATGGGGGCAATGAGGTGACGGAGCTTGGGGGACAGGACGAGACATCAACGGTCAGATGGAGGTGTGGGCGTGGGTCACTGGGTAGCTGGAGACGGTTCCGTTTCTGAGAAAAAACATCAAAGTAATAGACAAGTCCATTTGTTTGTGTGGCCACCTGCTCATGGCACACAAACAGGCCCGACGTCCTGTAAGACATTTTTTTTTTTTTTGAGAAAGTATTTCACAGAAAAATGTAAAACAAACACGTCAACCATTAAGGTCTGCACATGGGCACAAAAGTGCGCTCTGAGCGCTTTCCACCAAATTGTGGTGCAGTGATAGTTCAGCCCAAAAAGGTGGTCATGAGGGGTTTCCACCAAACTGTGGTGCTGGATAAGGTAAGTACGCCGAATATGGTTTTATTCATAGAGAAGTACATTACATTTAGGTTTAAATTTTAAATTAACAGATGGAGAAACGTATGTAAATGGGTAAATGGATGCCTTCATTTAAATCCAACACCAGAATAATACAAGACTAAGCGGGCTCATTCAAACTCCATGTAGGTGAACCCCATGTTTAAGCTACAATAACACCACAAGCTTTGGAGATGCTATTGTTGCTGCATGTGTGAAGCCTAAGTGACGGCCATGAAAAACTTTGAAACTTAGATTTGACGTTTATCTGTTTACATGTCCAATCAAAAAATTTAATACCTATATGAAACTATATAGCTTGTAATGTAAGTGTTAATAATTACACGGTCCTGCCTTCTACACTGCTCTCTATTGTTTTGTTCACCACCCAATTCGGACAAGTTACTGTGAGCTCCTTTCATCGTACGCCCCTGGGCCCAAGTTTAGGAGTGCTTCTAAGAGTTTACCTTTGGCTTAGGGTTTGGTTGCGATGTTGGATTTCGAGAGGGAGGAAGGGATATAACAAAAACAGAGGAAACGGACAAGACAAAGAGATGAATTAAATTTAACAAAGATGAATCCATGGTTGTTTCCTCTTTTCTTCGCAGTTTGGTGGTTTTATGCCCTTTGAAGAATTCATGGTTGTTTCCTCTCTTCGTAGTTTGGTGGTTTTATGATTGAAATGTATCCATTTTCAATGGCATCATGTAGAATGAAGATGTTGCCTTGTATGAGCACATTTTCCGGTGGCAGAATGGTAAGGTTATAAAATTTCACCATATGTAATTTTTTTTATGCGCACTCTGGTTGTGTTGCATTTCCACGGCTTGCTTAGGTGTGTCTTTCATGTGTGTGTGTGATTTTATTGTGTTGAATTTTTTAAGTTTAGTGATATTTTAGTGATTTTGACAATTAGTAACTAATGGTGAAATCATGTTAAGTTTGATTTTACAATTTCTACCACCCCAAACTGGACAAGGGCCAACGATTAACCCGGTTTCAGATACCTTTAGTATTGTCTAATCTTAAGCAAGACAAGCAAGCGATTTCGTTGGGTGTTTAATATATAGGGCGGACCTTACCGAACAAAACTAAATGCATTAGCTCTAGTTACTAGAAATTGCCCCAAGAAGGTGCAATAATACGCCGATAAGTTGTACTCAAAGCACAACTATTAAAAGTATTCATTTGTACTAAAATACTGAATCCTAATCAATTTCCTTGTATATAGTGATACAGGCTATCAAAAGTATTCTATTACATTCTGATAGTAAAGATAAGACACTGAAGAAATTAATCTTTTGCAATATTGCAAGTATAAGTGGAAGCTCAATTCCTCTGGGCCCACAAATCCTGTGTACACATCTCTCTTCAGAGATAAAACTATCACCATCCGAGCTAGTTTGTATTGCGTTTTTCCATTTAATTCATTAATAGAATTTGGGTTTTACTGTATTAGTGTTCTTGCTGCAAAATATGTGTCTATGTTTTCATTTTATATTGTTGCCTTCATTTTGTTCTCTAAATAATCCCGATCACAGTGCCAACTCAAAACTGTGTTAATAAGATGTGCTTTATATAATGAATATATTACAAATTATTACTTTAATTATGATTGGGAACCATGTAATATTCAGGCATAAAACAACAAAGAAATGGAGGAAACTTTTCTAACAATCCTTCCAATTTGACAAGATTGTTATTCTATGGCCCTAATAACATGTTCTATTTATTCCATATAATTAGCAACATTAAAGATGAGAACAGAAAACCACTTACAATGTAAAATTAAAACCCTTCAATTTCAATTGCTCCATAAAATATATCATTTAGGCTTAAAAAAAAGAAACGTTCTCATCCTCCAACCATGATCAATGATTTAGAAAACCAACCCTTCTAGACGTTGTAGCTCAGCTTCTATCCACCTTTTAACTAATTTTTAACCACTTCATAAAGGAATAATCAAAACCATGATTATAATGAAAAGTACAAAAACCTTATTTTCACTCATGAAGTAATAAATAAATAGTTTTCTTTAACTTCCTTAACAAACACCCTAAAAATGGATAAATCCACTTTATCTTCTTAATCATAACTCCTCTTTAGCCACTTTTAAAGTGAAAATGAAAACACTTACCAAGCAGAAAGACCACCTCATTTTCTCAAATAAAATATTAAAACCATAACTTATTTATTTGAAAGCAACACTAAAAAAGATTGAAAAGGTGCCCAACAAATGAAGATGAGGAATAGGTCCAGATCATCTTAAAAGTGACAACCCATTCCAATGAAGACTTCACAGAAGTGGACTCCTTATATCTATGTTTAATAATTCGAGAACCAGACTTTACTCTCTGATATCTGCAATCAAGCAGAGAGGAGACGGAGAATATTCATTACAGCGGAATAAAAAGTATAAAAATTATTGTCTTCATTCGTTGCAGATTGGAGGGCACAAGGACAACCAGCAACCTGCTCCGTGGGTTATGATTCTGACCATTCATTGTGCATTCTACTGAGATCAATTTCATGCTACAGCTTATGCGTGAGGATGGTATTGATAAATGATACGATTTCTTCATAAATTGCACTCTCATGGGTTCTGGAACAAGAAGTATGCAGGTCTCTGGAGCTGCAAAATAGTGGGTTACCTGTTGTAGGTCTAGGCCATGGCATAACCTCTAATAATCGACGACCTTTCATTTCTGGGCTTACTTCCTCCACTGAAAAAATCTATAAGGTGATATACGGTCCAGAATGTTATTGAAAGGAATCATCAACTGAAAACTAGTGAGACTAAAGCTACGATAATCCAAGGTAGTGATAACCATGAAGAGCTCTGTATGTTGATCTTGAAGCTGAGCTAAAGCTTCCTGGAAATGTCCTTAGCCATCAATTCAAATATGCCTGAGAACTCGTAGTTCTTCATTCATGGAAGAACTAGTAACTCTTGTGATGGAAATTCAACTTCACGGTGGACACTGCTCATGTGAAACAAGTCTGGAACCTTATGATGCTAGGCGGTTTTAGGGAGAAAACCCACCCTATAGGTCTGGGAGTATACATCTCTACTACCGATGTTGTCTAGGCGCATGGATATTTCAACGGCTTGTTGACTCCTTTGGAAGGCAATAATCTGCAGTTTCACATGTCACAGCGTGGTACAGACCATGACTCTCTCACAAATCTCAACTAAGGTGTATACAAAGAAAAAAGTTGGGCATCCCTAGTTATAATACCATTTATATGGCTATATAAAACTATGTGTGTGGGTAAATATGGTGGGATATGCCATAGTGAAATTTGACAATCATAATCTGATAACAAAGGGAGACTCATTACAACATGATGCATGGAATAAATTACCTTTCATATTAATATGATCACTGCTTAGGCTTCTTGATAATCATGATGGTTCACTCAGCACAATGCGCACAGTAGTCATTGAAACTCCCCAAAACTACCCTACACACCATGACATGTACAGACAACCTCAACCTAAGAATCCCCAGCCATCACTATGTAGAAGTAAATACACACAAATTTGGTGTTAATGAGTAGAATTAAAGATGAAGAATTAAGAATCGTATACCTAGCCATGGTTTCCCACCACATAGATATCAGTGCCATGCCTCTCCATAGCCTGACATAGATCATTCCTGGTGTCTCCCTCCACCATATCTACTGAATCTGCAACCACGTCCACAGTAGGCAAGTCATCCTACACTCCTGTAACCACGTCACGAGATTGAATCCCTAGGATAAAAATGGTTACCTTAAAAAATGAGATTGAGAAATGGGGTTTTGCTCAGTTGCGCCTGCTAGTGGTTCAAACGGGTAACACACATCATCTTCGGAAGGAGACTCTCCAAACCCATTGGAATCACATGTAGTTGACTCTCCCTTCCTTGTTGTTTGCCAAGAATTATCACAAGCACGAGGTCGTAAGGATACTGTATCAAGTAAATTGTCTCTTGATAATGATGGTGTTCCTCCAGTAGTGCGAGGTATACCACAATCCTTCCAATGTCCTGGAACCATTGAGCTCTGGCGCACAGCTCCTGGTTGGGATATAAGTGATAGTGTGGGTTGTTGTGATGTGTCATAAACAAGAGTCAAGCGAGGGATCCGACGAGCCTTGTTATACACAATAAAAGCTATTTCTTTACGAGTGTCTAACTAAGTCATTGGAGGCTTGCTAGCTTTGAGAATCATTTCTGTCGTGAGGACTTGTAAAACAAGCTTAGGAACATTGAACCCAAATAGAGTAGGAACACCTAAAGTCAGTGTTTCATCTAGAGTAGTTGCATAGTCTAGTGCCTTCCCAAATTGACTATAGTTTAGCAACTTCCTCTCTCTATTTGGAGAGTTAACTATTGCTCCAAGAGAACTGCAAGCTTCCACAATAGTCTGAAGTATTTTAGATGGTTCAGCAAAGGAGCATATCACATAAAGCACCATACAAGCTTCCACAATAGTCTAAAGTACTGCAGATGGTTCAGCAAAGGGGCATATCACATAAAGCACCATACAAAGGCGACTCTCAGTGTCTTTCTGATTTCCTAATGTATTTGTACCAATTTGAAGGTTCTTAAGCACCTTTGAAAGAGATTTGCGGAAGCAGCTAACATCCCAACCCTTTTCAAGTGTCATTAAGTACTCATTTATCAAACCAATGCAAGATAATTTGTGGCCTGTCTTTCGAAGTTGTGTAGAACATTCTACAGGTACAACACCTGATGAAGCCCAGCTGCTTGAATTGAAGCTCAATTGTCCCCCAATATTCATAGAAGTATGTGTCCCAAGTTTACATGCCTCGTATATAGTACTCAACTGCTGAAAAAAATATCAGCTAATGCAAAAAGTAGCGGGTCTATATTTGGACAAATAACATATTATGAAACAGGTTTTGGAAGGGCATGTGGCTCAAGTGGAGCTTTCTCCCATGGTTTAAAAGTGCTATGTGATGTCCTCAGCCAGTCATCCTAGAATCCAACAAGCAAAGAA
The DNA here is from genome assembly GCA_027924585.1 of Larix kaempferi. Taxonomy (NCBI): domain Eukaryota; kingdom Viridiplantae; phylum Streptophyta; class Pinopsida; order Pinales; family Pinaceae; genus Larix; species Larix kaempferi. The sequence goes on along the minus strand of BSBM01000155.1, from coordinate 19,375,229 downwards.
GGAAATGGAAGTGCAAGAATATTTGATCGCTAGCGAGAGAGGCTCATGCGTAACTCTGGTTCTGAATCCTAAGTTGGGCATCTTTGAATTGGTGTCGCCAAAAGCTGTTTTCAAGGCAATTCTAATGTCTGACTGCAACAAACTCATTGATGTTGCTGAAGAAACATCTGCAGCAAGAGGATCTATTAATTCAACACCAGAACCATCCAAAAAATGACACATAGCTAGACAACCTCCACAGCCAGCATGGATCATAGAAGGTCCACAACAAAAAATTTCTATGTTGTTCCTGAAATGCTAACCAACCAAAAGGGCCATTTCCACAATCCCCATCAAGAGAAATATCTGTGGATGCAGTTGCTTGTTGAACCAAAAATGGAAAAGCATCTAAAAGCTCACAGAGTGGTTGGTTTTGCACATTTGAAAATGCACATTCCTCTTCAAATGCATTATATGATGAAGACTTTGCACTCCCATTACTAGGCACATTAGATGAATTTGAAGGTTTGGGAGCTCCCACAGGTGACAGGTCTCCACACCCCAACTTGTGCAGCAAGGTGCCCATCACGCATTTCTTCATCTACATCACCGGCAATCCTCACTGGTATACACTCTTTCTTCTTGTGTTCTTGTTTAGTAGAAACTTTTCCGGACAACATGCTAGCTTCAAGGCATTGGGTAACTGGTCCAGCAAGTTGCCAACATTTAATTTGTTTGAGACAAGTCGAACAATTTTACTACTAGTGAACAACATGTGCCTTATTCTGTAGATAACAGCCTGTAACATTGCGCATTCAACTTGAGTAACCAAAATTGTTCTGGGCAACATTAAGAATCCTCCAACACCGAGGCCATTTTCAGTTTTACTTGATTGATAATACCTTCCATTTTTTGTGGCAACCAAACGATTAATTGATGGAAACATTGAATATTTCTTTCGCATCGTAGTGGTATTAGCACGAGTGCCAAATGGCTTCTCATACAACTACTTTCCAGATTGCACATGCTTGTAATGCTTCTTAATCCCTCACATATCTCAACTAGGGTGTATATACAAAGAAAAATGTTGGGCATCCCTAGTTATAATACCATTTATATGGTTCTATAAAACTATGTGTGCGGGGTAATGTAATGGGATATGCCATAGCGAAATTTGACAACCATAATCTGATAAAAGGGAGACTCATTACAACATGATGCATGGAATAAATTCCCTTTCATATTAATATGATCTGTGCTTAGGCTTCTTGATAATCATGATGGTTCACTCAGCACAATGCGCACAGTAGTCGTTGAAACTCCCCTAAAATACCCTGCACACCATGACATGTACACACAACCTGAACCTCATAATCCCCAACCAACACTATGTAGTAATAAATACACAAAAAATGGTTTTCATGAGTAGAATTAAAGATTCTGACATAATCATTTGGCTTGTTCTAGGGTTATGGTTTTAATCATTTGGTTGACATCCACTGTTGTTATTTTGTCTCTTTATTTACCATTTGAGCTTTACTCCTTTCATATTTCCTGCTATTATGTTCAGTTGCTCCCTTAGTTAAATACGTGATGCCACTTTTTAGATAGACAAATACTACTAGTTGGTACCAACAAATTCGATTCTATTTTCCATTTTATTCTCCCTTGTCCTTCCCTTCTCCTCCAAATCCCCAATTGAATTTATTTAGGCTCTTAGGGATTGGTATCTTCAAGTATGACAATAGGGAAACACCCGATGTACTCCAAATAGATACAGTGAGATGTTGTGGATATCCTTATGCTCATGATATAACTTATAACTCTTTGGTTCATTGTAGATACAATTTCTTGAATGTCATGACAATTTGATTTATTATATGATACACAAAAACATATGCAATTATGTGTTGATGGCATGCCAACTTAATTCCTCCAATGGAAGTAACTATCTTCTCTCTGAATCCTCCCAAAAGGTGCCTATAGACCCAATTGAAAGGAGCCCATAGACCCGGTTGATTCTATTTGGGGTAACAAGGTTGGATACCTTAATGCATGCATACATTCAAGAAGTTCATGACAATTTGACTTATAAGATGTTCCCATGCTAACTCAGTCACACCAATTGATTTTATATGGGTTTTTAAAGCATGGTACCTTAAAGCATGAAGGTTTTCCTAGGCTAATTCAATCACCTAAGTTGATTTTATTTGGGATATCAATGCTATGTACCTTCATGCATGGATACACATTCATGAATTTCTTGACAATTTCATGTATATGATTGTCTACACACAACTCTTCTTCTGTTGGATGGCCAATGCATCCATCCAATAGAAGCATAACACTCTCAATAGGTTGCAAACCCTAGTTGGCTTGATATGTACCATTAGGGCTTGGTAGCTTCAAGCATGAAGACAGAGACAACCTAATGCTCTCAACAAGTATAGCAGTATTTGTTTAGTGCTCGACCAAGAAGGATGGAATCTCTGACATCATGCTATTTAAATGCTATTGTTGGGGAGTTTCTTTTGTTCACGAGAAAGCACTATGTGATTTATCCTGGATTAAATGTTCTTGAATCCCAAGGCAAATTAATTTATTACATTTTCCCAGCATTATACTATTATATATGAAAATTTGCAGTCGATGATGTAACTAAAAAACCAAGGAACATATACATGTACTTCATAACTCTTTACTACAGAACTTCAACGTCAAACAACGATTTTTTTTCTTCCAAAATTGAAGAAGGCAACTATAAAAGTTAATTTATCCCCAGAGTTTAGCAAAAAGAATCTCTAGAAGTGTTGAGCAAGGTTTAAAACCTTCCCAACAATCATTTGGCACTACAAACTCTGAAACCATGGTACATGATGAACTACATTAAAGTGAAGATGACCTACACCAGCAAAGATATTTAAAAATTTATTGCACCACTCTTCTGAGGTAACTTTGGTAAAGAAAGATGAAATTATATCCTATGAAGCCCTAAAGCTAGATTAGAAAATCTAGGGAGCCTAACTTCTCTTTAGGCAAACTACATATATCAACCTTAAGTGTGCTTGCCATGTGTCATTTCCTATGTTTTAAGCTCCTAAATCCCTTCCTACATTTATTTGATGAGCTTCCAAATGCTTTTATGATACATAGATAAACTGATTCAAATGGATGCTAGTAATATGCAAACTCGTCAATCAAGTGCCTTTCCATTGATTTCAAAAGGAAGAAAATATTAAAAATCAATGTTCAAGTCATTAAACAAGTTGTATTTATACAACTACAAAGTTCCATCTCCAGCATTAGAACAACAGTGATATAACAAGGATACAAATCTTATTTTCAACACTAAGTAAAGAGAACATTAAAATTGAAGTGTCGATGATTGAAATAATCTATCTTCACAATTTATAGATAGCAGTGATTTCAAGATTGTGGAATGCATATTTAAGATTTGAAAATACATGTTAAAAAACATTACATAGGCATTCTTTAATTTCCATTATTGTGAACGATAATGAAAATATATTCTTTTATTGAGGCTGTGCATCACAAACATGCATAATAGAACCTTCTTTTCAACCGCATTGACAAGGGGTGTTACTATTTTTGTCCGTAAGTCTTTAGAATGTGTTCCAATTGTTTTAGGTAGATAAAACAATTAGAACTTTAAAGAAATTATGAAGAAAATCAAACATCAAGACACCAGTGATATATAACCTATAAACTATGTTTTCAAGACAAATTAAGTTATTGAGCCCCACTGTAATTTCTCCCTTCCAGGTGGTTCAAATGAAAGATATAGGTAAATGTTCCTTTCATTATAAAAGTTTAAAGCAATGCAATCATTAGGGGTAGCTCAAGTGGTTGTGAGGAAAAGTTGTTACTGCCGCTTGGGTTCAAATCCCATTTGTGACATGTTTTTTCTGAGTGAACTGATTATTACTGAGCTATATACATGATCTATTCATGAGTTGTTGACTTAGCCTTGTACCATAAAGAAAAGTAATGCTAATGCAACCTGAATGTCAGATCCATCTTACATAGAGTTCAAAATAATAGAAAAGCCTTTCAACCATCAGAGAAACAACAAAGTCTTATTTTTAACTTTAGGAAAAAATGTCTACCCTCTATCAACTTCTATGTATTCATAGAGAATCATGCCTAACTAATTAAAGGGAGTCACCAATCAATGTAGGATGTTTGCGTAGCAAAGATGACCTTAGGCATTCAACAATCTTAATTTAACATGCACATTATATGGACTTAGCTATAGAAATACCCTCTTTGGAGGTACTTAACCCACTATTGAAGAGATGGTGTGTTATTCAGCTGAATTTGACATTATTTGCAGGTTTAATGGCATGTTGACTACTAAAAACTCTAACTATGTTGGATTGATATGCTTGGAAACAAACCATACATTATATTGATGGAAATTGGATACAACATTATAAACAAGCCATCAAAATGGGGACATATGGTTGTATTGTGTAGAAATGAATAACTTAGCTTGTAATTTAAACAAAAAAAAATTAGTAAAATTTTCCTTTTTTATTTAATTTTGAAACATGTCATCAGTAATTAAATAACTAAATAACTGGTCATTCACATGTATTTTAAGGGTAAGCAACCATGTAGTCATGGGTGATTCCCTATCGATTTGGCTATAGATCAACCTTACTGCTAGGATAATTTTGTATGATGCATTAGTTTGCACTGTAAATAAATATGTGCAATTTTATTGGAATAGACCCAACTTCAAACTCCTTTTTACTCTCCCTAGCTATTGATTAATATAGCTACTAACTTATATGTGCATAAAACTAATAATTATTACAGAATAGCCAATTTAAAAAACCAGCAAGAATGCATGTATTAACTTCAAAAGAATGATAAAATGCACACCTTCATCATTTGGACATTGGAAACCAGTCACTCCTCCACACATGGAACCGTGAGGTTATGCTCCAGGCCACTATGTCTGCTGCAAAGGAGGAGAAACAAGACCTGTTGAATGAACGTTGGAAAAATAAGCACTCATCGACCTGAAACATGCTGCATCCCCACCCTTGTAGAGGACCGTGTCACTGCCATTCAAGAAGAGTTAGCTATTATGACCTGGATAGTACTTGGAGAAATCTCCCCTTTGTGATTCTTTTGAGGGAATGCACCTCTCCATACCCTGTAAACCAAGGTGGCTTCTAGTTTCGGTAGGATTGCGCTTACTGGGATCATGGTCCTTGAGAATGTAGCGCCCTCTTGGCTTGTCAAGCTACATGGAGTTAGACCACTGGACTCTAGAGAAATACAGAGACTCGCAAGGTAGATAATATGGCCTGGATGGAAACATGGGCAGCTCAACTTCTCCATTGTCGTTATAACCGAGTTCCTGTAATGACATAAGGGGATCGAATCCCTGGTTAAAAAATGGTCAACTTCAAGTGAGATTGAGAACCGAGGGTTTTACTTACCGGGGCCTGGCGTGCAAAGAATTTGGTCGCAGAACAATAATCTTGGACCATAAAAAGTTTGAAAGGCAGATCCGCAGAGAACAGAACGAGTAGATCAGGCATAGTTCTTCCCAGCACTCGACCGACAGGCTTCAGGAACACAGTATCAGTGATCGGGCAGGCAAATCAATACTGGAGAGCAGCAAGGGAAAAACCCGAACGAGTAGATGTGAGATAGGATGCACGCCCGAGAATGCGAGCAGAATGAGCTGATAACAGTGAACAACCAGCGTGTAAGTATGAAAACCAATGGATCATGGAAAACGTGGAAGCCAACAATTAGTTAGAGGAAAGTGAACCGTGTCGAGAGATGATTCGCCGGAGGGACGACGAAAAGGGAACAGTGTTCCTCAGATCGACCCTCGGAAAATACAGTAAGGGCGAGCGGTTTTTTTATAATACAGTAAATTTTAAAATGAGGGCGAGCGGTTTTTTTATAATACAGTAAATTTGAAAATGATGGACATTATTATAAATACGTAGCCGTCATCAAATTTCCTATTGACAGATACTTAAAATTAAGGCTAGCATTAAGCATTGAATGTTGCTGCTATGCTCGCTGTTCGATCTCAAATTGAAATTCCAAACCTGCATACAAAGCAAACTTGAGAACGACGCATAAAATGAAATACCATTAATGCTGCTGCGGGACTATAACGCCTCGTTCTTAGAGAATGAAATGTCATGAAATACCTAAACTAATAGAGACAAGACCATCAAGATAGCCAGACAAACCATGTTGCGGGTCCATGCCATTAACAACTTCAAGGGACAGTTGGCACTTGGCATAAGCCAAAGCGAAGCATAACTTGCTGAAAATTCGGGCTCGAAGATGTTAGACAGTCAAAACGATGACCATGTGAATCCCTATTATGTATGTTATGTCAGTTTATTATTTATGTTCACATCTACTTTACATATTCCATTCTTCAATTTCATTTATAAGTATTTGGTACAACCACGTCACCCATCGTTTTTTCTTTAGCAGACTGATATTTGTCATTCTTCCTGCTGCTGTTTAATCAATTTGGATAGAGAGCAACCAAAACGCCCTAGCTTCCCGGTGGATTTTTTATTAATTCTTGTCAAAATTTCTGTTGAAAATTGTAATTTCAGTAATTAAATATTTTCAGCAACCAATATGGACACACTTAACCAATATGATCATCCCTAGAGTAAATGATGGATTTTAAAATTATCCAAATCCTCGAAATCGCTATTTAAACAATGCAAACTGCAATTTCAACACTTCTTGAAGTTACCAGATTTGGGCTATAAAGAACTATTTAGTTGTTGCTTATACTGCTCCCTGTTTAATGTCCATCACTTCGTCCGGACTCTCACAGTCTATCGACTCCCTTTTTCCAGATAACAACGATCGTCTATCCTCCTTACTAGGTCAAGGGTTCAATCCCTTAGTGACAGCAAAGAAGGCCAGGGAAAAATGGGGAAGTGGTTGAATGAAATTCCCTTTGTTTAAGTAGGAGTGATAAAACACTGACGAACATATTTTCAAATTAACTGTAAAAATAAAGACGTGGTGTTGGTGTTTGTGGTTTTATAATGTAGCAATACGTAAAATTTGTTTTATATATATATATATATATATATATAAAAGTTAGGCGTCCAAACATATTTATACTCTTTTAAGAATTATAAAAGTGGCTTTATACAAGTTGAAAGTGACCACGACTTCCTATAATTTAAGTGACCACGACTTCCTATAATTTAAGGTAGGTTCTTGTTTACCAACTACTTAGGGAGAATGGTGAGAATGAAAAACTTAATCATTTTTTTAATGAATAAATATGTTTGACAGCCGCAGCCGTGGCTCAACCGTTAAAAACGGATAATCTTGTCCAGCTTTAAAAAATCAGATATATGATTAAAAATATAAAACCACTCATCCACTTGTTCGTTATCAAATGATCAACTTAGGAGGAAAATGCAAGGCAGATGGAAGTATTGCTTTGCAGATACTGATCTTCATTTCTTCCCATGGAGTATGAGTGACCAGCCCTTGATCTTCATTTCTTCAAACGGAGTATGAGTGACCAAACCCTGGAAAAATCATTGCTACTACTGGAAAATCTGAATCAGTTATGAAAAGGAAGCGTCTTCATTTTGATTTGCTTTATGTGGAGCAATGGCACAAAAGTTGAAAAACAATCAATTTCCAACGGCTTGACACGTCATTGATGGCTTCAAAGTATATCAATGGTCTGAAATCTGAAATGAATGAGACACGGCTTTTCACGAAAAAGATCCCTGCGATCTTTGAAGTTTACGTTTTCAACACCAACATTTACTTCCTCCAGGACAAGAGCGCTGCATTAACTTTAACGTGAAAAAATCGCAATACTAGGGGAGGGATGCGAGTTGTTGTACACGGCCCCCCCCCGCCACATGGCCACCTCGGCAGGTGGCGTTTGCTGGCTGACGAGGCAGTGCCACCTGTTGGGTAGGTGTGCACCTTTACGCCTCACGTGGGGCGCTCTTTTTCACAGTCCCATGGACCTTTCCCGGGACGACCTTTTGCTCCCGTGTCTTTCTATTCGGGCCCTGTCTGTGAACATTCAGTCGCCCCAGTTGTTGTTAAGCTCGGCCTCCGTTGTTTTTCACCTCGCCCCCAGCTGCTGTTCAGCTCGCCCTCCGATGTTGTTCACCTCGCCCTCCGATGTTGTTCACCTCGTCCTCTGTTGCGACAGGTTCCTGCGCTGGTTACTGACTGGTTCTCTTGCTCGGTGCTTCGGACATGGTCACCTTTCGTCCACTGGTGCACGTGTTGTTGTTCGGTGGTGGCTGTGACATGGTTTATCCTCGGTTTGGCGGTGGCAATGGCAGGTTCCTGCTCCCATGGTTTTGGTGGTGGCTTCCTTCGCGTTCGTTCGGTAAACATGGTGCCTTCCTACTCGATTTTCTTCGTGGGTTCGCTGCAGTGGCACGGTGGTGGCTTCGTGCGGTGTCTCACTGGTCCATTCGCTCGGGTGGCAATGGCGAGTTCCTGCTCCCGTGGTTTCGGTGATGGCTTCCTTCGCGTTCGTTCGGTAAAAATGGTGGTTTCCTGCTCGACTTTCTTCGTGGGTTTGCTACGGTGGCACATTGGTGGCTTCGTGCGGTGGGCTCACTGGTCCATTCGTTGCGGTGGCACGTTGGTGGCTTCGTTCTCCGTTCAGTGGCTCACTGGTAGGTTTTCTACCAGCCATAATTGGACTGTGCTTTTCAACACTCTCAACCTGTTGGGGATTGTGTGGACATTTTCTACTGCATTTGTAGGTTTAATGTTGGTTTTTATGTTTAAGTTTGAACTGTTTGAGGCTGTCGGGTCTGCTCCTGCTTGTGCTTGTGCTTGGATTAAATTTGAACTATTTCACATTACGTTTTTTAAGTTGCATTTGCGGCAGTGGTGAATTATGGAATTGCATTTTGCATTTGCGGCATGTGTTGAATTGCATTCTTCGCAACATGGTTATGTCGGTTTACGTATGGACTGTTGGTGGTTTTGGTTTGCGTTGTGGGGCTGTCGGGATTTGGTGAACAATGAATAATGGATTTGGTTTACAATGAATAATGGATTTGGTTTACGTTGGTTTATGAATTTTTTAGGGTTGTTGAATTTATGAATAATGAATAATGGATTCGTTTATGTTGCAGTAGGCTTAGGGTTAAGGTGATTTTGTTAGGGTTTATGAATTGTTGTTGGTTTGCGTTTGTGAATTTTGTTAAGGTTAGGGTTAAGGTGAAATTGTTAGGGTTTATGAATTGTTTTTGGTTAGTGTTTGTGAATTTTGTTAGTGTTAGGGTTAAGGTGAATTTGTTAGGGTTTATGAATTGTTGCAGAATTGTTGAAGGGTTTATGCGAACTTATGAAGGGTTTATGGTGAATTTATGAAGGGTTTATGAATTGTTGCAGAATTGTTGAAGGGTTTATGCGAACTTATGAAGGGTTTATGGTGAATTAATGAAGGGTTTATGCAAACTTGTCATGCAAAATTATTGTTTATGAAGGGTTTATGTTGAAATGGTGAAATTGTTTTTTGCAAGAAGCTTCTATGGGTTGAATAATTGATAATAGTTTACATGGCATAATTGTAAATCTGAGTAGTATGGTTTATGTTGCAGTAGGGTTTATCAATTTTTTAGGGTTTATGAATTTATTTTGTTGTTGGTTTGCGTTGCAATTCCTATAGTAGGGTTAGGGTTTATAGATTTATTGCAAAATTGTTGACATGGAAAAATTATATGAAGGATATGCGAACTGGTCATGCAGAATTGTTGTTTATTGTTTATTGTTATGAACTTGTTATGCGAACTGGTCATGCATAATTGTTGTTTATTTGCGGAGTTATGTTGAAATGTAGAAATTGTATTTTGCATGAAGGTTCTATGGGCTTAATAATTGATAATAGTTTGGGTTGAATAATTGAAGGTTCTATGGTTTATGTTGCATTAGGGTTTATGAATTTAGTTTGTTGTTGGTTTATGTTGCAATCCCTGTAGTAGGGTTAGGGTTTATGGATTTATTGCAAAATTGTTGACAACAGTGACTTTTACTATTGCTTTAATTTACAAGTAGGGGAGGGATGTCTATTCTTGAAACTGCATGGGATGGATGTTAATAGTTAAAAGTTAAAACTGCATCATATAGGGGAGGGATGCCAGTTGACAACAGTGACTTTTTCCATTGTCTCTTCTTATTGGGAAAATACCCATAATTCAGTTTTTGATATCAGCATGTGTGCCAAAACAATGGACATATGAGTCAAGGAATGAGATTGGCTTTTACTTTAATTACGACTATAGGGAACGCAATTGGCTATTGCTTTAATTTACAAGTATATGATGCAGTTTTAACTTTCAACTATTAACATCAAGTGCACTATCAGTAGCCCTGCTCTGCTCCATCCTTTGACTTTGATTTGTTCAAGGCTTTAATGCGCCGGTATGTTCTCATAGATTAAGACATATCTACTTAGTACTTAGTAGTTTATAATAGGCAAACTGAACCCTCCCTTGATGGAAAATTAAATGAGGTCATTACCTCATGTCAAAGTAACTGTGATGCTCTTCCAAACTGAACTATTATTTGATAATTATTTTGGTTGAAGGGCTGTAGACTATAATTCATAGGCAAACTGAACTGCACCTATAATTTTTTTCTACATACACTAGACCTGATTTAAGCCTTTTCTATTGATTAGTATGATATTGTATTTAGGTCATACTCATTTCTCTTAGGTGTAATAATTCATGCATGAGATCCCTCCATGGAACATTCCTTAGAGAATCATCATTAGTCTTAGGAGAGAAATATGGGCATGTTTTTATGAGTTAGCATTGCATGGATGGGTATCACAACCCAGGTAATGGTTCAAACCCATTCCTAATTGTTACTTTAAGGATTATAGTCCATGTTTAAGGATCTAGACCATGCCACATACATCATAGAAGGAATATAGGGCTCTATATTTATTGCTCTATGTAGAAGGAATATAGGGCTCTATAGAAGGAAGTAAATATAGGGTTGTCAAGAGTTGTACATTAAAAAAAACACTTAAAAATACTTTAAAGTTAGGTCTTTCAAATATTGTCAAATGCAACATTAAATACAACAACAGTGAATATATTGTTGATGAACCCTAACCCTACTGCAGGGATTGCAACATAAACCAACAACAAACTAAATTCATAAACCTTAACCCTACTGCAGGGATTGCAACATAAACCAACAACAAACTAAATTCATAAACCCTAAAAATTGTTAATGAAATGTTTAATCGGGGAACATTACAACGTGCTGTTGAAATGATGAAATTGTATATTAAACCTTATGATAAACCCCTAATTACAATGTCGCAAACATTAGGGAACGCTATGACCTAGGATTGTATCCAAAATGGTCTATGATTGTATACAAAATGGCCATGTTACAAACATTAGACCCAGTGATTACAAAATCCACATTGCAATGTGGTCACAACAAAAAATTTGGCACCCCTATATGACACCCCTATGCTTGATGTCCTCCAAGATCTTCACTGCTCAATATTGTTGAGTTTATTGCTTGAGCCAAGTTGGTTGGCCTACCTAACAATGGCTGATTAGGTTGTGGTTGATTGCCTCCATATGATATCCAATTTGCTTTCTATAGCCATGGAGGAATTGAGTAGCCACAGTGCACACTTGTGCTACTAACTCCTGCATTAGGTTGAGCCCCCCGATAATCATACATACGATTAACATCGACACTGGTAGGAGGGAATAAAGTGGGCATGCACACTTGTTGATAGCAGGGGACTTGGATGTTTTGAAGGTCTTGGAAACATGGAGTATTATCTGCAATATGTTCCAATGTGCTTCGCATCATCCTACTCCCATCCACTATGTTTGCATCAATGGAAACCCTTTCTGCCAGCCCTTGTTCTTTTTGAAGCAATTGTTGATCCTTTCTCAATTCCTTTTCCTGCCTTGCCATTTGTTTTTTATGAGCCTTTTCTTGTCTTTCTTTCTCTCTTTCAAGCCTTTCCTGTGCTCGAAGTTTTGTTACAGCAATCCTTGCAGCCTTCTTTTGCTTAGCTAAGTCCTTTTTCTGTTTTAAATCCTGGATTTCAAGTTTCCTATGCTCAGACTCAACTAATAGTTTTTATATAGTCTTCTGAGGTGAGTAACTGTGAACTTCGGCATAGATGGAGATTGTCTGTTGTTGCTTGCCTTCTTTTTGCTGACACTCTCTCTACTGGTAGCTCTAGGAACCGACCAAGCAACTGGCCCTTCATTGGCACTTGTAGCTCCTTACTTGACACTTTCCTTTCAATATTTGGGTCAATGTTCTCCTGCTCTATCTGAACCATATTGTCCTCTTCAACTGGAACCTCATTGTGGACAGTATCTTCTTCCATATTTACATTGTCCACAAAATAATGAACAATTTCATCATCCAATTCTCTTGGCTGTGAAGACATGTTCATGCTTTCTTCATTGGTCCTTGAGACAATATTTTTGTCCAAATTCATCATGGCTTCTACCAGCCATGATGGTGGGGTAACATGGCTTGGCAAAGTCAATTATCCATTGCTGCTTCCTAGAGGATGATAAACGTTTTCATTGATAGTTGCATGATTAATAGAGACATTAAGAAGATCACAAGCAGAAGTTGCAGCTGTTTCAATTAGTATATCAACCTCCATGTTACTGTCAAATGGTTCATTGTTATATTGTGTTTCACTTACATGTTCATCATCATCACCACAGTAGGGTCCTCCTTGAGAGAGGGATACCATATTATCAGCAACAACAACGTCTTCCTCTACTTCCACATCTTATTGGCCATCAACATGTGTTTGGACATCCCCTTCTTCCTGACCATCCAGCTCAAATTCCTGGCTACAACTAGTATCATGCATGAGAGCCTCAGAATTCAGTGTCCATATTCCAGTCCTCTTAAACCCAGCCTTGATATTTGAAGGTGTGAGAGCCCTTTTAAAGGCTTTACTTGCAAGCTTGGCTAGCTCAAACCTTTTTACCTCCACCCCTGGATTCTTTTCCATCCACGAAGCTCACTCACCTCTGAAATAGTTCTTGAAAGGCCCAAACACACTGACATATAGGGGTTGCAATCTGTGAGTGGTATGAGTAGGCAGTGTCAACAGGTCGATGCCCAAATTAGCCTCCTCAATTGTTTGCACAACAATGTGGCTTCCATGTCCATCTAAAACCTGTAGGTGTCTATTTACAGGTGAGACACCGCCTGGTATAGATGCAGCAAAGTGAGTAAGCCAATTCAAAAAGAGTTCTTTAGTCATCCAAGCATGGGGATGTGCAGCCATGCATGCACGTGGTTCACAATTCTGTATATAGTTTTTGAGATTAGTTTTACCTTTAAATAGATAAAATCCAAGGTTTGAAGCACCAATTGCATTGACACAACATAGAATAGTGATCCACTCCCTACTCCTAGGAAAAATATTTGGCACATTACGACTCCCTCTCTTAGAAATTACACGCATGCCACAGTTCCTTTCTGCCTGTAAACCTGTTTCATCACAGTTCCATATATGGTCTGGAGCATAACCATGTTTCTCGTATGCACTAGAAAGGGTGGCATAGAACTTAGTAAGAATTGCAAGGCGTAGATTTAGAGCCCTGTCTCTATCTAGGCCCTCGGTTGTACGCAACACAAGGTCTGGATGCCTTTTTTTAAACCCAAACCACCATGACTTACCAGGAAACTCATCTTTGAAGGGGTTTGGCCTCCCTTGACAGATTTGAGCTACTATGGATTTTAGTTGTATCATCTCTAGCCCATGTCCCATTTGAGCCATCTCCTTACACCACTGAACCACGTCGCCCTCCTCCTCTTCACTCATAATTGTAACAGGCCCGTTGTGCTTTGTATGTGTGAGCCCATTTATCCAATAATGTACTGATGAGGTAGCAACTCCATGTTTTTTAGTAGCAGCACAAATGGAATATCCATTGACCTCTATATCATCAATCACAGGTAACATGTCTTCTTTTGTCCAGCCTCTTATTGCACCGATTTTGGTGGTTGAACTTGTCCCTTGAACTGTGGTTTAAGGTGGCTGTGTGGTTGATGGCGGGACAACAGTGTCCTCTACCACCACATTGTCATTCTCAACAACATTGCTGGGAGCATTGTTGGCATTTAAATGATCGACCCTCTCCTCGTCCAATGAGGTGCAGTGTAGCTGGGCACCCCTGCTCAGTCGACGACTTGTTCTCCTTGCATTGCTGACTCTTGCCATGCCTGCAACAACCTGCACATTTACAAGGGAATCTGATAATATAGAAAGAAATTGGAAGGTGATTATAACAGAAATATAAATAACATAAATGGAAATAACTGAAACATTGAAGTTGATTATGTAGTTACCTGATTATACTATGCACACACTCTCTGATGGTATGTATCCACTGTGCACACACTCTGCAGTTTGAATGTCTGAAATGCAACTTCAGTGAGGGTTGTGGTTCTTTTATAGTTGTTTGTTGTTGAATTGGATTGGTAAGAAGGGTGCACATGGATTGCAATCTCTCACATTCAAATGTGTGTTGTGGATTGATTTAAATGTGATCCAATGGCTAGGAACTTGTGTTTCATAATCCTTGTCCTTTCATCTGTTTAATGGCTGCATTTAATGGGTAGATGTCATTTATTGAATACAGCGGGTTGGATTGTTGAACAATCATGCAGTTATGGCTGACACTCTCCTCCTTGTGCTTGAACAGGTTTTCATGCATGCTGGGATATTTATGCTCCAATAGATATTCGTGGGGCTTGATTTGATAAGTATCTTGCAGTAGGTGGCAAATACAAGGTGGGTTATTTAGTTGTTCATGTACTTTTGGATCCTTGGGCAGATCTATAGGTAGTTGGGACAAGATGGTTTGTACTCTTTTGCACATAAAGACTATTTATGGACACCTGTTGGCCCAATCAGTTAATGGGCAATTTTTGGACATAATTTAAATATTTACTGCACTTAATATGGAATGTTTATGTTTAATTTATGGGTGTTTTTATGTCAATATTTGGTGGTTGTGTGGGACCAGTACTATGACAACTATTGATCCCTGTTCAAGAATAGACATCCCTCCCCTAACCTTTTCCACTCTGCAATGTCCATAACAAAATATCATTGTTCACTTGAGTACAAAGCTTTGAAATAAAGCTTTCCACAGTTAACTTATTGGATGGAAGAGGCTAGTTCTACATTCCAATAGGGGGAGATATGGAACTCCTTAAGTGCTTATCTTGGAGTTGACAAGTGTCTTGAGTTGAAAAGTGTTTTGAAAAAAAAAATATTATAAAAAATATTATAGAACCTCCGTTAAAACTGCTACTAGATTCACACCTTTTTAATTTGTGTATGGTCTGGAAGAAGTACTACCTAGAGTGTGAAATCCCGTCTTTGAAACTAGTTGTCGAACTCTTTCCAAACACTACAGCTGAGGAAGAATGTTTTCTATACTAGCCAAACTGGATGAAACCCATCGCAATGCTACTCTCGCTAATTAAGCACATAAGAAGCGCATCAAATCCCAGTATGATAAGTCCGTCAAACCTCGCATCTTCAATGAAGGTGATCTGGTCTTGACATATGACCAAAAGCACGATAAATTGGGGGCGAGTGAGTTCGAGTTCATGTGGCATGGGCCCTACATCATGAAACATTTTTTAGAAAAAGGGGCCTACGATTTAGTCGATTATGACGAAATACCTTTGGGAGAGGCTAGAAATGGGCTCTACCTTAATAGGTACAATGCTTACGTAAATCCTGCATAAGTGCCTTGTACATTTTGTATATAATGTGTGTTTGATTAGGTGTGAAGTTTTCGTTCCTTTTATAGGTTAGGGACTTGTTTCCATCATGATTGCTTATACCATGTTATGCTTGAGTGCACAGATGACAACTTGTTCTAGATTCGTACGTGGTGTTAGTCGGCATACTCGAAACCTTGCTTTGGTAGCTTGGGTACTCAATTCCCCTGCCAATGAACTCATTAGTTCAGGAGGAATTTGTCTAGGTTCTGCAACCAACAATACCGCTAAGTATCACACGATGATTGGATTATTAACCGATGCATCTTCCCATGGTGTGGACCACGTCGTTGTCCATTTGGATTCTCAACTTGTGGTCTCCCACTTAAAACGAGTCTACATCATTCGCGATCCTACATTACTACGTCTCTTTCAACGAGTACGTCTCTTGGAGAGATCGTTAGACTTTATCCAATACCGACACATTCTGAGACACATGAATACGGTTGTCGATTCATTGGCCAATTTCATCTTAGATTGATATATCTCGCATTCTTAAACACCTTAGAAACGAATATGTATAGAAAGAATAACATGTAAATTATCTATACATAAATAAGAAGCATACATGAGATCCATATTCACCATAGATACATTGTATATAAAACCACTGGAAATAGTCTTTTATATTAAGTATGATAAAAGTTTCACAAAAAGTACTGAGAAAAAAAATATGAAGCTCACAGCTTTCAGTATATCATCCTGACAAAATATGAAGCTCATGGCTTCCAGTACATCACTGCATATAATACTATCAGTAGTGGTTGTCATGGTAACATATGATGGCCCTCGCCACCCAATAGAGTAGTCGACCAAAACGACCAGAAAATCCAGTTGTGCGACGTTGATAGTTCCACGAATATTCATCTATAGATATGTCAGGAGTATCCACGGTCAGTCACTGGAGGTTCTCCTCGATCTCATCGATCTCCTCTATTGTCTCTCGGTTAATGACTACCATCTCTCTGACTACTCCTCGCCTTTTGATAGTCGAAGATCCAACTGGTCTCAAAGGACCAACATCTGTCTAAAAATATATGAGGTCTCAATACAACAAAAAAAATGAAATATGGTAAAATACATCAAAACTTAAAAAAGACAAAATGAAATTCCTTTTTACCTAGATCGCTCCACTGCTCTCCCTTTGGGAGCGCTATATCTGGATATCCACAGAAATCCATGCCTACATATGCGTAGTCTTCCATTGTAAGTAGTTGAATGCACAACCACCTGAAGAATGTGGGCCCGTAAGTGATAATGGGTCCACCATCACCATGATGAGCCATCACCTCTACCCATATTAGCATATGTGGATATCGTGGCTCGAGGTCGGTGATCTCTACCTACGGATGAAGAAGAGGTACCCTCTCTAGGAAGAAGGACACTGTAATTGATCCATAGCCAAATTGTTTTAGCTCCCCTCTCCTACACTTCGTCAATTGTTCTTTTAGGTTTACCAAGACACCCTTGCACCAGTTGAATATTGTGGGAGCCATGCACTCTAAGTCATAGAGCATGCGAGCCCTTGTGGTTTGATGAGGGTCTCTACTGCCTGATACCCTCTAAATAGTGAACAAATGATCCTCAAAGAGTGGTCTCGTACATTTTTTATGGAAATATTTCCACCTTGCATTTGAGTCCCGGGAGTGCAATATTGATCAATGAGTTCCTCAATGGTCATCTTGCCACCTCTAAGCCCATAAAGTGTAATAAGATCCCCTCGTCTTGAAAGCCCTATAGGGAAGTATATGTCTTCCACCTCTAAAGTGAGGATATGAGTTCCAACTTAGAAATATTGTTGATGAGGATCCCACATTCGTATCAAATGGTCCAATAGGCGAACTTGTGCCCTCATTCTGGGAACTTGGAAAAAAATTAAGAGCCCACACTCTCTCAAAGCCAATACATGATTTGGTTCATTAGCTACTTGGGCATCCTCTAATTCATGCTCTCTTTCTTTCCATTGCACCATTTTTCTAAATCAAACCTGCATGAACAACAATTAGGAGAGCATTAGAAGAAGCCCCAAGTGGAAAATCTCAACCAGTTTCTCTAATTTTTATTTTTTGGGTTTGTTCCTGCGCCGAAACACCCCAGCTTTGTGCACAGGGCGTCAACAATGCACTTTTTCCATAGGGATGTGCGTCACTCCTTCGCTGATGCACTTCCCAAAAGCGGAAAGTGCATCATCCTCTCAAAATAACCTCAAAAAACCAAAAAATGATATAAAAACTAGAAAATCAAGCATAGAAATGAAGGGCATATGAGGAGAGTGATTACCTAGATCTGACGGAATAGAGAAAAAATTCTTGATACTCCATCAATATCCACAGCAAGTTTTCACTAGAAAAGACTCCTCCACTAACACTCAATTGGTAAAAAACACAATGGTAAAATCTTTTACTTTTTACCCCTTTTATATATTTAGAATAGAATATTTTAATATTTTATCTCATTATTTTAAGTTATTTTTGCCACTTTAGTTATTTTTATCATTACTTTAGGTCAAATATAGTTCTAATACTTGTTGCAGAGACTGTAGGTTGAGTTTAATAACAATTGACGATGGTTGAGTTCGTTTTTGAATTTTTAATGCCCCCTACTAAATATGAAAAAGCTTCCTAGTGCTTTTGATACCATTGTCGTGCTCGTTAAAAACCTAGTAAAATGGTGTTGAGCTCAGTCTTTGTTCATTCTTGTGCTTGCAAATACATGAGAATACGTTACCGTTTACACTTTTATCTCTTTTTCAGGCTCGTAAAACCTCTACGAAAAAGGAACCTCGTGGAGTTTTCTTTAAGCTCTTTTCAGACTCCCTAAATAGGAAAATATTTCCAAGGGAGCTTGATTCTTTCACACTTGTCAAAGTATTAGAAATTTTGTCTTTCCGATGATAGTTTACCCCTTTTCCGGACCGGTTTGACTATTTACGAAAAAGGAATACTCTAGTCGATATCTGACTAGAAGAGTTCTTCCAGGTATTATTTTATACTTTTGCGGACCGTGGGGACTAATTCTATGAAAAAGTACACCTTGGAGTCTTCTTTAGTCCTTTCAGACCCTCTAAACATGAAATGACACTAAATTTACCTTCCTTGGACTCGTTAAAATTTAACATTGAAGGACCCTTATAGGGACGAACCCCTTGTTGGTGTCCATTTTGTCACTATTTTTTATCATCAAATCTATTCTGAATGGCGTTAATTTCATTATTTTTGATATAATGAGTTATCCTTTCCACCATTCAGCCCATCAAATAGACCAGGTATGCATGTATTCGTTTATCATATGAATTTTGGTCAAATATCGTTATATTATGATTTATCAATGATTAAAGTGACATTTCCAGTCATGCATGGCATTTAGTTTTGATCTACAGGCTGCGGTTTTTCAAACGATCCTTCATTCAGACTGCGTGTTTATATTTCTTAAGTTCAGTCGCGTCCAGCTCGTCATTCATCCCATGAAATCCATGGTTGGCATGTTTCGGGCCATTAAAGACAAGATCGAGCATGTGGGTTCTGTTTGCCACGCAAGGGTCATGGTTAATGAGCTCTCGTTTTGGAAGATTCTTCCTCAAGCCTGCTAAACTCGACAGCACACCATGCTTCCACTTAAACATTCTACATGCCAGTTCTCTCGTCCGTTTAGCCTGGAATCACACATGCCCATTCACGTCGGTGTTCTGGAAGACTTCACCCATCCACGCTTAGCCTGCCAACACAACGCTTCTCCCACGTCAATGCTCCAGCAGCTCTCTCCTCCATTCATTCAGTTCGCTAGCGCACTACCTCTCTTCCCACGTCAAAGGAAGATCGACGCTGCAGCTGCCTCGTGAAGGAATCGGCCCCACGAAGCCTAGTGTATGCTCCCTGCACTGTCACGCATCACTTAAAGCAGCCGGTTAAAGCCTTAAACGCTTTTTTTATTAGAGAGGTCGACTATGTTGACCCTCTCAATATCCATTGTAAATGTATAAATAGACGCTTGTATAGAGACATAGAGTTAGAAGTCAAGTTAGAAGTTAGTCTGTAGACGGAGACAGAGTTAGAGTTAGAGATTTTCAAGAGCAGATAGCAGACGTTTTTGTAATTTTATCAAGTTAATAGAAGTTCCAGTTTGTTGATGTTCTGAGTAGTTAAACCAATTTCATTTTCCATCTCTGATTGCTGGGAAGGGCCCCTCATCAACCGGAGGTTCTGTCTTTGTTTTTTGCATTTTCTTTTCTGCAAATAGTTAGTTTATTTTCTTGTATATGTAATTAATTTTGTTTCTTGTACATGATATTTCTTTCTCTTCTGTAATTTATATTGTGCTGCTAACATGGTTTGTGTTTATAGAATTAGCAAATGGTCGACCAACAGTATAGTTTTGATAGTTTCATTTCATTCTTTTATAATTAGATAGTTTGTTTTCTAATCCTCTGCAATTAGATAGGACTTAGTTAGTTGTTGTTTCCAGCTTAGTTCTAATTAGAAATAGTTTAATTAGCCTCTTTTCTGTAGCTGTAGGTTAATTCTCTTCTCTCATCTCAATCTTGCTTTAGTATAGAATAGGAATAGCTTATCTCTCCAACAATGATTAGAATAGGTTGCTTTCTATTATCTTAGCTTCTCAACAAGTCTTCTCATTGATTTCTCTGCATTGTAGGTTCATCTGCATTCGCCAGCGAACGTTAAGATCATCAAAACTACTCTTTTCCTTAGTTTAATTTGTTTTTCCTCCATTCGAACTATCATTTGGATCATCATTCGGACTGTTGTTCGGAATGTCGTTCGGATTTTCACTCTTTCTGCACTGTTTTATGCTTATTTTGAATTCAGTTTCTTAGTTTTCTTAACTGTAATCTTTCCTGCTCTTAATTAGTATTCTTAATCGTAGTTAGGCCCTTGCTTTTCATTCCATAAAGTTTTAATTAAAGTTTTGTTATCATTCTTAGTTTGCTTTAACTGCCTTTTCAATTATGTCTTTCATATTTAATTTGCTAATATGTTTCTGTTTTAGAACTTATCAGTATTATTCCTAGTCTAGTTCATTACATGCTCTTAAGACTTAGTTAGAGTAGAATTAATAATTTCATTCTTCATATATTCTAGTTTTGATAGTTTCCTTCATTAAGATTAGGATCAGTTTCTTATTTAGATAAATAATGAAGATGTTCATGGAATAGGATTTGGATTCAGAAATTAATGTCTTTAACAAGTTTTCTACTTGCTTCTATATAAATATCTTTATCAAGTTTTCTACTTGCTTCCAAATCAAGTTTAGAAGTAAATATCTTTATCAAGTTTTCTACTTGCTTCTGGTTTTCATTAGTATCATATTATTCTACTCATGGACAGTAGATAGATCAGGATGTTTAAAGTTAATTATAATTGGTTTCTTTGCAGTTTACATCTCTTTGTTGAAGTTAGATTAGATTTACTTCCATTTTGTTTTGCTATTACATTTGAAAGCCATTATGATACATTCACTCCAGTTCCTGTTACATGGGCATAGATGTTTTTCTTGGATTAGTTGTTGAAATTATTTAATAGTTTGTAATTTCCTTTGATTAGCTTAGCTTTATGCTTATGTAATTTATTATCAAATTAATCCATTTCATAGATAGGTCTCTAATTTATTTATTTACAGTTGTTTTCTAATTCCTAGGATAGAATCTGAAATTGTATAGTTTCCATTTTCATAGTTCATAGTTTGCTTTTCAATCAGTTTCCATTATTCAATTATAAGAAAGAGTAGTATGGTTTCATACTATTCTAGTTTATTTGCTTAACTAAGTTTGATTTAGTTCTTTTTATTATTTTTCTGAAGTTTGACTCGATTTTTCATTTTGAAAGATCTTTCGATCTTTACTTTATTAAATATTTTTAAGGTCTGACAAGCTGAAATCTTAGGTGCCATTCTACCTTAGTATATATTTTTCCTCAACTCTAAGATTACCAACCCCGGTCGATAATTAAATATTAGGTGTTTTGTTTGAGATAGCTCACACACCCAACATTTTGGTGCCGTTGCCGGGGAGTTGTAGAAGATAGGTAGAATTTAGTTGTAGAAGATATGTAGAATTCAGTTGTAGAAGATAGGTAGAATTCAGTCATAGATAAGTTGAACTCTCTTTTAAAATTTAGTTATATTCTTTCCTTTGAAAATAGGTTGGTGGGGGGTGAGCGGTAAGACGAGAGGTAAGAACCTGCGCATCTGTTATAACAGGCATCCCCAAAACCCAGCAGTAGCAGTTAGAACTTATTTTAGTTATAATTTGTTTTCATGAATAGGTCTAGAGATTCACAAGGTAGATTTATTAAAACTAGTTCTCTTACTAAAATCCCCACTAAAATTCCTACTAACCTATACGGGGGGCGTGCCACCCCAACTACTAACTCAACAAAAAGGTATCGGAAGACACCTAAAGGGGATAGTCCTACTTGGAAAGCAAAGGAAATCCTTTATGGAAATCAATTAAGGGAAAATATAAGGACATCAGAACAGTCTATTCATAAAGAAATTCCACTAGAAGAACCTCAAGTTCATATTGAGACTGAACTTAGACAAGAGGAAACTCAAAAGGTTTAAACTTCAGGACCTCTCAACTCTCTATTAGTCCAAAAACCCAAAGACACTACTTTTTCAATAGTAGGTGATCCAAATTTGGTAGATTTTGTCGATCCTGCACAAGTAGACGCTCTTTTTGAGAGTTCTGTGAACATAGTTATCTCACAGATTGATACAACAACAGTAGGACCTCCAAACCTGGATTCCCACGTAGCTGATAATTCTCCTCCTAAAAAGCAGAATACCCTTCCTGAAACAGAACGCTGGGACATCCCATATTCACCAAGAAAGGAGCCACCTAGATTTTCTCTCTTTGGTAATTGAATCTTCATGGGGGGTGAAAATGAAGATCGTGTCCGACAAGATGAAGAAGATGGAGAAATTAGAACTGAAGGTACCTTCGGGTTCCCTATCTTAGACACTGTACAAGATGTTACTATGAAAAACATCCCTCCCTCCTCACTACCAACCTTTTATGGGAAGAGTAGTGAGGATCCAGACACATTCTTATTCGAGTTTGACATTTTGTGTAGGAGTTATAATTACCTACAAGATGGCCAAAAACTAAAACTCTTTCCTGCCACATTAAAAGATTCTTCTCTTCGATGGTTCATGGGATTAGGAGAATCTAGTATTAGAACTTGGGAAGACATGAAGAATGCATTTCTACTGAAATATCAGGATTACTGTAGACCTAAGGACTCTCGCAATGATATTTTTAAAATTCAACAACTTGAAGACGAGAGCTTAGAAGACTATCTCGAGAGATTTAACTATGTGTTACACAAATCTAAGTATAGTGATCTTCGAGAAGATGCAGTAAGAACACTCTTCCTCAAAGTAATCTCAGAAGAATTCTTAGATAACCTTAATCTCATGGCAGCAGGAGACATTTCTCATAAGTCTTTTACAGAGATTTGTGAACTATGTAGGAATTACTCTAGGAGCAGAGGGAAAGGTGGGAACACTTTCGAGAATCTTATGCTAGGAATCCCAAAGGAAACACATCCGGTCCTGGTGGAGTTACAAGGATAGAGTTGGGAAACCTATTGGAAAATTTCAAAACAGATATTTTAGGAGCCATGGGTTCTCAATTAGATGCACTACAAGCTAAAAAGAGACAAGATGAAGAGCGTGCAGCAATGATTTTTTTCTGTTCTAGGGGTAGAACTAAACATCCTCAACAAGAATGTCCATTAAATAATGTTTCAGTCTGTCACCTATGTATAGAAGAACATCCAACCAATGATTGTCCATCGTTGCCTGGATTACAACCTATATACAAGAGTGGAAATTTTGGTGAAATACCTAGGAGTCCTTGGCAACCTAGAGATCAACCATCGTATCAAAATTCATCACAAATTCCACCCTATTACTATCCTTATCAACCTCCTCAACAATGGAATACTTTAGGTTGGCAAAATTGGCCACCGCAGTACCCTCATCAAAATGCTCAACAGCAGCAATGGCCACATGGATTGAAAGGGAAATCTTATGCTCAAACACCTCTTCCTATTCCTAACTATCCTTACCCACCTAATATTCAGCAACTTCCGCTTGGATTTGTACCTCCTTCACTACCCCCTATCCTGAATCAACCTCACCATTTCCAGAACATGAATCCTCCAAGACCCTCAATATTACCTGCACAACCGATACCGAATCCTAACAACAAACCAACCCAGGCCCTTAACAACATTGGGTTGTTACCTCTTCCATCATATGTTATTTCGACCGCACCAATACATGAGATACAACTGCGGTCTGGAAGAGTTTTGCAAGATAAGCCCAAGTCATCAGTTGTTATTCAAGAAGAGAATGAAGGAGACATACCTAGCGAAGTTTTGAATGATGTCATTCTTGAAGATGTGGTTATTTCTAGATCTTCAACACACAACCATCCACACAAAGAAGTAATTCCAGGGGAAAAATCACCCCCATATTCGGAGCGTCTAGTAATAGAAAAACCTGTAACTTATCCAGAGTACGATATCATTAATGAATTAAAAAATATTTGCATTAAGATCCCTTTGTTAAAATCCATTAAGGATATCCCAATCTATAGTAAGGTAATAAAGGAACTTTGTATTAAGAGACCAGGGAGGAAACAAAAAGACCCTCCAACGATTCATGTAATAGGAGAAATATCAGATTGCATAGCAAACCAACCTAGAATTCCAAAGTATTCAAACCCGGGAAACCCTGTGGTGACTGTTATCATCAATAACAACGCCATAGGGAACACACTTATTGATCTAAGAGCTGCTATCAATTTGATGACTACCACGGTCTTAGAAACTCTCAATTTAGGACCATTCCTTCGCCCTACCCCAACAATGCTAGAATTAGCATATCGCACTATGGTGCAACCTACTGGAATCTTAGATGACATCACTATATCAGTAGCCTCCTAGGAATATCCCGTGGACTTCATGGTCATTGAATCAAAAGACCCTTCTAAATGTCACCCCATTATTTTGGGAAGACCTTGGTTGGCTACTGCCAATGCATTTATAGGATGTAGGGATGGAGAGATGATTATCTCTGATGGGTTATCTACAAGAAAACTAGCTTTATACCACCAGCTCAGCCAATAGCTAAAAACCTGCTTTGGTTAGATTGTCCTTCTGGTGATGAGAACTTGATAGAACTTTTCCTTGTCAGTGATCTCTCTTGGGCACTTCAAGAGCAAAATACCGAGAACGT
This sequence comes from Larix kaempferi, assembly GCA_027924585.1. Classification (NCBI taxonomy): domain Eukaryota; kingdom Viridiplantae; phylum Streptophyta; class Pinopsida; order Pinales; family Pinaceae; genus Larix; species Larix kaempferi. The sequence goes on along the minus strand of BSBM01000155.1, from coordinate 19,350,134 downwards.
GTTGAACCAATTGATCTCTTCCACAACATGTGTATATTTTCCTCAATCTTTTTCCCAATTTGACCAGATATTTGGAGACGAATTCCAAGAAAACATGAGCCTCTCAACATTTACAAGTACACCCTGTGTCTTCGCAATCGAAGAAAACCTAGTATCCTATACCATACCGTGTGAGGTTAGTATCGACAAATTTCTACACATAAATGCAGGTTTAGATGAGAGTCAACAAAAACAATTACTAAAAGTTCCCAAGAGTCAAACTGGAGCATTTGCATGGGAGTATACCGATATGAAAGGTATACACACAGATACCTGTATCCATCACATTTACACAGACTCAAACATACCTCCTGTTAGGCATCCCAGAGAAGAATGAACCCAGCACTAAAGGATATACGGTAAAGGATGAATTACAAAAACTCCTTAACGTTGGATTCATTTACCCAATTTCCAACATTAAATGGGTTTCTCCTCAGGTGGTAGTTCCAAAGAAAGTCACAGGGAAATGGCGTATCTATGTTGACTTTCGAGAACTGAACAAGGCCACTCTTAAGGACTACTTCCTTTTTCCTTTCATCGATCAGGCGTTAGACACCTTATCAGGGAAACATATTTTTCATTCCTTGATGGGTATAGCGGATACAATCAAATATTGATAGCACCTGAGGATCAAGACAAGACAACCTTTACTTGCTCTCGGGGGACGTATGCCTACCAAGTGTTACCATTTGGCGTATGTAATGCACCTGCTACTTTCCAACGTGCAGTTCTAGGAATATTTGCTGACCTCATACACGACTGTGTAGAAGTTTATATGGATGATTTTACAGTTTATGGTAATACTTTCCAGGAAGCCCTTGATAGCCTCGAAACAGTTCTTATTCGGTGCCAAGAAACGAACTTAGCTCTTATTCATGAAAATTGTAAAATACTACTGACCGAGGGCATACTTTTGGGACATCATGTCTCTCTTCAAGGTATCAAGGTGGATCCCGCCAAGATAGAAATAATTGTTAATCTTCCTCCTCCAAAAACTTTGAAGGAAGTAAGAAGTTTTCTTGGCCATGCCGACTATTATAGACGTTTCATTGAAAATTTCACTAAAATAGCCGCACCTATGTTCAAACTACTTATGAAAGACACAGAATTTCAATGGACTGAACCGTATCATCAAGCCTTCGAAACTCTGAAGGCCAAGCTATCAGTGGCACCAATACTTAGGGGCCCAAATTGGTCCCTTCCTTTCCATATATCCACTGATGATTCCGACATAGCCATAGGGGCAGTTTTAGGTCAAAAGGAGGGACAAACATCACATGCCATCTACTTTGCTAGTAAAAATTTGACTCCTGCAGAATCAAAGTACACTGTTACTGAAAAGGAGTTTTTAGCAGTAGTCTACTCCATCGACAAGTTTTGTCATTATATCACAAGATATGAAATTTTTATACACACTGACCACTCCGCCATCAGGTTTTTGATGAATAAACCTACCACCAATGGCAGAGTGACTCGGTGGCTTCTTTTGTTACAAGAATTCAACATCACCATTGTTGATCGTCCTGGTAGAGAGAATGTAGTAGTTGATTTCCTCTCTCGAATTCAAATTGACGATAATGCCATCCCTGTTGCTGATAGCTTCTTAGATGAGCATTTGTTCATTGTATCTATTAGAACCCCATGGTTTGCAGATATAGCCAATTATTTAGCAACTGGAAAGCTACCTAACCATCTCTCCCCACCTGAGAATCGTAGGATCATAGTTCAAAGTTCCAATTATTCTTGGGTAGATAATGATCTCTTTCGTACTGGTCCTGATCTTATTATTAGACGATGCGTACGAGAGGATGAGATGGCAGAGATCCTTCATTCATGTCATGGTGGACCTAGCGGTGGGCATTTTTCTGATAAAAGGACAGCGTACAAAGTATTGCACTCTGGGTGTTATTGGCCAAGCATCTTCAAAGATGCTGCCAAATATGTCAAAGGATGTGACAGTTGCCAAAGAATGGGTACACCTACACCATCTAATGAGATGCCTTTGCAACCCCAAGTTATGATAGAGCCATTTGAAAAATGGGATCTAGATTTCGTTGGACCAATTTCCCCTATGTCTCGCAAGAAGAAGTACATCCTAGTCTATACAGATTATGTCACCAAATGGGTAGAAGCTAAAGCTTTATTCTGAGCCATGGAGAAATATATGGTGGAATTCATTTATGAAGAAATATTTACCCAATTCGGTGTACCTAGGGAGATTGTAACCGATCAAGGATCTCAGTTTACCTCCAAATTAATGAAAGAGATTAATGACAAATATGGGATTAGAAATTGTAAATCGTCACCATATCACCCACGAGCCAATGGTCAGGTAGAATCCACCAACAAAGTATTAGAAGCTATCTTGACTAAGACTATCCAGTTACACCACAAAGACTGGGCAGACAGGCTTCCAGAAGCTCTGTGGGCTTATAGAATAACTTGGAGGAACACCACTGGTCACACACCTTATGAACTCGTTTATGGTAAACAAGTTCTTCTACCCATTGAATTTCAAGTCAAAACCTTTCGTATGGCTGCGCAATTAGGGATGAACTTAGAAGAAGCATAGAGTCAACGAATCCTACAGATAAATGAATTAGACAAGATTAGGCAAGATGTTATTCAACGTACAATTTTAATACAAAATCAACGCAAAAAGTGGCATGATAGATACATTAAACAAAAACAATTCAAAACTAGAGACTGGGCACTACTTTTTTATTCAAGATACAAAAATTTTAAAGGTAAATTAACTACTCGTTGGATGGGTCCATATGAAATTGTCACAGCCTTTGATAATGGATCCGTTAAAATTAAGACAATTAATGATTCACAAATATCTTTTGTTGTAAATGGTCATAGACTTAGACTTTATCATCAACCAATATCTAAACAAGATTTTGTGCAGAATGCCTTGCAACAGGAAGAAATGGAACTAGTAGAAGAGGAAGTCATTCCTCCTCCTAATCCTTGAATCATTTTGGGTTATCTTCTTTTGTATATATGTAAATATGATTTTGATTTTCAATAATAATGAGCCGTTTCTAATAACTGATTACATTCTTTTTTTTACAGGAAATCTATTATGATCAGTTTGTAAAATATTGTCAATAAAACGGGAAGACTCTTTTTCCTTTCGTTAATTTGAAAATTTTACATAACTTGTTTTTTACATATGCTTTTGTTTTAATAAAATGTGAATAATCTCACAAGTGGTTTTGCAACTTAATCACAAGAACCTTGTCTTTGTAATCAGCTCATGTGATATTATGCAAAAAGGGAAGTGCTCTAAAAAGAAATACTTATAGTTCTCCCTCTCTTTCGGTTACTGCTAAAATTGAAAATTTATAGTGAGAGGACAAAGCATTCGTGATATCATTGATAACCACTTTCTTTTATGATTATGTATATGGTATTTGATTAAGACATGCGCACTTCTGATTTATCATTAGAACAGTTGTTTAAAAGACCTACTTCAATTATTATGATCTCCACAAAACTCTATCTTACACCTATGGACTGCTAGTTCATCCTGGACTCAATATCAAAACTTGTCTCTAAAGGACCTTTAAAAAGGTAGCCTAAAAGTGGGTGATATTTTCTATTTTGTGGGGAACATCACTGACCTTTTATGAAGAAGATAGACTGTGAAGTCAAAGAACAGCTTTAGGTTATTATCTTTTGGCATGATCTATAATTTAGGCCATTATAAATAAAGTTACTCATAAGGTTTGTGCTAAAAAATTGAATTATGTGTTTAACAGACTTAGCACACTCTAGTGCCAAACGACTTCCTTACAAAAAATTTTATATATATATCATTATACGAAGCAAACCCATCGGGGTACTGAACAGGCTCGCTGGAAGCGGGTCCATGCTAAGTAAAATATTAAACAAGGAAGCTCAGTCAATGCAAGTAAACCCGTTGGGGTACTGAACAGGCTCACTGGCAGCGGGGCTATGCTTGCATGGTACCAAGATAAACCCGCTGGGGTACTGAACAGGCCTGCTGGTAGCGGGTCAATATTGGGTAAAAGAGGTTTGGTTAATGCATTGCTATTCACATAACTCGTAAAAAAACCTGAGTATACAAATACATGTTTAGGCCAATTATGTATACTGTCATTAGGTAATGGCTATAAGTTGGACTTGGACCCTGTCATCTAATTCAAACAATACCTAGGATATGATTATCCAAGAAATGGGACCCATAATTATAGTAGATCTCACAAATTTTATGGTGAACCTTATTTATATTATTTGGATGACAAGAGATCTTTACAATGAGTCATGGACGACTAGTTTTCCTATGGCATTTTTCACATCTCTTATACTATTATTCTTCATATGGTCTTTTAAGAACTGTTGTATTCTTTTTTATGAATGTACATATCTGAATCATCTACATTTATTAGTTAATATTTCATTTCCTTATGAAAATTATCACAGTATTTTAAAAGCTATCTATAAGACTTTCAATTGAAAATTTTTAATTTTAATCGTTTCCTCTTTGATGGCTTAAGGACACGCCATATTTTTGGTTTGGGGGGAAGATTAGAACCATTTTTACTCTCTAAATATTTATGAAAATTTTATTTATATTTGATTCAATGACAGGTGTTTTCAGGTTAATGCAAAAGCAAAAGAAAATTGATATAATCAAGAACAAAAAGAGGAACGCAACTAAAAGATATAGAAAAGCAAAGTTTACAGCATCTTTTGTGCACTAACAGCTTCATAAATTCTCTGCAAAATCAGCTTTGGTTAGCATAAACAATAAGATCTTGTATAAACAAAAGTATGTACGAAGGATTGAATGACGGGTTGAATGCCGATCCGAATGAGGTAAATAAACAACGTTCTGAATGGAGTGCTAAATGAAACCATAGCCTATAACAGCTTTATTTAATATGCCAAGATGTCCAAATTTGAATATTATTGATAATTTTTTGGCTAATTATGACAGGGATCAATAAAATGTCGATTTCACACATGGCTTCATTCTCTCACCCATCTCGCCTCCGTTAAACGAATGGATTATGCATCATTGTGAATCATTACATGACTTACATTTTTTCTTACTTATCTTGTTGTACGACCTGCCACCATATCAATCGAATCACGATCTGTCACGTGTAATCTATTTTCATTACGTGAATTACATTCAACCTATCCAAAGCTCGACTTTGGACATGGTTGAATATTTTCTCAACCACACGTATTCACTGGATTCATGCACCTCTACGATGGCACTTAACTTAAGATCTTCGAATGATAGGTGCAATCTTTCAAGCATGCTAAGCCCTCATCCACTATCATTCAAAAAATCAAATGGACCTTAGTTTAAACTGGTGATTGCGTGAATTCCACCTCAGTCTATTTGCTCTCCATCTTTTGTTGAGCCACGTCCTCTGCAAATTCTTGCACCTCTTGTATCCATTCACATTCCCCCGTCCTCTGTCAACGATGTCAATTCGTTATGAGCCTGGTGCCTACCAGGACCTCCTTCGCATTTCTGAGTTTAAAGCCTGCCATGAAGTGTTTTTGTGAGCAGGTTGGGGACCATTTATCCGCCTTCTCCAAGGCCAAAACCACAAGATTTCATTACTGTTCGCTAAAGGTTTTGATGGAAAGACGGCCAAGGTTGGTCATCTTGTTTTCTCCGTGACAGAAGAGTCAATATCATTAGCTACCAAGCTCCCGAGGGAAGGTGCCCGATGGCATAAGCACCTCTTCCTTCCACGGAAGGATCATGAATTTCCCCTGAAGACTGATTTTCAACACGTTGCTAGTACCAAAGGTTTTCACAAAGAATGGATCAAGCCAGAGTACTTAGATCTTCTGACCATTATCATCCACTTAATCACTTGCTAGGGTAAGTTCACTGTCTTTAAAGCTTGACATTTCATATTGTTAGCGCATTTTGTTAACGATCAGACACTCAACTTCCCATTTTATTTCCTGAAAATTTTGGAGAAGATGTCTATCCAAGTTAGGAAGAATACTGTTAATCCCTCTGGTAGCTTGTATCACCATTGTCTTATTAAGCTTCTGATCATCCATCAGTTAGAAAAGAGAGGACAAACCTGGGATCATTTTGTTTTTGAGATACTGAACCCTCATTTATCTACTGTCAAACCTTCCTCTTCCCAAGAACATCATCATACCCAAGCAGAACCAAACGCTAAACGTGTACGATTTGATGAGGATCCCTTAGGTGATATGCATTCTATCCACTCATCACCTTCTCCTGAACTTACCCTTGGTGACCCTACTTTGGAACCTCCACTCTTTTCAGAACCCACTAAATCCACGAGAATGAATTGTGATCAGTTCGTCAACCAGTCTATCATTCATACTGTCGTTCAGCCATCACGTTCAAATGTCTAGTCAGACAACCATACCCTTGAATCACCCCTTCTCACGCTGACCAACGTATCTGCTCGAATAAGTGAAGCCTCTGCTGCTGAAAGTCCTCCTGCACACAACCAAGATAAAATTCTTGAAGAACATACTGTTGAGCGTGAAACATTTTCAAAAGAGTTGAGTCCCCTAAAGAACCCTGAACATCATAAAGAACAACTCATTCTATCTCAATAGGAGATGGATAAGTTGATCCAAGTAATAGCACGGTTGACAGATCAAAATCAAAGCTATGTGGAGACAATTTCTGAGCTTCATGAAGAAAACAAGGCACTGCATACACAAGTAAAAGACATTGAATGCTTGGTTAATGCCAAAACAACATCCCATACTGCCTTTTGGATGAGGTATAATTCCTTAAAGAACCAATTCAAGAAGCTCCAGGCCAAATCTATATATTCATCATCCCAGTCGAAGGCAGCTGCTGCCGCAGCTCAGCCTTCTTCCTGTTTTCTCTCTGTTTTGCTCAGTGGGACTTGGCATATCTCCGGTTTGGGGGAATGTTGGTGTCCATTTTGTCACTATTTTTTATCATCAAATCTATTCTGAATGGCATTAATTTCATTATTTTTGATATAATAAGTTATCCTTTTCTTCAGCCCATCAAATAGACCAAGTATGCATGTATTCGTTTATCATATGAATTTTGGTCAAATCTCGTTATATTATGATTTATCAAGTGACATTTCCAGTCATGCATGGCATTTAGTTTTGATCTACAGGCTACGGTTTTTCAAACAACCCTTCATTCAGACTACGTGTTTATATTGCTTAAGCTCATCCGCGTCCAACTTGCATTCAGCCTTGCATTCAGCCCGTGAAATCCACGGTTGGCATGTTTCAGGCCATTAAAGATAAGATCAGGCACGTGGGTTTTGTTTGCCACGCAAGGGTCATGGTTAATGAGCTCTCGTTCTGGAAGATTTGTCCCTAGACCTGCTAAACTTGACAGCACACCATGCTTCCACGTCAACACTCTACACACCATCTCTATCGTTCGTTCAGCCTGGAATCACACACGCCCATTCACGTCGGTCTCCCGAAGACTTCGCCCATCCACGCTTAGCCAGCCAACACAACGCTTCGCCCACGTCAATGCTCCAGCAACCCTCTCCTCCGTTCATTCAGTTCGCCAATGCACTACCTCTCTTCCCACGTCAAAGGAAGATCGACGCTGCAACTACCTCGTGAAGGAATCGACCCCGTGAAGCCTAGTGTATGCTCCCTGTGCTGTCATGCATCACTTAAAGTAGGCGGTTATAGCCTTAAATGCCTCTGTTATTAGAGAGGTCGACTCTGTCAACCCTCTCATCCATTGTAAATGTATAAATAGACGCTTGTATAGAGACACAGAGTTAGAAGTCAAGTTAGAAGTTAGTCTGTAGACAGAGACAGAGTTAGAGTTAGAGATTTTCAAGAGCAGATAGCAGACATTTTTGTAATTTTATCAAGTTAATGGAAGTTCCAGTTTGTTGATGTTCTGAGTAGCTAAACCAATTTCATTTTCCATCTCTGATTGCTAGGAAGGGCCCCTCATCAACCGGAGGTTTTGTCTTTGTTTTCTGCATTTTCTTTTCTCCAAATAGTTAGTTTATTTTCTTGTATATGTAATTAATTTCGTTTCCTATACATGATATTTCTTTCTCTTCTGTAATTTATATTGTGCTGCTAACATAGTTTGTGTTTACAGAATTAGCAAATGGTCGACCAACAGTATAGTTTTGATAGTTTCATTTCAGTCTTTTATAATTAGATAGTTTGTTTTATAATCCTCTGCAATTAGATATGACTTAGTTAGTTGTTGTTTCCAGCTTAGTTCTGATTAGAATTAGTTTAATTAGCCTCTCTTCTGTAGCTGTAGGTTAATTCTCTTCTCTCATCTCAATCTTGCTTTAGTATAGAATAGGAATAGCTTATCTCTCAAACAATGATTAGAATAGGTTGCTTTCTATTATCTTAGCTTCTCAACAAGTCTTCTCACTGATTTCTCTGTATTGTAGGTTCATCTGCATTCGCCAGCTGACGTTAAGATCATCAAAACTACTCTTTTCCTTAGTTTAATTTGTTTTTCCTCCATTCGAACTATCATTCTGACCGTCATTCGGACTGTTGTTCGAACTGTCATTCAGATTTTTGTTCATATTTTCACTCTTTCTGCACTGTTTTATGCTTATTTCAAATTCAGTTTCTTAGTTTTCTTAACTGTAATCTTTCCTGCTCTTAATCAGTATTCTTAATCGTAATTAGGCCCTTGCTTTACATTCCATAAAGTTTTAATTAAAGTTTTGTTATCATTCTTAGTTTGCTTTAACTATCTTTTCAATTATGTCTTTCATATTTAATTTGCTAATATGTTTATGTTTTAGAACTTATCAGTCTTATTCCTAGTCTAGTTCATTACATGCTCTTAAGACTTAGTTAGAGTAGAGTTAATAATTTCATTCTTCAAATATTCTAGTTTTGATAGTTTCCTTCATTAAGATTAGGATCCGTTTCTTATTTAGATAAATAATGAAGATGTTCATGGAATAGGATTTGGATTCAAAAATTAATGTCTTTATCAAGTTTTCTACTTGCTTCCAAATCGAGTTTATAAGTAAATATCTTCATCAAGTTTTCTACTTGCTTCTAGTTTTCATTAGTATCATATTATTCTGCACATGGACAGTAGATAGATCAGGATGTTTAAAGTTAACTGTAATTGGTCTCTTTGCAGTTTACATCTCTTTGTTGAAGTTAGATTAGATTTACTTCCATTTTGTTTTGCTATTACATTTGAAAGACATTATGATGCATTCACTCCAGTTCCTGTTACATGGGAATAGATGTTTTTCTTGGATTAGTTGTTGAAATTATTTAATAGTTTGTAATTTGCTTTGATTAGCTTAGCTTTCTAACTATGTAATTTATTATCAAATTAATCAATTTCATAGATAGGTCTCTAATTTATTTATTTACAGTTGTTTTATAATTCCTAGGATAGAATCTGAAATTGTATAGTTTCCATTTTCATAGTTCATAGTTTGCTTTTCAATCAGTTTCCATTATTCAATTATAAGATAGAGTAGTATGGTTTGATACTATTCTAGCGTATTTGCTTAACTAAGTTTGATTTAGTTCTTTTTATTATTTTTCTGAAGTTTGACTCATTTTTTTCATTTTGAAAGATCTTTCGATCTTTACTTTATTAAATATTTTTAAGGTCTGACAAGCCGAAATCTTAGGTTCTATTCTACCTTAGCATATACTTTGCCTCAACTCTAAGATTACCAAACCCAGTCGATAATTAAATATTAGGTGTTTTCTTTGAGATAGCTCACACACCCAACACCCCTCCTTTCTGAAGTTCGTAAAACATGTGAGATTGGACTCGTCCAAAGGACGAGCTGCACTGAGCATCTGTTATCCTCCTCAAGATCATTAATAAACAAAGAGGTACTCGTCAATCATGATGGGGAATAAGAAAAGAGTATGTATCTACCTATATTAATGGTAGCTTGTAGTCGCCGTTTAACATGGCACCTATCTATATCCTATTCAAACAATTGGATAATCAACTTGTCCTTGAGTCATGCCAATTCTATGAGTTGTGTTTTTCCTCTGGGTCATCCAAAGAATACTGCAGTCATGTGTTATGTTATGCATTGGTCTCCACCTTGTTGATTCAAAGCTTCCAAGCCATTTTTCGTGTCGTTAAATTTTCAAGGGAGGTCTATCATTTGAGTAAAATTTTGCAGTCATCTCATTTTATTTTGAGTCAATTACTCCTGAGTAAGCTAAAGTCATTCCTATGTTCGATCTGCTCTAGAAAAATATTTGATCCTATTTTGTGTCGATGATGAGGGAATCACCATGGCTCTCATTCAACGGGTCTATCCTTGTCGACTACAATACATCATCCAAGGATCAAACCTTGAAACTAGTCAAGTACCTTGAGCTTACATGCGTTAATGGCAGGCTACCTCGCTTTCAACAATAAGTTTACATAATTGACTTATGATTTAAATATTCCACTGAATGTTTGACCTCAACTCTTTGAATCACATTCGATGGGATGTACTATGATACCTTAGGAATCATTAACACCAATGGTGATTTCCCTCGCACTTGTTAATGGTTTACATAATTTACCAGTAATCAAGTGGTTCATGCCATGTTTGACTTCAACACATTGTAATCACATGGTTAGATTCGTATCATTGCGGGTTCAGGACCCTAGGATCCTTTTCTTATGCATTTTACCCAGGTTGCGATGGATATTTTCTGAGTCATATTGCACAGATCCACTCTTGTATTGGTCGTGGCTATGTAATTATCTCATCATGGATCTACGCTTGTATCTTAGTAGCCATGATTGTGTCCAGTGAGTCAGTACCAACATGGATCTGTAGTGTATTGGTCGGCAGCCATGTTATGAGTTATTTGGGACACATATCTCGTAGTCTATTGTACTGTAAATCCCTTGTTCAACATTTCAACCGACGGTTTTTGCCTCAATTTCCATCTATCAAAGCATTTCACCTATCTCATTCCTCTAGCTTCATACTTTGGGGGAAAATCTGTTACACTGAAATATTGTCATCACTATGATAATGAGGTATGTATCCTTGGGTTAACCATTATCCCTAAAGTGTTAAATTCCAAATGACCTGGGAAGAAGTTTTGCCTTTCAATTTCCTAGTTTTGGGGCACTGACACACCTTGCCTATTTACAACATGCGTCAGACATTTGATGACACACTTTGCACATTGACAAAGTGCGTCGTTGACCCTTGTTGTATTCATTTAGCATGCATCAACCCTTAGTGACACATGTTTCTCTTTGACAGAGTGCATCGCTACTTGTTAAAAGGCAAGAAAGAGAAGTTTTGAGAGTCTTCTAGAATGAAGCTCTCGTGGAGGCTTATCCCTACAAATCTGCATAGGTGGAAGTTGAACCCCTAGGATTTTGGGATGATCCCTTAACCTTCTCCATGAGATTCTCAACCCCTTAATATATCCTCTTTGGCATTTAAATGCAAGCTTACCTTCATGGGATGAGGGAGGAAGAAGAGAGAATCCAAATGCTGCTAAAATTTCCTTAGAGCTAAATTCCCTTTCTCTATTAGAAACAAGGTTGGATCTTTGAGGCAAAAGGCTAGTTGGAAGAAGTTGCGACTTCAAGGTATGGTTGTAATATCTCCCTCTGTACTTGCTTTGATACAGTAATATATACTCTTTCCATAAAGATTCTTTGTGTTAAATATTTAGAACTAGTTTCCTTGACCACTTGTTTAGATTAATCAATACTGCATGTTATTATTGTTGTGTTTCTACTTGTTCGTTGTATGTTGTTTCGTAGATGAAGATCGAAGACTACATCAAACGAGGAGACACCACTGCAGTTGCAAGGTAAGAAATCCCTTTGCAACCCTTATAATCTGATTAATATAGGAAAGTTTATATGTTATTTTATTTTGTGTTCTAGATCTACATCATTTAGACTATAGAGCTTTGTCCTTGTCTACATAAATGAAGTGTCTTGAAACAGGATATACTAGAACTTATGGAAGTAATAAATCTACAAATACAGAGTAGGACTTAATATTAATACAACTTATGTTTGGTTGTCCATCTATGTCCTTTCAGTCTCCATAAAATAAATTATGATGGGTACCATTAGGTAGTTTCTTGGTACTTAGTGACAAGATCCTTGGCATTTAGATTTGTGCTTGGAAAACTCCTTGGCACTTGGGTAAATGTTGAAAATATTTGATGCTTTTGTTTGCATTGGCATATTGTTTGTATTTCTAATTCCTGAAATATATCATGCCACAGATTCAAGAAGTCGGACCAAAGGTGACCTTAGTAGTCCGCACTGCAACATCTGTTGCAAACTATGATTATATTATGGATTAGGAATTTCATACTAATGGCCTTACCTGACTTAAGGTATGAAACTTTAAAATATTTCCTTGAAGAAAGAATTTAGCAAGTTGTTTTTACTCAAGGGTAGGTTAGAACATAAAAGGAAAAACTTTTGACCATTTTATTTGTCACACAAGTTGGACTAAGTGGGATCTTGATGATCAAAGGTACAAAATAAGAGAATGTTGACCAGATTAACTCAAAGGATGGTGTTCATGGAACTTTTCTTGCCGAGAATATAATTGGTGTCATCCATGACCATTATGTCACTTTTTACCTAGACATGGCTATTATGTAATCTCTCTTGAGCAACCATTGATTCAAAGAGATTTTCTTAATGCTTTGTTTTGTGCACTGCTTGTAATTATGACTCCACTATAGAGGCTTGGTGAAGCAAATTGATGGTTCTATATGTAACTATCTGTATGGGGATGAAATTTTATCCATGAGATGATCATGTAATTCACTTTATTTTATTATAATATGAAAATTTAAATGCAGGTTCAATTATGCCCTGACAACTTCTCCAATTTTTAGTGACAACATAATTGGATTTCCAGAGGAATATAATTTTCTTTGGACTCTGAAGTATGTTCTTTCTAAAGTGATGCAATAATAAAGCTACATCACCCATCATTTTGTTGTTGTTTGTTACAATTTATTACCCTTTATACCATTTTCTAAGCATTTGAAATACAAGAAAATTTTGATTGTGGAGTCCTATTGTATTTGGGAAAGTAGAAAACTCAATATGTTATTTTGTCTAATGCCTTTGATACTATACTTTTATTCCATTGTGTTCTACCACGATAAGTAATCCCAGCCATGGTTAAGTCTTTCTGGCCATTTTGGTGGGTACTCCAGTACACACTCAACAATGTCAATTGTTGGTTGCATGAGTGTTAATATAGTAGCCTTATAAAAAAGTTCTTTTGTTTGAGTGAAATAGACATATTGGGGGCACACATTCACTAGAATTTATCTTAATGAGAAGTGGTTTAAAAGATCTCAATTGTTGTTCTCTAGTAAAAGGAAAGCTACAAGATATATGTTTTTCCCATGCCAAGCATGATGGAGTAAAAGAACAATAGACATTGGTACAAGCTATTTATCTGCATTAACAGAAAATTACTAGAATAACATCTTAAGGAACTCTGTGTATGACCAGTATTCAAACATATTAAAAAAATAGCAACCAACTTTCTCGAGTTAATGGAAACAAAAATAAAACATAGCACAAATAAAGCAAGTAGTAATAATGGTGTAGTCCTTGGCAATCACCCATTTGCTAGCTTGTCGCAAATCTGTATCGTGGATGTCCACCTAAACCATCCTTTAGAGGCATATAGATGAGTAGTAGCTGGAAACCAACTACCTTGATATTCTAGTCACTGGAATTAAAAAAATGAGGTAAATCCAAATTATTTGGTATATTTTTGCTTAGGATATGTTAAGAGACTAATCAAGCATTGTAGGAATATTTTGGGGAACCTCTTTAGCTTTTTATACCTCAGGGTCATTATGCAAGTTTGATGCTCAAATCCTCTATCAGAAATGTATTGTAATTTGTAATTAATACAATAAATTGCTAAAAATTTCTAACATAGTTCCTCTATATAAATCCAAAAGAGTTGCTTCAAGGTCTTGTAGCAGTAAGTTGTATTATTGATAACATTTTCAAACTATGGTGAAGAAATATGTCTATCAAACATTGATGAAAGTGTTGTACTTGACATGGTATGTTGCTAAGAATTTATAGTGTAGTGTCTTTGTGCAAATATGAGAGTTGTTTTTAGACCTTGTAGTAGTAAGTTCAACAAGTGGGTCAAGCATTGAAAAATATGCCCTTCATACAACACTTATTTGTATTTCTTGCATTTGCAGTCCTTTGTATAGAAAATCATATCTCCGAACAATCTTTGTGAGTAGTTTGACAAGATAGATACATATCGTATGCATGTAATATCTCTTATTACTACTACCTTCTTGACTAGATGGGATGTACAAGGAATTACTCTTCGTATTGAAATCTCTATATCTTTAATGTCTCATTAGGGAGCTCTATACTACATGAAATGAGGAATATATATTGATTCAATATATTGGGTTGTAGCTATAAACCATTTTTTGTTTTTAGTTGAAATACCTACACCCTCACAAAGCGCAAAATTTTATAAGTGATCTTGTGATGTGTGTTAACCCCATGTTAAAGCAAAGACCATCATTTGGTCTCATTTGAAATCTTTGTTGTTCCATCAACAACCTCACTTGAGAAGAATGATGTTGTCTCTATCACTGCATCCCATCGCTAACATGATTCACTATTGGACTAAGCATCTTCCTCATATTTTTGTTTACCACTTTGGATTTAAATTCCACAGGCTATTGACATTCATCAAACCTAGTTTGGCAAATGAGAAACAATAAAAAGAAAAGAAACAATTGTGCTAATATTATTGCATATGTAACATAATCCAACTTTCTTGTTTCAAGACAATGAAATTATGGAATCTAGATTCCATTTAGTTGTGGTGGAATCTCTATACCTAGCTCCCTTAATGGTTGCTCCATCAAACTATTGTCTCAATTTGGTAGGTAGAATTCTACCAAACCCTCCTAAACAACATTTCAACTCTATAATGCCATCACCCTTGTGCATCCTTATGTTGAAGGCATGATTCAATTGGATTCACCTTAACAGTCTATCAAATTGACCATTCCAACTGTTGTACTCTTTGTAGCTATTAAAAATAGGTAGTCTAAATCAAGTTGATCAAATTGATCTCTTAACGTTTTCATATTTTGTTTCACAAACTATGGGGGATAAGTTTAAACTAATAAGTCCTGCCAAACTATCTCATGAAATGAAAACTAAAATGTATTTTTAGTTCTTGGAATGATTTTTGGTCCTACGTGGGCAAGACCATACCATCATTAAAATTGTAAACAACATAAATATTCCAACATTTAAGGCTTTTTTTGGGTCTAATTCAAGTTTTCCCAATAATGTTATTGTCAACATGTCTTAATGTCTCTGATTATGCTCTTCGTTGCTCAAAATGATAAATTATAGTTTCCTTGTAGAAAGCATAGTTATTAGAATCATATTATTTTGAGCCAAAACTAGTGTGACTGAATTGGTCCAATCAGTTGGTCTGACCTCAAACTATTGGTTCCATATGACCTTGCTCCACATGCCAATAATACATAAAAACACATACAAAAAAGGAAGAAAATAAGGGTTTAGACCCTTCCTTAACCATAACATATCTCTATTTAAAGATGCCTACCACTTTTTGCCTCACTTTCTCATTGAGCAGATATTGGCATACGAAGAATTTGGACTTATGGGAAAGAGAGCATATTTGAAGTGAATTTGGAGTGGGTTGATTTTGGTGGATAATTTACGTACTTCATTGATCTACAAATTTTCTTAAGCTTGGAGGAGAGTTGACAACAGACTCTTCTGCCCATTTGAAGGTATGTAAAAGTTTTCTAATCGTCAATATATTAGGCTGTAAATTTGTTGATATGCTCTTTAGGATAGAATTGAGGGTTGTTTTTTAATTGCAGGTTTATTTTTACTGTTAGGAACATTCTCGTGGCTTCCATATTTTTATATTTTTACTGTTATTTTTGTATTTTTTTTCCTGTCAAAAATATTATGGGTTGCAATTTATATCATTCTGCATATCCAAGAATTAACAACTATTTGTATGCAATCAAATCTTATAGGCTATGAAAGAGCTATTTTCACCAAAAAATACACAAAGGAGATGTTTATTTCATTACTAAAAGCAAATCAAGTTTACAAAATAAGGCTAATGGAGGTTCTCATACGCATAAGAACCATAGCATTAGAGGCACCAAAATAAATATAACAAGAAAAAATACACATATCATAGAACTATAACTATGTCCATCAAAAACGTTTAATGGAATACAACTTGATACCAAATCATTTATCCCCCCACCTAGTGTTGACATTGTCCCATACAGTAGATCATTGGACATCCTATCAATATTTTTATGATGATTTATCATGAAGGAATCAAATTGGGAAGCAATAATTCTAGATTCCCTATGAAGCAGTTTTAAATGTTCATTTCTGACTTGATATGTGCCTTTCATTTGGTTGCATACAAGTTCGGATTTCATGAAGACACCTCTGTCATTGGCACCATGCTTTAGCGTTGTTTGTATCCCTTCAATGAGAGCAATATAATAAGCTTCATTATTTGTAGCCCTTCCACATACATCCCCTTTTTTCTGGAACACCTGATTTGTAGCATTATTATACAGAACATAAGTAGTGGTTGCTTTTCCTGGGTTGGGAATACAAGACACTTCAATGCATGGTGTCCATTTTTCAACCATTATGAATGTTTCCAATGTGCTACAAAAACAAAAACAAAAGAAACTTTTATACAAATATATAAGCAGATAAACAGATTAAATAAAGCGATGCATTTATTGAGCACTAATGAACATATGTAAAAAAAGGACCTCTATTATCTAGCATATCAAATAGTGCGAGTGTTGTCCCTAAGTTTTGCACCCATACTGTTGTAGGGCAAAGCTAGGGCACTTGAAGAAAATGGTTGAGGGAATTTGGTTTTATCTCTGAGTGGTTGAATCAATGTTAAGCCATTGAAGTTCTATGTGTGATATTTGGATAATATATATAACATAAATGAGCTATGAACTCAAAGGATTCTAACTATGAACCACATATGTATCTAGACAACAAGATAAACTAAGAAGTAAACACATGAGAAAATAAGCTATAGGTTTCATGCATTCACAATTTTTCTATCTTACAACAGTGTTGCATTTAGAAAAACTAAGTGAAAACGGAGTAAAATTACAAGCAATAAACATCTACATTGTACATGTTATTAGTTCCACAATTATTAATTATGAATCACATTTAAAACTCTGTAATAAAAATAGATAATGAGCAATAAGCAGGCAAGATGGCACAATAAGTTCACAATCCATATAATTTCACATATTCATAGAAGGCTATAAATAAGCTTACAAAATAAAAGGACCTCCACTGACTTCCAAAAACCAAACCCCTCTCTACTTCCTGGAGGAAGAACCCCTTCTCCTTCATTTTTTCAAAGTTTTATAGCAAATTACATAATCATCAAGATCCAAAACAAATGGATCTTAAAAATTCCTCTTCCATGTTTAATTTGTTGATTCAAATTAAAATATCTCATCCCAAATCGAATTGTTGAGGTGTCCTTTCAATTGCTTGACCCAACATATTTTTAGGAAACTGAATCTGGTGAAATCCTAAAAAATAGGCTTCAAAACGCCACCCATAGCTCCCAAATAGTGACACCCGTGTAAAAAATGAGAGAGCTTTTTCTAATTTGTCATGTTCCTAAAGTGGGTTTTTAACCATTTCAAATGATTCCTTAATATAGTTTGGTGTAAATATGTTCCCAAATATTATGACTAAAACAATCACCTACAGGAAGTTTGGTAGCGCAATTCTCCAACAGTTTGGTAGCGCAGTTGTTAAACCATTGTGTAGCTTATCTTCGAAATTGTTCTGCGGCGCAACTTTCTTAATGCGAATCCAACTCCAAATGCAAAGGCTTAAACCCAAGAACAATACCTGCAAGACTAACAACAAAGAAAACTCTATGCAAACTTTGTGACAGCTCAACATACTTTACTAACTAATAATCAAATTGAAAATAGAAAACACATAAAGCGAGCAGAAAACCACACAACAGAACATCAAGGGTATATACTTGTATTTGGTAAAAAATCTTAAGGCATTCTTAGGATAATCTTGAATTTTAAGGTCTCAATTTGAAAAATGTAGACAATCCTAGGTGCATACCCAGGTACTAACAGCGAGTGTGAGTCATGTAGTAAAACACAACTATTACTATCTATATTAGAGTTATCCATTCTCCCTCTGTAAGTGTTGCAACAAAAGAATTTATTTTCATACCAAGAGATGTTAGTTTATGAGAACATGCATTCTAGGACCAAAAAACAAGTTCATAAAAGGATAATATAAAACATCACCGTTGAAAGAAAATAAAAAAGAATTCATAATTGAATAAGAAATAGATTTAATAATGGGAAAGGAATCCCCTCAAAAGTTTCAACAATAAAAACAAGTATATTAAACTCTATATGAAGCCTATACCAAAATGCATAAGAATAGATGCTCTTTATGATAGCAAACAAAAGTAATCCACTTGCTATCTAACTAAGGCTGCCAAATAATAACATCCTTTTTGCTTGCATTGGAAAACAATATAGGAAATAAACTGAGAATGATTTTTGGTATCTCATAATTGACATTCTAATTCAGATGATAGACATTTTCAGAGTGTTATAATCCCATCCATTACTTGCATTTCTCCTTTGCGTGTATTGCTTGGGGATAAAATACACTAGAGATATTAGGTTGTATCAAGAGAAAAGAAAATATGTTTGATGTCCTTCTCTGCATTAAAACATAGTATAAAGTCTATAAAACATTGTATGGCAAAGTGATGTTGCTCCATGGTAGATATCTTGTTGCAAACACAACCCCCACCATCCACAAATTGAAACAATTTAATGCATAGGATTTTGGGTGTTGTTGTCAATTAGGTCTCGCCTGTGGTTGTGGGATGAAGTATTAGACTCCCCAGCCCGGATCTATTCCCATAAGTGACATGTTAAGCTCATAATTAGTACAATGTTGTAATGGCTTTGAGCCCTATTGCTGACCTAGCCTTCTGCACTAAAGAATCTAGGGTTTACCCTAGGTAACATCGTCAAAATGAGGGGAAGTGCCCAGAATTTTGGGTGATGTTATGCTTCTTGGACCTTTAATTCCAAAAATATATTGTAATCCTACAAGTCCTTATTCACTAAAAATACAAAATCCTAGAGTCAAATAGCAACAACTAGTCAATGTACCACAATCATTGTGAATGTGTATTTAAAGACAAGTCATAATGCATGTTGCTAACAAAAAAAGATGCAAGAACTGGTAACCCTAACATGCCAATTCAGATATTTGTAATCTTACATTAAAAATATTCAACATGTTTTTATGGAAAGTTAATGAGCAGAACCTTTCGTTAGGGCATTTCATGCAAACCTTGAACTGTTAAATTTAACTTTACATTATCGCACTAATATTTATACTCTACATGTTGTCATTTTCATGAACGAGTGTAGATACATTTTGACAATGTGTGTGTAAGACACGTCATGTCTTGTCCTTATTTCTTGACACACTCAAAATTGAAGTTCAAGGCCGATAAATATTCTATGGTGTATTCGAGGAATTGTGAAAGATTCAAAAATTTAGATCCACATCTAGATGCTAAATTAATAGAACCTTGTGTTTTATTAAATTATTTTCTACCAACTTAAGCTGAAAAATTACACAAGACATGTAACTCTAGTTCCACCTTCCATGTCCTACTAGGTAATGTTGAAAAATGAAGCTTAATAAGATATAGATCTAGATGTTACACTAGCAGAAAAGTGTCCTTCATATTCTATCAAATTTAACTGGGAAACTACAGTCTAGGACATGTATAAGGTTGGTAACATATGGTTCTAGTTTGTCATTTTGGACATTACACATACATTTGAGCGCTAACCATTAAGGTCTGCACATGGCACAAAAGCGCGCTCTGAGCGCTTTCCACCAAACTGTGGTGCAGTGATAGTTCAGCCCAGGCTCTCTGACAAAAAGGTGCTCATGAGGGATTTCCACCAAACTGTGGTGCTGGATAAGGTAAGTACGCCGAATATAGTTTTATTCATAGAGAGGTACGTTAGATTTAGGTTTAAATTTTAAATTAACAGATGGAGAAACGTATGTAAATGGGTAAATGGATGCCTTCATTTAAATCCATCGCCAGAATAGTACAAGACTAAGCGGGCTCATTCAAACTCTAATGCAGGTGAACCCCATGTTTAAGCTACAATAACATCACGAGCTATGGAGAAGCTATTCTTGCTGCATGTGCGAAGGCTAAGTGACTCTCTTTTCATGCCAATCAAAAAATTTAATACCTATATGAAACTATATAGCTTGCAATGTAAGTGTTAGTAATTACACAGTCCTGCCCTCTACACTGCTCTCTATTGTTTTGTTCACCAAACAATTCCAACAAGTTGTGAGCTCCTTTCATCGTACGCCGCTGGGCCCAAGTTTAGGAGTGCTTCTAAGAGTTTACCTTTGGTTTAGGGTTTGGTTGCGATGTTGGATTTCGAGAGGGAGGAAGGAACATAACGGAAACAGAGGAAAGGGACAAGACGGAGAGATGGATTAGATTTAACAAAGATGAATTCATGGTTGTTTTCTCTTTTCTTCGCAGTTTAGTGGTTTTATGCCCTTTGAGGAATTCATGGTTTGTTCCTCTCTTCGTAGTTTGGTGGTTTTATGATTGAAATGTATCCATTTTCAACATGATAGTTTGGTGGTTTTATGATTGAAATGTATCCATTTTCAACGGCATCATGTAGAATGAAGATGTTGCCTTGTATGAGCGCATTTTCGTGTGGCGGAATGGCAAGGTTATAAAATTTCCCTCTATGTAATCATTTTTTGATGCACTTTCTGGTTGTGTTGCATTCCCACGGCTTAATCTATTTTGATGCACTTTCTGGTTGTGTTGCATTTCCACGGCTTGCTTAGGTGTGTTTTTTATGTGTGATTTTTTATTGTGTTGAATTTTTTAGGTTTAGTGATATTTTAGTGATTTTGAAAATTGGTAACTGGTTGATTAGTGAAATGGTGAAATCGTGTTAGGTTTGATTTTACCATTTCTACCACCCCAAACTGACAAGGGCCAACGATTGACCTGGTTTCGGGTACCTTTAGTATTGTCTAATCTTACGCCTTACAAGCAAGCAATTTCGTTGGGTGTTTAATATGTAGGGCGGACCTTACCAAACAAAAATAAATGCATTAGCTCTAGTTATTATATAGAAACGGTGCCAATCAATAAGAGTACGGGCTGGATTCTTAGGAGTAAGGGCGAGCGTTTTTTTTTTTTATAATACAGTAAATTTGACACTTTATGAACTTGTATAAAACGTAAAATGATGGATATTATAAATACGTAGCCGTCATCAGATTTCCAATTGATGGATACTTAAAATTGAATGTTGTTGCTGCTATGCTCGCTGTTCGATCTCAAACAGCATCAGATCTAATACTGCTGTTCGATCTCAAGCAACATCAGATGTAATATAAAAATTGAAATTCTAAACCTGTACACAAAGCAAACTTGAGCGCATAATAAGCACCCTGTTGCAAGCGCATTTAATAATACTGCGGGATTGTAACGCCTCGTTCTTAGAGAATGAAATGTAATGAAAAACCTAAACTGATAGAGACAAGACCATCGAGATAACCAGAGAAACCATGTCGCGGGTCCATGCCATTAACAACTTCGAGGGACAGTTGGCACTTGGCAGAAGCCGAAGCGAAGCATAACTTGCTGAAAATTCGGGCTTGAAGATGCTAGACAGTCAAAACGATGTCCATGTGAATCCCTATTATGTTATGTCAGTTTTTTATTTATGTTCACATCTACTTTCCATATTCCATTCTTCAATTTCACTTATCAGTATTTGTTACAACCACGTCACCCGTTGTCTTTTTCTTGCAACGGCTCAGTGTTTAGGGTTGGTTGGATCTGGAGATTCTTCAGATTCAACAGACTCTAGGCACCGAACTGCTGCATTTAATGTTATTTAATGTTTTGTAGATCAATACTTAGCTTTCACCTCTTTTCTTTAGCAAACTGATATTTACCATATACGTCCTGCTGCTATTTAATGTATCACTTCGTCCGACTCTCATAGTCTATCAACTCCCTTTGTCCAGATAACAACGATCGTCTATTCTCCTTACTAGGTCAAGGGTTCAATCCCTTAGTGGCAGCAAAGAAGGCCAGCGAAAAACGGGGAAGTGGTTGAATGAAATCCCCTTTGTTTGAGTAGGAGTGATAAAACACTGATGAACATATTTTCAAATTAACTGTAAAAATAAATACGAAGTGTTGGTGTTTGTGGTTTTATAACGTAGCAATATGTAAAATTTGTTTTCAATATATATATATAGTCCAAGCATATTTGGTAAAAGGCTTTATACAAGTCGAAAGTCACCACGATTTCCTATATTATAAGGTAGGTTCTTGTTTACCAGCTACTTGGGGGAGAATGGTGAGAATGAAAAACTTAATCATTTTTTTTATGAATAAATATGTTTGACAGCCGCAGCCTGAGTGGCTTAAACATCGTTAAGAGCGGATAATCTTGTCTAGTTTTAACAAATCAGATATATGATTAAAAATATAAAACCACTCATCCACTTGTTCGTCATCAAATGAGCCTACAAAATGAGAGAGGATCACGTTAAGAGGAAAATGCAAGCCAAATGGTAAAATGTCCGTCCGTCATGGACCATTTTACTCGTCAAAAAACAAATACTATCTATACTTTATATTAATTATCAGAAAAAACAAAAATAACAATAAAAAACTGTATTTAGTGTCGAAATCATCATTTTTGATCAATAAGATTTTTCCCAAATTCCTACCTTGAGTGACCCTACCCTGGAAAAATCATTTCTACAAACTTGAAAATCTGAATCTACAGTTATGAAAAGGAGTCCTTTCATTTTGATTTGCTTTATGTGGAGCAATGGCCCAAAAGTTGAAAAACAATAAATTTCCAACGGCTTAACACGTCATTGCAGGCTTCAAAGTATGTCAATGGTGTCAAATCTGAAATGAATGAGACAGCTTTTCACGGAAAAGATCCCTGCGATCTTTGAAGTTTACGTTTTCAACACCAACATTTACTTCCTTCACGACAGGAACTCAACTCGCAAAAGTAACCTTTGCCATTCTGGAATGTCCATAACAAAATATCATGGTTCAGGTGAATACAAAGCTTTGAAATAAAGCTTTTCACGGTTAACTTGTTGGATGGAAGAGGTTAGAGGTTAATTCTAAATTTTAGTAGGGGGAGATGTATAAAAAGGCTTATCTTGGAGTTGACACGTATCTTTTTAATTGCGTTATTCTATAGTTATTAGGAGAAGATGTGTAACTCCTTCCATGCTCATCATTCTATAGTTATTAAGAGAAGATGTGTAACTCCTTCCATACTCATCGTGGAACTAAAAGATGTTTTTAAAAAAAAATTATTGTAAAAAATAACATGTAAACTATTTATATAAAATTACACAAATTAGATAAATTAAAATAGATCTATGTCGATGCTCTAAAACTTTGCAAGTCCCTTCAAAAACTGAGAAGTGTGCTCTAAGCTAAGGGATCAACTCTTTGAATATAACACTCAAACTCTGCAGCTACAATAAGATATGTTCCTCATTGAGGAGGAGCAAGTTCTCAAATTCTGCACCTTGCTTCAAAAAAATAGCATGCCAGAATAGATGATTTTTCCGGGGCATAATATGAAAAAAATAGTCAGCAATTTTTCAAAATCCAGTTTATAGCTGTCTAGAATTTTAAGTATCTCTAGAGTTTTTGAAGGTACTGAATCCATTTCTACAATTAAAAATTTCAATAAAACATAACTAAATTTAAATTTTGCAAAACAAACAAATATCTAATTCCAACTAAAAATAACAATACCATTCAAATCATCTAATTTTTAAACAACTCCCATAAAAATATAACCCTGAAGAAGAAACAAACAGTGAAATATAGCACTCAAGCGCTGCAGCTTGCGTTAATTCTTGTACAGTTTGCAGCAAAATAAAGTTGATTCCAATCGACGTCCCAAGTTGAAATACACACCGAGCTTATCCCGAGCGCATGTTAAGGAAGAGGACAACGTGGCACAACCTGCTCATCCTTCTCCGTCTAAACTGACGAACGTTGACGTTAAAAGGGAGTTTCTCTGTATCTAGATTTTTCATTGTTCAAATACAATTTTTATTACAAAAAATTAGCGTCCAAACTTTCGAGTACTTCCTCTCTACAATTTAACAACTTATATCTACAGATTTCATTGTTCAAATACATTTTTTTTATTAAAAAAAATTAGCGTCTAAACTTTGGAGTACTTACTTTATACAATTTAACAACTTATATCTACACTTTCAACAGAAAAAATTGAAAAAAAAAAGTTTCAGTTTCAGAACACAAATCATTTAACTTTCTCACGTAAAAACGGTTTGAATCAGAACACCGGGAAAGGTTGGTGTAAGTCCGTCATCCTTCCTACAGCTGCCACATTGTCCTAGTCGAGATGTGTATCATCTCGATTGTCGTTGAAGAAATCGAAATTTGAAATTGAACTGGTTTCGTCCCACTGTATTCGCAATCGGGTTATGCTCCCTCCATGGACGCTTTCAACCTCTTGAACATCGATCTACTCAAACTCAGCCTCCCTATTTACATTTTCCTCCCTCCTTTTGCATTCATGCTCAGGTTTGGTTGTACACTTCGGTTCTCTAATTGTAGAGCTAAGACTTCAGCGATCAAGAATTGACAATATTGAATATCGCCACCCTCCCTTGTCTTCCCACCACAATATTATAGATCGACAGGCGGTCAAGAGCAAAGGCAGCGCCTTCTAAATCCACGGTTTATGTGATTTTTGACAGTAGATCCAGCCTGCCAAATCCATGGTTTATGTGAGCTTTGACAGTAGATCCATGTCGGGCGCTCAGAGCATTGAACTTGCCAGTCGGTAGCGATATCTCTCTCTGAATGCTAAGGGATCTGTCGTGGAAATGAGGATCGCCATATCTACAGTTACCAACATGTTTATACTGTTGGTCTCCGATGGCTGCCTAAGAATGGTCTCCATAGATGAGAATGTTTGTGTACAAAGATCAGTCATTGTTTGGCAATGCCTCCCTTACATGCATTTCTGTCATGGTCATGTCTATCTACTGTTTATTGCATATAGTAATAAGATGTCATGAATCTTTGGTAAAGTTTAGTAGTAAATCAAATTTTTTTAATTGTGATAAATTATAATTTAATTTATTATAAATATTATATAGGTTAAAACGATTAATATTTTAATATATTATATATTAGTCTTAATTAAGACAACTCATAAGATAACTTAATAGATTTATATCAATCATTTCAATGCATTCAAAATTTAAATATGATAGTAAAAAGAAATAATGAACATTATATGCGATGCTCATTGTCATCACAAGTACACCCCTCATCACCATTATGGTGTAAATCGATGCCCACACTTGCATGCTCATCCCTCCATGATGCCATTTTTGCAAAACGTGTTTATCTAGTCATTAAGCTACTTCAATGCTCTCTAACATCGCCATCGACGTGTGCCTTGCAACTCCCTCCATAGTAGCCATTGTCATGGCCTTCCAACCCTCTCCACCATCGCCATCCCGAATTAGTATATATTCCAAGGATATATTTAATTATATATGGGTATTTGTCCCTAAAATATATATATTAGGAAGCGAGGGTGATGCGAGAGGGGGCTTGGTGTATATTCTAATATATCAGTATATTGTTATATATCCTTGGAATATATACAAAGGCCATGCCATGATGGAGATGGAGGAGATGTTTGGAGTAGTGCACAAGAATGGCAATGGCAAGGGTTGAAGTAGCATGCAAAAATAAGTGATGCAAGCATGTTGGGAGTGCATGGAGATGGATGTGGTATGGCATGGCATGTGTAAATTCCATACATGTTATTATTAAGTACTATATTTGATGGTGTTGAAATTTTCTCTAAAGGTAAAAAACAAACTTTGCATGGTGGATTGACCACTAGAAATTATAGAGAATATTTTCTTTAAATTTTATGAAAGCCTAGATTCTAGTACTTTTCATATCATATTTTACGGTATATATGCTAGGCTTGATTCATTTAAGTAGTCATCTTCATTCCACTTTTACATACATAGGACTAAACTACCACATCTTCTGACATCCATAAGGCTCGGAAGTCATATGGATGACATGTATAGTCTCAATTCATTTAAAGAGTAGCTATGTCAATTCCATTTTTTCATGGGATTAAATTACAACATCTTATGGGTTGGTGCAAGGTAATGATACCCAATTATGACACGTTAGTTGCAATGACATTCTGGAAAAACAGAAATATTATCATTACAATGAATTATTAGAGGTACCTACAAATTTTTTTTGGATTAGGTGTAAACAAATGAAACGTAGAAAAACGGATGACCTTCCGGAATATATAACTTTTATTTATGGAAAAGTGGTATAACCACCCCAAAATGTCATTATTCGAAGATTGGTGTGTTATTTTTTTTCTCAAACATAATGCACATGTTTTTGTTGAGCGACCTGTTTGCTATGTAAATTTTCAATTTACAAGAAAAAAATATGTAGAGGCGTAGGCAACAGAAGAATCTTGTGCAAGGCTATTTTTCCAAAATTTTAAAAGTCAATTTTATATTTTTTTTAAATTAACGAAGTTAGTGAAGCCCTAAAACGACATGGTCAAGTGTTGAGCCACCATATCATGGTCTAAAAATAATCAAAATACTTTTTTGTTTTTCAGGTTGTAGGTATTTTCGTGCTCTTGTGCGGGTTCTCTTCCATTTTCGAAATAGGTAAGTCAATCAAAAGTTATAGGCCAAATAAACGACCTATGTTTTTTACAAATTTGACATAAGTGCAATTAAAAATAAATTAAAAATAGAAAACAACAACAGATCTATTCAAAAATTATATATTTAGAATCTGCACACAGAGCTCAACAAGCATGTGCAATTTCATCTACAGTGCACTCATGGAGCTTATGTGGAACTAGTTGTGAAAAACCGAAAGTTACAGCATTTGATGTTTTCTACCCTAAATCAGGCATAAATCAGACCAAGCCTCAAGGTGCAATCCGAAGCTAATTCCAATCCTGCAAGGGCGCCAAAAATAATTTGAAATCAGGCACGCATGCACGCAACTACGCGCACGCGCAAACATGCGCACGTGTGACTGACAGCGTGCACAGGTTAATAATAGCGCGCACGCGTCTTTGTGCGTACGCGCTATTGTATGCCTTTGTATGGTTTATTTAATTTCCTTTGTCAAGGGGATACATGAAGTTGATGAAGATGTGATGATGAAGAAGATGACGATGATGGAGATGTACTTGATGAGGAAGGGGGAGATGACAATGATGTTGAAGATGTTGATGATGATGATGAGATGATGGTGATGGTGATGATGAGATGATGGTGATGGTGATGATGATGAAGATTTTGATGATGATGACAATGGTGATGAAGATGACGATGAGGATGATGAGGATGATGGTGATGGTGATGAGGAGGAGGAGGAGGAGGAGGAGGAGGATGAGGATGATGGTGACGAGGATGATGATCATTATGGTGATGAAGATGATGATGATCATGATGTATATGATGATGATCATCATCATCATCATCATCACCATCACCATCATCATCAACATCTTCATCATCATTGTCATCTCCCCCTTCCTCATCAACATCTCCACCATCGTCATCTTCTTCATCATCACCACCTTCTTCATCATCATCTTCATCACCATCGTCATCAACATCAACATCTTCATCTCCATCATCATCATCTTCTTCATCCTCATCACCATCATCATCGTCATCATCATCATCTTTGTCATCATCATCATCGTCATCATCAACACCATCATCATCATCATCCTTCTTCCTCATCTTCATCAACATCTAGGTCATCATCTTCATCGTCAACGTCATCATCATAATCATCTTCATCATCATACTCATATTCATAATCATCCACCAACACCATCATCATCTTCATCATCACCATCTTCTTCGTCATCATCAACAACAACATCTTCATCATCTTCGTCATCACCCTCTTCATCATCATCATCATATGACATCAATGATGATGATGATGACAATACAAAGATGATGATGATGAAGATGGCGATGACGAGTATGATGAGGATGATGAAGATGACGAATATGATGATGAAGACAATGATCATCGTGACCATGATCATATGATGATGATGATGATGGTGGTGAGGATGATGAAGATGGCGATGATGATGACTAATGAAGATGATGATGACGAATATGATGATTTTGATGATGATGATCATATTCGTCATCATCATCGTACTCATATTCATCATCATCCACCACCATCATCATCATCATCATCCACCACCACCATCATCATCATATCATCATCATCATTATCACAATGATGATGATGATGATGATGATGATGATGATGTTGTTGATGATGATGAAGATGATGATGATGATGAGGATGATGTGCTGCATATTCATCATCATCTTCATCATCATCATCATCTCCATTAGTCATCATCATCATCATCATCTTCATCATCATCATCATCATCATCATCATCATCATCATCATCATCATCATATCCATCATTCATCATCGCCATCATCATCATCATCAACATCATCATCATCACCATCTTCATCATCATCATCATCATCTTCATCATCATCATCATGACGAAGATGATGATGATGACGATGAATATGGTGATGATGATGATGATGATGACTAATGGAGATGATGATGATGTTGATGATGAAGATGATGACGAATATGCAACACATCATCCTCATCATCATGATCATATTCATCATCATCAACACCATGATGATGATGATGATGAAGATGGCGATGACGAGTATGATGAGGATGATGAAGATGAAGATTATGATGACAAAGACAATGATCATCGTGACCATGATCATATGATGATGATGATGGTGGTGAGGATGATGAAGATGGCGATGATGATGACTAATGAAGATGATGATGACAAATATGATGATTTTGATGATCATCATCATATTCGTCATCATCGTCATCATATTCATCATCGCACTCATATTCATCATCATCCACCACCATCATCATGATCATCATCATCATCATCATCATCCTCGTCCTCAAAATGATGATGATGATGAAGATGATGATGAAGATGATGATGATGAAGATGATGACGATGATGATGGTGATGATGATGATCATGTTGTTGATGATGATGAAGATGATGATGATGACGATGAGGATGATGTGCTACATATTCGTCATCATCTTCATCATCAACATCATCATCATCATCATCATCATCATCTCCATTAGTCATCATCATCATCACCATATTCATCATCATCATCGTCATCATCATCATCATCATCATGACGGAGATGATGATGATGATGATGATGATGATGATAAGGATGATGGTGATGACGAGTATGATGAGGATGATGAAGATTACTATTATGATGACTATAATCATCATCCTCATCATTCGCGTCCTCACAATGATGATGATGATGATGATGATGAGGAAGTTGATGATGATGATCATGTTGATGATGATGACGAAGATGTTGATGACATGCTGCATATTCCTCGTCATCTTCATCATCATCATTATCACCGTCATCATCACCGTCATCATCATCATCTCAAATTATTCATCATCATCATCGTACTCATATTCATCATCATCCACCATCATCATCATCATCTTCATCATCATCATCATCATATCATCACGACGAAGACGATGATGATGATGATGATGATGTGCTGCATATTCGTCATCATCTCCAACAACATCTTCGTCATCGTCATCATCATCATCCTCATCATCATGACGAATATCATCATCATCATGACGAATTATGGGAAGGGGCTCTAGGCATAACCCGACACATTTATATCTGTTGGGAAATAAATACAGTGAACGTTACCCACCAAACATTACAACGTTCAGCAAGGATGCACACGCGCCAGATGCGCGCACGCGCATCTGGTGCGTGCGCGTCCCTGTTGAACATAAAATTTAGAAAATCACCCACATTCTTTCTCCCGCATTTTTTCCCTCATTCATCGCGTTCTCTTCGCTGGTTTCACACACAGTCCGACAAGCATTTACATGGTAGATTGAATTCATACACCCTTTGGTGCTTTCTTCACCATTTGGATAAAATACACAACATTTGGGGCTCTATTTGGCTCTTTGTATTGAATACACACCTATTGGGCTCTCTTTGGATCAATTGAGTGAATACACAACAGTTGGACTCTATTTGGCACCTTGGATTGAATTCTCATGCTACTTGGACACACATGAAGTCTTCTTACATATAGTGGACACATCAAAAGAGCATTTGACATTTGAAGCAAAGAGCAATCATAATCCTTGAGGTATGGTGATAATTTTATCTTGTTAAATGTAATTTAGTCTTCATTCACTTGTTTGAATGGCATCTATTTTGGTTTTTCCTCATGAATTGTATGATAGATCTATTTTAGTCTTCTTAATCTTCAACATAGACGATAAAAACATCTTACCAAAAAAAACTACAACATGCATCAAGCAATGCTTTCAACCTTTCATGAAGATAATAATAAAAAATTACTTGCGTCACCACCAATAACATTTCATAATCACATTCCTCCATCTAGTAGACAAACATTTGTTGAATTCCTCATGGTTTCACTACAACAACTCACACAAACACCTAAACAATTGAAAACTCTTAGTCTTTTGGGGCTATTTTCCCTCATCCATACCATGAAAATGAAGTGATATGAGCTTCTCCCTTGTAGGGAATTTGCTCCTACTAACATCCCATACCACCATCCAATACCATCCTACTGAGTTCCTAGAGGTGATGTTGTAACTTTATATGTAGGGCATTCCCAATAGCTTTTAAGATTATATGAAAACATTCTCACTAGATGTTGTTGTACATAATCAATTGCTACATCGAGCTTTAATAATCATGCACATCGAGTTTTAATATCTTGTTTGTTGTTCATTCTTGCAAGGGTCATATTTTTGTTTTTCCAAAAAACGCATTGAATATGGGAAACGGGCGTAATAATAAAATAAAGTCTAGAAGGACACAGCCGCCCCCTGAAAAGACCCGTGAGATAAGAGAAAATGCCAGGTTGTACATGCAAAACTGTAGAAATCAAAATTTTAGTGCCTTAGATCCATCAACAAGCAATGACGAAGTGGTTGAAGTCAATCAAATCTTGCCTGATGTTGAGTATGAAGGGATGGATGTTGAACAAGTTCTTAACTGGAAACCACCCCAAGAAGATCACCCACCTAGCGAACACACTCCATTGCAGGACCAATTTGTGAACGAAGGGGCACAACAAACCATTGACGAGACTCGTACTTCCTTGCCGACTCCCTTGCCTCGACTATCAACCGGACGACGAAGAACTCCCAGACATATTCATGTGGATGAAAGTTCATTTTCAGGACTTGAAGGTAAGATGCCCAAATGCACTATTGATTTCCATTGTAACAAGATAATCAAAGATTTTTTTGAATCCAAAACCGATGTAGCAAAATGTCAATTGTTTCTTGCTTTGTTAAAATCACATTGTCTAGCTCACGTTAGGAGAATTTTGGGCATAAAGATAGTTAGAAGTTCAGAGGCCAACAATCATGTTGTTGGAAATCTACAATCTGCATTTAATTTGATTGGAAAAACTTCTCATACAAAATATTTTAATGCGGCCCATTGTGTACTGTCGGAATCAATTGTAGACAAATCCACAAGGCAACATCGCCTACTATCACACACATGTAAAAATTTTATAGTAGATAGAAAGACTCTTCAAAATTATTCTTCCATTAGAGAAAAACTTGAGACCCCGGGCCAAAAAGATTGTTGGGCCTTTGTTGGTAGGTTACCTCGTTCAGACATGAAGCTCATTGATGTTGTTAAAGAACTAGTGCAAACGTTTTGGCACGATAACACTAGACCGTCATCGAATCAAAGAGATGTTTTAAAGTTGAGAAAAGGTGTTAGGGGGGGTGAACCCCATGTCAAGCACTTCCTTGACACGACACAAACAAAACTCTATGAGAGGTTCAAGAATGAACACACACAATTGAACTTGGGCCAAAGGTCCTTCGAAAAATGAAAACCCTGGTATGTTAGAATTTGCATTGATCACAATACATGTTGTTGTAGATACCATGTAGATTTGAGTACTATTATGATACATATAGACATATATTTTGTGGTTTGCATACTAACATTATGCATGATTGCCCTTCGTTAAAACAACCGAATGCATCCAGAGAATTTATACATATCATAATGTGTCGAAGGCCTGAAGGACAAAAATATTATAAAAGATCATGTTTATATGGGACATGTTCCAGTTGCAGTGGATTTGCATTATTGAGCCGCTGCATTTCTGGGTAGATTCAAGCATGGAATAATATTTGGCGGCACTTCCAAGCTCCCCAAACCATTTGGTTAGCCACAATATGTGTGACTCCTTTGACCAAAGATAAATTCTAGTGTGGGCGACATCATTTGATACACTAGCCAAATCTATGTTGTTGGAAGAACTTACATATTTCAACAAACGAGCGTTTTGCAGGTGACTTGAAAATCCCTTCCAATTTTTAGCAAAAAAACAAAGAAGTTCAAAGTACAGATTTTCAGGCAAGCTTTTCAACCAATCAGACAACTGAATACAAGGAGATAACCACTCCCAAAAAGTTCAAGCTATTATAAAACTCTTGTTTATCAAGATAAGGATGGACTATGTGTACATTACGAGAATACAAATGAATGAAGTCGCTTTGATGAACTTGTCCTCTTGCTTTCTCCAGAATGTGTTTAAAAGTAGGGACTATTGTTCGAGCTTCTATTGGCTTACATAAACGTTTATTCCCAAAGATGACATCACATAAAACCACTTCCTTAGCTTTCAATTGGGTTTGAATGGCATCTCTAACTTGTGTTAGCTGTGGATAACGAGGAATATGAAAGGGAAGGTACCTATAGACCCAAGTTTTCGACGATAGAGGTGAATTACCACTTATCAAAGCACGAAATGCTGAACAAAAGGCTAATGGAAGACAATGAAGGATTCCCTAGTTCCGGCAGGTATCCAACAGGTGTCCCTGAAGGCCTTTTGGATGCGAGACAGAATGAGCCATAGAATGGATACCATGGCTCAGATCGACAAACCATCGACTCCGTTGGATTCAAGACGCCAGGATAGTGCTAAGGGTACCCCTCCCCTCCGGTCCGGTGGCCCCGGTGTTATCTTGTATGTCCATCTTGGAAACTAGGGTTTTGCTCAGTGAAGGAGTGTGCAATTTTTGCACACGGGGGTCAAGTTTGGAAAATCATCCACCGGGCACTTGTGGCTAGTGTTCCCGGCTGGAACCTACCTAGACACACTTGCATGACTCCCCAGAACCCGGTTTTGTTGCACGTTTGGAGTTCTATGCCATCTGCAGGTATCCAACAAGTGTCCCTGAAGGCCTATTGGATGCGAGATGGAAGGAGCCAAAGAATGAAGACCATGGCTTGGATCAACGAACCGTTGACTCCGTCGTATTCAGGACGCCGGGATAGTGCTATGGGTGCCCCTCCCCTCCGGTCCAGTGGCTCCAGTGTCATCTTGTACGTCCATCTTGGAAATTAGGGTTTTTCTTAGTGAGGGAGTGTGCAATTTTTGCACACGGGGGTCAACTTTGGAAAATCATCCACCGGGCACTTGTGGCTAGCGTTTCCGGCCGGAACCTACCTAGACACACTTGCATGACTCCCCGGAACCCAGTTTTGTTGCACGGTTGGATTTCTATGCCACCCGAAGGTATCCAGCAGGTGTCCGTGAAGGCCTTTTGGATGCGAGACAGAACGAACCATAGAATGAAGACTGTGGCTCGGATCGACGAACCATCGAATCCGTTGGATTCAGGACGTCGGGATAGTGCTAGGGGTGCCCCTCTCCTCCGGTCTGGTGGCCCTGGTGTCATCTTGTACATCCATCTTGGAAACTAGGGTTTCGCTCACTGAGGGAGTGTGCAAATTTTGCACACGGGGGTCAACTTTGGAAAATCATCCACCAGGCACTTGTGGCCAGCGTTCCCAACCGGAACCTACCTAGACACACTTGCATGAGTCCCCGGAACCCGGTTTTGTTGCACGGTTGGACTTCTATGCCCCCGGTAAGTATCCAGCAGGTGTCCCTGAAGGCCTTTTGGATGCGAGATGGAACGAGCCATAGAATGAATACTGTGGCTTGGATCGACAAACCGTCGACTCCATTGGATTCAGGACACTGGGATAGTGCTAGGAGTGCCCCTCCCCTCCAGTCCAGTGGCCTTGGTGTTATCTTGTACGTCCATCTTGGAAACTAGGGTTTTGCTCAGTGAGGGAGTGTGCAATTTTTGCACACGTGGGTCAACTTTGGAAAATCATCCACCGGGCACTTGTGGCTAGCGTTCCCGGCCGGAACCTACATAGACACACTTGCATGACTCCCCGGAACCCGATTTTGTTGCACGGTTGGAGTTCTATACCCCTGGCAGGTATCCAGTAGGTGTCCCTGAAGGCCTTTTGGATGCGAAACGAAACGAGGCATAGAATGAATACCGTGGCTCGGATCGACGAACCGTCGACTCTGTTGGATTCAGGACGCCGGGATAGTGCTAGGGGTGCCCCTCCCCTCTGGTCCGGTGGCGTCGGTGTCATCTTGTACGTCCATCTTGGAAACTAGGATTTTGCTCAGTGAGGGAGTGTGCAATTTTTGCACACGGGGGTCAACTTTGGAAAATCATCCACCGGGTACTTGTGGTGATGATGATGATGATGGTGATGATGATGAAGACATTGATGATGATGGTGATGGTGATGGTGATGAATATCATGGTGATGATGATGGACACGGTGATGAGGGACCTATAGATGACAGTGATGATGAAGATGGTGATGATGATGACGAAGATGGTGATGATGATGACGAAGATGGTGATGATGATGGAGATGGTGATGATGATGATGAAGATGGTGATGGTTTTGTCTCGCATCCAAAAGATGGAGATGGTGATGGTGATGAAGATGGTGATGAAGATGGTGATGATGATGAAGATGGTGACGTTGATGATGATGGTGATGGTGGTGAAGTTGATGGTGATGGTGATGGTGATGATGAAGATGGTGATGGTTCCGTCTCTCATCCAAAAGATGGAGATGGTGATGATGATGAAGATGGTGATAATGATGAAGATGGTGACGTTGATGATGATGGTGATGGTGGTGAAGTTGATGGTCATGGTGATGGTGATGATGATGAAGATGGTGATGATGATGATGAAGGCGTTGATGATGATGGCGATGGCGATGGTGATGAAGATGATGACAATGATGATGAAGATGGTGATGATGATGGACATGGTGATGAGGGGCCTACAGATGACCATGATGATGAAGATGGTGATGATGATGGTGATGGTGGTGAGGTTGATGGTGATGGTGATGATGGAGATGGTGATGGTTTTGTCTCACATCCAAAAGATGGAGATGGTGATGATGACGAAGATGGTAATGATGATGAATATGGTGATGGTGATGATGATAGTGATGGTGGTGAGGTTGATGGTCATGGTGATGGTGATGGTTCCGTCTTGCATCCAAAAGATGGAGATGGTGATGATGATGAAGATGGTGACATTGATAATGATGGTGATGGTGGTGAAGTTGATGGTCATGGTGATGGTGATGATGATGAAGATGGTGATGATGATGAAGGCGTTGATGATGATGGCGATGGTGATGAAGATGATGGTGAAGATGATGAAGGTGGTCATGATGATGGACAAGATGATGAGGGACCTATAGATGACAATGATGATGAAGATGGTGATGATGATGACGATGGTGGTGAAGTTGATGGTGATGGTTCCGTCTCGCATCCAAAAGATGGAGATGGTGATGATGATGAAGATGGTGGTGAGGTTTATGGTGATGGTGATGGTGATGATAGAGATGGTGATGGTTTCGTCTCGCATCCAAAAGATGGAGATGGTGATGATGATAAAGATGGTGATGATGATGAAGATGGTGATGGTGATGATGATGATGATGGTGATGGTAGTGAGGTTGATAGTGATGGTGATGGTGATGATGAAGATGGTGATGGTTCCGTCTCGCATCCAAAAGATGGAGATGGTGATGATGATGAAGATGGTGATGATGATGAAGATGGTGATGGTGGTGAAGTTGATGGTCATGGTGATGGTGATGATGATGAAGATGGTGATGATGATGAAGGCGTTGATGATGATGGCGACGGTGATGAAGATGATGAAGATGGTGATGATGATGGACATGCTGATGAGGGACCTACAGATGACAATGATGATGAAGATGGTGATGATGATGAAGGCGTTGATGATGATGGCGATGGTGATGAAGATGATGAAGATGGTGATGATGATGGACATGCTGATGAGGGACCTACAGATGACAATGATAATGAAGATGGTGATGATGATGACGATGGTGGTGAAGTTGATGGTGATGGTTCTGTCTCGCATCCAAAAGATGGAGATGGTGATGATGACGAAGATGGTGATGATGATGAAGATGGTGACGTCGATGATGATGGTGATGGTGGTGAGGTTGATGGTGATGGTGATGGTGATGGTGATGGTGATGGTGATGGTGATGGTGGAGATGGTGATGGTTCCATCTCGCATGCAAAAGATGTAGATGGTGATGATGATGAAGATGGTGATGGTGATGATGATGGTGATGGTGGTGAGGTTGATGGTGATGGTGATGGTGATGATGAAGATGGTGATGGTTCCGTCTCACATCCAAAAGATGGCGATGGTGATGATGATGAAGACGGTGAAGTTGATGATGATGGTGATGGTGGTGAAGTTGATGGTGATGGTGATGGTGATGATGATGAAGATGGTGATGATGATGAAGGCATTGATGATGATGGCGATGGTGATCAAGATGATGATGAAGATGATGAAGATGGTGATGATGATGGACAAGGTGATGAGGGACCTACATGTGACAATGATGATGAATATGGTGATGATGATGGCGATGGTGGTGAAGTTGATGGTGATGATGGAGATGGTGATGGTTCCGTCTCGCATCCAAAAGATGGAGATGGTGATGATGATGAAGATGGTGATGATGATGAAGATGGTGATGATGATGAAGATGGTGACGTTGATGATGATGGTGATGGTGGTGAGGTTCATGGTGATGGTGATGGTGATGGTGATGATGAAGATGGTGATGGTTTCGTCTTGCATCCAAAAGATGGAGATGGTGATGATGACAAAGAAGGTGATGATGATGAAGATGGTGAAGGTGATGATGATGGTGATGGTGGTGAGGTTGATGGTGATGGTGATGGTGATGGTGATGAAGATGGTGATGGTTCCGTCTCGCATCCAAAAGATGGAGATGGTGATAATGATGAAGATGGTGATGGTTCCGTCTCGCATCCAAAAGATGGAGATGGTGATGATGATGGAGATGGTGATGATGATGGAGATGGTGATGATGATGAAGATGGTGACGTTGATGATGATGGTGATGGTGTTGAAGTTGATGGTCATGGTCATGGTGATGATTATGAAGATGGTGATGATGAGGAAGGCATTGATGATGATGGCGATGGTGATGAAGATGATGAAGGCATTGGGGAATTTATTTATATCCAATGTATTTGATTCTAAGAACCTCTCATGTGTGATTATAAAAAAATCAAGATTCCCTCAACCCCCAAACATGCCCTTTCAAAGATTTTTTTTATCTTTGAGTGTGGTATGGGGCCAACATGAGGTTTTGTCTACTAAGGATGGATCTTGGCATCTTTTCCATGGTTGGGGTGATGACAATGAGGTTCATATGACTCCAATGAATCTTCCATGGATCATGGGGTAAAATGATCTCTCAAGTATTATTGCATGTGAACTTGCACATATCAAGCTACAACAAATCTTCCACAGGAGTGGATTTATCTATGTGAATAGATAAGTGAAAAGCTTTTAACAACAAGACCTATCAATTTTAATTTGGAAGCATGGGAAATGTTCAAAGTGGGATTGAGAGGCTTGATGGTGATTGTAGTAGTGGGCATGGTATTGGTGAGAATGATGTCATGATAGTGGAATTAAACATTAATATGGTGACCCTAGAGCTTGGATCCTATCCTAGAAACACGAGAGCCTAGCCTAAAAACCCTAGTTGGTAGCGTAAACCCTAGTTTGTATTCTAATCACAATGAAACCCTATTATGTAGCCTAAGATTTAGCCCTAAATTATAATACATGTAAAGATTAAATCATTTTCATTGTACATATATATTCATGTGCATACATTTGAATCCAAATCACTATACACATATATGCATAGTTTCTCATCTATATAGCAAGGGTGCATACAACTAGAAAACTGTTGTACCTAGCACCAGATACCTAATTCAGAAATGTAATGGTTTGAAATTGGTTGTACCATGAAGATTTTTATATGGTGGATATGAACACCTATGGCAACCTTTTCAATGGATGGAAAACCTAATATTATCATAACATTAGTAAAGCTTACTCCAACATGTAGCAATGCTTACATGTTCTAGTGTTGATTGCGCACTAATGGATGCATACAACTTGATGAGGGTATATTTGTGACTCCATTGATGTAATGCACTTGTCCTAAATGTCTTTAACAAGTGTCTGAGTGTCCAATAGATGAATTATGATGTCCTAATACCCCTCTATCCCTTCCAGACAAAATTCGACAACATTTGGAGTATTGGGGTAACAAGTTGGTGTGTTGAGGTGGATATAGCCTCAAAAATACACCTCATAGTAGTCATTTATTGTAATGTCAACTATACATGTGTTTAAGTCAACGTGTCTACATAAAATTAGATCGCTATCACATAATGATAAATTAAGGAAGTCATAATTGTAAATGGTAGTGGATGTGATGGTCATCAAATCAAAGGTGGCTATATCCGTGAGTGAAAATTAATGAGCTAGGTATACATCATGCTTAAGGTTGTCCTATTTGTATGGTGATAATTGATTAAGAAATGATTCCATAACTTGGTTATTAATTTGTTGCATGATCTTAAGTGGACAAAATGGTCAAAATAAATACTAGTGATGACATTTCATTATGTAGAGTATGGACATTTTGGATCTCATTATGTAGAGCTATTAAAAATCATGTTGGATCTCATTTTAACCTTTTGACGACAATGGACATTTTCTATTTTTAAGTATTCTTTTCCTAGTACTCAAGTTCCCAATATATATCTTATGAGCCATGAGGTGTGATTTGTCCATCCATTTATTCCGTTTGTTTTTAGATTAATTCTTACACATGATTTTGTTTGAGTTAGCCTATGTTTACAATGTTTTATTAACATAGATACCATTAGAAGCTTTTACATGTGGAAAGATAAACCAAGCTTAACTATGATATCCAACTTCTCTTCTAAGATCTAGGTAAAACCCAAATTTACACAACATCACA
Source organism: Larix kaempferi (assembly GCA_027924585.1). Lineage (NCBI taxonomy): Eukaryota > Viridiplantae > Streptophyta > Pinopsida > Pinales > Pinaceae > Larix > Larix kaempferi. The sequence goes on along the minus strand of BSBM01000155.1, from coordinate 19,310,380 downwards.
TCATGATACACACAACATGAGACAACCACATTAGACAACGAGATATATAAATCACATAACTGAAAATCCATGTACATGGAGGCCACAAAACTCATCCAAACATATACAATTTCTGGTGAATAGTGGAACATGGTTCCCAATGTACGTACAATAGCAACTCATGCCCTACACAAAATGTGACAACTCATGCCGTAGATACAAAATACATGGCAACTCGTGCCGTATATACAAAGTACATCAAAACTGGTGCACAAAAGTGCCACATCGTGGCTAATGTACATAACACATGGTGTGTCAAGCATTGTGACCACCGCCATCACTCCCAGGCACAGATCCAAAGTCGATCTTCCTACTCTTCGAGCTACCGATGCCTCGGGTCTTGCTCCGTCTAGGACTAGACCGTCTCTCTGGGCTCTGGAACAAATGATATAAGATACCGTCATTTTCAAGCATTTGCAACATTTACCACATTTATAAAACAAATGTAGAATTCGAATCTTAAATAAATCACCTCTGACATGAGTGGGAAACGTTGGACAGGTGTCCTAGATCTGCGGAGCCTCTCAACAATTCCAGCCTACAACATTTACAACAATCATTTCATTGAAAAGTCATAATTGCTTAAATTAATTTTTGTTGCATCAAAATATTTTCATAAATTAGCTTGATTCTCACCATGAACACCTCCGACAATGGACATGGATGGGCTTCTGGGCTAGCAGGTGGAGCAGATAGCCGGACAACTAGCTCCGATGCAGTGATGGGGGGGCGCAGATGTAGTGGCAGCCACTACAGGTGCAACCACTGGAGAAACTGATGAGGATATTGGAAGAGTAGATGCCACAATAGTGGCGGGAAGTGGGGATGATATGGTGGGAGAAGACACAGTGGTATGGGGTGGAGGAGTACCATGTGGACCACAGGGGCTTCACTCAATAAACCGCTATCATAACACATTCGTTCGTGGCATATGAAACAATACCCCTAATTTCACTAAATATTGGAAAATACCTTCCAAAATCATTTTTTTTAACCCCCTCCCAATATGCCTTCCCAATTAAAAAAAACCCCTATTCACTAGATATTGTATGTATCAATTTTTTCATTAACATTTTTTATACCCCTTTATATTTCTACCTAGTATATTGATATGATACCCCTCTTATGATCCCACATGCATTTTACAATGCACCTTGCTTCTTTCAATGTATATTATTGTGAAGAACCTGCAATAATTAATTAATGCAAACACACAAGATATCAGAAATAACAGAACTCAGAATCACTTTTATATTGATCACTGGCCACTTCGAGGGGGAAACCTCCTTTGAGCAAGCTCAATACAATTAACTTCACGGTGCCTTCAATGACCTCAACACACACTTATATACTAATTCTATGCCCAACACTATGAGTCAAAACCATGGGACATATAATACTACGGGATGACTTACAAAGCATATGCGTCCAATACTATGGGTCAATACTATGGGCTAATATAAACTATGGATCAACAAATACTACGGGACGACTTACAAAGCATATGCGTCCAACAAAAATATACTAACATAGTAAAGAGAAGGGTTGACACGGGTTCCTATCATCCCCTCTCCCTTAGAAAAATATTTGTCCTCAAAGCTTTGGTTGGAGAAATTGCTGCAGAATCTGAAGGAGTGCTTCCCCGATAGCATCCTCGGTTTGCATTTCGGGCCACTGACGCCTTTGGAGTGTCAGGGAGGATTGCTTGGAAGGCTGTAGATGAAGAAGAACCCTATCAGCTGCGTGGAAAATGTGCTTAGAATAGTGTTGATCGGCTTGTTGTTTCCAGTGAATTCTGGCCATGTGAAGATTGTCCTGCTGAATGAGAAGAATCTGATCGTGGTTTCAAAGAACCGAGTCAAGTTCCTGAACTGGGGAGCTGCTAAGGGTGTATGGAAGAAGAACTGGTGGTGTATGTCCATAGACTGCTTCATATGGTGTCCTTTGAGATGTGGTATTGTACCACCAGAGCGCTGCTAGGAAATCCATAGAAATAGTTGGCCAAAGCTGTGTAGGGATGGGCAAGGGTTTGAGCAATCCCGAAAGGAGTGTCGTTTCACCCTTGTTGACCCGGAAAGTATCACAGTCAACCATTATCTGTTGAATTGTCATTTTCAGTCCCTGTCAAAAGAAGTTACATTGTTCCCGGTCATACATTTTGAAGAACCCAGAGTGCCCTACTGATGAAGAAGCATGGAGTTCATAGAAGAGATAGCCCTGTTGAACATATTGCAACCAATTTGGAACAAGCAGAGAAAGAGCTGTAAGAGAAACTGGGTCATCAATTCTGTGAGAAGGAGCATCTGCCACCATATTTTCCTTACCCTTCTTGTAAGTGATCGCATAGGGATAACCCATGAGTTGGATAACCCATTTCAGGTGTGTTGGGTAGGAAACCCATTGTTCTAGAAAATTTTCTAGACTCTGGAGATCAGTCTTGATGCAGAAATAATTCCCTAATAGGTATGGCTACCACTTCTGTACTGCATGCAAAATAGCCATCAGTTCTTGCGGAGAGGTAGATGCGACTAAATGCTTACTAGAAAGGTCTCTTGAAGGCAGCAAGCTCATTGGTTCAGCAAGGACACCTGCATATCTATCCAAGGAAGTAGTGGAGACCGTTGATGGGTGTATCTGAATGGAATGGAGCTGAGCGATGACACCATGTGAATTCTTCTTAAGGATTTTTTCCAGGCGATGTGAACTGATGATGCGGAGAGACCCTGGTTGTAAGCCCATTAATTTGTGTTGTGCCCCATTAACTGAAAACTGCATCCAAAGTTCCGTAAAATCCCATAAGATGGGGCCAAGTGTGTGTAACTATTGAACGCCCAAAACCACATCACATCCACCTAAGGACAAGGCAAACATGTCAGAGCGTAGGTTATAATCTTCCATAGAGATATGCACATTGTGACACTTCTCCTTGTAAGGTAAGGTGCCCCCATTAGTAGCCATGACTTCAAAGTTGGAGCAAGGATGGACAAAACAATCAGCCTGTTTGGCAATCTGAGGGTCAATGATGTTATGAGTGCTGCCAGAATCAATGAGTATGGTAAGAGGGAGATTCTTGAAGTATCCCCTGACTCGCATTGTTTGTGGGGTGGTGATGTCGGTTACAGCATGGAGAGAGATCTCAGGTCGGTCGTCCTCAGATGGGGTGTCAACAGACGGGTGTTGAATGTCAACCTGATCATCTACTGTATCTGGGGCTTCTTCATCAAGTTCTGAGGCAGGCGGAGAATCCACATCCAAGAGATAGAGCTTTTGTTGAACACATCTATGCCCCCGAGTGAATTTCTCAGCACAATTATAACAAAGTCCTTTTTCTCAGCGTGCCTGCATCTCTGTTTTAGACAAATGCTTGATAGGAGTTGGTTGAGGAGCAGGCATGATGGGAGGTCGTTGGGAACCCATATTTCTGAAGGGAACAAAGGTGGGTTTGGAGCGTTGTTGAGCTGCGATCTTGTCCTCTGCCAACTTTGCCAACCCTAGGACTTCCATCATTGTGTTGGGACAGAACATTTTGACCTCTGAGCGGATTTCATCCTTGAGACCACTGATAAAACAACTCCTGTAGAATTCATCAGACAATCCTTCTGTGTGATTGGCCAGTTTCTCAAATTCTGTCTGATACTCTCTCACTGTGCCAATTTGGTGAAGTTTAGTGAGTGCTCCTGTGAAGTCATCAAAAGAACTAGGACCAAATCGTGGCAAAAGGAGTTGGCAAAAATATGTCCAGTTTGGCTCGGGATGAGCTTTGATGTACCAACGGTACCATTGAAGGGCTTCTTGTTCCAAATGAAAGGAACAAGAGCTTCCCTAAGGTTATTGGTAACAACTCGGTGAGTGCTATTGGTAACAAGCTCTAGGAGGTTGTCAATGACCACTATCTCTCGACTATGATCGACTGGAAACCCACTTCACCACGAAACCCTTGGCCTCAAGCATGTCTTAAGACGCGATTTCCCTGCATACTGGTAAGCCCGAGCCTTGCCTCAACCCGATTTCTCATCTAGTCATGATCCTGCCATCTCCATTTGGAGGATATTTGTCAACCCACCCATATATAAAAGACCCCAAAGTATTTTTGTATTGTTACATTAAATAAAAAAAACCGTTTTCCCCTTAATATATAAGCAATATAATTTGTAAGTTTTCATGAATATTTAATACCGCAATATGAATGAACGTGATATTATATTGCCTTCTAGTGAATCCCCCATGATGTGGACGATGAACCCTTTCCGGTTGTAGGATAGAGGGTATCGAACGAAAAGGGCTAGGGGGGATGTTGAGGGATGGTGCATGGGAGGGCAGTCCTGCATGGAGGGAGGAGGATGGACAAATCGGAGGTTGTGGACGAATAGGGGAAGGTGGAAGGAAGGGGGGAAATGGACGAATGGGGGAGGATGGATGGAGGGGGGAGTATGGGCGGAGAGGGGGGGCTGGATGGAAGGGAGGGGGTGGATGTAGGGAGGTGTCTAGATGGAAGCGAGGGAGGGGACTCATGGGAGAGGGTGGATACATAGGACTAAAATGGGGAGATGCAGCTGCTGGTGGCACCTACATATACGTTTGTAATATCACAATTTAGTAAACAAACAATAAATTAAACCATAGTAAGTCGTAACAAATCAAATTAAAAGCATGCTTATAACTACACATTGTACCTGTGTATATGGTGATGTGCCAATCCTTGGCGAGGCTGGTTGATCACCGTAGTCACAGAACACCTGTGGACAACAAAATGCATGCATGTTATGAACATGTTAAACAAGTCATTATCTAGGAAATCAAGATATTCAAAAACATTGTACGAACTATCAACCTGTATGCCATAAAAATAAATACTTGAGTAATATAAATGACATAAGTAATAAAAATATTGTGTCAGGTACTAAAAATACCTCCATGTGGGGTGCCGCAATTTCAGTTGCAACTTCCATTGCTGCATCCAGGTTGGGAGATCCTACGTTCTCCCATCTTGGTGTATCAGCTCTGAATAAATGTACATTGAAATAATAGTTTAAGTCAAACAAAAATACTTTAAAAATACTTTACAAGTTATCAAGTGATGATTGAAAACACATTAAAAAAATTGCTGACCTGATCCATATAACAACCCTCGATTGGGCCAGGGCAAGTGTGCCCTCAATGGGGACAAAGATGTGGCATTGTCCCCGTCAAACTGGAATGCCCAGCATGGCTACCATTGGTCATGGGTCTATCCTGGCCCTGTCGTGAAGGCCCTGCACCTGGATCTCTATTAAGGTCACCCGACCTCTCCACTGTAGTCACTGCTACAAAGGAGGTGTGTCTGAGGAGTCCACGTGCAACATTCCTCATTGCCACCTCGATCTGATCAAGCTTGTGGGGCAACTGAGGTGGCTGGGGAGAGGGGTTGGGGTCACGCCTTGGAGCTGATGGCCCTCTCAGTGGGTTCCTCTTGGCAGCAGGTCGATCTTGGACAGAGCCACGCCCAACAGCCTGGAACTCGGTTATGTCAAAATAGTTGACATGTAAACCGAGTAAAAACTCAGCCCACAGTTGGTGAAGGAAGTACTGTGGAACCTCCCTATTATTGCAGGGAGGTTTATCGTACACCATGAACCACCTCCGCATCCAATTGTTCCTCCGTGGTTGGTAATGACACCAATCCATGCAGACACGTGGATTTGTAATGTTCGGTGGTTGGTTTGTTTTCGGATCGGGAGCATACTATATAATTGGGCTTTTGTAATGTTCAAATATTTTATTGCTTCCTTGGAGATGCCCGTGGAGTAGTATTCCCGCATCCTAGCTCTAAATTGAGTCATGTCGGTCAATTGCCGGTGTGCATGGATGAGGGAGTCAATTGAGTTCTCAATTGACATGGCAAGAGACAATAGAGATGGTTCCCCTGAGTTTCTAAATTCGTGAGTGTGCACTCGCATTTCATTTACATAATGGTTAAGGTCATCTTGTTCAAAATTGGGTTGGGGGTTTTGGTTTTGTTCGACATTTGGATTGTGTTCACGGTTTTCTTCAGCATTGGGTCCAAGGTTTGGGTTTTCTTGTGTTCCACTGGACTCAGGGTTAACATCTTGTTCACTCATTGTCTCAGTTTACAATCTGCAATAGAAAATTGGTTCATTGTTTTCAAAATTTGGGAATTATTTACAATTAAATAAACAAAAAAAATCAAAAAATTGACACAAATAATGAATAAAATGAAAAAAAAAACATGATATTTACCTATTAATCGAAGTGTTGATGAGTTTGTGGGTGTTGTTGGGTGGTTTTGGAGTCGATTTGGCCTCCTTTGGTGGTTGAATCGACGCGCATGCGGAGGAGGAGGACGCGCTCGGCCAAATGGAACTGTCAAAACCCAGAAATTTCCGAAAATTAAAAAAAAAAAAAAAATTAAGATAGCAATAAATGTTATTAAATGCAGTCCTTGATCTGTTTGTTTAGTTAAGTGATCATAATTATGTCTGAATGATCTGTTATTGTACTTAAATTTTAATGTGAGCTTTTAATTGCAGTTATTGATTGTTTTCTGTTCTCCAACCTCAAGGGGAGAAATTGCCATGACCGATTGGGCTTACTTAGCTTCCGAGCTAATGCATCGATATGTCTTTCTCTTACAGATTTACAGGTACCGTACGAGTTTCTAGATTTAATCTTTAAAGTATAAAAGTCAGTTAGCTGTACCACTTTCTTCAGTAACAGCATAAGCATACTAGTCAAGTTATCAGGTAGCATTCGTCCTATGATCTCTTCAAGGTTCTACTAATTTAAAAATTATAAGTTAATTAGAGATTATGACAGCTATGTTTCCTTGAGCTCAAAAGAAATAAAAAAAAATCTATGAAGTAATTTCCCTCTGATGGTATTATCGCAATGCAAGATATAATTTCACAGTTAATACAGTGTATACTGCCACTAGTTGCTCAATGATCGCTATTCTTCATCTTTCGTGTCTGTATTATTTGTACTCCCTTTATAAAGGATTTGGAATATTTCCTCGTATACATTACTTATTGTTGTCATTATTTGATGTTCTGTCAATTACCGGTTCCAACGATGGATGTGACCTTTGTCGTTCTCATGAGACTGGAGTTGAGATAAAATAGTGATATGATATTCTAACCATTTATAGTTTATAATACATCATTATCTTTATAACTTTTGTAATGCAATATGCTTGTTCCATGCCTAGAATACTTTGTTCCTTTGTTTTTTAACAGCGTTCAATTGTATGGAATAATAAGTAAGTTTATATCCATATATTACAAGAAATTATAGGTATTGTTCCTATGTTTGATTGTTAAAGAGGTGATATAAGAACTATAATATTAAAACCTTTATGGATAAACCATGCATCTAACTATATTAGCCAAGGTAAGATTTTAATTTTTCAAACAATGATGAACTCTCGTCGTAACTTGACTATACAAAATTCTATTTGTTTGTAGGGCAAGGTATTATGTCCACTAAGCAATCTCGAAGGCAAAGTTCTAACATGCATTAGATGATGGTTTAAATAATAGTGTTTCGATCATAGGGAATATCCCTACTATGATTATACTTTATCCATACAATGATTTAAAATTGAGAAACAATAATTTGAAACACCACATGGACTATGGATTGTCGACCCATGGCAAGTTAATTTATGTAAAGGATACGTGGATAGTTCTGGTCCCTGTATTTGATGATATAAATGGTTTTTCCGAAACCCTACTTGGTCATTTCCCTCTGCCTTCGGGCTCGGTTGCCTGCGAAAACCCTCCTTGTCTGAGTTTCTTCATCGGGGTACTGTAAGTTGCAGCTTCCATGCTGCTACAGTTCATGGAGTGTGTCTCTCGTGTGGGTTGTGAGTCAGTAAGCTCTGCTATTGGCATTCTATATGTATATTGGGCATTTCGGGTTATCTCTTCTGTTGTTTCTGTTGGCTATCAGTTCCCAGGCTTCTCCCAGCCCTCATACTCATTCCCTTGTATTTCTTCAGAGCCATTGTATTCCTGCTGTCGGCATCTATGAAGTGGTTATAACCTGGGTTTACATTCGTGCTTTCAAATCTAGTCTGTTCATGGCGTGAGGTATTGTTCTGAATGTTTCTTGGTCACGGCGTCCATTGTGGAAAGAAATCTTGGAGTTCCTAGCCCATTCTTCTGGTGATTAGGGCAAGGTCTTCCACTTAGCTCAGTTCGTGGCTACAGGGGCATTCACTATGTTTTTGCTTCCTCCACATTCGCTAGTACGATATAACATTTGTTTCGATGTTTTAATTAAAAAGGGAGTGTTTATTTTTAAGAAAGGTTTGTAACTAAACGATAAATTGTACTGTGCAGGCACTGGTTAAACCTGAAGGTGTATGAAGCACGACCTTAGGCGCTTGGCTTCTTCCGGGTAAGCCTGGTCACACCATGGCGATTTCTCCCTTTGATGGTTAGGATGGTTAGGGTTTGATTTGATAAGACCACCTTTGTGGCTGTTGTTTCATGTTCTCGGACATGGTTGACCCTGTGATGGGTGTGGTATGATATGGTTGCAGTCATATGAAATGTATTCATTTTTCCTATAGTAGTTAGGGTTTGTATAAGAATTAATGTATAAAAGGAACAAGATGTGGCTTATTCTGTCGTGACGGCCTTTGGGTTTTTGTTTGTTACTGTATCTTTAAAAATATTGGGTACTCACCCAGTTTTGTGAAAGTTAAAATATAATGAAAGTTTTCCTGTAAGATGGCTCGTATAATGTCTGCGTTTCCTTTAAATGAATACAATGTACAGTAGTAGGAATGTTTTAATTTTCTAAGATACTTTCAGAGAAGAAAATAACTCGGCTGTAGGTGATGGCACAGTCTTATTTCTCAGCGTTTTTCTTTTGTTTTTGTGTGTTGAATGATAACGATAGGGTTCAATAAATCTTACAGTGGTAGGCCATTAATGTGTTGATAACCCTGTCGAGTTGGGGTTCTCACCCAGATTGGAATATTGTAACATATGAAAAAGTGTTCATGCTCTGTTGGTCGTTTTAAAGCTTAACTGGATAAATTCTATGTTTTTACATTCTATTAAGTAATGCAAAAGAGCTACGGCTGTGGATGAGTCGTTGTAAAAACTCTTCAAGGTTTACACAACTGTAATAAATTTCTCATTGTTCATAACTAATGTGGTAGGGTTTGATTTCGAAATGCCAACAGTGGTTTGGTTCAAAAGATAACTCTGTGGATACGAATTTTGAATGAGATGTTTAATCTATTGTTAAGGTAGGACTCTATCGATACTGTGCATTTGCATGAAGAATTGAGCTCGATAATGAGCAAAAGAAATACTGTGATGATGAAAAGATTTTGACTAAAAGGGAATAAAATTACTATTTTGTATAAACTCGGCCTCGAGCTAGTTATTGTTTTTGTCTTTAATTCCTTCTTCTTGAAAGTTAATAGCTAGGTCAAACTTTGCTGTTAGTTTTCTTGTTTGTAAAAACGGGAGAGATAGATTTTTAATAGAACTTCTTCGCCACAATTTTTGTTTAAAAGATCAATTGTTTTGTTCTGGCTAAGATTTTGTCGAAAGAAGAAAAATAGTTAATAAGTTGAATGATGTGGCTATACTGTTATTCGATTCTATAATGAGTCAATAAAAGTTCAGCCAGTCTTCTCGTATGTTCTGTCAGTAATTAAATAAACTTACTAACATAATTTGGTTCACCCATTCTTGGTACAGATAAAGACCTGTATACTTGTTTAGCTAGTGTTTATACCTGCTAAACTATCTATGAAAATAATTTACTGTGATTATAAAGTTATCTAAAAATTCTGTTCCTATAATTGTTTTAACGAGTTTATTTTCCAGGAAAATATTTACTGTATAATTAGCCTATACTTATCTATTTAACTATTGAAATAAACAAGTGTAAAATCACAATAACATCCTATAACTTATAATGATAACAAAGCATATTACGTATAAAACAAATACTTGAACTGTAAGATAATAGTGATACTAAGGAATTTCTAAGACATAATAGTTCTGCAGATTCTATCTACTAACAATTCAGAGATGCTAACTTTACTGAATTAAATCCTGTTCAGACATAGAGGAGATAGTCATATTCTACATTCATATTTACTTAATAAACAGCAGGAATAAGTGGAAGAACTTGTGTCAATTGTAGACAACAACAGCAATGGGAGACTGTTCCTCCCTACCAACTCCTGGAGAGTGCCCAGACATCACTTCTCAGGACCCCCGAGCTTGCTCTGGTCTCCCTGGCTGGAACTAGGTGCAGCAACACAATTCACTCAACCAAACAACTAAACTGGAACCAAGTTACTGCAGCCTTCCTCTCAAACAACTTCCTTACTGTTTTTCCCTCTTCCTCAATGGGACTCCTGAATAACATTCACCTAAATGTATTCTCCCTCCAGAACTATGTTGAGCCCCCAGCTCAGTTCATTGAGTACTATTTAAAAGATTGCCTAGGTCTTAGTTGGGTTACTGTCATTAATGAGCCACCTGCTCAGATTCCACTTTCTTGGGGAATCATGACCCCAAAATATAGGGAAGTTGCCACCTGCAACTTAGGAAGTGTTTGAGGATGCTGCCACTTGTCTTTTGCCTGTCCACCTAGTTCCTTCCACCAGTTAAACCAGTAACCTCTTTTAACAGCTCTCCCATGCTGTTGTCTCCATAATTTATTTATTAATAATAAAATATTCATAATTACATTCCATTTCTGGTGACTCTGCTGAGTCATCAATTCCTACTTAGCATTAAATTTAACATAATGTCTCAGGAATATAATAAAATAATTACATTATTTTTGCAAAATTGGGGTATGTGACATAACAATGGGGAAATTGTGATCTATTTTTTTTTAAACAAAGGCACGTGCGCGCCACCATTGTGCGCACGCGCCAGCCACACGCACACGCCTCAGTTTGGTATTGAACCTAGCGACCCGTGCGCGCTGCTTTAGGTGAGTACACGCCATTTTTATTTTCCACTAGCGCGCCCCCATTGCAACAAAAATGGGGACCATATTCGTGCACCCGCCCTTCTACAATTCATAAGGCTTGGGAGTCATATGGCTTAGTGACATGGCTCACATGTTGGTAATGTTAGGAATCTAACAAAATTTTGTTTTATGTTTCCCTTTAAGAAAGTTGATAGTGCGTCACCATTATGTGGCATTGTCCTCAATTGTGTAAGAATTCCCTAATAGTTTTTACTTAATGAAGAGAATATATAAATTTCATCACTTTATGTAGGTGGAGGTTTTTGACCTACCTATTCAATATTAATGCTACTTGGAACATTTGGTCGAACTTTTAGAAAAATGAGTTAGAGAAAATCATTTTCCATGAGATTGAGACAACCTTCAAGCCATAGCCTACTATCAAGATTTAGGACCATATCCACTTGCAATGCAACTTAAAAAGAATTCATTGATATCAAGGTTGGCTATAAAATTGAGCAATGATTAATGCTAATACAATAATTTATATATAGTTCAAGAGGCTAGCTTAATTGGTTTCTGTTAATGTTATTAGGCATTTGGCTAGTTTCATGTTGGTAGCATGTTTGCATGTGCTTAGTTTGAATCACCCCAGATTAGGCTCAGTAGTCTACACTAACAAGTTTGCATCCATGATTGTGGAGAAGCATCCCTTAATTTTCCCCACTAGGTAAATTCTTTAGCAAAATAAAACAATTTATGTACATTCTTTGTTCTCTTTTTTTTTTAATCAATACTTTTAAACACCTTTTTTCATTGATAATACAAAATATCAACATCCTTCTCTTATATTAGTTGATCACGTGAAAAACGAATTAACAAGACAAATGCTATAATGTTGTTTGAATTTGAATGCTATTTTATTTCCCCCTTGACATCTTAAATAGGTTCATTGCCTCTTAAATGGTAGAGACATTTGCAATGACAATTAGAGCCACAAGGGTTGCTTTTGATTTATTTGTGTGTTATCAAGGAGCTTAACAAAATGCAATGCAATTTGAAATATATTATTTTTTGAAGGAAAAATTCATGAGAAAACACAAAGGATGCTACCACACATTCATAGATGGCATCCCTAGTAAACCCATCTATGTAAACAAGTGCACCTAACCCAAATGGATCCGAATTAGGCACTTGTTGACATAGAACTAGCCAAATTCCCAACAAAGTTCCGTCATTCAATTGAGCTAGCCACTTTAGCTACACTATAATATTAATTATCACTTATTTTTGAATTGAATGATATGATTTCCACTTACAACTTGCTTGATCAAACACTTGGCGGTAATAAAAGGATTTTCTCTAGGAGATATAATTTTTAATATTGCTTTCTAACATTAATATAACATTATTGTATGGTATTAAGGATGAGAAGAGGGTGTGGACTCTAACAAACAAATAAACTCATGAAAGTGAGAGCTTTGACAAAGGAATTTTAACCACTGAGACGAGAAATCTAACAAACAAAAGAATCATGGTAGGATTTAATTTTGATCTCTAGTAGGAACTTTCAGTGACTAAACAATGTACACATTCTAACCAATGGATTAGTAATTCTAATAAAAATTTGACTTATAAACTCTAAGAGATGAAGGAATATTAATGCAGGAACACTAATTAATGAAGGAATTTTGATGTAGGGCTAACTTTGATGAAGGTAACAAGAGAAACCTAGTTGGAACTAAGTACACATGCATGAAATTTGATTGATGAACTAAGTACTTTGACCAAGTTAAGAACTCTAACCAATTCCCTTACTAATCTAACCAATGAAGGAAAACTAACATTATTAAAATAATGCTCCGCTAATTGATGGAAAACTTTTGACTCAAGAACTCTAATTGACAAAGGAAATTTGGCGAGTGAAGGAACTTTGGTTCTAGAGGAACTCTTATTGGTGAAGGAACTTTGATTAGAATTTGACCAAGGCACTCGCCAATGATGGCAACTAGAATGGAGGTGGAACTTTGACCCATGCAATAACTTTAATGAAGGATCTTTGAAAGAATGCAAGAATTTTGACCAAGGAACTTTGAACAATGAACTAGAACTTTGACCAAGGTGAGAACTTTGAGCAATGTACTATGGAACTTTGAGCAATGAAGTAGGAACCAACAAAGGATGTACGAAGAAACTTTGACCATGGTAGGAACTAATTTTGACCATGGATCTTTAACTACATAAGGATTTTTATTAAGAAACTCTCTAACCAAAGAAAAACATTGATCAATGCATGGGCTTTATCAAAGGCATGAACTCTCACAAGAGGGTGGATCCATAAAAATGGGTAACACTTTTCAATGAAATGTGGCTAAAAACATTGGTATTTTATTTTTATTTTTTAAATTAAAGTTATCAAATCTCATAAAAGCCTTATAAATTATAGGAAATTGTAATTTCTAATTATTTATAAAAATTAAAAAAACAAAAATAGAGATTCTATCTATTTTTTATATTTTTTTTAATTGGTTTTGTATTTTTTATGTTATTGATTTTTTAGTGCCTTTAAATTATGAACAAGAAGGATAAGACTATTCACTAAACTTATGGGCATAAACTAATATAAAACTGCAACTATTTGTTTAGTACTTTAGTTAGTTTGAAAATGGATTCTTTTCTCAAGTGAAAATCTTATGAAAAATAAAAATGCTAAAAAGTAAAAAAAAAATGTAAAGAAATTGAAGTTTAATTTACACTTTAGGCCAAATAGATATAATTTTTATGTTATTGACTGCTTTTTTTAAGCACCTTTGAAATTGTAAACAAGAAGGATATAACTAATCACTAAATTTATGGGCATAAATAAATATAAAATTGCAATTCATGACTATTTGTTTAGTGAATTAATCAATGTTTAAAATGTAACATTTTATCAAAGTGAAAAGTTTAGGAAAAGTAAAGATGCTAAAAGTATATGAAAAATGAATGAAAAAGTAATAGAGATTTAATTAAAAAAAAATAATAATAATAATAATAGTGTTTTAAAATAGTATTAATAAATTATTAATAATAATAAATTTAATCCTAAAATTAATTTATTAAATGAATATTTATTTAAATCATCTCAAATAATGAAAGATCTGCATTTTCACTAAGGAAACAATATTCATTAAAAGAACATTTATTCAAAAAAATTCAAATAATGAAAGATCAATGTGCCATATTTTTACTAAGGAAACAATATTTACAACAAAGCATGGCTCTAACTCATTAAAAAACTCCACAAATAGCAATCAAACAATATTATTAGATTTATGACTAGCATTTGCCTCTTGAGGGGCAAAAATGAACGTCGATAGGAAAAAAGGAAAGTTAGAAGGAACAAAAACGTAGGCATAGGCACTGAAGGATACTGGTAGGAAAACAACAAAGTTTGTAACAATCTCAAATTACAAAGACATAGGCACTCAACACATAACAAAAAATAATGTTAAGTTCATCAACACAGTGATCCAACTACAATTGTTTTTCTCACAATCTCTGTAGTAGTAATCTCAACACTATAGATTACTACTATATCGGGAATATATAAGCAATTTGAAAAAATAATTCTGCAATAATATCAATGAAAACAATGATTATAATAGCTCCTAAACTGCACAAATTACTTGTGAACAAAATTTTGCTTTCATGCCATGTGTTGTAGCAATAAATTTAGGAATCTCCATATACAAGTATAGGTATAGAACTATTTCATGGACTGGCTCTTGATAGTGCCACAATCTAAGTTGTAAATTAATCTCCGTTATGCTTGCTTCAAGAATGGAAGATACAGTGGGAAACCCAAATATGTTTCTTTCTTCTCATTGAGGATTTCAAGTCCACAATAAAAACTTTAGATCCTTCTCAACAATGTAAAGGTGAACAGACCTGTCACTACATGAACTAATCTTCTGAAAATTACTAATAAACAAAGGAAAGTAATTGGTTATCAATGACTCTCACCGCATCAAGGATTCACACGTCTTCTGACAATATAGATAGTTCACAACAAAGCACAATAAAAATGCAGACTTACAACACAATAGGAGTGGTGAATCTTTGTTATGCTTGCTTCAAGAATGGAAGATACAGTGGGAAACCCATATATGTTTCTTTCTTCTCATTGAGGATTTCAAGTCCACAATTAAAAATTTACATGCTTCTCAACCATGTAAAGGCGAACAGACCTATCACTATATGAATTAATCTTCTGAAAAGCATTAATAAAACAAGGAAAGTAACTGGTTATCAATGACTGTCATCACATCAAGGATTCACACGTCTTTTGACAATATAGATAGTTCACAACAAAGCACAATAAAATGCAAACTTACAACACAATAGGAGTGGTCATAGCTCTCAATATAAAGGTTGTATTTATTCAACGTGGAGGTAGATGAGGAGAGGTCACTTTGCTTGGCTGCTTTGTTTTTATGAATGTAAAAGAGAGTACACAGTTTACAAATCAGCTGAGATTAATATTTATATCACTACTGCTTGGGATAATCCATTATGAACTTAGTTTGAAAAGCCATTTCCAAGAAGGAAACTGAAGAGCATTGAACTAAAAACATAGTAAAATATAACACTGTTAGAAAATTTTGAACAAGCATTTAGGTTTTTTAGAGAAAAGGAATCCCAATAATATCCATTGAAAAGTACACATTACATATAAACATTTCTGCAATAGTTTCTGAAGAAGGGAAATTTGTTTTCATTGACAAAGAAGAATAGATGAACAAAAAAAAGGTTGGTTCACCACTATATAGTCTTGGAAGAGTTTTTTATCTGGTGAAATTGCAAAAATGAGAATAGTAGGCAAAGTTTTCATTTGAGTGTAGTACATATGAGAAGATAAAAATGATATTTACAATTCAAATTAGCTGGACACTTCCATACAAGTAGTACATGTATGCATGTTATAGATAAAATTATACACATTGGATATGATTCCATACAAGTAGTACATGTATGAATGTTAGACAAGGAATCAATCCATTTGCGGAAAGACTGGGTAGAATTTTGATGGTCACGTTGTTGAAGAGTTCCTGTTGGAAAATGCAAATGAGGTTTCGGACTAGTATTCATTGTAGTCTCTTGAAATTTAATTTTTTCATATTTCTTTTCAACATATCTTCTTCTGCGTTGTTCATTTTGTTGGACCTTGGATGTTGATGGTTTTGTAGCATTTGGGTCAATGTCTTTGCTTGTGGTACTTTCAGTGTTCCATTTATCTCTTCTTCTCTTGTTTATTTTTGTAGCTTGGAATTTATGTCGATGACTGTTGTATTGATTCTTACGATGATCCTCATACTCTTGAGACGAAACACTTGCTAGACCTGTTGGAGTGTTGTGTTGGAGCAGGAGGGCATGCTCTTTAGGATGAAAATCATTGTCCATGCTTTCTATTGCAATATGTGAAGGTTCCTGTAAGGATAAATGAATTTTTTGTAAATATATATTATTAAATTCTATATTGCATATAATTTGTTTGATAACATCTAATTTGACACATATAGGAGTAATATTTTAGAAAGATGGAGATTTAAATTTTATGATATGTTGGATATGGATGCATAAGTTGTGAAATAAATATGCTAACTTTATAAAATACATGTTTTATTTAATATGTAACTATAGAAAGTGATAACTTCTTACTTCGAAGAAAAAACCCTAAGCAATACCTTCATTATCTTAGCAACACTTAATATGTAACTGTACAAAGGAAGCCAAAATACAAGTTATGGCTTCGAAGGAAAAAGCCTAAGACATGCCTTTACTATCTAGGGAAAATGTAATATGGAACTGTACAAAGCAGGGAAAAAACACAGTTGTTTGCTTTGAAGAAAAAACCCTAACACATGCCTTCACTATTTAGGGAACATTTTAGGGGTAGGCATGTTTTCTTTTGGATTTTGCATGCAATCCATTTTATCACATGCAATTACAACATGTTTGATTTGTTTCTGATTGGCAAATGTTTCTTCGTGTATTGCTAGTTTGAACAAGTAACTATTGAAGAACAAATTGGAAAAGATGTTCATGGTCTCTTTGGTATTTCCTTCATAGTCAAAGTCAAACAACTTCTGAGCAGGTATGCCAATAAGTTGTTCTGCACCATCTTGGAATGCAGTTACATTGATCTTGCTTATTTGGTCTTCAATGCTGAATTGGAAAATGTACTTGTAGTCACATTCATAAGCATGTTGATTTCACCTTTGGTAGTTCCAGGCACCATCCTCAATAGGTGTGAGTTTTTTTTTTTGCAAAGGTGAACTTTAAATTTAAGAGGACATGCAGAATACCAGCAATTGTCTGTATCCATTGAAGATATAGTTGCCTCAACTAAAATGTATGAGGGTTCTAGCCCTTTACTGATTCCTTCATTTTTAATGTCAGCCAGCTTCTTTCGTATGGAAGGATGACCTGCTAAAGCACCATGTGAAGATAATGAGTGGGATTGGAGGCATGTTTCTGGTTTATCAAGCCAGGTTCACAAATCCCGAGTTTCTTTGAGATCAGGATTGATGTAAATTTGGGATGAAAAAGTTGTTGTAATTGATAGTTGATTGAAGTCTTTTATTTTTCCATCCTTTATAGCAATTATTGGAAAGCTATTTGTGATGGCATATTGATCTAGATGATGCTTAGTGCATAGGACCCCCCATAGTGTGACCTCTATACTATAACTTGACATGTCCTTTAGTTGAAGGGTTCTCTTATGTGTCTCTGTTCCATTTTTCCTCATGATAGTTACTAAAGGGCTAATGGATATAACAACTCCAAGTAGATCAACTATAGAGTTGTTGGATAGAGTTGATAATTCATTGATGGGAATGAAGATAAAGTTATGGTTTGCTATTGAATGTTCATCATGTAAGCAAGGTTCTATGGTGGAAGTACTACCAAGATTTATTTCAAAGTCATTTTTTAAATGATTGAATTCTTTTTTTGCAGGTTTGATTATCCCTTTTGAGATTATGTAAACTTTACCAATATCTATGGAAGGATGGAAGTGTGTTGCTTGGATATTGAAGCATGTGATAAGTATCTCACTACCTTCAATGTCAATAACATCAAAGCTAAAGACATGGCCAGGTCCCTTGGCATTGGTGAAGGTGCGAAGGGCAATTTTTGTAAGGACTCTGATTTTCAATGTCCATTCTTATAGGTATGGCTGCAAAGATTTAATAGGAGTGATGTTTGGGGGTGTTTTAAGTGTGTCTATATTTTTTTTATAGGAGGACTTACATATTCATTAAACAATGGTGCACCAATTATCTCTGAAGTCAAATTATGCACATGTATTCCTTGAACTATAAGAATCCTACAAAAAAATGTAAAAATAAAGGTAAAATTAGTATTTAAAATATTGTGCAAAAAGTGGGTAGTGAAAAATGTGGTTACTTTGTATGATGTATGTGATTTGGAATGGGATGTGTGAGAGGAAAAAAACAAATGGAAAAGTAGATAGGTTGAATACATACTTGTTATTATGGATAGATTTACATGTGAAGTTATCTATTTGAATCAAAGATCCAACTTCCAATTGTGATGATGTGAAAAACGAGATGAGACCCGATGCAAACAAGCTGTGTATTGTACGGTTTCCATCAGATAGGCGTACAAAATAGCGATCTTCGGTAGTTGGATTGAAGTCCAAAATTGTAGAACAGGACTGCAAATAATCTCTCCATTTCCAATACTTGTAATAGAGTTCGTTGTTAAAAGCGACATCATAATTGTAGGTATATTCTTTAACAAAAGTTCAGAAAAGGGTACGAAAAAGACACCTAAGGAAAAACAGTGTTGCATCAATGTATTAGGCAAGGTATACAAAATGTATATGAATGTAATTTAGAAAGAATATATAGATATATATATATAGTAATATGTTTTTTATTGAACTATGTGTATAAATATTTGAATAATAATAGTTTGCATATAAAATAAATAAATAAAGATATAATTAACAAATTTCAAAATTATAATGTCCCCGCATGATAAATCTCACACCAATTACGTGAAATTAGGTCTCTACAAACTTGAATAAAAAGTTATTGAATCAAATATATATTGAAGAATTGAATAAGAAAAATAGCTTTGCATCAAGGTATTAGACTATATATATATATATATATATATATATATATATATATATGTATATATATATATTGAAATATTTCTATAACTATTGGAACAATAATAGTTTGTGTATTAGAAAAGAATTTAAGGATTGACCTATTTGGGAAGGAAAGGTGAAACAACACAAATATATTTTACTATGTAAATAAAGAAATGGCCATAATATGTTTAACAAATGTATATCATTGTACAAAAAATACAATTGTAAAATTATGCAATGATGCATGAAAAAAGTTATATACTTTCAATTTATAAGACATTTTATATTTAGTTGAGGCATATTAAAATATAAAAATTGAATGACTAAATATTAAAGTTTTATATAAATCTTTATTGTGCTACAATCCCTCACATGTAAATCACGGTTTAATTAATTTTTTTAGTTTTAGTTAATTGAAATATATATCTCTTTTGTTTTCAAGTTTAGATTAGGGTCATTGAAAAAAAAATATTTACTTAATATTTTATCAAAGTGCCATGTTTAATTTTCACATTTACCTTTTATGTTAGGGCTAAGACTTCTCCCTAGTACTAAACTATCTCAACCTAACAACAAATGAAACATAGGAAAATATATTATAAGAAAACTTACACAATATTAATATTACAAGAAAATATTAATATTATATTTTTTTGAGTTTATATTAATTATTGACTTGCTATAGAGTTATAGATAAAATTTTAAATGTGTATATTTTGAAATTATTAAAATATTTCAAAATTAATAAAGGAAAATAAAAGTGACAATAATATTTTTTTTAAATTTTAAATTTTAATATTTATATAATTTTGTAATATTATATATAAGTATTTAAAACATATTTATATATTTAAAGTGACAATAAAGTGTTAGATAAAATTTAGAAAATAAAATTGTTAATTACAAGTACAAGTAAAAAGTAGATAAAACATTGTATTTTTTTTAAACATTAAATATTGAATTTTAAAAAGAAATACATCACAGATATATATTTGAGTATAAGTAGAAATGTAAAGCTGGTACAAGCTAGATAACTAATAAGATATGGTTGAGTTAAAATTCTAGGAAAATATACATGCTTGAAGCATGTTGCAAATAAATCATTTAACTCAACCATGCCTTTATTAAGAGCTTCTATTTTTTTGTGTTTTTAATGCCACGAATTTTCTTTTTCTTCTATTTGTACTCTCTTTGGTAGTCTTGTCAACATGAGCTCTAAGACCATTTTGAGCTAAGCAGTGTTTTGGTTCATTTTTATATTATGCCAAATCCTTTGGAGAGTGGGCCTTTTGTTTGGAAGCAAGAGATGAAGATAGTTTGTGTATCTAAAACATGAAATTTCTTTGCAAGTTCTTCTTTTAACTATGGCCTTGAAAGATTATCCCTTCGAGGATGAATAGCATGGATTTGGAATTGTCTTCTATGTAGATGGGGGTTATCTACAAGGTTCTGAGTGCAAATTGTATGTTCTTTGGTTGGTTCCACCATTGCTAAATTAATTGCAATTTTAGGTGTAAAAAGGGTTTATGAGTAATAACCTCGCAAAAAAAGGAAAAATGGTAATGTTATTTGCATAATGGTAAATAAAAATTAATGTTAAACAGCTTTGTAAAAAATTTAAAAAACAATGGTAAATAAAAGCAAAATTTAATATTTAGTGTGAAGATATGAATAGAGAAAAAATAGGTAGACATGTGAAGAAATTACATGAAGAAAATATTAACAAATATATGAGAAAGGTGAAGAACAAATGTAACATTTCTATTATTTCTAATGAACCATGTAAGTGGATTTATGAGCAAAAAAATAAAATGCACAATGGTTTATATGATTGATGGCGGGCCCTCGTTAGATGGGGTCATCGAAATGTTCATTGTCAGTCTACCATCCAACTTGGGATGTGTAAGGGGGCTTCATAATTCCACACAACCCTTACTCCTGACGTAAGATAACATTTCTCAACCATTAAATTCCGAGTTTGAGTAGCATTGCAAATACTACTATGTTATGTTTCCATCAATCAAAGAAGAAGACTAACATAAAAATATTTTAAAATGAGGAAATTTGTTGTAAGAAATAATATTAAAAAATTGCATTTTGCTTTCATAAATCAAGAAAATGTAAAAATATATTAAAATATAAAATTTTGATTTAAGAAATATTTATAAAATCTTTATTTTTGCTTTAAATATGTAAAAAAGGGCAAGGAACATTATAGCACCATAGATTGAACATGCACCATAGATTGAACATAAGCAAAATCAATTTACAAAAGTATAAACATATATTTTTGAAAATATATCTGAGGCTCTAGTCTTCAAAGGTTTGTGTAGCTCCCTTTGACAGAAGACTGTTTCCACGATGATTACCGAGGTAAAGTTTGTCCATACACACTTTCTTAGAGCTTCTCCTGCATATATAGGTTTGTTTGTCACATGTGGGAGTTGTCCCAAATCGTCGACAAGAATTATTTATCAGTTTCCGAATGAGTAATTGTTTTTTTCCTAAAAATAGCTCAAGCAAGCGACTCTCAATATACACGAACAATTTAGG
Source organism: Larix kaempferi (assembly GCA_027924585.1). Classification (NCBI taxonomy): domain Eukaryota; kingdom Viridiplantae; phylum Streptophyta; class Pinopsida; order Pinales; family Pinaceae; genus Larix; species Larix kaempferi. The sequence continues at coordinate 19,288,668 of BSBM01000155.1, read as the reverse complement.
CCCCATGAAGCTCGTCTCATCTATGAGAATGTGCTGAATATGTTTCACCTCTTCTTGAAACACTAATAGCGCCTATCCATGTAAAGGTTTTCTATTATTGTCTCTAAAATCCCTTCATGTTATTGTCTCTAAAATTATAAACAACTATAATTACAACGATTTTTGTTAATAATTTTTTACTATTATAAAAATGCATATAATAAAAGAAAACATGTAAATAAATAAAACCTTAATAAAAAAACAACACCCATTTCTACTAACCATTTCATAAACATTAATAGGAAATTTAAAAATAAATAAAAATTAAGTGTGTTCAAACTCAAGCTTACCACATGATGGCATTAGCTTAGCCCCACACTATACCTATCTAGTTCTTTTGATAATAACACCTATCATATGAATGATGACGCTATGACTTGAATATAACACAAATTTAGAAATTAGATCATTACCCTCTTGCAATCTACAAATAAAATATGAAGGAACAATGAGTCTATTCAAATGCAATTTGTATAAGGAAATAAGTCCTATTGTCGCATTTGTTTTCTTCATGACTACCAATCTACCTGAGGCACCTCACAACACCCTAAATCTTCTTTAATGATGTGGATTCTTAGTCAAATTTTCTTTCTTATTTTTTAATATGATGTTAGTCATAATCTAGGTTAGATTGTTTGAAGTATATTGATTGCATATACATTTAAAAAACAATAAACTTCATATTTTATCTAAATTTAAAATAATATACCCTATATAATATTAACATAGTGCAACCATTTTTAAAGAAAAACATTATAAAAAATTAAGATTAATATTAATATAGTGCAACCATTTTTAAATAAAAAGCATTATCAAAAATTAAGATTTATAAACATTTTTAAGAATAAAAGTACATTTTCAATTAAATAAATAATATTTTTATGGAAAGCAAGAAGATTGGAAAGGCTAAGGTAGAATTTTAGGTTCTGATTGTGTTTAATCATAATGTGATATTCTTTATGCAGCTATCATATATTTTAATAGTTTTTGGATTTTTTTATGCACAAGCCATAGAATAGTTGTATTGTTTGTTTTGTTTCATTAGAGAAAATCTAGATATAAACATAAAGTGAATCTAGATCTCACTTTTATGTTTTCAGCAAAATATTTAATAAATGTTGATGATTAACCAAAACAAAATATAGACAAAGTATTAAAATTTAATTAATTATTAATTTTATATGTTTTATTGGTTTTTATATTTGCTAATATTATTTTAAAAGTTAAAATTAAAAATTATTTTAAATATAAAAATAATAAATTAAGATATTTTATATCATTTAAAATTTTCAAAATTAATAAATGATATAAACAAAATTTCAAAATTATAATATCCCACACCATAAATGTCACACCAATCACTTGAAATTGGGTTGCTACTGTAAAAAGTTATTGAATCAAATAATGTTTTTTTGGGAGAAGTATATATATACAGTAAAAAGTTATCGAATCAAATAATATTTTTTTGGAGACGTATATATATATATATATATGAAAAATGAATGAAATCTCATCATTATTAAAATTAATTAAACATAAAGGAAACTCAATGCTATCTTAGTGAACCAATACTTGTAGTGCTTCTCCATCTAAGGGCAATCTACCGTATTTTAATGTGATGATTCTCGGCCCATCTCAGTCTTCGTATGAAAGAGGTGTTTTCATGGTGGTGTTATTTTTTGCCTAAAGGGTATCCTTTGGCAGCATTAAAGGTCCGTTTTTTACAAAAATTTACCACTCAAATGTTCATAAGCTGGCCGCTTATGCCTTGATATTCTCAAAGACAAGTTGAGTCCAGCACCACAAATTAAAATAGTTTTGTTGAGTATACAAACAGCGTTGAATACACCAAATCTAGATGTTCATATTTCTAACATTGCAAAACACTGGAAAATAAATGAAATCGAGACCAACAAAAGAATTGAGATATGTTATACATTTATTGAAAATAAAATATTTATGATATGTTTATTTATGATTGGAATTTTTTTTTAAATAATAAAGAAAAGTTAATGTATATCTTTGGTTTGAAAGGAATTAGTCATTTTGTATGGACAACATAGATTGTATTTTTTTCTTATTAAAAGGAATTAGTTATTTTATATGGACAACATAGATTGTATTTTTTTCTTATTAAAACATAATTCATATCTAATATATAATTTATTAGTTTATAAAATTCATATATATTATATAATTTATTTATCTATTATTTGTTTAATATATATGATATTATTAGTTTATAAAATATGCAATTATATCTCATATGTTCAAAATATTTATTTAAACTTATTCATTTAATCATGAAATATGAAAAGTTCCACTCTAAGAACATCCAAACAATAGTGAAGGACCGTCCTCTACGTTGTATTCTATATACATATCAATACAAACTAAATATATAAATATATGATATGCTACCACCTTATGTTTACTAATTGAATATATTGTAAATAGAAAAATCGTTAAACCATAAGCTTTGTTTGTCCTTAAAGAAGTTAATATGTGATTATAAATCTGCATACATGATGTATGAGCCATGGTACATGGCTTATTTACCACGTATGTGCTAACAACATGCTCCATGTACAGGTCTATGTTACTATCCAAGCCAAGCCAGGAGGTTCGAAGTTCCTAACACGTTAACACTTATTACCTCGAGGGGTCAACACTTGTGTTGTAGATTTTACTAAGTTACGAAGTAAGGAGGAAACGAGTGTAAGCCAACTCATTGTCGGAGAGAGACACGTGCTATGCATGCAGCTTGCAACCACCTTATAAGTAAAGAATTTTTATATTTGTATGAATATTTTTTTATTTTATTTTTTTATTTGTAAGATTTTTCTTGATGTGTGTAAGAATCGACTATTTTTCATTTGTAAGATTCAAATATTGATTTTGTTATATTAATTTTTTGAACTTTTAATTTTGATCCATACTTGATTTGAACATCCATCCATGATAAATGTTTTAACGTACAATTTCTATATTGAATTTGATAATTTTTCATAATATTTAAAAACATTTCTTCACTGTGCCCAGATGCTTTCCATCCTGCGCCTCCTAGATGGCAGGGAAATCGCAGCCTCCTCTATGCAGCTTCGATAAGATTACGAGCTCATCTCTGTTAAATTATTTTGTATGATCAGTATAAGTGTTTCTCCTTTATTATTTATCATGGCAAGTTACTAATTCTTGTAGGGACAATTACATTCCTCTGGTTCATGAGAAGGTGATTTTATGACCGGAATGGAAAAAGGAACGCCTTCCTAGGTAAGCTCGCTTCCAAACAACTCACCCTCCTTCAAGGAAGATAAAGGGTTTATGCTATATATGCATGGAAAACCCTGGTATTTGTCTATGGAGTTTGTTGTTTAAGTTTGGCTTGTTAATGCTCTTGTAAATCTGGTTGAAAGAAAGTATTATTTCACAAAACCTTGTGGACGTTAGATTGGTAATGTCATTTCTAAGGGTTAATACCCTAGTATATTTGTAAATGACTTCTTCAGCTAGCCTCAATACTATTCAACATAACTTTTATGTGCTTGTAATGGCAATGTAACTGCCCCTTTAATTGAAACCGAGTTGTGGTTTGGGTTAAATCAATTTTTTCATCTTTATGAATATGAATAAGCCTGTTGAATATCATTTTTGCCCTTCAATATGAATATCAATGGCACTTATAATAATTTTGTTTTTTAAAAAAATTGTTTTGTTTTTATATTAATAAAATACTTTATTATTATATATTAATATATATTTTGGTTTCTTTTTTGGCAACAATGGAAGGGTGGGCAGCGATGGGCACCGAAGGCAAAGGTGGGGAATGGAAGATGGCAGGTGGCTAACGTGGTAGTGGATGGCGCAGTGGAGGGAGCTGTGGAGTAGTAGCGAGGGAAGAGACGGGATTGGCGATGGGAGTGGAGGCGGGGATGGCGGATGGGAGTGGAGGGAGAGTGGCGACGCGAGGGATGCGGGGGAGCAACAGCAAAGGACGGCACCATCCACATGGCAGGATTCCATTCGCTCTATTGGCGAGGAATCTAGCCGACATTGATGGTTAACCATCTCGTTGGTGAAACGCCTACGGCGTAATTACTCATTAATACATATATATATTTTTTAGGCTTGAACCTAATAATCACTTTCCATTCTTGGGAGGTTGAGAAGATAGTCCCTTAAAGGGAGATTATAATACTTTGTAGAATTCCCAAGCACTAAAGAATGAAAAGGGGAGATAGTCATCAATGCATTAATTACTACTTTCGACGCCTTATGCTTGAAAAGAAAACAAAACATCTTTCTCGAATTATTGAAATGTAATTATAGCAGAAGGTGATGGAATTCATGTGAACTTTCTGCAACATTGCACTAAAACTGTATGAGTTTGTGATCACAACTGTGGCAGGATTGACCATAGAATAATTGGGATTTTTATTTTCTTTTTTCTAGAGTTGTGATCGCTTATGCTACTACTACTACTGCCATTAGAGGACAAGAATATCCCCCTATTGTAAGGGCACCCATATTATTTAGAACCCACTATTTGCATTTTCAAAATTGATCAATATGTGTTTGATTGTAACCATTAATCAAGAATACCCAAAGGCTACACCAACACCTCTCTAAGGGATTGTAACTAAGAATTCCATATGCTTCTGTTTATCCCCTCATTGCTACAAAGGATGGCATGGAGGATGACTGACAAGTGATAGGTCAGGGTTTTCCAACTAACAAGGGAAGATAGGTCCGACAGTGATGACCAATGTCCATCTATGTAGAGATAGATGGAGAGGTGGGCCCAAGCTGCCACATCTACGTATTCAGAACCTCGCATTGACTTAAGGGTTTCCAAAAATACCTATGAAGATTGAGCAAAGACTTAATTTTCCAAAACCTTTTCTAAATAATTCTTATATGATACAATAGGAGGGAGGGTATGTATACATATAATTACATCCTCACTTCAAAGAAACATAAATATAGTAATATACAAAATCATTTACATCTTCTTCCTCATTGAAACTAAAATAGTAATAAAACCAAAATAGGATTTTGAATCCAATCCCTTGGCACCTATTAATGCCTAAATTTCACACACATGCAAATTTTTGGTTAATCTTGCAGTAAGACGTCATCAACATATAGCATGCAACTCACCAAAGAAATCCTCATTAGATCTAGAAAACAACATGAGTTCAAAAATGCCAAAAAATAGTCAAAAGAATAGGTAGCATGAGTAAAGCCATGCTAGCCCATGCTACAACACATGTTATCAATTATATGCCCGTGCTAGCCTAGCGCTGATTATCCTTCAAGATCTGTGAAACTGTAAAAAACAGCAGGATCTCAACCACTAGTCGCGCATTGAAAGCTCATGAAATCTCCCTCACCAACTGAAATTTGAATTTTTATATTCAAGCATTGAATAACCCCCTTTGTGTACCTTGGATCTAGTTCATCAGGTGATGGGGTTCACACTTGGATCTAGATTTTTATTGGCCACCTCTTGGCCTATAAAAGGAATCCATGGGCATGCATCTAAGTAGATAAATTTAGAACAAGGTTATGTTGTTGGAATTGTGTTGAAACTTCTTCCACCTCTTCCCACACCTACTAGCATTCCTCAATCTCCCTTGCCTCTTGCCTCCAAGGGGAAAGTGTTTCTTCCATTTCTTCTTCAAGTTATTTAGCATTTAGTTTGGACAAAAAGAACCTCCCTAAGGGAGATTGTTGGCTTCCCTTGAAGTCCACACCTCCTAGATGACACTACATATACCAAGCTTGACCATTGGTAAATCTTAATTGGTTCTAGCATCTACTTCTTGTTGTCGTTTGCATATCCTCAATCTTTTAATTTTATTTCAAGTTATTTGGTTTTGTTTTCGTTTTTTTTTTCTAACAAGAACCTTGCAGGGTCAATTTGGAGTCATTCAAATTTTCTTTAAGTAACACAATACTAGCCTTGTTAACAACCTCCAAGGCTTTCCCCCAAAGTGGGAAGGGCTACACACCTTTGTGAAAAAATTTCCACAACAGTATTTATGGTGACTCCACTTCATTTTTGTTCATTTCTCATTAATTAGGTTGTTATTTACTAAATAGCTAATTATGGGTTCTTTTCTTATGTAGGAGATCAGGTCCATACCCTCCATTCTTAGAATTCGGCCTCCTTTTGGAAGTAACTGTTGTTTACACAGTAGCACGGATTCCAATGCCCCATGCACACTTCCTGTGTAGATCCTCCTTCGACAATTGCATAGACCGTGCATGTTATTAAACATTATCCCACACGGTAATTTTCTTTATGTTCACGCAGCTCTGTCGTGTTGTAACCACGATATAGCATGTCTATATCTGGAATACCCATGGTACTGTCTTTTATTTTTATTTTTATCAATTTTGCACAAATCTTGCAGTCCCAATGACTACTCACTAATGAAGCAGAATTAAGTTAACTTGCAATAGTTAAGTTTTTCTTTAGTGATTAGCTCATTTAGCCCAAGATTAGGAATTAAAGAGGTCTTCTCTTGAAATTTACTTAGGTAAAATACTTTGGGGCTTTCAACGGGCCTCCTAATCATCACTGGTATTTAATTCATCTTGCTTGCCATTTCATAGAAGGTCTTAAAGCATTGATATCTCATGTTATTTGCTTACTTCGCATGTTTTAGGCATAGTAATGTAATTCACTTTTGCACGCAAACAAGGACTTAAAGACTCTAATCTCCTAAAGTATGCTCTTCACCTCACATTCCATGTGATTTTGGTGAATCAGAAAAGGGAGATAAATGTGTAATACTTCGATTGCAAAATTTTCAATTTCATAAGCATTGTTTATCAATATTGTTAATTGCAAGCACCTTTAGCATCTTTTGAATTTAAGTAGAAGCTACATATGCATTTACTTTGAGCTCTCTAGTTAATTGCAACAAAAATATAATTTGCTTATTTCACACATGTGTCTCCACTAGCACACACTAAGAGACCTAAAGACTCTCTTACTTTGAGTATTCTCTCCATCTCACACCTTGTGAGATCTTGATGGATGAGAAAGAAGTAGGATTGTGAAATACCTCTCTTACACTCCTTAAGTGAATTTGGACCCTTAATATCAACACTTGTAATTCTCAACCAACTAAATCCCTCTATAGGAGGTCACAAGAAAATTTATAGTTTGGTTACTAGGATTGATTGGGATAGGCATCCATTAATTCTCATCAATCTAGTTTCATTAACTTTTTGAAACATAGCATTGTTGACTTATAAGGTACTTTTAAATCCTACTACCAATAAGTGTCAAAATACAACCCGGATAAGAAGGCGTTGATGGCTCCCAACATTGGGGAAGAAAAGGCATGTAATTCCTTCTTTTATCGATCATTGAGGACCTAAAAGAGAATCACTACATGGTAACAAGTTGATGAATAATTTGTACATCCTAGTTAGAACTATAGAAAGGTTCCAGTTTATCTATTTAGATGTTGTAGTCTTCCTTTTTCCTAACTAAGATGCAAATATGATACTAATGGGGTTGATTTCCAACAAAACCTTTTTGACACATGCTTAGACTGGTACATTTTGGCATCTAAAGATATCAAGCCCAGTTTTTTTCAAAGGAAAAAATAATCACAATGGTTCACTCTCAGCTCCAACTTTTGGCGAAGTTCAAATTGAACAAAATAAGTTCCAATTTTTTAAGCAATTTGTTGTGTCCCAATGTGCGGATCAAGCAGAGCATCAAGTAGAACTACAGTTGTTTGGATGCAAAACACCAGTGTTTGACAAACTCCAATGCCACATAAAATTAAGGCCTAGTCCCCGAAGACTGTGTTTGGCTCAGCAATTGCCACCAATCGCATTATTTTTGCATAACTATTTACTGCGTTGACACACTCCACTCAGCCATGGCACATTCAATGGAAGAAAAACTAGTAGTATGTTTATTTCTAGAATAAACAATGGATATTTAAGTTAGATGGCCTAACTTACATATTATATTATATTATTATTCTCTGTATTCGCAGCTTATTGAGAAAAATTCATAAACTATTTATTGTTGCAGTTATCCATCTTTTAATGAAAAATAATTTGATTCACATACTTACTTGAGTTATGTAGAGTTCTTATCTTTCCTTGGATCAGGGCCCATCCAAGGTGAAGTGCAGGAACTCATTTGTTAATTTGGGAGCACTTGCACTAAACTGGCATCGCACATATCACTCAGTTTGCACCATTTTGCATCTGTTGCGGTTGGAATATTTTTGCATTTGTTCAATTGTGTCTATTTCCATCATCACTCTCATTTGTCACTAAACTTCCACCATTTACGAACAAAATCCACTAAGGCAGTCCCACAGACTACAAGGCCTTTCCCATCTATCGAGGGGTTTTTTTCTCTCTTCTCCTTGTGGTTCATCAGGGATATATTCTAGTTGTGTCCACTCTCATTCAACATTGATATGATCATTTGGGTGAGTCCGCTCCTTGGTTGGTTCATTTTCTACCCTTGGAGAAAACTTAGATCATTTTTCTTCATCCTCAGGTGGATGAGACATCCCTTCATCTTCTCCCCTTGGAGATAGTTTAGACCCCTTTGGTTCACCTTCTCATGGGAGAGTACTCCCTTTATTTCCACCTCTCAGAGGAAACCCGCCTTATTCTTCTCCATCTTCACAAGGAGTACATACATCATCCTCATCCTCACATCAAGGACATAAATCACCACCACATACTCCTTGTTCCACCCCTCAAAGGAACTATACACACCACACGATGGTGGGACCTAATCCCAACCTACCTTTCATGGCTAGCTTGAATCTCTTGATTTGGATGAATTGATCAACGACCCCATGGCACATGATCCAGTATGGTCGGATATGCATGACACGATCCCCTTAGATATCCCTAAATTTGAAGAGAAACAAGGAGGTGATCTTGCAAACCATGTCATGTTGTTCCACTTATGGTGTTCCTCCAACAACATAGTGGATGACTTAATCAGGCTTCACTTCTTCCAACGCACCCTTATGGGGACAATGCCAAAATGGTATGTGAGTTTAACAAGGGAAACCCATACCACCTTTGGGATGATAGCCACTACATTTCTCACATACTTCCAATTGCCCACATGTCATGTTTTAGGGCTCAAAATTGTCACATAATTTCTTCAGAACACTTCTACCGACACAGTGGACCACATCCATGAGTGGCGTAGATAACACACATTATGAAAAATTAACATACAACCTCAGTTCATGTTGGATTGGTTCAGCAAATCACTCCAAATTGTGATTTCAAAGGGCGTGGAAACCTCATTGCCCCAAACTAAGGAAGAGGCCATCCTAAAGCCCCAACATTTCGATCTCTTTATGCATAATCAGGCTACTTATAAATTGTCCTACCTTATGGCCCTTGACATTGATCTTTGGATCCCACACCCACGGGATCGTTGCATTCAGCGGATGGGCTTATTGGGTATGTTTCCCAACAGGGAAAGTTTACTCCTCCTCCAACTCACGCGCCATTGAGCATGGCACCACAATACCCCCCATCCCTCCCATGTCGGAACCCCCTGCACTTGCACCAAATATTCAATTTGGTCAGCTTTAATATGGACCTTACAGTCCTACCTACCCCAATGCAATACAAACATCAACGGTACCTCAACCGCAAATGGCACAAGCCACTCCTAAATCCACATCGTATGGAGCGCAAAATGAAATAAATGGGGTTCTTCCCCCATAGGTGTGTAATAGGTGTATAATCCTTATTACCCATTTATGTGTCCTCGTGGTTCTTCCCCCATGCAGCAAATGGGGTTCAATTTAGTACAACCTTCTTTCACAGAATAAGCTCAACAATTTAAGCAGTTGAAAATTGCAAATTCCCAAAATTAGGGGAAGAAGAAAGATAAGAACAAACAAAACCGACAGCATGGGAAAGGGGGAAACCGCCCTCCCCAATAGAACCAGAACCAGGGTAGCCAGAATGCAAGGGATAATAACCCCCCCAAACAAGGAAAAAACATGAACCTAAGGATAAATTACTCCTGCTCGATTTGTGGCGAGTATGGTCACTATACTCACCATTGTTCGCTCATTCATGAATGTCAACAGTTAGTAGAAGCAAATAAAAATATAACCATAAACCCTCCTCGGGAACCTAGTGTTCCACAACCCCATCTAGTTTTGTTGCAACAATCCTTTACCAATCAAGGGTTTGTGATTCAATAACAGGATCCGCACCCCCTCGACAATGGATCCTTTCATAACATCTACATGAACACAACAGATGTTAACCTACAAACTCGAGCCAAATGCTATGGTAGTCCTAAAACCCCACAAGAGTAGGATGTACCTACTCCCTAAGGGGAGCCTTTGCAAATACCAAGCTCAAGTGGTGAACAAATCCCTAGAATCCCAAAGGTACCACTTAGGTACACCCCCCATAACCCTCACATGAAAGTTTCCCACAACTACAGTATTGTGGATGACTTCGCTTAGTCACCAACTGCCATGTCCACTTTAGAGGCGTTATACTCGTTCCCAAACCAACGCAAGGCACTACTTAATCCAGTTGGCATTGTCGACCCTTCTGACTCACACCTTATGACCTTTGATATTGATAATGGTGAATCGAGGCTACCCTCATCAATCACATTCCAAGTTGCAGTCATAGTTAAAAACATTATGATTCATCGATGCATTATCGATGAAGGCGCATCCACATATGTCATGTCATCTAATGTCTAGAAATGATTGGGCTCACCGGATTTGGTTCCCTCATATATAGCCCTTCGCGCATATGATGGGAGACCGTCACAAACTATGGGTTTGTACCAAAATGTCCCCATTGATCTAGGGGAAAATGGTAATGATTGATATTGAAGTATTTAATGCACTGCTCGACTAAAATATCCTTTTGGGTTGTAGTTATATGTACTCCATGAAGGCAGTCACCTCTTTGGTATTTCACATCATGATGTTTCCCTTTAATTGGAAAATAGTCACCCTCGACCAGCTTAATTACTATGACCCCCATACCAACACAAACCCTAAAAATGTCCTACCCACGGTAGGTGGAAAAATTCAACCCCCTTACGTCGATATATACCCGGGAGTGTACAAAGACTCCAACTTGTTATGGGTATATTCAGGCCCTCCACTTGAAATCCCTGCATAGACAGATGGCCTTATGTGCACCATTTTCACCTCCAAAAATGTTGCTACCACTACCTCAACATCATCATCATCAACACCTCCAATAAGTCATGGAATTGAACAAACGTTGATCCCATCAGTGCCTCCCATTTTTCAAAAACCATTCTTCTATCCCCCCATGGGAGTGCAAGGGACATTGGTTATGGCTCAGTTGAATCTACCTGGGCTAACTTTCGTAATACCTGTGTGGACCTCACTCCACCCTACCCAAAAATAACCTCAAAATCCATATCCCACTATGATTTTATCCCTGTCTCAGTAGTTATGCCATCTCGACTTGTTATTCCATTTGTACCGCACATCAAGCCTATGACACGTGTGACTAAACAACCATCGTTCATCTCTAAAACTAACAATGGGGGCATATCACAACCCAAGTTGAAAGCCCCTATCGTGACCAATCCTCTTACCAAACCATCATCAACAGTCGGTAAGCCTAAATTAGGGGGCATGACCCAATTTAGGTTGAAATCCCTAGTAATGAAAACCACTACTCTTGCAACAAGGGTCACCCCACCATGTTCCCTATGCAGGAAACAAGGCCATGCAGACAACCTGTGCCCCACCTTGTTGGATTTTAGAAATATTCTCAATACCCCTGTTAGTGTGACACATGCATCACACACTATACCAGGGGGAACACCTTCGGCCTCATCTTCACCCAACTAGACAACTAATTTTAAGTGGCTACGTACCAATCATGTGTGTTTGATTCGCGCTCAGTTTGGCCATTACACATACCATTGTCCTGACCTCCTTTGATTTTAGGATGCTTTGGAGACCATTCGCCTCACCTTCCCTTTGGTTGAGAATCCTTCACCTCAGCAATAGGAAATCACTTCCATAAACGTCATCACTACATCTGCAACAACACTATTTGCACCCACCTCAATACTAGCTATCTCGGTGGCACCAACCACCAAGCCACCTACGCAACCAAAAATGCAAACCTAAGGATCATGCACCGTAAGCACTAGATGATGGATGCACATATTGTGATCACCATGCTCATATGATTCCCAACGAGATCAATAGTCATACATGACCATGCCAAGCCACCCTTAAATTCAACACACATGCTTATCCATGCCAGGATCCCACACCCATGTAGATCGTGTGGCAACACCTCCCACTCTCGTTTCAGTGTCCCATATTATGTGTCAAAAGAGAAAACTGCCTTGAAATTATGTGGCTATGGGATCAGTTTCCTCATCTTAGGGTCTTCCCGCAAGTATTCCCTATCAAGGAAACCATTTGTGCCTTACCAGATACTATCGACACAACATCCTCCTTGGTCGATATACTCACCAGTGATGATTTTCCATCCTCTATTGAAGACCAAGCTCCACCACATCCGTTGCATGTCACTCAGACACCAGGGGATCTCCTTTCAAGTGTTGGATTCATGTCATTACATAGATAAATCTTGAGGTTCCAATAGAAGGAGGTTTTCATCGTGATAAGGGTGGAACCATCCTTCCCCCTTTGCAATGTCCATTTTCATATCAAAAAGAACAATGTAGCACTTTATTTATCATATTTTCGATCCCTTTGGTTGAAAATAACTCCATCCTTTGTTTGGAATGCAGATGGTCTCCCGCTCAGATAAGTATGTTAGCTTCACAGATGGTGCAAGTTGTTGGTCAAAGAATCTAGCATCCACTACTTGTCCAATTATACCCCATACCCAAACCTATACCACACAGGAGACGTTTGTATGGGGGAAATTAATAGAAACCAAGTAGAATACGACGCAGTCATTAGGATTCTAAGTGATGTCGTCCATCTCATCATCTGTCATCTACATATGCACTTAGATTCACAACTAGTTGTCTCTCATCTTAACAATGTATTATGCATCCTCAACCCGCTTCTCATTCACAAGCTTTTGCGAGTACGCATCTTAGTACAACATTTTGAAACCACTACATTCACGCATGTAATACTCTACGAGTATGCATCTTAGTAATGCATTTTGAAACCAATGCATTTGCAGATATAGTTGCAAATGAAGTTTTGAACTGGAACTTGTTAGGAACCTGTGTCAACCCTTCTCTTTACTTTGTTAGTATATTGTTGTTGGACGCATATGCTTTGTAAGTCGTCCTGTAGTATTTGTTGATCCATAGTTTGTATTAGCCCATGATATTGACCCATAGTATTGGACGCATATGCTTTGTAATTCATCCCGTAGTATTTTATGTCCCATGGTATTGACCCATAGTATTGGGCATAGACTTAGTATATAAGTGTGTGTTGAAGCCAATGAAGGTACCGTGAAGTTATTTGTATTGAGCTTGCTCAAAGGAGGTTGCCCCCTCGAAGTGGCCTGCGATCAATAAAGCGATTCTAATTTCTGTTATTTGTGTTATCTCGTATATTTTCATTAATTAATTGTTGCAGGTTCTTCACATATGGTATCAAAGCACTTTCTTGGGATCGCTGGGTGAAATTTCTACCAAATTTTTTTTCGCATCTGTTGCAGGTTCGGATCTGGGAATAATCCTTATCCGCTTAACTGTGGGAAGTACTTGGGCATAAGCCCTAAAACTCAATGTGAGGAGTACCACAGGAACTCCGAAGTAGCTGGCCCATTGAGAAGACATGCCATCGAAAAGGGCAACAACCCCTACCCGATTGACTAGTTCCCATCCATGAGGTAAACCAAGAGCTGTCGTTTGTGGCAAAGCAATTAACAGTTTTACCTAAGCCGTGGAGTGAGGGGTATTGCCCCAATACGCAAGCTGTCAGACTGCAATGGTGGCCGAGTGAATCCCCTGAACCGTTAGGAAGCCGAGCATACCTAGGGTCCATATCTATTTTCAGCTGATAAATCGCAGATTTCCTCTTCCCCAAACTGTTGCCGGTCACTTCCGCGCCATTGCAGATCCATCTATTGCCGATCACTTCTGCGCCGTTGTAGATCCATTTGTTTCCGATCACTTCTGCGTTGTTGCAGATCCATCTATTTCCAATCCCTTCCGCTCCATTGCATATCCACTTCTGAAAAAGAAAAAAAAATTGTTTTTCCACCATATCTCCCTTGTTTAAACTCTATTTCCCTTGAAACTTCCCTGACACCCCGGAAATCCCATTCTGCATATTTCATTCCTGAGGACCCTATCCCAAATTCCACTTCCCAATGCCATAAATTCCACATTTCCCTATTTTTAGGGTTTTCCATAACTTCTTCGATTTTCACCCAATCGCCTTCAAATTTTACCATAGTGTTCATTTCATATTTCTGCTTCTTTGTCCCTCTCTGCCAAATTTTCTCATTTTTTCACTCTGCTTCTCTATCCCTTTGAAAGTGTCCAAAACCTAGTCAAACCCAAATTACCCATCAAATTTTTTTCCATATCCAATTTTTCCTTTAATAAAACAATTTTTGTTTTTGTTTATCTACCCACTCACAAAAAAAAAAACTCCTGGTTATGGTTGTCACCCACGCAGGAGAAAAAACCATGGAGGAAGCACTTGCAACCATCCAAACCAAACTCCAGGATATGGGTGAAAAATTTCTCAGCCTCCATCTTCAGCATTCAGCCATGAACAATAACCGATAGCCAGAATATTTTGCAGCCACTGGGTTCTCTTCTTCTAGCAATTTTCGTGGGCCGAAGCTTGATTTTCCTCGCTTCAATGGTACTGATCCAACTGGATGGATATACTGGGCAGAACAATATTTCAATCTGCATAATACTTTTGATGTCCATAAAGTTCCACTTGCATCCTTTCATTTGGAACAGGAAGCCCTTCAATGGTATTGTTTGTACATCAAAGCTCATCACGAGCCAAACTGGATAGATTTTTGCCAACTCCTTTTGCAACGATTTAGTCCTAGTACTTTTGATGACTTCACAGGAGCACTCACTAAACTTTGCCAAATTGGCACAATGAGAGAGTATAAGATACAATTTGAGAAACTGGCCAATCATACAGAAGGATTGTCTGATGAATTCTACAGGATTTGTTTTATCAGTGGTCTCAAGGATGAAATCCGCTTAGAGGTCAAAATGTTATGTCCCAACACAATGATGGAAGTCCTAGGGTTGGCTAAGTTGGCAGAGGAAAAGATCATATCCCAACAACGCTCCAAACCCACCTTTGCTCCCTTCAGAAATACGGGTTCCCAACTACCTCCCATCACGCCAGCTCCTCGACCAACTCCTATCAAGCATTTGTCTGAAATGGAGATGCAAGCACACAGAGAAAAATGGATTTGTTATAATTGTGATTAGAAATTCAATCGGGAACATAGATGTGTTTAGCAAAAGCTCTATCTCTTGGATGTGGATTCTCCGCCTGCCTCTGAACTTGGTGAAGAAGCTCCAGATACAATAGATGATCAGGTCGACATTCAGCACCCGCCTATTGAACCCCCATCTCAGGATGACCCACTAGAGATCTCTCTCCATGCTGTAACCATCATCCTCACCCCAAAAATTATGCGGCTCGGGGGTTACTTCAAAAATATCCCTCTTACCATACTCATTGATTCTAGTAGCACTCATAACTTCATTGACCCTCGAATTGCCAAACAGGCTGATTGTTTTGTCCATCCTTGCTCCAACTTTGAAGTCATGGTTGCCAATGGGGGCACCTTACCTTGGAAGGGGAAGTGTCACAATGTGCGTATCTCTCTGGAATATTATAACCTGTGCTCTGACATGTTTGCCTTGTCCTTAGGCGGATGTGATGTGGTTTTGGGCGTTCAATGGTTACATACTCTTGGCCCCATTTTATGGGATTTTGTTGAACTTTGGATGCACTTTTTAGTCAATGGGAAACAACAAAAATTTACGGGCTTACAACCAGGGTCTCTTCGCATCATCAATTCACATCACCTGGAAAAGATCCTTAAGAATAATTCACATGGTGTCATCGCTCAGCTCCATTCCATCCAGATTCACCCATAAACGGTCTCCACTACTTCCTTGGATAGATATGCAGGTGTCTTTTTGAACCAGTGGGCTTACTGCCTTCAAGAGACCTTTCCGGTAAGAATTTAGCCGCATCTACATCTCAGAAGGAACTGATGGCTATTTTGCATACAGTACAGAAGTGGCAGCAATCCCTATTAGGGAATTATTTCTGCATCAAGACTGATCTCCAGAGTCTGGAAAATTTCCTGGAACAACAGGTCTCCTCCCCAGCACACCTGAAATGGGTTATCCAACTCATGGGTTTTACCTATGTGATCACTTACAAGAAGGGTAAGGACAATCTGGTGGTAGATGATCCTTCTCGCACACTTGATGACCCAGTTTCTCTTACAGCTATTTCTCTACTTGTTCCACATTGGTTGCAATCTGATCAACAGGGCTATCCCTTCTATGAACTCCATGCTTCTCCATCGGCAGGGCACTCTGGGTTCCTCAAAACGTATGACCGGGAACAATGTAAATTCTTTTGGCAGGGACTAAAAATGACAATTCAATAGATGGTGGCTGACTGTGATACTTTCCAGGTCACCAAGGGTGAAACGACACTCCTTTCGAGACTGCTCAAACCCTTGCTCATCCCTACACAGATTTTGACAGCTATTTCTATGGATTTCCTTGAAGCGCTCTGGTGGTACAATACCACATCTAAAATGACACTATATGAAGCATTCTATGGACAAGCACCACCAGTTCTTCTTCCACACACCCTCAACAATTCCCCAATTCAAGAAATTGACTCGGTTCTTCGAAACCGTGATCATATTCTTCTCATTCTGCAGGACAATCTTCACATGGCAAGAATTCGACTAAAAAAACACACCGATCAACAATGTTCTGAGTGCCATTTTCACACAGCTGATATGGTTCTTCTTCATCTACATCCTTCGAAGCAATCCTCCTTGAAACTCAAAAGGCGTTAGCTTCTCTCTCACTCTCTCACAAAGGCATTAATTCAGTGGCACGGAATGCAACTCGAGGATGCTACAGGGGAACCACTCCTTCAGATTTTGCATCAATTTCCACATCTAAAGCTTTGAGGACAAAGCTTTTTCTAAGGGATAGGGGATGTTAGGAACCCGTGTCAACCCTTCTTTTTACTTTGTTAGTATATTTTTGTTGGATGCATATGCTTTGTAAGTCGTCTCGTAGTATTTGTTGATCCATAGTTTGTATTAGCCCATGGTATTGACCCATAGTATTGGACGCATATGCTTTGTAAGTTGTCTCGTAGTATTATATGTCCCATGGTATTGACCCATAGTATTGGGCATAGACTTAGTATATAAGTGTGTGTTGAATCCAATGAAGGTACCGTGAAGTTATTTGTATTAAGCTTGCTCAAAGGAGGTTGCCCCCTCGAAGTGGCCTGCGATCAATAAAGCGATTCTGAGTTCTATTATTTCTGCTATCTCGTGTATTTTCATTAATTAATTGTTGCAGGTTCTTCACAGAACCTAATAAACCAAATGTCTCTCTGACCCTGCATACACAAACAAAGCATGTATATATGTGTGTTGTTCATCATACCAATCATGTGTAAGTACCGACCACTACACATAGAGAACATCAAACAAACAAACATATATATATATATATATATATATATATATCCCAAAAAAATGTTTCATATACATCATGAGGCCTCATGGGCCATACATACATAGAATCACACGCCTTATGGGGGTACATAAAAAACAAGGCCTCCCATAGGCCCCCTCTATATATAGTGCAAAATGGGGTTGTCAGTCCTATACAAAATAGAGTGCTAAGCACTCAGTCATCCCCTCACATACCTGGATCACGAGGTCCCCTAATAACTAAAGGACACACTGCCTCAGTTGTTGCTCCCTCTCCTCTTAATGTCCCTCCCGTAGCTCCCGGGGTTGGTCCCGGTCCTAGATGCGATCTCTACTATGTAGGGTGACCCTATCTATTGTGCTCCCTGTAATGCATGGAACGCCACCACCACCCACTGCATCATCCGACACCATCCAAATCCACACTCTGCCGGAAGTTGGAGTGTTTGAGCCAACTTGTCTTCATCAAGATCGCTAAATCCTCGATCATCGATGCCCTCTGTCAAGAAGCGTAACTTCCTCTCTAGATTGGCTAGGATGATTGTATTCTTACCTCCCTTTGATGCTCCCCCTGTAGTAGCATCCACACCTGCATCTCCCCCAACATCTCTATCTGCTTCCCCAACAACCCCTACATGACCGACAATCTCATCACGTCATTAGCGTTGCACCCCTCTAGGTTGCATCATTGGTCCAATATCTACATCAGTGATAGGAAACCAAAGTCAATATCAGATATACATAAAAATTATGTGCATAATCAAACAAATGTACATACACATATGTAAGAATAACATATACACGTACTTGAAGTATCCCACCCCTACGAAGGAGGGGGTATATCCATGTCCCTCTGATAGTCCATACTGCTCCACGAGTATCTCTTCATCGATCCGAACCTCTGTCCCACACAACCAAAAAATGGATCATGAGAACATACCCCATAGGGCCACCACCCACACAAGGCATCACATTCCCCTAGAACATCATCTAGGGTTCTTGAGGTCCCCTCAGAGGCACCAACACCTATGGCCTCAGTGACAAATACCGCTCACACAAATATGAGCACAACACACTCCCATGAAGAAAGGTAACCCCTCGTCCCACCGTCACATCTCAGTTAATTTCTTCCTTGGTACATGCAGCAACATAGGCCCCCAAGTCACCTAGTGCCAACATATCACCTACTCCACCAACAACAATTGTCCCCCTATGATCTTGTTGGGAGACGCTACCCCAAGCACCCCTAGTGGTTTCCACTGTCTGCGGCGCCAAACTCCTAATATGGCTGATGAGGATTTACCTGGAGTTCAAGGCACTCATATTCCCACCATAGTACTGTTCAATGATCCCATGAATCAAGTGACCTCCCCCCATCAATGGTCAGGTCAAATCCTTTACTCCTCAATAGGGTAGACTCATGAGGAAGTAAATATATTGAGCAGTGATGCTCAAATCCTCGAAGCCTACACAAAAGACCCTGTGTCAGGGTCTCACATGAATATCAACCGTTGTATTAGGAAGTCTGGTAACCGAATGAATGGGCACTTAAAAAATTCAAGATCCACACATCCCATAGAGTCTGCATAGCCACCAGATCCCCTATCACCTGGAGCACTAATTCATCATAATGGTGCTCCTGCTACTCTAGCAAACATGCCCTTGTGATAATCTAGTAGCACCTGCAAGCACAAATAGTCACACATCAAGTTCCATCTCAGCATCCAAAATGCAAAAATAAATAAAAAAACGCATATGCACAATTTTCCCTTAAAATTGTGTGCTACGGTGTGGAAACCCACATTTAGTTGCGCTTAATGCAACTAAATAATGTTATCCCATGCGGTCCTATACATGTAGGGGGTGAAATATTCAGCTATGTTATTCATGCAACTGTTCAACTAACAGTCGCACGAAAGCAGTGCGCAGCCGAGGTGACCCTATCCCGTGTGGCATGCGACTATGTCCATTTTTCCCCATGTAGTAGCACGGGAGAATGGATTCTGCACATGTAAAATGAAAATCCCGTGCATCCCATTACGCCATACGACTATAGGGACCCCTACCCTAGAAAAATGATCGGATAAACTTGAAAAGGATGGGCTCAAGGCTTACTTGGATCTCACAGCACAAAAATCGGATGCACGAATCTCTCGAAATCAACTGAAAACACTCTGGAATGCACAATAACGATTGGTGCAAATGATCTCAAAAAGTGGGTCCCTCACCTATTTATAGATATTTGAACCCCATTACAAACTAGATCTATGTTTGATTAACCGTCTACACCACCACAATCTACCTAGTGGCACTATTCACTGTTTGCTCCAGACAACTTCATCTGACACCCATTTTTCATGTGCACTCCCTAGGTGCGCTATGTTGTTGGTTATTATTTATGCATTGTCAATATCTTTGTCATGTTATCTATTACACTTGGGTACTAGTGTGATGTGTGCAGGGGAATGACCAAGACATCGAAACTCCAACGCTTTTAGTAATGGCAAAGAACTTGTATCACATGTATCGCTCCCAAGCCAACATATAGGCAATGTCTTCCCTCTATGTACATTGCATTTACCAGTATACCCGCTGATAACCATACGGTCCTAATTCCCAGTAATTATATGACATCAATGTCGTTACTAGGAATAACACATTTCCCCCATGAGTGTGCACACCATTTCAAACCTTGTCATAATTTAGCACCCATGATATTTATCCCCCACAAGTACGAGTAATTTGATCCTGTTTGAAAATATCAACCCATAGTTCATCATTTTATAGTTGCACATTTACTCCCCCACCTTCAACATTTGATGCCCTCATATTCCTTGGCACATGTTAGTTAGCCACTCATACCTCCATGAGAAATCTACCATCTGAACTCTTATTCGTATCATCATCCCTGCAAATACAACCACGCGTCTCCCACCCTCAGAAGAAACCAATTATATTCATTTATTCCCGCAAGAAAAATCTGCATGGCATTGATTCATGGGGCATTTGTCTTCGCGTTTGCAAAACAACCCTCACCTCATCATGGAAAAATTTCTCCAAACCACTCAAAAATGTGGGAACTCCACCCATAATCAAATTGATTCCCCAATTCACCCATCATCAAATTGGTCTCCCAATACATACAAAACCAATTGGGGACCCCACCAATTATTCTTTATGTAGAAACAGTTCTCTGATCCACTTAAAACCATGGGGACACCATAATTCTTTTGGAAGCAACCCCCTGGTCGCCTTTTATTGATGTAGTTAAGTCTTTATATCCCCAGCATTGTTAGTTTTGTCAGTTACCATCACCTTCATTGTTGTGTCTCCCATCGGAAACACTTCATCTGCATTTTGTCTCCCTCCATTACATCATGTACCTCTCTTTGAATAATGTTGTTGTCAATTACTCCCCAAGTTGACATCGATCAAATGAAGTTATGAATCCCATCACTAGTACAAAATGAGAGATAAGTGACCATGCGACCAAAAAATTTGGTCACCATAGCCTTTTCAAGGGATAAATGACCAAAATTGAGAAATTTTAAGCGAACTAACTAAAAATGACCAAGATAAATGACCTATTTGGTCACGGGAAAAGAACTAAACTAAAAATGACCAATTTGGTCACGAGAGAAGAACTAAATTAAAAATGACCACATAACAATTGGTCATTTATGTGGTCATTTTTAGTTATGTCATTCCGACAATGAAAAATGATAATTTTGATAATGAATTTGTACAATTTACTAAATTTTAACACTGCAGATGGATTCGGAGACCCCCTTTTACTAACTTTTAACACTGCATATGGATTCGGAAACCCCCTAGATGGGGGTCTCCGAATCCATCTGCAGTGTTAAAATTTAGTAAAATGTAACATTAATAGTATACAACTTGGATTATTTTTCAATACATGTCTTCTAAGGGATCATTTCTTTGAGGCCAAATTAGGAAGCATCTGAAGTTTGAACCAGTTTATGACTAGTTATGATCGGACCCAAAAAGACTAGGTCGATGGAGACGAGGTAATTTCATTTCATGATTGTTGGTAGAAAAATGTAGCAACTCAAGCTACTTGGTCATGTTCAATGAGTTAGTGGACCTTCCACATTGTTAGTACATTCAAATTCAAGTCATAAATATATAAAATTATGTATCTTTTTAGGATTGATGAGTACATGCCATCCCCACACCCGATTAACCACTTCAACCTGACATCCCAAACTAAGGATGGGACAAAAAGGTAATCGAATCTATGGGGAAAAAAATTCCCACTGGATGAAGTAAAGGATCCCCTGAACTAGTAATATGGGGCTAGATTCCGAGAGCTTACCTACCTGAACCCGAAACCAATTCGCTTTTAGCCAATTACTTGCTAGCTGAAACCATCCACCCTTAGTGCAAGCGTTATCTAGTCAATTATTATTTATAAATCACTTCAAATCTATTACGAGGATTTAAGTTCCAAGCAATTTGTAGACTTATTTCAAATAATTGTGCCTCAAATTGTGCCTAGACCATCCACTCAGCAAGGAATGGATTTGTCCATTGAGAGCATTCCTTGGTAAAGTTTTCCATGTCTTTTCTTTCCAACCAAATATTCTTCAAATAACTTTGAGGATTATGCACTTTCCCAACTATATAACTCAAAGAGTCTTTTACACTCCATATCATACATATATTTTATATGTATTCCAACATTTATACCCATATAGGGGTCCTAATAAACTCAATCAAACTCAACCGATGTCCTAAATAAACTCAATTAAACTCAATCAAAAGAAGATTCTTTCAAGACACTATGATATACTATTTTTTGAAAATATAACCCATAATAATTTAGGAAAAAAATTAAAACATGGACACCATTTTGTTCTCTATAGTAAAATTGTTTTTTTTTTAATTTATATTTTACCATTTTGAAATTTAAATAATTTTATTTAAATAAAATAATATTATTATATTAATGTCACATAGTATTAAATATGTTAACTATATTAACTATATTATAGTTATTAAATTATATTTAATAACTATATATATGTTAATATAGTTATTATATTAATACTATGTGATATTAATATAATATTATAATTTGAATTAGATCAAATTATTTGAATTTTATATAATATATTATATATATGTTAATATAGTTATTAAATATAGTTAATATATTAATACTATGTGATATTAATATAATATTATTATTTGAATTAAATTAAACTATTTAAATTTTATAATGGTAGAATATTAAAAAAAAAAAAAAACAAGAGAACAAAATGGTGTTCCCAATTTAATTGTTTCTCTAAATTGGTTTAAGTTTGACAATATTAAATAAAAGCAAAAGCCACATACCTCAACTCAAGCATTGACCATTTTACACATTCTTCTTCTTTCTACAATTTTTGCCCGATTATCATGGAGAAAGCACCATATTTGACCATTGATTTCCCGCTTTTTTCACCAATTTTGAAGTTGGTATTTAATGTAGGAAGAGAAATTAGAAGGGGCTATTTTTTAAGATCATATGCAAACCCTCGCAAGTGGATATCTAACATCAGAAGCCCAGATTGAAGCTTGGCCACAGATGAGATGCCTTAGTTGTCAAGATGCCATGATGTGAATGGATGCCCAAATGAAAAGATGCTCTCAGATGCCTCAAATCTTGGCTTTCGAAAGAGAACACTCAAAGATTGGCCATAGATCGAACTCTCCTTTGCTGCATAAGCTCAGATTAGCAAAGCTCTAAGATCATAATCCTAGATCAAATATTGGCCTCTGAGTTGCAAATATGGGAAGATTTGAATTGATTCAAGATGCCTAGATTGAAGACACCTACCAAAACCTGATTTTCTCTCACAGCTTGCGGAAGATCTATTTGGTCTATTTCAGATGATTAGGGATATGAAGGTTGCAATGAGGGGAAGAGAAAAGCGCGGTACATCCTGTTGAAGATCTATTCGGTCTATTTCAGATGATTAGGGATATGATCTATTCGGTCTATTTCAGATGATTATGGATATGAAGGTTGTAATGAGGGGAAGAGAAAAGTGCGGCACAGCCTGTTGAAGATCTATTCGGTCTATTTAAGATGATTAGGGATATGGAGGTTGCAATGAGGGGAAGAGAAAAGTGCGCCTTGCTGGATTGGTTGAACGCTATGCTACGGTTGTGATCATTGGGCCTGACTGAAGTAGACGAGGATCTCAATGCAGCAAAAAGGTTCATCGAGGTTCCTGGCATCATTTCCCAAGTAGTAATGGCTTATTCCCTTGTTATTATTAATTGATGTTTAGGGAACGGTTAGGAATTATTGTGCTAAAGGTCAAGCGATTATCTATAAACACCATGTCTAGAAACCATTTGAACAAAAAATAAGAAAATTCTAAATGTGGTCTTTGAGTAAATAAAACCATTGCTAGCCAGGTTGAAAATATTTTCCATCCTTTTTCTTAGGTTTTAGTACGTTGATCCACCATAATTGCACGCGCAGTGCGCACCTCTATCCTGAGAATAAACGTCCCAACTACACTATCAACCATCCTTTAGGTTATTGTGTCAAGTCCTATTAGTGTAGTTGGCATTTGAGGAAGGTTAGGGTTTCAAACTGGAAGTTGGATGAGGAAAAACTTAAAAATCCAATTATGCTAAGGAATGGTTTGCATTTGAGGAAGGTTAGGGTTTCAAATTGGAAGTTGGATGAGAAAAAACCTAAAAATCCAATTATGCTAAGAAATGGTGTGACTAAGGGTTGATTTGAGCCACTGCATCTTCGAGTGATTTTAACAATTTAGATATCCATGGTTTAAAAACACTTTGCTCATGAAAGCTAATAGTCAAGATCTTTTATCTGTATCAAGATCTTGAATTAAAGAAAAGAACTGGGTATCTCCACAACCTTCGTAGCAGAAAGCGTTGTAATTAGGTTACAACCAAAAAACACAGTTGATCATTCAACCACTGTGAATAGTAAAACAACAACAGCAAAGTTCACGACCTCATACAAGTTCGATGACCTGATATCTATGTAATATCTGTAGACCAACCCTGGTATGGGTCAGAAATAATCAAAATAATTGTTCCAATAAGCTACTCGGTTGAGGAATTGAACCCATTACCTCTAAGGTGGAAATGGCTGGTTCCCAATTAGTTTGGGTTTCAAACAAATTGTTCCATAAAGTAAAGAATAAGACAATGAATTTTTGAAGAATCAATTGTTTCATAAAGTAAAGAATAAAACAATGAATTTTCGAAGAATCATTGATTAGCATGCAGAATGGCTTCAAATCCTCTAATATGGTGTTGTGACGATGTAGTTAGTCGCTGGAATTTAATGTGAGGGGCATAAAAGGACCGTGTAGCCATCGGATATGGAAACCCTTTCCAATTCCCACTATCTTCATGTTGTTAACTTAATCTGTTTTGCAAACGTCTATTGCATTGCTTATTTGTGTTATGATGTGCAATGGAATTGCACACAGTTATTCCACTGTGGTGCATCTATTCTTTGTTTCTGTTAACCCGGATTGCGAATTGTATCCCGCCGGATCCAGTGTTTGAATGCTTTAATGGATTTACCAACAGCACAATTTCGAATGCTTATGGCATGTTTCCTGATCGAAGTACCTGCAGGGCTTCCCAATTCGTCTATCCTTCCACCCAAAATGAGCTTCTAGCCTCCATTGCTGAGGCTGTCCAAAAGAAACAGAAGATGAAAGTTGTGACGCACTAATCCCACGATATTCCCAAGTTGTCATGCCCTTTTAGATCATCAACACTCTAGATCTAGACCATGTTGTTTCTGTGGACAATCCTATCATGAGGATGACATTCGAGAGCGGTGTGACACTCAAGGATCTTATTGTTTCTACTGCTAATGAAGGGCTTGCTTTGCCTCATTCGCCTTACTGGTTAGGAGTAACTCTTGGGGGAATGTTGGGAACTGGTTCTCACGGTAGTTCCCTCTTCAACAAGGGCAGCGTTGTTCATGAATATGTTGTGGGGATGAGATTAATTGTCCCGGTTTCCCGAGCTGAAGGCTTTGCCAAGGTTGTGACACTCACTGAAGCAGACGAGGATCTCAATGCAGCTAAAGTTTCATTGGGGGTTCTCGGAGTTATTTCCCAGGTACCAGTAATGGTTGATTCCCTTTTCGGATATATTTTATTTGATAATGATAAGAATCTAAGGGACAAATAAAACAAATGCAAATCTAGTAATTACGACCATACACGTTTTATAAGAATTTGCTTTGTTCTTTAGATTTACTATTTTGGATTAAATAACTAAATTAGGTGTTTGTTTTTTTCCCCTATTTTGGACAAATAAACAAATGTAAATCTAGTAATTACAACCGTACACATTTTATAAGAATTTGCTTTGTTCTTTAGATTTACTATTTTGGATTAAAGAACTAAATTAGGTGTTTGTTTAAGTGAGCCATCATAACGTTCAGAGATATGACTTGGATCTTGAAAGCATGATCGTGCAGTTTGGCCTGGATCATGAGTTCATAGATGTTTCCTGATACCCTGCTCAGCGAAAGGTTGTTTATAGAGTGGACGATCGAGTGTCTGTTAATATGTCCAGTGATGGAGTAAACGATTTCATAGGGTTTCTCCCTACCTTAACGAATCTCCTAACCATTGTCAGGGAAGCAGGTATAAGAATCCAAGATGGATATTCAATAAATTAAGAACAAAGATGAAGATAAATGGATTCAACATTTTCAATTATTATCACCAGATTTTAAGTAAAAATGTAACGAATACTCTTGAAATATGATGACTTAAAGCATTATTACTTGTCTTTTCTCAATTTATTTTAATCCATTCACCTTTGAATTTGCAGAAGAGGTAGAAGAAGCCACTAACAATGCTGAGGGAAAATGCATTCTATCATACATTCAGGTTTCTACCATTCTTGTAGAAGGTACGGGTCTCTAGAACAACGATCTTCTGTTTTCGAGATATCCAGTGATTGGATATCATAATAAAATGCAATCTGCTAGATCCTGTCTTAGTAGCCTGGAGGACGGATTGGTGACAATATGCCCATGGGATCCTCGAATAAAAGGGTTATTCTACTTTCAGAATGGATTCAGCATCAGCGTGTCAATGATCGTACATTTTCTTTCTGATGTGAAGAAGCTCAGGGACACGTGTTGGCTGCTTTTTGGACAGACACGGGTTTTAATGAAGCGCAGCAACAAAACCCCTTGGCGCACTGGCCCTCTCGGCAACGAGCTGCGCGGCAGCTCGAGGTCTCACCCGAAGTGGCTATGGGGGGATAAGGAATCAGGTTTCCTTAACCTAGGCGACACGAAAATTGCTCTTTCGTCCTTGACGATTCCTCTAAGGCGACGGTCTGAACTCTCTTCAGACTTAGGAGCGCGACAGCTTTCAAGCTCCTGCGCGGTACTTCCACTCCTGCGCTAGGACCAATAATCCTCTGCGCGGATATCCTATACGTAGTTTCACTTGCGAGCTCGTCGCAACAACTGATTCTCCTATCGCAACGGCGACGTCGTCTTACCAATACCTTCTACTCTTAACGATTATAGTTCTTAAGGAAGCTTTACTGATTTACTCGACACATTCATAAAGATAATGTAATATTTCTGTATTCACCGTTAGTAAGCTAAAACAGGTAATCGTCTCTATCACAACATCCTAATAACGAGAAATATGAAGTCCACCTCCATGGGGAAAACCAAGTCCACGGGAGTATCTTATATTAACCAGAAAATGATAGACTTATACAATATGCTGCGCACACAGCTGCAGCCTTAGATCTTTCCAGGAAACTCCACGCACACAGCTGGGAGCCCTTCTCTCGATCTATTCTCTTCCTCTCCAGAGATTACAATAGTTCAGACATCGACTTGGACTGTCTGCAACTCAAGGATTAGCTTCACTGCTAACCCCGCTTACTGACTAGTTAGCTATCTGTCTCACCAACTGACTCTCTATCTCACTAACTAACATCTACCCATTACAATTATTCATATATATAGGTGGCCATGGCGGTCGCACCTTTACAAAACTGTGGGCCTTTCCCAGCAGTAATCCCCAAAAACCCTAACCACGCACATGGCTAGGTGTACTGTAGGCGCCGCTTACAGTCATGTCGCCGCTTCCTGCAGGCTCCATGAATTCCGGCGCAGCTTACGGGTATGGATGCCTCGTCCTTCGCCTTCAATGCTTTGGTCCGTTGCTCTTCCTTGATCCGAGCAACCATAACTTCTGTACTTAGCCTTAAATGAGGGTAGCTGAGCCCTCTACTCCATTGCTTCATTGATTATGGTAGCTGAGCTTTCCACTCTGCTACCTTCATTCCCTTCTGACGTGCGCGCGAGCTCCACGATTCCCGGTCCGTGATCCGCGCTGAGCTCCTCCATCTGGCACCGTACTGCGCACTGTCTTCTTCTGTCCCCAAAATTGGCGCTTATTCAAAACTTAGCACTCTTCCATACTTGTGCTTTTTCCTCAAAATTCGTAGCTTTTACCATAGCTGCGGCCTTGGCTCCAACAGGCCCCTAACACTTACTTGTGGCTTGCCCTCGAGCCACTCGCACTAGCGTGTGGTCGCTTTACTTGCGCATCTGCTTTTGCTTGGATCTGCGCGAATGCTTTCTTCCACTGCGCAATATCGTGGTCCAATTCATCGACACATTCCACAGCAGTCTGCACCGTTTCTGCAGTGGCTTCTTCTTTAGTGATGGCATCAATCACCTCTTGAGATTCAGCAATCTCTTTGATTTTTGCCTCGACTTGACCAACGATATCAGCATACTCATCCATAAATGGCTGAATGTTGTTGGTGAGCTTCTCATCTTCAGTTCTGAGCTTGTGCAGTTGTTGTTGCATTCTGCGCACTTCACTCATTTTCTTCATTTTTGGTAAGCCTGTTAAGGCCTTAGCTTCTTCAGTCAGAACAGTTAGGGACTGTTCTGCAGCTTGCACCTGTTCCAAAAGACCAACTTTAAAAGGGAGCTTCTCAAGCTCCGTCCAAGCTTCCATAGCTTGGCTCATCAGGTTCTCAGCTTCCTGTATTCTGTCTTTCATCTGTGTGGAAGCTCTGCTCAGCGCTTCAAATTGTACCTGCGCATCATCTGTAAACTGCGTGGCAACACGGGCTTCTAGCTCCGCGATTTGTGTTCTATGGCCCTCTGCCATAGCAACTATTTCATGCTCCAGGGTTTTCACCCTTCCTCCAAGAATTTGAACTTTCTCAACCAGAGGGAGGTCTGGTTGAATCTCGCAAGCCGGCAACTCCTGGGAAATCTCATCCACTACATTTCTGATGCCGATGTCTTGCACCTCATAAAGTGCAAGTTTCTCGGAGATATTCCTATGGCTTGCCTTCAACTCTATCTCCTGCGATTGCAGCCGTTGATTTTCCTGGAATGTAGAGAGCTCTCTAGCTCTCAACTCAAGAGAAACTTTCTCGTGCACTAGCTGTAGAGTCTCTATAGGAATTAGAGACAAATTTATTTCAACGGGCCCAACGGCGCTTACCTGTAGTGCAGCTAGAGGATCCGGAAGTGTCATGCTCGTAGGCGAAATATGCACGACAGTATGCCTTTCTATGAGTTCTTCAACTCGCTCAGTACTTGGAATTTCTTGTGGCGCCTGCGAAGTAGATGCTGGCGCATGAGTCTGCGCAATCCTTCCTGCGAGACCTTTTATTTCCACAAATTGCAGGTCTAGAGCACTTCTGATGTGAGCGTGCGTGTTCCGCAGCTCACGAAATTTCTCTTTCAGATACTGGTCGATCCCCGAGGGAATGGCCTCAGAGGGATGCAACACCTTTTGTTTCTTGGTTGCCGGCTCTGTCGAGCCTTCATCACTTCTTTGCTCAGGGGCTTCCTTGCCCTTATCTTTCTCGTGCGCAGCGGCGGGTGGCATCGCGGCTGCGATGTCGGCGGCTTCCCTCCATTCGTCTGACCAAGACTTGATAGTTTCTTCGACATCTTCGGTGGTCATCCTGTAAAGGCCTACGGCCCATTTCTCTTCAATGCCGCAGGGACGGAGGTAAAGTTGATGTAAGTCGGCAGTAAAGGCCAACTTTCCTTCATATAGCGTCGTTGTCTCCTCACTCAGCCTTGGCATTTCCTGAATGGTATCTCTGAGGAGATAATAGTACTCACAAAATACAGCGCGATTCATCTTGCGCTTCGCGGGATTAGGAGATTCCCAAAGGTTTACATAGCGAATTCCAGCAGGTTCTCCTGCGCGGCACGGAAGGAACTGAGTGTTCGAGGGCTCCTTCCACCCGACGAGAGCACATAAAATTAAAAGCCAAGAAAAATGGAACGACTAACCGGGGTTATCTTGGACGTTCCGGCAGTCTTCCAAAAAAGAATTGAGGAGGAAGAGGCACCAGTTGTACTGCTCTCCCTCCGCAGCTGCGATGGCAAGTTCCATGACAGCTCCAGTAACTTCCTTCGGTCTGCACTTCGTGAGAAGTCTGCCTGCGAGCAGACTTCCTGTAAATCTGAGTGCTTCTTCTTCTACTATTGTGAGGTCATAAGCCCAACCTCCTCTTGTAAGGTTGTATTTCTGGACCATCTTTGCAGCCAGTTTTCTATCCTTCTCCTTTCCCATGAAATGGATATTGGGATCCTTACCAACCTTAGACAGGCCAGTAATGCGATGAATCAAATCGACATTTAAATCGATTGGCCTCTCGAGCCAAAGGTAACCTCCATGAGCGCAGGATAGCAGTGTTTTAACAACTGCGTTCACTTCATTGCTACGCCCAAAATGCGGTAGCTTTAATAGGTTCAGGAGTCCAGGGCGCTCCAGATTTGCTGCAAATCCCTTCGGGATGAATTCGTCAACCTTTCTGGTGGGATTATGCACTACCGTCAGATATCGGTCTAGGTGGAACTGAGGATATGTCTTATAGTCTCCCAGGTTGAAATCAGAGAACTTGACCAGTGGAAGGTGTCCGAGCAGGGACCCTTCTATTCGCACGGCAACCGGTAGTGGAGGTAACGGAAGCGGATACTTTGCATTCTTCGGAATATGCACCTCTGGTGCATCGTCTGGTCGCGGCGGAATATAATTCACCATAGTGGCCAGCGGCTCTGGAACGGGCTCTTCTGGCTGCGGCTGAGATGCTCGTGTGGTCGGGGATTGTCTGGGATCCTGATAACCAGGATGTACATAAGTCGAAGCAGTCACGGGAGTAGTCATGCCGAAATCTAGGCCTCGGTGTAGGAATTGACGAACGACTTCTTCAGTCGACAGGTTCTCCGTCGTGAACGGGTATAGGTAACAAGAACTTAGACAGACCGCGGAACAGCGTGGGATATGAACACTGACAACAAAGGAAGCACTCTGCACGACTCGGCTCTGAAAACAATGGCTTAGATTCACACAAGACTATGCAGCTCGAGAAAAGTAACCCGAAATTATACAAGTGTTGGGTATTTATAGCTAAGGTGAGAGTAAATACGGGCAAGTGGGGCTACTAGCTGTAGGCGGCTATGCATGAGTTGACAACCCTTCTATTCCCTTCGCCTCTCTGGTGCATTTACTGTGATGGACGGGCTCTGACAGGCTTCCGAGAGAAGCTAAAACTTTCCGTCACATGGTTTAAATGCAAATCTTACGGAGATCAAGCCGAATCTGTCAGAGCTGCTACACTTAAATGGCGGGTTTATCCTTCATTTATTCAAACGCGGCTACATAACTGCGGTAATTCAAATTTTTCGGCGGGTCATTTCGACTTAGGAAACTGTGCCTATAGGGGTCTACAACAAAACTTTTTCAAGCGGCAATTTATCACAGGGAACTTCGCAAGAGCGATGGTTTGACCATCCGGAAAACTTCGCAAGAGCGCAATTAGGTTCGCTCCATGCAAACTTTATAGACATGCGCGGATGTTTCATGGAAATGCGTGGGAAGCCAGAGACTGAGGGTCTCGCGACTTCCGTGTAGACTGGATGCGATGCCTCTTTCAACTACACTGGGCATCTGCATTCCTTTGAGCAGCTATTTAAGTCGACAGGGCGGAGTGGCCGTCGCAGTAAAGCTTAAGTCGACTCCCGTTGATCATGGTAGGTAGCAATTCTCCATTCAGCTTCGCAAGCTGAACTGCTCCTCCTTCAGTTATCTTCGTCACCTGAAAAGGGCCTAACCAATGTGCACGAAACTTGCCTGGAAACTTGGTAAATTTACTGTCATAGAGGAGTACCAAGTCTGGTTCCTGAAAGACTTTATTCTTAATATGCCTGTCATGCCAAGCTTTCTGTCTTGCCTTCTGTACCTGTTGATGGAATCCGGCTAAGAGTCTGTCTTCTTCTAAGGCAAGCAGTTGTGAGAGTCTTGCGCTCATAGTATCAGGATCTGTCATTTCTGTAATTTGCGCAATTCTGAGACTGGGAATAATGTATTCCATAGGCATAACTGCTTCTTGTCCATACACCAAACTGAAATGTGTGTGGCCTGTTAATTTCTTGCAGGTAGTTCTGTAAGCCCATAATACAGCTGTGACTCTAAGGTCCCAATCATCTCTTTGTTGGTTACAGATCTTCGTCAGGGCATTCTCAAGAATTTTATTGAATGCCTCCACCGTACCATTAGCTTGAGGATGGTAGGGTGTGCTCTTATGGTGACTAATTTGGAATTCTTCAGTAAGGGCTTCTATAGTCTCATTGAGGAAATGTGTACCCTGATCACTCATTAGAATTAGTGGACATCCAAATCTAGTAATAATATTCTCAAAAATGAACTGCGCGGCCGTGGCAGCGTCGCAGTTCTTAACTGGCTTAGCCTCAGCCCATCTGGTGAGGTATTCAGTAGCTGTGATGATGTATCTTGCGCCGGTTCTCTTTCCTGGTGGGTTGATAGGACCTACAAAATCAATGGCCCATTTATCAAAAGCGCATAGTGTTATCTGAGGTCTTAGCGGCATTTCATCTCTTCTTGAAGGTTTTCCTGTTCGCTGGCACACATCGCAACATTTGCAGAATTCCTTGGTATCTTTATGCAATGTCGGCCACCAAAGACCTGCAGCTAAGATCTTCTGAGCAGTCGGCTTTCCTGTGAAATGGCCTCCTGCGGTTCCTGAGTGCGCTTCTGCGATGATAGAGTTCTTTTCATGTGGTAGAATACATCTACGCAAGACTTCATCGGGGCCCAACTTATAAAGCTGGCCTGCTATCAAAGTGAAGTCTGCGGCTTTGACGACAAGTTGTTTCTTCTACTGGACTGTAAACTCAACTGGCGCTTGTCCAGTAGTGAGAAACTCAAGGATATCAGAATAATATTCATCTGCTGCTTGAATAGAGAACAACTGCGCGTCAGGAAGATTGTCCTCCAGATTTGTAGGTTCTTCTCCTGACTCAATCCTAGATAAGTGGTCAGGTCCTGCATTCAATCTACCTGGCTTTACAATAACCTGAAAATCATATTCTTGAAAAAGCAGTAGCCATCTGCAAATTCTTCCCCCTAACACTGGCTTATTGACCAAGTATTTCAAAGCAGAATGGTCAGTATACATTTTAAAATGTGCGCCCAGTAAGTAGTGTCTGAACTTCTGTAGGGCGTACACCATAGCTAGTCCTTCTCTCTCTGTAGTAGTGTAGTTTTTCTCTGCTGTGGACAACTTTCGGCTAGAGTAAGCAATGGGGTGATCGATACCTCCTTTTCCTGGTTGTGTAAGTACGATCCCCAATGTTATGGAAGAAGCATCGACATGAACATGAAAGGGTTTATTCCAGTCTGGGAAAACTAGAATTAGCGCAGTGATCATCTTGTCTTTAAGTGTGTCCAAGCTCTGTTGGCATTCTTCTGTCCATTGGAATTTCGAATCCTTTTTCAGCAGTCTTTCCATAGGTGTTGTGATCTTTGCATAACCTTTGATAAATTTTCTATAGTATCCAGTATGTCCCAATGTAGTGCGCAATTGCTTGACTGAGTTGGGCGCCGGTAAATTAGCAATGATGGAAACCTTCGCAGGATCCATCAGGAGTCCTTGTCTGCATACAATATGACCCAACAAAATACCAAAAGGAGCACAGAAGATACATTTTTTCAAGTTAAGGGAAATCTGGTGCTGTCTACATTTTTCTAACATCATTCGCAGGTTCGCTATATGGTTCTTTAATAAGCCAAATACAGTCCAGTCATCAAAATAGACTTCTAAGAACTTATGGATAAATTCTTTAAAAACAGCAACAACGACTCTAGAGAAGATAGCAGGAGCGTTTTTAAGACCAAAGGGCATTACCGTGTACTGGAATGAGCCCCATTCAGTCGCAAAAGTAGTCTTATGGCGGTCGTCTGGATGAATTCTGATCTGATGGTATCCCGAAAATCCATCAGTGAAGGAGTAAGCCTCTTGTCCTCCAACATTATCAAGCACTTCATCTGTAAAGGGCGTAGGAAATGGATCATGTGCTGATGCGTCATTGAGTTTGCGCAGGTCCACGCAAATTCTTATTTCACCTTTTGTCTTCTTCTCTTGCACAACCATAGGACTAATCCAATCGCTTTCTTCTACTGGCTCAATAATACCTACTGCGAGCATCTTGTCAATTTCTTCTTTGACTTTTTCTTTATAGCGCGGGTTCAACTTGTATGGGCGCTGCTTTACTGGCTTGGCATCTGGTTTCAGAGGTATGCGCATCACTCCTAAGTCTCCTAGGATGCCTTTCATTTCTATGAATTTGGTAGGAAAGATATCCTGGTAGTCACATAATAAATCTGAAATATGCGCAACAGTTTCAGCATCCCAATAGTCTCCTATAGAAGCAAACTTGGGTTCGGCTTCTGTACCAATGTTAACCTTTCTAAGCTTGATGTGTTCTGTAATGGTAGGGATATCAAGCTGAGGACCTTCAACATTGCGCCTCCCTTCTGATTCTGGAATATTGATGTTGCGAGGATTATCCTCCTCTTCTCTAGTGGTGAAATTATAGCATTCGAGGGCATGTTCTATCTGAACAGCCCAATCCGGCTGGGAATATTCTGGTAATAGACATGGTTCAAATACCTTCTTTTTAATACACTTCAGAGCTTGATCAATACTCGGATGCTCTGACTCAAAACTGAAGGTAAGTTGAAAACTTTCTTTCATTAGAGGCCAAGTAAGAGTGCCTCTGCGCAATTCTGTTTCAGTGTACCAGTTCCTTGGAACTGTGTCCAATGTGTGGATGAATACGTGAACCCACTCATCGTCCGGAATATCTGACCATTGCTGAATGCATGCTTCGATGTGTGACCTGGGGTCACTCTGTCCCTCGTATTTGTGTGACACTTCTGCTGTGGTGTCCTAGAATCTGCGCAGTATCAATCTGTGACAGTCTTGCCATGTGTGAATATTCGCTTTATGCGCACCCCACCATCTTGCTGGTGTAGCGCGCAGTGATACATCTAATGCCTGTATGCGCTGCTGTTCTGGAAGCTGTTGTTCATATGCCTGTATGAATTCACTTACGTTAGTTAGACCATCAAAAATTAGAGTGTCGGTCAATTCTGTTCCAATCCATCAAATGGATTTAGTCATCATGGCACAACGTCTTGTAGAAACCTCATGTAAGCGATTCTGCCAGTTTTCCAATCCTGCATCTGAGTCTGATGTGCACGAACTATCGCATCGCCAGCTGATATGGCCATCTGCTGTGGGATTGACATAGTCACTCTGACTAGCAGTCATCTGATACAAACTTTCCATGTGGCGCGCTTCTTCTTCTGCCCGAATGGGTTCTATATACCTTGGTCCTTGAATAGGATCAAGCGGTGCAATGACCCTAATCTGGTCGTCCTCGAAGGTCATCTGTCTTTTCTTCAAGTTAATGACAGCTAAATTATCAAATGCCCAGTCTATACCTAAAAGTGCTGGGTAAGGTCTACTATCATCCAGGATTTTGATTACTTCAAAGTCTGCAGAACTTCTTACTCCCTCAATATCAATAGGTACATTGGGTAATCTTCCCAATGGAGAGACTCGTTGCTGGTTCGCGAGTCTTAGCTGGATAGGGGATCTTGTAAGTTGAGGACTTCCCATCTGTTCCCATGTCTGCATGGTGAGAACATTAACTTCTGAGCCCAAATCTAAAATGACTTCATCCATCTCAAATGCTCCAATCTGCGCTGTGAGCCTCATCTCTTTTCCAGTTCTAACGTGACTCCCAATCTGGTGAACAGCACGCTGCGGCGTGGTTGTCGAAGCAGATTGTTGACATTTATCCAATAGGTGTTGAAGTTCCATAGTTGCTTTTTCATTGCGCAACAACTTTAAGCAGTTCCTTAGAAAATTATGGACAGTACCTAGTGCATCTTCTTCATCGGGCCTTCCGGATGTAGTGGCCTGTTCTTGTACCAGGTTGTCTTGTCTTAGCACTTGCGATCTAATGTCATTATGCGGATTTGTGACAGAACTTGAAGCTCTGGGATCTGAGAAATACTCTTGGGCTTGCTTGAATGCTTCTTTTTGCTTCTGCAGATTAAGTGGGGCTGGTTTAATATTAGCGCGGCGCACCCATTGCGTCGCTTGCTTTCCAGTTCCCGACTCTGGCGCACCAGTGGTTGTTCCACTGCGCGTCACAATGTTAACTGTACGGTCTGGTTCCATTTTTTCTGCTCCAATCAGTTGAATATTCTGGTTGACCTGTGGCGTCTTTGCTTGCATTTTAGTCATCAATTGGGGGCATTCTTCAATGATATGATCATAAGATTTACAATATCTGCAAAGGGTTGTAGGGTTTTGGCAATCTCTTGCAAAATGACCTTGCGCTCCACAATTATAACAAGTGATCTGGCCTCTTCCGCGGCCAAAGTTTGTTGTGCGTCCACGGCCTCTGTAATTTCCTGTTCGGCCGTCGCGAGTTTGGTCATACTGTGGACCTGCTACGGGTCCTTGTGCTTCTGACTGTACTCTATAAACATCATGTTTCCTTTCCATCATAAGGTCGTATGCTCTGCAATTGTTTTCATCGTGGCCTACTGATTTACAGAAATTACAATATAGGTTCTTTGGAGTTTGTACATATTTCTGAAGTAAGTGACATTCTTGAGGTCTATGACCTCTAGTTCTACAGATTTCACACCAAGACCCTTGTGGCTATGGTAAAGGATTAGGTGCTCCAGTTGCAATATACTCTATGAAAACAGGACAGTGGTCCTTTGAATGACCTTGTGCTTTACATTTTGTACACCATATGTCTTCCTTAACATCCTTGCCTTTCTTAATATCATGCACTTGCAGGGTTAAGTTTGCTAACTGGTTCTGCAACTGCGCAACATCGTTGCTTGTTCCAGCAATTGGTGAAGCTTCTAGTTTCATAGCCATCTCTAGAGCTTGTTCCTGAGTAGTGAGATTCTGTTGCATAAGAGGAAGTCTAATGTGTGGAAGCAACGCAGCAATGAACCATTCCTTATGCTGTTGTGGTGCAAACTCAAAGCTTACTTGATCTATCAAGGCTTTGAACTTTTGGTCAAAGTCCCATACTGACTCTGTGGGTAACTGCTTGATGTCTTTGAGCTCTGTTATACACTGTGATTCT
Organism: Larix kaempferi; assembly: GCA_027924585.1. NCBI lineage: Eukaryota > Viridiplantae > Streptophyta > Pinopsida > Pinales > Pinaceae > Larix > Larix kaempferi. The sequence goes on along the minus strand of BSBM01000155.1, from coordinate 19,251,359 downwards.
GATTTAGGTTTCTTGAATTCTCTAATCATTGCATTTCTTACCTCAGCAAGCGTTCTATTCTGTGCTGCTGAGTATTTCATGAACCAAGTTAAGGCTCTGTCTCTTAGTGTGGTTGCTAACTGAACCAGTTTAACAGCATCATCATTAATTTGCTTAATTGTCCAAATGGCTTCACATAGGAACCAGTGTTGCTCAGGGTCTTCTATCCCTGTCCCTCTAAAAGTTGGTAGTTTCATGTCATCACCCATCTTTCTTGTGCTAGGTTGAGGTGTAGGTGCTGTAGCATTTCTTCTGGACTGGTCGAACAAAGGTGGTACAGAGGTACTAGAAGTACCGTGTGGGCTACTAGAAGGTGTTACTGCGGGATTATACTGAGCTTTGTCTGGCTTTTGCGGTGTAAAAGGGTGGTAAGGGATATGAACACTCCCTTGTCTTTCTATGTGGCGTGCTCTAGGAACTTGACTGTCTTCTGGGCTTGACTCAAAAGAATGTTGGTCAAGGCCTACTTTATACCGTTTTCCACTACGAGTGCAACCAATAACTTCAGGGTCACTATCAGAGTCTACGGACATTACTTGTCTATGCTATTCATCTGAAGCTATACATAGTTTTGCTTTTTCATACAGAAGCATTTTAATCGATAAGTTCAAAGAATTCAGGAACTTACCTCTATGTGCTTGAAAGAAACTCCTCTCAGCTTCACTGAAACTCTTTCTTGTATCCACTGCAAACTCAGTGATGAAACCTTCCAGCAGACTATTCAACCAAAAGTCTACTACGCGGGACACAGAATTATCTACCCGCTTCAGGATACTGACTAGCTCAGTCGTCCAAGCAACTGGTCGATCAATATACACAGTGGGTCTAGTATCTGCTAACTTGGCTATCCAAGCATGTAACTCAAGTGCAAATGTGACAAAGAAAATTTCATGAAGGTCAGTATAGATATACTTCTGCAACCATTCTTCTGGCTGGAGTCTAGAGCTTTTATTTTCTTGTTCAGCGAACTCTTTAGCCTTTAAATCGAACCACTCCTGAATTTCTGTAGTTGTAGGATTCCAGTAACACATTTGTTAGCTGAGCAACAGAACCATTTGTTGGCTCCAGCAACAGTCTTCTTCGTCGCAAAAATAGCAAGTCTCATTCACGCGGCAACGGAACCATTTGTTGGCTCCCTTCTTTCTCTGGATTTCGCCTCAATCTCGTGTGTCGCTGAAATAACAAGTCTCATTCACGCGGCAACGGAACCATTTGTTGGCTGCTTTTTGGACAGACCCGGGTTTTAATGAAGCGCAGCAACAAAACCCCTTGGCGCACTGGCCCTCTCGGCAACGAGCTGCGCGACAGCTCGAGGTCTCACCCGAAGTGGCTATGGGGGGCTAAGGAATCAGGTTTCCTTAACCTAGGCGACACGGAGATTGCTCTTTCGTCCTTGACGATTCCTCTAAGGCGACGGTTTGAACTCTCTTCAGACTTAGGAGCGCGACAGCTTTCAAGCTCCTGCGCGGTACTTACACTCCTACGCTAGGACCAATAATCCTCTGTGTGGATATCCTATACGTAGTTTCACTTGCGAGCTCATCGCAGCAACTGATTCTCCTATCGCAACGGCGACGTCGTCTTACCAATACCTTCTACTCTTAACGATTATAGTTCTTAAGGAAGCTTTACTGATTTACTCGACACATTCATAAAGATAATGCAATATTTCTATATTCACCGTTAGTAAGCTAAAACAGGTAATCGTCTCTATCACAACATCCTAATAGCGAGAAATATGAAGTCCACCTCCACGGGGAAAACCACGTCCACGGGAGTATCTTATATTAACCAAAAAATGATAGACTTATACAATATGTTGCGCACACAGCTGCAGCCTTAGATCTTTCCAGGAAACTCCACGCACACAGCTGGGAGCCCTTCTCTCGATCTATTCTCTTCCTCTCCAGAGATTACAATAGTTCAGACATCGCCTCGGACTGTCTGCAACTCAAGGATTAGCTTCACTGCTAACCCCGCTTACTGACTAGTTAGCTATCTGTCTCACCAACTGACTCTCTATCTCACTAACTAACATCTACCCATTACAATTATTCATATATATAGGTGGCCATGGCGGTCGCACCTTTACAAAACTGTGGGCCTTTCCCAGCAGTAATCCCCAAAAACCCTAACCACGCACATGGCTAGGTGTACTGTAGGCGCCGCTTGCAGTCATGTCGCCGCTTCCTGCAGGCTCCATGAATTCCGGCGCAGCTTACGGGTATGGATGCCTCGTCCTTCGCCTTCAATGCTTTGGTCCGTTGCTCTTCCTTGATCCGAGCAACCATAACTTCTGTACTTAGCCTTAAATGAGGGTAGCTGAGCCCTCTACTCCATTGCTTCATTGATTATGGTAGCTGAGCTTTCCACTCTGCTACCTTCATTCCCTTCTGACGTGCGCGCGAGCTCCGCGATTCCCGGTCCGTGATCCGCGCTGAGCTCCTCCATCTGGCACCGTACTGCGCACCGTCTTCTTCTGTCCCCAAAATTGGCGCTTATTCAAAACTTAGCACTCTTCCATACTTGTGCTTTTTCCTCAAAATTCGCAGCTTTTACCATAGCTGCGGCCTTGGCTCCAACAACACGATTCCTAGCAGCCTGTGTGGGATTGAGCAATACAATGATTTCATCATGCGTTACGTGAAAGCTTCCATTACTTATCTGGGAAAACAAGAGGATTCAATAGACATCGAACTCACGTATTTTCGAGCCAACGATCCCAACACCCTCGGAGTGTATGAAGATGTGCTGGAGGAAATTGAGAAAATGGCTCTCATCAAATATGGTGCTTTACCTCACTGGGGAAAGAATCGAAGCATTGCATTTGATGGGGTCATGAAAAAATTTAAGACAAACGAGGCTTTTCTAGCAGCCAAAAAGAAATACGATCCTAAGGGGTTCTTATCCAATGAGTGGACTGATAGTGTTCTGGGAATAAGAGAGGCATGAATGATCATAAGGAAGGATGGATGTGCTCTGGAAGGATTGTGCGTGTGTTCAGAAGATGGCCATTGTGCTCCTAATAAGGGTTACTTCTACAAACCTGGGAGGCTTTACACTAAAGCACATGTTTGCAGATGTCAAGGAACTTAGGGAACTTAATAAAACGGTGATATTTATATTTTAGTATTTTTAGGTGAACTAGCATCTAATCATTTCCTAGATTTTCCTAGATTGTAGGATGCATCATGGATAACAGTCCATTAAATCCCGTGCTAATTCTGTTAATATATTTGAAGCCTTTATTCCCCACGGAACAGTCAGTTAGTAAAATTGTTCACCTACCACAAGTTAAATCCTGTGCTAATTATGTCTATATATTAGAAGTCTTTATTCCCCAGAGAACAATAGAGTAGAGTCTTTGAGAAATGATTTATTTCTATCGACCTCTTGCGTTCAATTACCCAAGGAGTAGAATACTGTTAACACTTGTCCTTGGCTACACAATTTCATGTTCAGCTTGAGAATAAGTTTGTGTTAATATAGTACAATTTTTTGGGTGAGCTAAAATTTTTATGTAAAATTACTAAGGTAGATCCATAAATCACCCTAAGGGAAAGGATGGGCAAGGATGCCTAACATTAGTAGGTTTTTTTTTTAAATCACAGTTGTCATATCGTCTATTGATTTTTTTTACTATTTTTAGGTGACTTTGTTGGATTCAAGGGATAGAATCGGTGGCCATGTATACACAAACTATTCTTTTGGTTTTCCTATTGACATGGGTGCTTCATGGTAAGCCAGATTCACAGTTTCATTTTTCTGCATTTTCATTTTTCTCTGCAAAGCGGTTTCATATATGCTCTTGAGAGATTCATTTCTTGCTTTAGATTTCTGATTGTGTATGGAAATGATGTTATGCAGGCTACATGGAATTTTTAAGGAAAATACTTTGGCACATGTGATTGGAACATTGGGGCTTCCATTGTACAGCACCAGTGGTGATAATTCTATGTTGTATGATCATGATTTAGAGAGGTATGTTCAAGAAATTATCATTTTTCTTTATCTCTGTTAGAATAGTTGCTTTAGAGGAGGGCCAGGGAAGCAAGCATCTTCGACATAAGTAGAGGACCACTCAAGTATGCTTAATTTATCTGGGAAGGTGCACTCTTTATGTTGAGAGGCACATTCTACAATTCTACGGCCCGGTATGAGGGAGATGTATAATGTAACATAATGCCCATGACTACTTCAAAATCCTATATCAGTTTTGGATAATGTTGTTTTAGGTCACACAATGCATTTAGAACCCCTACAAACAGTTTGTAAATGAGAATTAAGGACTCTTACCATTATGCCCATGCCCAAAGTTGGAGTTTTAACCATCAAATTTGGTCCAAAACTCAGCAAAGTGAGTTTTATGTTGTTGTTCATCACTTTTTAAGGCTGCAATATGCCCATTATTATATTTCAAACCTCAAATTTAGCCCAAATTTAAAGATTAGTCCTACTAATTTATGGTCTTAAATATACCTAGATTAAAAGACCAATTTGGGTTGTTTGATGGTTGAGAACTACACATGGGTGCTCAGCACTCTAAATTAGGTCTATTTCTCCCCCTTTTTGACTGTCAAATAAGGTTGTTTGTGCTCACATTTAAGAAATTTGCCTCATACTTGCTCACAATTAGTTCAAAATTGCCAAGATCTATTATTTGCTTTTGTTTACACCTCTAGGTCCTCCCAACATGGAGAATAAGTTCAGTTTGAATGGGATATGTAGTGACTAAATTAGACGGGAAATGTTGATCAGGGTGGGAATGTAACATCCTAAAATTTGTTGTAAACATTATTTTCATTAGTATCTTCATAGTTCTTTGAAAATAATTGCTTTGGGAATGATCCACATATTGACATGGTGTGTGGGAGGTCCCATATATAGCTCCATCCTTGGAGGATGTTCAGCTTGGCACAAATAGCCATAAAGACCTGTTTGACTAGGTCACTAGACAACTTACTAAACCCGATGATCATGAGTATATTTTTTACAATAGCTTAGATATCAGATCGACATTTTCACTCACACTTTGTACTAACATATTGTATGTTGTTTTCATGAGTATATTCATATTAGCTTAGATATTATGAGTATATTCATGTGAACACATATAATATATATTGGCATGGTGTGTGGCAGGTCCCATATATGGCTTCATCCTTGGAGTATGTCAAGCTTGGCATAGATGGTTGTAAAGACCTATTTGACTGGGTCACAAGACAACTTATAAAACTTAATGATCAACCCGATGTTGCACAACTTTTGAAACTGGCATCCCTTACTCTATAGGTATGACATATTGTAGTTGACGATATTTTGTGTCTTCATTTGTCTTTGAAATATTTCATTGGAAATGCTATGGAATTAAGTCAATTCATACTAGTGATGGTATTATCTATAATTGTTAAATTAGAACACATACTCTTTTTCCTTTTTGGACTAGTTTCCTAGTTGTTATAGTTTTTATGGTTTGATTCTTAGATATTAGATCTTTCCTTTTTTATAATAGCTTAGGTATCAAATCAGCATTTGCACTCATGCTTTGCACTAACAGATTGTACATTATTTTATTCCCATGGACTTACGTGTGTGGTCATTTATTGGACATTAATAAATTAATTAGATTACCTTAAGAATATTTCTACCAAAAGGACATTTTTTAAAGTTTGTTTCCTTGACATAATTGTATATGATTTTTCTGTTGTAAAAAGATTAAAACAAAATCAAACAAATTGGGTCCTTGGGTTGTCCAGTTTTAAAAAGACTTCAGTGTTTGATATCGAACTCAGTTAAAGACTCCTCCATTGTAAGAGTTGTCGAAAAGATGCAAATGAGGCAAAGTTGCTAGTTTTTAGTACTTTTTAAGATGCTTCTATCTTATTTCATACTGTTTTCTTATATTGTCCCAAATAACACAATAAAGTCAATGAAGTTAAGCCATTTGAGTAGGTGAATTTAGAACCTAATTTTGAAAGATACCATGCTTGTGTCTTAGATCATTGATGTAAAATTATATAATATATTCTATTTAAGGGTGCTAGCTCAATGGAAGAGCACCTGCCTTATAGGCAGGAGGTTGGTGGTTCGATTCCTCCATGCCCTATATATATTTTGAAACCACTAAAAAGAGATAAATGACCACTACAAAAATAGAGGTAAATGACTAAAAAAAATACCAAAATTCGCATATAAATAACCGCCGATACAAAATGAGAGATAAGTGACCAAAAAAAACCAAAATATGCATATAAATGACCACTTTTGAGTTGTCGTCCACTGGTAGCAAATTAGCGGTCATTTATCACGTGACAAAAAATGTGGTCATAAATTTGGTCATTAATTGTCACAATTAATGACCAAATATATGACCACAAGATAAGCTATAAATGACCAAGCTAAATATGACCACATTTTTGGTCGCATGATAAATGACTGCTAATTTGCTACCAGTGGTCACCAACTCAAAAGTGGTCATTTATATGCAAAATTAGGTCATTTGTTTGGTCATTTATCTCTCATTTTGTACTAGTGCATGCTTATTAGCTAGTCTTGTGTCTAGTCAGTCAGTCTTATAATTGGTTACAAAATGCTCTCGGTTCTTAGGATAAGAACCTTGTCTTATCATGTACTTCAACTCCCATCGACATAAAATCACCATATTTTGTGAGTTGCAGTAGTTACAATTGTACCTTGGGGTCCCTTTCAATCAATATAAGGGATCACCTTACACTAGGTAGGGAGAGTCATCAGTGCTCCCTAACGTAGTGGTTTATCCTATGCTCGACGTCAGCACATCTATCGCATCAAGGAGAGTCGCACATTTTGAAGGTAGCAATGTTCACATTAACAAATCATGGTGGCAGTAGTACAATGAGGTTTTCCATCCAGCAACTTCACTAGTATTTCAATCCCCCACCCTAATGGGATTATCATGATCATCAACAATTTCGCTTCTTTGACATTGATCACATCATTTTTAGTTTCATCTACTCTCATATGGATTGAAGACACCTTCATCCATGTACCAGCAGTATTATGAGCTGACCTTTCGGTACCCTTTTATTGTAATCATCTTGACAGATTTTCATGAGCATGGGTATGCCCATCTCGTTTGTATAAAACACTATTCTGTGTTACAACTTCACTAGTCGTCACCAACAATATTCCCCCATGGGAATAACTTTTCATCCATACTATCTTCACAACTTACAGGAACATGAGAGAACAAAAGAAACGATGATGCATTATCAGCTCTACAATACCCTTTGAACCTCATACATCAGGGGGCATCTATTAATGTCTAAATTTTTCACACATGCGACATTTTGGATTTTTGCAATAAGATGCCATCAACATATAACATGCATCTCACCAAATACATCCTCATCAGATTCAAAAAACAACATGAGTCTAAAAATGCCAAAAAACAGTCAAAAGAATAGGTAGCGTGGGAAAATCCATGCTAGCTCGTGCTACAACGTGCATTATCAATTATGTGCCCACACTAGCCTAGCGGGGATTATCCTTCGAGATCCGTGTGAGTGTAAAAAATGGTGGGATCTCAACCACTAGCCGCGCATTGAAGGCTCATGAAAGCTCCCTCACCAACTGAAATTCAAATTTGTCTCTTCAAGCATTGAATAGCCCCCTTTGTGTACCTTGGATCTAGTTCATGAGGTGATAGGGTTCACACTTGGATATGGATGTTTCTTGGCCACCTCTTGGCATATAAAAGGAAGCCATGGGCATGCATCTAAGTAGAAAAATTTAGATCAAGGTTGTTCTATTGGAATTGTGTTGGAAATTCTTCCACCTCTTCCCACACCTACTAGCATTCCTCAAGCTCTCTTGTCTCCTTCCTCCAAGAGGCAAGTGTTTCTCCCATTGGTTATTAATGTTATTTAGCATTTGGTGTGGACAAAAAGAACCTCCCTAAAGGAGATTATTGGCTTCCCTTGAAGCCCACACCTCCTAGGTAACACTACAGGTGATTCCATGAAAATGGGTAACTCTTTTTTGCCAAATATGGCAATGAAAGATGGAAATTTTACCCATGTATTAAATTGAAGCCATCGAAACTCATATTTTCCATATGAATTTTGACATGCGGTTAAAAAATGAAATGTAGAGAATTATGTTGGCTTTCTAATGATAGTTTTTTTTTAAATTATTGTGTCGAATTTTCATTTAATAAAACCTGTGTCCTTAGAAGTTTGAAGAGCAATTAACAAGTGGCTTGTGTGTGTGCAAAATAATTTAATGTTAAATTAATAATTAAAAAAAATGAAATATGTGAACATGATCTAGACAGAATGCACTAGTGCGTACATATTTTTCTTTTAATTTTTTTTGAATTTTTTTTTTTATTATTATTATTTGAAACTGACCAGTGAATATTTCAATTGCATTTTGCACACATGTGCATGTGTGCGCCAAATATTTTGATTGTTTACATAAATTGAAAAAATAAAAATAACCTTTTGAAGAGGACGCACTGATGTAGCGCTTGTATATTTTTTCAAATTTTTTGGATGTGTATTTTGAATGTTGTTGATTTATATTTGAGTTCATTCGAAGTTGTCAACAGGGTTTTTTAGGGTAAGCTTTAGCAGAAATTTAAAAAAGAATGACATACGAAGATAAAAATTCGTAAATTGTATGTCCATATATAGAGGATTCGTTGATGAATCCAACGATATCAAGTCCTCCCATTAATGTGCATTTAATGACATAGTTTAAGCCCCTAAAAGGCACACAAAATTTTATTTATGTAGAGAAAAAGACTATGGGCTTGTTTTTAAGACCCTCGATCGAGGTATTTACTCGATTGAGGTTTTTAAAATACCTCGATCGAGGGGCTTGAAGAGACCTCGATCGAGGGTTTTACGTAGACCTCAATCGAGGTCTCTTCAAGCCCTCGATCAAGGTTATTTCCTCGATCAACGTTTCAAAAAAAAACCACATGTAACAAGCTTGACCATTGAGCAATCTAAATCGGTTCCAACTTCTACTTCTTGTTGTGATTTCCATATCCTCCCTCTTTTTATTTTATTTCAAGTTAATTGGTTTTGTTTTTCTAACAAGAACCTTGCAAGATCAATTTCGAGTCATTCACATTTGCTTTAAGTAACACAATACTAAGCCTTGTCAACAACCTCCAAGGCTTCTCCCCCAAGTGGGAAGGGCTACACACCTTTGTGCAAATTTTCCCACAACAACATCTCTGATTAACAGAAAGCCGTTAGCTAATAGTTGCATATGTACTTCTTCTTTCCATAGTTGAAAAAATGCAGGAAAAGAACTTACCTCATTTTCAAAAACATATTTGCATCGAAGTTTCCATAGCACAAACATCGTTGAAATCCTCAAGTAGTGCTAGACACCATTGAATGAGCAATATACCAACAATTTGGAATCATCCAACAAAGCTTCTCTCCGGTGCACCTTCCCTTTAAAAATGTTTACATTCTTAGATTGAACAATCTCCCAACAAGAACTGGGAAAAGAACATTCCCAAAATAAGGGTTTTATTATTTCCAACTTAATGCAGGAGGGACAAAGTCCATCTAAGATACCACTTTTTACCAAGCGTTCCTTGGTAGGAATGCCTAATTAAATCACTAGCCAAGCAAACACTTGAAGTTTGTAACTAACCTGAAACAACCACACACTATGTAATATCTCGATCCATCTTCTCTTTGCATATGTAGACACCCATCATGTATTAAGAATAGGGTTCAAATCATGTTTTTTGATGAAGAAGGTTGTACGACCTTAGCGAATCATATTGCACCAAGGAGAGCCCAAAGTTCCATTCCCAATAATGCCAAAATCGGCTAGGGATATCAATATTCATTTTGAGAATATCCTCCTGTGGAATAACGCCAATAATCTCCATAATAATATGTATATCCATAGAAGATAGGGAAAACTCACGAGCAAGATTTCTCCAGTCCATCAAAGAGCAAGTACTGACATCCCACAAATCCCTCTAATAAAATATCCTCTTCTTACTCAATCATATCCCTTGAAAATGAGGAATATATGCAACACACTTTCCTTGCACATTCCAAATCCAAATCCCATCTTACTCCATTACCTCCCATTTGCCAGTGCATGAACCTAGCTACTTTTCTCCATGTTGCAAAAACTTTTACACGAAAAAATGCCATTCGCTACAAATGAAAACCCTATTGCACAAAATATAGTTTGAAGGCCTAAAATGTATGCATCGTGAATTAAGAACGGTAACTAATCATTTGAGAGACATATGCCACTAGTGCACAAAGTAGATAAATCTGGAGAGGCTTCTTGCTAATATAATAAATTACCACAATGTTATTTGTACTTGTCATTGCTATATCTGTTGAGAAGCATTGAGTAGGTTGTAGAGAAAACCTTGAGACACATATTTGAGTAATTGTGCTAAATAGACAGTCTCGAATGTGAAAATATATACGTATAGCACTGGTAACAAAGTTTTGTGTAGAGCATCCTATGATAAAAAGAGCACATGTTATCTTCTTTGTTGGTATATTTGGACCAGAAGACTTACAGAGGAGAATCATCCTTGTAGAGGGAAATTAAAATTTATAAGGGAGCTAGTCTTATTGTAACATGGTTACATAAACTTGATTTGCAGGGTCCGAGTCACTGCAAATGCCAAGAATGTAAGCTCTCATATCAATTGAAACATGATATCTCTAAAAAGACCCTTACTCCCTGTAATAATATTTTTTATAAAACTCAATTTAGAAATCTAGAATCAAATGTGTATGATCAAGTTTGACCTTGTTTCTCTTATTCAATAGTATAGATGAAAATAACATAATAATAACTTTTTTAATGTCTTCCATATTTTTTGTCTAAATTTTTGTACCAAATGCAATGCAACTTCCAAAATAAATTTACAACTCCCATTTGATAATGTATCAATTAGGATTTATTCAACATTCTTTGCCATGGTTTTGGGGATATGCTAATTGCAACAACAACATTTTTTAAGAGGTTGATATATCTCCATACTTTTATTGCCTATTAATACCCTATTGCAACCTACCAATTATCCCTTATGTGGACTGTCATATTGTATCCCACCACATGCCATCCATTTTATCCCCTACACTTGCCACTTGTCCTTCATCTCCATCCTATTACAAACATATTGTGCCATCCATTTTATCTCCAATCTTTTAGATCGGATCTAATCCAATTTTATTTTTCTACCTTCAAAGTTGATATGATTGAATCCCATTTGCATATTTCCTCTAGGAATACAAATTGCTAGGATAAACACAAACGCTCCCATGAATACTAAAATAATGATATACTAAAGAATCGATAGAAGGCTCCATTTTCTATGCTTGATTTCATCCAAAAGGTCCTTGTCTTTGAACATATCATATTTTTCCTCTTCCAGCCTCTCCAGTATGCTAGTGGCAGTGTTAGTCTTCTCAATGGTGTTGGACTTTGTAGTTTCCCCAACCTCAGTTGACTAGATTATCTCCCGTGCCCCCCACTATTTCCCTCCATCTTGATTTCATTTATAAAGGACACACATAAATCTTAAGGAGAAGGTGATGTGGAACATGTATTCATGCTAGAATTGGCTGAATCCCAACCCTGCAATGACCTAACTTGAGAGGGGGAGTTGAGCACACCTTTGTGAGGAGAGATCATTTATAATTATATATGGCTCGATGTTCTTGTTGGTGGTAGAACAACGTTTGTCCACTGATACTATGCCTCCTAGTGTCCCTTGTGGTTGGTTACTTTCCAATAACCAGGGTTCCTCCATCTCCATGCCCATATCTAGAGGCTTCTTCCCAAGATATCTTTTCCTACAAGAAATCCCCAATAAGTTTCGATTTGGAGCATTCAAGCACAAAAATCAAAGCTTTGACCCTATTTGCTTCACCCCCCCCTTCTAATTTTGTCTATTGTTTTATTAAATCATTCATGAAGTCTTAGCTTGAGCCTCTCCGAATCCCACTCATCTACTTGTCTATTTCCTTTCCAAATCCAAATATTTGGGTCTAGAAACGTTTCTTCGAATTTTTCAAGCAATGCCATAACCATTACCATTAGTCATAATCTTATTGCTATTAAATATTAATAAAGAAATTCCTCACCTCAAATATTTTTCCTTCTTTTTGTTTATCTAAAATCATTTCAAAAAACATCAATAGTGGATGACTATGAAAATATTCCATTTGACGAACATCACAAAAACAATCCTTACACTAACTTGGCTTCCATCTCACAATTTCTTTGTTGTGTGATCTTTATAACATGACATAAAATAACTAAATATAATAAAAGAGAAATGATAATTATGTTCCCTATAAATATATTTGAGGCTTGGGCTAGAATTTGTCATTACTTGCACAAGAACATGCAACATTCTCACATTGGATTGTAGTTTTGAAACAAAAGCTATACTCTGCCGCTAATTAAATGAATGAGAAAAAATCACTTTGACCAAAGGGCCCTTAGCATGTTTAAACCAGCGATTAGATCTAATACTTGAAACATTCAACATAACTATGTGTGTTGATGGTTAAAACTATACTTAGCATCCTTATAGTAATTATGTAAACATTTGGTTGTATACTTTGCATTCCTCCTTACAAGAAGGATAGAAGTATTGTGAGAAGCGCCATGCATAAAGTGGATGTGTCCAACTCTCATCTACTATACTTAGAATCGTTATAGTAATTATGTAAACATTTGGTTGTATACTTTGCATTCCTCTTTACAAGAAGGATATAGAAAGTATTGTGAGTTAACACATGTTGGAAGTGCCATGCATAAAGTGTAGGTGTCCAACTCTCATCAACGTGTTTTATTATAATTTCATGTTTTCATCTCATCCATATTTAGTCTATCATGTAGTTTTTCCCACTCTATGTCAATCCATTTTCACAAACTAATTAAAGTAGTTCAACTTGTATGAATGGATGAAAGAACATATGATTGATTAACAACATAACCTAATAGTTTCTTATACTACAATGTTAAATAAAAATTTAAATATATTATATTTTATAATCTCAACTAAACAATGATGATGCATGGTTTAATTTAACATCTTCATGTATGGCTTAATTTAACATCTTCCCCGAATATTCATGCGGAAGACAAGGTGATCGCATGTGAGACTAGTTGCACAACATACATAATTTGCTTTTCCCTCCAAATACAATAGAAATACTAAATAGAAACCTGTGCACACTCGACATTAGAATATCATAAGAGAAAACACATCTATAATGCGTATTTGTACAACCCTGACTAAACTCCAATTGTACTGTAGTTGATATTAATTAATATATTAAATATTAATTAATAGCTGATATTAATTATAGTAAACTCCAATTGTACTTAGTAGTTGATATTAATTATAGTAAACTCCAATTGTACTTAGTAGTTGATATTAATTAATATATTAAATATTAATTATAGTAAACTATAGCAATTATTGTTGGTTGACACATTACACAAACCCTTGAAAGGAAAATGATACGAGGCCAGAGCGGATAGTCTATGAGGCAGGAGGATTAAAAGAATCATCGGCATTAATAACTTGCCTTTTTTCAAAATAATAAAAATGATTAAAAGAATCTCTGGCATTAATAACTTATCTTTTTCCAATGTCCATTGGTTGTAGCTTGGGTGGTTGGGAGGAATGTTTGTTACCCTCCCCACCCAGGTTCAATTCTTGTAAGTGACATATTGCTCTTGTTGAGCCCATATTGTAATGATTGCAATTCGTGCCACCTTGATTCTCTAGAATAATAGGTGGTGACCATTTCCCCAGGTGGACTAGCTCTCTAACAAATGGCGAACCACCATTTTAAAAAAAAACTTATCTTTTTCCAAAAAGTCTGAGGCAAGAGTATTAAAAGAATCCTCCCCATTAATAATTTGTGTTTTTCCAAAAATAATAAAAATGATTAAAAGAATCTCTGGCATTAATAACTTATCTTTTTCCAAAATAATAAAAATGATATGATACCTGATATGTAAAATTTATTTTCTTATAAAGTTAATATAATGAGGATTTAGTTATTATTTTATTAATTTCTATATGTATAAAATATAAAATTGTGTATGACATCATTATCATAGTTCATTACTCTCATGAACTATATTTTTTTTTTTTAACAGAAACAGGGTATTTTATATATATATGTAAAAGGCTGTGCACAACCATTCAGTACAAAAATTGAGCCACAAATCTGCTTCAAAAGAAGGAAAATTGCAGATTTTGTGAGGAGTTTGTCTTTGAAAGTCTCTGCTCCGAATTATCCTGAAATTCCTATTCATTCTACTGGGATATACCCTTACAAACTGGCTACATAACAAGATACAAAAATACATTCAGAAGGAGGCTAATTTAGAGAAACCTGCAGGAGCATTCCAAAATTTCTGAGAGGGTAATCTATCTATAATTATGCTGCAAGAAGGAGGCAGCTTCCATTCTTCCCTGGTTCACCGACGGTGCTTCCTGCATCTGGCTGTACTGAGTTTTGCTAATGAAGACTGAGAGGTCCTCCTTTATGCTGTCAACCTTTCCCAATAGCTCTATAATGTTCCTTTCGACATCATCCAGGCGAGACTCCACGCAGGAGAGACGGGAGTGGATATATTTGAACTCCGTGATTTGTTCCTTGTTCTGATCAACAATGTTGCAGACCGCTGAGTAAGTCCTGCAGAGATAAACTTTAACCTCTGATGTAACCTGACTGAGAGTGGCAATCGCTTGCCTGATTCCCTCCATTGAGCTGCGACGATGGGTTTCTTCAGGCTGCCGAGACGTGCACTCAGATGCGATAATGCTAAGCTGCTGAAGGCTAGGGCCGAGCGGAAGACTGAACTGCGGATCCATCGCGAGAGAGGGCCTTCTATGTCCGCCCAACAGCAATAAATGCTGGGGCGTGAGAGCTCTGATGTTAGGTAAGGTGCCACCTACCTTGGTACTCGCCATTTGTTGGGGAATGCGAGCCCACATTACCCTATGCCTTCCACGGGACGCTAACCTCCTTCCGAGTAATTCGACTTTGATCTCCACGTTAGATCGATGGGAGTTATGACATGAGCTTTATGGAATGAACTTATGCTTTGAGACATTATTTTGGAGAAGCTGACCCATTCCCAAAGTGGTTCCAATATTGGCAAGCCTGTCAGCAGTTGAGTTGAGGCTTCTTAGAACGTGAAAGAAGAGAGTGTCAATTGGGAGGGGAAGATTTTCAATCCTTTTTCGGAGATTTTGCCGATTGGCGCCTTTCAAGTTGCTATCTTTTTTCATGCTCTGGATTACATACCTGGAATCGCCAATCACTTGCAGCTTTACAATGTTTAAAGATATGGCTAGCTCAAGGGAATAATATAGCGCCAACCACTCTGCTTCATTGTTTGTTTGTGTACCTAATCCCCAGCTAAAGTCTGCAACTTTTTTTCCTCCGGGATCAAAAATAATCCCTCCCGCACTTGCCTCCCCGTAAATTTAAAATACAATCATTACAATAGAACTCAACAAGAGCATCATGTCACTTATAAGAATTGAACCTGGGTGGGGAGGGCAACAATCTTTCCTCCCAACCACCCAAGCTACAACCAATGGACACTCTCATGAACTATATTAACAATGTTGGGAATTGTTTTTAAATTTTATTTAATAGTATATTAATTACTTATTATTAAATAATTATAAATTATAGTAAAAGTTATCAGATTTTGTGAAGAAAGAAAGTAAAAGTAAATATGCTAAAATAATCATAGTTTAAATGTTTTATGAATTGATAATTTTTTTGGCTACTTAAATAATGGGAAAGAAAATCTATTTTTTGGGCTTAAGATTCAAAAAATATAATATTGGATTGTTAAATTTACAAATATTAGATGTTGAACATTGCAAAATATGGTTGTAATAAGACTATTAATAAGTGTTGAATCCTTTTATACATTAAAAACAATAATTCCTTATTTCTAAAATTATAATTTCAACAAAAATTATTTAAGTAATTGTTTATATTTCATCTAAATGACAAATAAATATGATTTTTAAATAAAAACATAATATTAAATGAAGGACATTTATTTCAAAAAAGACAAATAGTTTATAACCATGACGCTCCCTTTGATAACATTGTTTAGGAGCATGTTAGTAAAGAAGTTCAAGTCACCATTTTCCATTCACAATTAAAATAAGAAAAAAAAACATATAACAATAAAATATGTTTTTTTTTCACAAAGAAAAAACAGCTTTTATATTAGTAGATAAAAGTTGACCACAAGACGTGATCATTACAGAAAAACATTGATGCTTGGTTCATAAATATCTTGTTGGCCCATAAGTATACATATGAAAGCCTAAAACCACTACTCATCGATCTCTAACAGTAGCCAGACAGTACCAAAAAAAATCCTCCAGGACCATATGATCAAATGCTTACAGTGAGCTCTAACTCATAATGAGGCATCTAATTACCAGAAAAGTTTAAATCTATCAGTAGTGCAGCTCAAAAGACTTGAGGAATACTCCGTCATAAAACTCCTCGCAGTACAATACACCATTCATCTCCCCCAATAGTCGTCTCGACTGCTGATCTACTACTCCATTTAAGTTCCCTATAAATATGATTGAAGTGAAGCTCAGAGAATGCATCAACAATCTAGATCGATGCATCCAATGACTTAATTGCAGATAATGGAGGTTTCCACCCGATCCCGCCCAATCCACTATACACTTTGAATCCCCGAAAATCCAGAGAACATCAATATCCCTTGAGCGAGCAAAATACAGTTAAGCCCACAGGGCTAACAATTCGGCCCGCGTGTTTGTTCCCGATCCGGCCGCAAGGTACAGGTGGAACGATACAGTGGATTTGATACGAAGGAGAGCCCCAGCACCGCACCTCCCATTCATGGCAGCGCCATCAAAGAACCCCTAAGGAGAGGGATAATCCGCAGTCACCCGATTAATAGCACGAGGAGTCCGAACACGAACTTGTGGACGATACACCGAGAAAATGGCCAGAGAGCCAACAGCCACCCTGTGGGAAGAGGGAGTGACTCCATTAAATACAGTGTTGTTCCGAGCCAACCACACCCCCCAGAAACAAATAGGCAATAAGGCAGCAAACTGGTGGTGGGTTCTTTTCGAGTGCTGTAGAATATCCTTCACAGGTAAAGCCGGCCACTGGAGATGGACCGTAAGTAGGGTAGACATCTCACCCACGGTGTCCTTAATGAAAACACAGTCACCGAACAAGTGTTCCGTCGTCTCAGCATCGGCAAGACACGGTGCACAGCGGCCCGGTCCACTAAAGCTCCGCTTTTGGAGATTTGGCCAAGTGAGGATCTTATCCATGAGGAGCACCCAGAGAAATAATTTTACCTTCGGAGGGCAGCACACCTTCCATAACCATGGAATCCACCAAGGTACATCACGTGGTCCTGAATCCATAATGAGCTTAAGATACCCGGATGCAGCCGTAACCTTTCCATAAGCAGGATCGGAAAGCCATACCAATTTGTCCTCTCGGTCGATAAGTTGAATACCAGCATGAGTGAGGGACTAGACAAAAGAGGTCCATTCCAGTGCCTTCCTTCCAGTTGAAGATCAAGAGTAGTAATCCATTGGGATCCCGACCCCGGGCGGTGGATAAAAGCCTATTTTAAAAAAAAGATGTCCTTGTGATGAAGATAAGTTAACAAACCATGGGAGAGTGTATGATTCAGAGAGCATCCCGAGATAGGATCTATGCCAATATAGACTTGTGTACCGGGCCCAACCTCATAGGCAAGAGGCGAGTGAACAAGTGGCAGGGGATTGAGAAAACTACACGAGATAGCAAAAACATTTCCTTTGTTGACAGTAGGTCTCCGGAAGAAATATGTCACAAGCAAATGTTTAAGGTACTTTTTGTGAACAATCCTTCCCCATAAGCCACCACCAAACAAGACCCTCCAGAGGCTTTTAGCACATAAAGCCGGATTAAATAAACAAAGGTCCTTAATGCCCCACCCCCCAAAGATAGAGGTAACGATAACGAGCCCTGTGATGATGCCAGGTGAAATTTAGCCATACTCAATGTACTCATTTCTCTCAACTTGATGACAAAGATCATTATCACACATAGTATATATATACACAAGTTAAGTTTAATGTTAAAAAATTGTTTTTAATTTGGGTTTTATATTTATTTTAAAGTAACGATAACAATAGAGGTAACGATAACAAGCCCTGTGATGATGCAGGTGAAATCTAGCCATACTCAATGTACTCATTTCTCTCAACTTGATGACAAAGATCATTATCACACATGGTATATATATACACAAGTTAAGTTTAATGTTAAAAAATTGTTTTTAATTTGGGTTTTATATTTATTGTAAAGTGTATAAATTTTAATGAATTTTATTAACTTTTAAAATTTCAGTTATTAAATGTTAGTTATATTTTTATAAAAATATTTAAATTGATAAATATTTTATATAATTTTTATATGTAAACATATTGGTTTTATGTATAATCAAAATCAACTATAAATATTATATGTAAATTTTTACATATGATTATAATCAAATTTTATATAAAATTCAAATCAAGGTTTATTTTTATTCAATAGATCAATGACATGTTAAATAAATTGAGATGTTTTAAGGCATATTGATTTTATGAGAAATTTTAAAACCATATAGTATTTATAAAAATACACTATTATAGAATCAAATGCATATAAAGTTGGATGGACAAAAAACCATGCCACTTTTTTTAAGCTAAAAGGTGCATTTTATGACTTTCGTAATATGTTTTGTTTGCAACATGTAAACTTTTGAGATGGTGTTTGCTTGAATGTTTCAAGGAAACTTGGTGCTACATTGTCAATTTTATCAAGGTGGATGATGCTCCTAAGTGCATATACCATGTAGGTGATGGTAGTGTGGACAATAGCTCTACTCTATTGTGCTATGCTGGTAGTGTGGAGAATAGCTCTACTTTATTGTGCTAAACTCCCTTTAAGGTAGAAGGAAGAATGCAATCTACTAATCAAAAAGATTATCAAATTAAGGTCTCTATTGATATAATGTTATCATGTAACATTTAACACGGTTAAAGTGATATTGTTTTAAAATTTTATTGATTTGCAAAAATATACATTAATACAAAATATATGGTGATGATGCACATAATTATAATCACTGATAAGAAAGGTGCTTTCCATATGAAAAAAATAATATCATGTACTATTTGAAAAGGTTGATGTAATATTATTTTAGAATTTTATTGAAGATACACTTAGAAGCATTTGTCAATAGATGGGAAATGATCTTCCTAAATTTCCTAGTTACCAAGAATAAAATGGTTTTCAGTAAAGCATTTGTTAATAGATGGGTAATGATCTTCCTAAATTTCTTAATTACCAGAAATAAAATGGTTTTCAATAAAACATTTTACTTGTAACATTAGAAGGTATAAGATCAACAATTAGTAAATACCAATAAAAGCTTTTTAAAAATCAATTATGATTGAATTATTGTAAAAGATTCATTAAATTAACATTAATTTAATAATAAATAAGTAATCTCACAATTCACTCCCTAACATCTTCCTTATTATATATTTATTAACTTATTATTTCTCATGAATCATTAAAAATATATATAATTCTTATCTTTTAAACAAAATAATCATCTAAATTAACTTAAATATTTCCTTTCTCACTTATCATTGAAGTTTAAAGTGTACACTATAACAACTAAACCTCCTTAGTGTACACTATAACAACTAAACCTCCTTAATGGATAGGCAAAATAATAAAAGGAACATCGATAATTAACATCCTTTTAACATCTTTAACATCCTTAATGGATATGCTAAATAATAAAAAGGAACATAACATCCTTAATGAAAATGCTGAAAAATAAAAAAGAACATAGGGATTTATTAGTTTGATTTATAATTTGCACTTAAAGAAATGGGTGAAACTTATGGTTTAAGGTTTTTTTAATTAAATTTATTTTTAATTTAAATTATTTATAATAAAAAAATAAAATACAAATTTAGTAAATTAAAATATATTTATTATTATGTATATACAAATTATTTTTTTTATTTTATTTTCTAAATAAATATTTTAAATTTTAATTTTATGAAACTTTTATTTTATTTTATTTTTTAAATAAAGATTTTAATCTTCAATTTCATAATGTATCTAATACCAATGTTAATGTTAGTATTCAAAGTTCATAATATATCGAGTACTAAAAGTTAAACATCGAAAAACGTCAGAAAGTAGCTCTTAGCTAAGCATGCAAGCCTTTCAACCCACAATCACTGAAGAGACCAAAAGCTATCCAATTACCCAACTCTTCTATTAAGCTACAAACATTTATATTTTTACTTGGACAATCACATATTTGCATCCATGATAATAGCTTCTATGAGCAGGATGGCAATTTTTATAGCTATATGTACAATGCAGACACATTACTTAACAACACAAATGGCCGTAATCCGCCTTCACAACAGCCGTGTGCTCTCAGGAGCACAGGCATTGATTGAAAACCCAATGGATTCTACTCTGTCAATGTTTTTATATAAGCATTAATTAAACGTAAGATACTATATCTCGACATTAATTAAAAGCAAGGTACTATTTTCTAAACGAATCTATCAAGGTGCGGCAGTAATCATCTGTAAACCTGTTACGAGTATCGCAAGGGTACCTATGAATGCAATCGTCCCAGACACTGGCCTCCGATGGTTTCGTTTCATTCATTACTTCCCACACAGCGCTGTTGCACTTGAATCCCGAACCCAGCCCTATCTGCCAGACGCGATCCCCCACCTTGAAGCGTCTCTTGGCGTCCAAGTAAGCCACTTCGTACCAGAGCCCGCTGGTTGAAGTGTTCCCGAATCGATGGAGCGCCATGCGAGATGGTTCCAAATCGTGTTCGCTTAACTGCAGGCTCTTCCCCACACCATTGATCACAGCTCGCCCGCCGGGATGGATGCAGAAATGGCTGAATGCCAGTCTGAAGTTGGGGATGTAGGGTTTTAAATTCCTTTTCAGAACTTTGATGCAGAAATGATTGTAGGCATAGTAGATCAGCTCCGTTATGGGGAGAACTTTAGGGCCCAAGGTCATCATGTTTTTTCTCACGGCGCCTCCCGCGACGTCGATGAGCGACATGCGGAGGCCGATGCCGTAGAAACCTTCGTCGTCTTCTTTCGACATAACGCAGCCGTAGGCCTCGTCGTCTGCCGCAATATTTGTCCTGACAACGTGCAGGAGCTTCATCTTTGCCCGGGCTGCGTGTTTGGCTTTGTTCGATAGAAGCACGGCGTTTCCCGCTACCCTGAAGAGGCAATTCGTGAGCATCATCCCCTTGTCGCTGCCCCCGTAATTGGCGTTGACCGTTGTGTTCTCGGCTCCAACAACAAGTGCATAGGAGTCCGGGTAGATCTTGAAGAAGTCCTTGGCCATGTCCACGGCTATTACATTGGCGCTGCAACCCATGCCGGAGAGATTGAAGGTCTTGATGTTTTCTTTCATTTTGTAGCGGTTCACGATCCAGGTCGAGAGCGACGGCGCCGGACTGAAAGTGGAGACGTTGACGATGAGAATATCGATCTCGCAAGGCCTCACGCACGTCTTGGCAAACAGCTCGTCAAGAACGGCTGTAAAGCTCTCCTCCATCTCCACCCGCGCTTCCTCCAACGTCGCGACGCGGTCTTCGTTGAACAGAAAGCGAGCCACGGCCGTTTCTTCTCCCAGACCGGAACGGCGATAGACCTTCCACTGTAAATCCATACGATCTGCTAGCGGGGGCTCAGTGCTAACAGTGAAATATATGCACGTCTCAGTGTTCATCTTTCGATCCTCAGGCGGTCTGTAGCAACTGTAATCCACCAGATAACATCCGTGTCGCCTCCTTCGAGTCATGAGATGAAAAAGGCCAACGATGACCATACAACAAAGGAGACCAACCTCCGCAGCCCTCCTTAGAAGCATGGACGTTTCCGAGAACTCAAACATATCTCCGAGGCTCGTCATCCAGAAAATTCTTTGAACAGAAACTTTCCTCGCATGGTTTTCTCCATCGTTGGTCTTCTCTAAATAACATCTGGTTGCTCCACAAGTCCGTTTG
This sequence comes from Larix kaempferi, assembly GCA_027924585.1. Taxonomy (NCBI): domain Eukaryota; kingdom Viridiplantae; phylum Streptophyta; class Pinopsida; order Pinales; family Pinaceae; genus Larix; species Larix kaempferi. Next base: position 19,229,156 of record BSBM01000155.1, on the reverse strand, counting down.
GCAGTGCCTCGAACTCTGTTCTGCATGTACAATAACATTAATGTTCATCTGTCAATGCTCAGGTAATTTACTTCCCATTAAGATCATGGATTCATGGCTGATCTGTCAAACAGTGACTTCAAGAAGAATTAAGCCCCTTTTCTAGGTAGTACGCAGTACAGCCGGGTTCTTTCGCATTCTGATCTGGGAAAGATCACATGGATTACTCAATTTGTGACAGTGATCGTTCGCCTACAACCACCAAGCCTTCAGTGCCCAACCTATGATATTATTTCACGTGTCGCCAACACTTAAATGCAATGGGCTCGATTTCTTAAAACCTGTCCTGGTCCCCTTTGGTTTTCATAGTTTGCCCTCCAGCAGCATCTCAATGTACCTACGCATTTGTCGTTAGCCGAGCTCATCCTCGACGGGATGGAGTAACATGAATTCGTTTTGCTTGGAATTGGTTTGCTGGATTACCATTAAACATTCTCCTTCCAGTTGTGCTTTGCTGAGCTGTGCCATTACTGTCGTCGCCTTGGAATTGCTGTAGATGTCAATTGCAAATTTATTCCTGTACGAACAAAATGTAAATTTAGCGGACCCGTATCTCGTCAGGGATATTGAAGCTCGTCCAGAGAATAGTGGTTGATGTACGCGGAGAGGGCGTTACAGCAAATCTTCAGATTCTTGCCGAACTTAATTATAGACAGTCTCGAGATTTAGTATCTTATACATTTCTACAAATATATGTTAATGGCGTTCAATCTGTACATGTAATCATGATCGGGTTGTAGTTCAGGGCGAAAAACGCCTAATCCCGATTTATACGTATTTCTGCATAGACTTTATTTTTTCAACTAGGAATGTATATATTTTAATATTTTTTTTTAACCATAAGAACAGAACCATGTCTATATTTTAATATTAAAAACATAAATAAAAATTACGAGGGGACATTATGTTTTTGCCAACCTCAATTCATAGAGCTCAGAAAAGACAACAACCTAGAACCAGAACCAATTAGCAGAAAAAGAATTCATAAAACTCAGAAAAAAGAAAGAAATCACAACAATAGCCCAGAACCAACTAACAGAAAAAGACTAAACCATATCCCAGAACACATAGAACAATAATAACACTATGTTCCAACAAACATAGGGCCCAGAAAGGAAGAACAGAGAGCAACGGCAGGATACAATAGGTCCCAGGAAGACGCAGGACCAAGGCGACCGTATTTCTTCATAGACTTAAAAACAAATGTTATGCTTGATGTCCGACTCCTTACTAAGCTCTTTAGACGTGACCTATCATGTAAACCTTATTGAAAAAGGAGGTGACCTGTCATATAAATCTGACGGTAACTATCTTTTCAACAACCATAATAATAGTATTAATGTGATCATATTAACTAGCACAATATATTAATTAATTAATATGTTCGATATACTTGGATTGACTATATTATTATTCTTTTCCTTATTTTAAATAAGCAACAATCATAATCATATTAATAATATTAATATATTAATTACGGCATTATTATTCTTTTCTGCATTTTAAATATTGTCGTTGTTGATCCGCGTATCAAACATATTAATTAATTAATTAATATGTTATGGCAGTTGATGGCTGCCCTTTAATTAAGGCATTATTATTGTTTTCTCCACTTTAAATAATGTGGTTGATTCGTATATCAAACATAGGAAATAGCTAAGGCATTATTATTCTTTTCTCCACTTTAAATAATGTGGTTGATTCGTATATCAAACATAGGAAATAACTGCAAAGCAGCTAGTCCTTGCTTCAAATTTATATTTAAATTGAGATAAAATATATATTTATTAAAAAGAAAATATTTATAATATTAGTTTTATTGTTTATTTATTATTGTAAATATTTGCAAGAAAAATAAATTCATGAACATCAATAAGACTTTCATATATATATATATACAATTTATTAATATATTTAATAAATTGTTTCTTTCATAATTAAGAGAAATTGAAAATAAATACATAAGCTTTTTTCTTAATATTAATTATTTTCATGGGCTTCATCATTTCTCCATGTTGTTGATACTAAAATTCTATAAGATAGCATTGTAATTTTTTTATGAAATTGTGAGAGAATACAAGTTGTGAATTAAAAAAACTCCATAATTTTAAAGTCTCCTAGCAACCAATTTTTTTAATTATTAATGTATTTTTATAATGAATTAATATTACAAGATTGCAAAAGAGAATTTTGTGTTATTACTCATGGTTATATTTGTAAGAGTAAAGTTGTAATTAGAATAACAATTATTAGTTTTTGAGTAATTTTCAATGCTATTTATAGAAATTGTTTATGGTATGCACATTTTGGAGAGTGAGTGCAAGCAATAGATAATAAGCTGAAAAAAAAATCGTTATATTTGTAAAGAGTGAATATAGAATTAGAATAATAATATTTAAAATATTATTCATTATATTTGTTTGAACAAATTAATCATATATTCTTAGAAATATGAAACCTAATAAGGTCATACTAATTCTTATTTAAAAATGAAAAGTCAATCTTAATTTTTAGTATATTGAATATAAAAACTAAGTTTTGCTAATTGAATACTAAATCAAATATTTAGAAATTTTAGTTTATAAGTTTTTCTATTGTTCTTTTATATATATATATATATATATATATTTAAATAAAAGTTTAGTTACTCCAATATTATAATATGTTGAATTTTTTATTATAATTATATCTTAAAGATAGTTTAATTACTTAAATAATATTTGAAATTTCTAAAAGATGTTTGAATTTTAATTATTAATAATTAGAAATATTTTAATATTTTAATTACGTGAATAATATTTGAAATTTAGAAACGAATAATAATATATGATGAAGTTTTTATATCTAAAATTTAGTTACTTAAATCCTATTTTAAATTTAGAAACGGTGTTTGAATTTTAATGAATAACAATTATAATATGAAGAAATTCTTATTATGTATATCTAAGTTGTGAGACTCCACGTACATATATGATAGCATATTGTTTATTAATTTGTTGCACAGAGTTGATGTATTATTGTTGGGATAGTTAGTGGCCACGTGAACTTTTTCAAAGTATTATAAAATTATTAAAAAGATACTCGTAGTTGACATAGTAGCAATCGTTCCAAATTCGAAATAAACAATCATAAAAGAAAAAAATATATAAAAAATAAATGGTAGGTGATGCATGGATAAATGGTAGCTCATGCATGGATAACTCTTAGCATGATGCATAGATAATAGAAAAAGTGTTCATCAACCACACATGACCTGGTTGTGCTAGTCTAAATATGATATATATACAACTAAACTAAAGTTTGATAAATATGTATCTATATTTACTATTTTAAAATATATATTAGGTCAAAAAATTATATATTTTGAATATTTTTATGACTTTCAAAGTGTATATAATATTTAAAATATATATTTACGCCGCAGGCGTTTCACCATGGAGAAGGATACCCTCCACGTGGGCTAGATTCCTGGCTCATAGAGCGAATGGAATGTTGCCACGCCGTTGGATCAATGTCGTGTGTCCTCGCGGATGGTGTTGTCTGTTAGTTGGATCAATGTCGTGTGTCCTCGCGAAGCGGACACCCATTTAGTCTTTTCCAGGATTTTCTTTGTTCCTTCGAGCAACTTGGTCGTCATGATGAGATAGACAATAACAACGCCCTTTTCTTAACCTCGTTTTTGGATGCAGTTGAGAAACACTGTCGAGGTTGCCATCAGAGTAGCCTTGATACTGGAAGAGCTTCATGTCTGTGTAGAAAAGGTAACGCTTTATGACATGGATCTACTGCAGGACGAGCTGGAGAATCCTGATGGTAAACGAGCTGAGCTTATCTCGCCTGTACGTTCAGGCGAGACTTGCCAGCTCGCCCTCTGACTTTCAACTCCAGGCCCACCGCCACGCTGCCCCCCGTCGGATGCCCCAAAAAATTTCCGGTAAAAGTTTTAAAAAAATTTCCGCCGCGTTTCGCCGCCAACCGGCTCAATGACCGAGGCTCCTCTGCTCCGCCCGGCCCCTCCGCCCCTGGCCCCTCCCCTTCAACCCCCTTCATGGGACATATCTCTGTTTTCGTCTCTTTCACTGTGCACTGTGCTGTTTTCGTCTCTTTCACTGTGCACTGTGCATCTGAGACCACTGCGGGACCGGCCATCACCCTCCGCGGGCGACCCAAAGCAACAGGATAGCGACCCATCACCAGCGTACCAGCTCGCAAGTTTGTTTTATTCCCAGGTCAGCTAATTCCCTAACCCCTGCAGCTTCCTCCACCATGATTTCTGATTTTAAAGATGTCAATAGCTCCCGATTTGAAACTGTTGCCCATAATCAACACCGTCGCGGCCCTCTCATGCCAAATAAGCTTTTCAACACCTCCGTTTTTCAAACTTTTAGTTTCCTCTTAATATACTATAATAGTTTTTGCATCTTGCCCATTTTCGTGTCTAAGTCAGGAATTCTTTGATGGTTTTAATTGCCTTGGCTCTAAACTAATTAGTCAATAATCTGAGCAGCTGCCTAGGAGAATCCTAGACTCAATCTAGTCTAAAATTTGTTGTTGGGATAGCCTGTTGCTGAATTTGCACATAAATGGGCAAAGTTTCCTTCAGAAGGGACAATGTATGTTCCTGGTGGATGAGTGCGACCCACGGCTATTGAACAGTGAAATGACCAGGCTTAATTTTTCATGGGTTTTCACGCTACTGCTTGCCAGAAGTACATCAAGGAAATCTCCTGACGGTTTATAATCTGATCCTTGCCTGGATCTCTCTTCCGCTATCATCTGCACAGCAGAAAGGATCCTTTGTCTAGCCTGACAAAAGAAAAACAGAAAACCCAATTAGAATTACTTAAGAAAATTCCTTGGTATGTTCATGTTACTAACAGGAATCCAAATCATAGAGCCATACTGCATGTTATAATCATCCAAATCATGTAATATTACCTGAACTGCTTTTGCGTAAGGTGTGCCTGGGATATATATTGGCACCGATACAAGTCCTTTCATGAATGTCAGAAAGTCATGAAGGATTCTAGCTGTCAATGGATTCTCAGGTGTCAAGCTCAGCATCTGCTTCACTATAACATTGAATGTAAACTGCAATACATGTTATATAAAAGCTCAAAGTCGGATGATTTCTCTATTTCTATATGATGGCCATTCAATATAAAAAAATGCATGCCATCCATTTTATTACCATTCTAGCTTCTTCGCAGAAGATTACTGTCTGTTTATCCTTCCATGAATTTATTACCAGTAGTGCATTTCTCTCAATGTCCATCAGTGGAGTCTCCTAATGCTGAGGCATCTAGATAATGAACAGGAGTCTCCATTCAAAGCGAACTTTTAGTTTCCTCTTAATCTCTCCAACCGTGGAGTCTCCTTATGTCCCAAGTTCGCTTTGACTGTTTCCCTGTAACCTTTCATCCCTTTTAATGTTTCCCCTTTAATTGAATTGTCATCTTATCCATATGATAAGGAGTTTTTATCCGAAACGGCGTATCTTTAGTTTCTTCATAAAAAACTTAGAACTCTGAGGCAATAACACCAATTTTATCTTCGTTATATATTTGTTTAGAAATTTAACACAGAAGAAATGGCCTGGCTACTCAAATCTCAACTCTGCCCTTCGTAGTTCTACTACTTCAATAATGATGGCTCCCCTATATTTGCTGCCAAGGCTCCTTTTGCCAAGTGAAAGGTAACTTATTCATTGGTAAATTAACTATTGGGAATATCAGAGTGTTGGCGTTGAATCCATGCTGGATATGTAATTTTGTGCTAAAGTCTGCCATCCTTCTCAGAATTTTTTGTGAACCAGCTACAGTCATGAGCAGCAAAAAGAATGTAAGACTTAATGAACTCTGGCTTAGGTGGCATAGTGCTCATTAGGTCTCATTAAGTCCTCACTGGGCATAGTGCCTTTATAATCGCACTTATTCTTACAATCTCAAGTTGAAAGCAAAGTTTCCTTCAGAAGGGACAATGTATGTTCCTTGGTATGTTCATGTTACTAACAGGAATCCAAATCATAGAGCCATACTGCATGTTATAATCATCCAAATCATGTAATATTACCTGAACTGCTTTTGCATAAGGTGTGCCTGGGATATATATTGGCACTGATACAAGTCCTTTCATGAATGTCAGAAAGTCATGAAGGATTCTAGCTGTCAATGGATTCTCAGGTGTCAAGCTCAGCATCTGCTTCACTATAACATTGAATGTAAACTGCAATACATGTTATATAAAAGCTCAAAGTCAGATGATTTCTCTATTTCTATATGATGGCCATTCAATATAAAAAAATGCATGCCATCCATTTTATTACCATTCTAGCTTCTTTGCAGAAGATTACTGTCTGTTTATCCTTCCATGAATTTATTACCAGCAGTGCATTTCTCTCAATGTCCATCAGAAATCCATGCTTGGATTTGGTAGTGTTTATGAGATTTAATGCATGAGAGCGCAGTCGTTTGTGGACATCACCAACTACCACCAACAAAGATGAGCTTCCTAATATTCCATGTATGGGCTTTGGATAACTGCATTCAAAGAGACGATTCTCGTTTTGGAGTACAAAGGCATTCAGCTCCGGGTCACATGAAACAATGGCCGGTGAGCCAAAGAGATGGGACTTAAAAACCTTTCCATAAAACTACGTACGAGAATTTGAAGGCATTTCTCAGTCAAGACTGTCCATTCCTAGTTTATTTGTGACCTTCAAGTTTGGCTGAATTTATTGACAGCTCTTTGATGTGAGAATTTGAAGGCATTTTCAGTCAGGACTGTCCATTCCAAATGTATTTGTGATCTTCAAGTTTGGCTGAATTTATTGACAGCTGCTTGATGTGAGCTACTGTGCTATGGGACCCAAAACAAAAGTAAGAATACAAAAAATAGCCTAATGTGTGAGCTCTGCATGACATAAATGGTCTGTACATATATGTGAGAGGCTTCAACACGGATTGATTATTTCTGTATGCTTACACTATTTGAGAGTGCCATAGGCTTCAACCCATTGGTAATCTCGAAGAAAATTCCTTCCACCACGTGATATCCCACCTCCACTTCTTCCTGCTGGCTTATAAAACTGGCAGCTCCACATATCCAATAAAACTGGCAGCTCCACATATCCAATTTGCTCTCAGTTTGTTGGGTTTCTTTACTCTTTGTTAGTCTTGGAAATCTTGTGACCTCCCCCAGACCTGTTCTGAATTGCAAAGGCCTAATATCCTTTGCATTACTGCAATACAGACTGCAATATTCCTTTTTCCATCCTAGTTTACACTCCGGTTCCTTTTTTTCAATTTGTTGTTTAGAATTGTTGTATACTTACACAGCCGTTTCACATAATTCATTTGATTATAAGCATGGAGGGTGGGTTTTGGTGGATAGCACTGCCAGCTTTGGCAGGACTGGGGTGGATGATATTATCCCATTACTTACCTTTCATTAAAGAAATGAAAAAGGCACCCTATGGATGCATGGGATGGCCAGTAGTGGGAGAAACATTGGCTTTCCTCAAACCACACCACTCAAACAGAAGAGGAAAATTTCTGGAAGATCACTGCAGAAGGTAATACTTCATCATATGTTAAACTAATTTCATCCAAACACCGATTCTTCATGAATGCTCATTATTCTATATTATATGTGTGTTTTATTGTTTTGTATAAACAAAGTAGTGGTTCTCAATATTGGAAGGCATGTGCCAACATCTTAAGCTGTTGTGAGAAGGGTTATATTTAAGTTCAAAAGTTGTTATTAGTATCTGCTTTGACTGCTTCCAGAGAATATTAGGAACATTATCTGCTTGGAGAAAGACCAACTTTTTAAATGCTTCATTACATTCTCCCATCACTCTAATTTTTCCCAGTGCAAGAATTCTCAAAGAATTATGCAATAAGTCTAACTTTTGTGCGGGTATGTCTAATGAATCACTATTTCTCGTCATTCATATGCCTTTGATGCATTGAATATTATCCTGCCAATAGTTAAATTAGGCATAAGATAGACATTGTATGAAACTATTTTTATATATGAATTTTTTCCAAGTTTATAATCCTATACTTTTCATCCTCGTCATCTAAAAAGTCAATGCGTTCTCATGCACTAGTGAATTTGCGTCGGATAGATATTGTATGAAATTATTTTTATGTATGAATTTTTTCTAAATTTATAATCCTATTTTTTAGTTAAAAAAAATTATATTATTATTATTCAAAAAAGAATCAAATTTGGGCCAAATTAGACTTATTAGCTGAAGATAGGAGCACTTTGTTTGTAGTAATTGCATACATGAAAAATATGTTATAATCAAATGCACAGGTGCCCTTAATCCTAATCCTAGTACAGTAGTCTTAATACAGAATTGAAGCCTGCCCCCCACACATGTAAAAATATGACGTGTGATTAGAGTTCAAATGATATATTAGCACATGTAGTAGCTTAAGCACTCCATGTTTTCTTACTATAGTGTCATGCAGACTTAAAAGTTAATATGTGATCTGCAAATATTTGTGCTGAAATATTTTCAAAATGTAGGAAGTACCTATCCATTTTTTAAATTTTTTTGTTCTTTTAGGACTTAAAATTGTCTTATGTGAAGACCGGGAAAGCAAAATATGGAGACCCGCAAGAGCAGCTACTATGCAAGATGTATGTCTTCCTATGCGAAGCTTGGAATTGAAAAATAGGTTTGTCTACTAGCTTGCTGTTTGGTAGGTCTGAAGAATTTTTCAACTGTCAATGGTTGGTGCTATTACTCGTCTCTGTTTCTCTTATAAACAACTCATATCAACAACACTGCATGTAATTACATCCAGTAACTTGGAAGTGGAAATCATGAGATCTATCTTGGTATGCACTTAAGTTTATAAGATTACTATTATAAAAGTGGACAAGATTCTATGCTTTTCTTTCTTTGACGATGCCAGTGTACAAATCTTTTCAATCATGCTGGAAATGTTTATCTTACAAACAATACCACAAGAGTGACTAGACAAGAGAACAGCCCGATGATTACTTCAGAGGGGTAGGGGTTTATAATGTTCATTTTTTACGTCCTTTATCATGTCAAAAGCTAGAAAAAGTTTTAGCATTTAGATTTAAAAGGTATTTTGTAAGCACAAAACAATAACCACCAAGGAAAGCCTTTATCAAAGAATATAGTAGTCTATTGTCAGTTTCAGGTTTCTAACCTTCTATAGTTATATTGCTAATTTCTTGTTTTATGACTAGTTGAAATTTGTTATCAAAACAGTTCTTTATATAGTATTTTCTGTCCATTCCTCTCCAGATACATTTTGCAAATAGAAGTGAACGAATTCAGACTTATTTATAAATTATCAGAGAGTGATAAGCAGCTTTATATACATATATAAGATATAATTTTATTAATGTCCAACAAATGACCAGCACAAAAGTAGGTCGATGAGACTAAAGATAGTACATTCATTGCAAGTACAAAAGCATCTCCTAGATCTCCTCTCGGTTATTATAATGTTTTTTAGAATTTTTATGTTTTTTCCTTTTATAAGTGGTAATATGAACGCTTTTAAGTGGTAATATTATTTATTTACAAACTAAATATGATACTAACAAAACATATCACATGGATTTTGTTGGCAGATAACTATGGAACGCCAGTGGATATTGTGCATTGCCATATCGTGTCGTCCGAATCCAGGCCAAGGGATGATAGCATATGTTTTGTATGACAAAGTGCAAGACATAACCATAAAGAAAAGGAGGTCTATACATGGAGAGACCACAAACAACAAGGCATATTACATTGCCTTAATGGAAGGGCTAAAAGTAGCTTTAGAAAATGGGGTGAACGAAATTGTTGTTTACATGAATTCAAAGCTTATTATTGACCAAATGACAGGGCATTGCAAAGTTACATCGACAAATCTTGTACCATTGTGTAATAGTGCCCGCGAACTTGCTCATAAATTCCTCTCATTTACCATGTATCATGATGAGATGGATGGAGATCATATGCATGCTAGCAGGATGTGTAAGGATCTTTTATCTGGGGTAATGTCATCCCCAGTAAAAAATGTTAATCAACACCAACATAGATCCCATGTACGACGGAGTGAAGCAAAATGTGGTGGACATCAACGATGGATGTGTCATGCATGCATCTGGTTCATTTTTATTTTGTATGTTTTGCTTATGTTAATGTGGCATTTGATTTGACCACATAAAAATCACATGCCATAATGGATGTTGCATTGTATTTGAATGTTTATAACAGATATTTTGTGTAATACCAAATCCTTTGATGATTCTTGTGTTCCAATATTGTGTGTGATGCTTTGTCTCATGGACAACATATTTACTTTGGATTAATATTTTTGTACATGTACCATAATGAACCAAATGCCTTGTTATACCAGGATCATTGGCCTTAAATATTTTTGTATGGAGGAAAGGTGAAAGTTATATTTTCTGGAAGTTACAAGGACTGGAAGTTACAACTCCAAAAAGGGTTAGGAATATCTAAGACAATATTCCCATCAACAATTACGATCATGATAATTTTGAAGGAATATACCTACTGTGGGGTCTGAAAGTAAATCTGCTCAACTGAAGTGTTTGGATATCAAAGGGTCGCTGCAACTTTGAGGCATGTTCTAAAACATATGGGTACATAATTTGTAGTATGCTGCATGAAGGCTACAGATATGAATGCACAGTGTCACCGCCATATTTGTATGGGTGTGCCCTAATGCAAAGATGGGAAAATTCCCAGAGCTTTTCTAGCCATGAACAGTCCTACTTGACAATCAAACTAGGTTGAAACAACAATCTTATAAATTCCGAGTGTGTTTGGGTCCTAAAACTCAGTTTTGGGCATATTTAATGATAAGAAATAGTGGTGACAGTTACCTAGAAGCCTCAGTAACAGTCCTAGCCAGCATCATAGCATGGCAATTAACAATTCTGGGCAACTATAGTGATAAAAATTGGAAGTTTTGAGGTGTTGCTAGGCATTTTCAGACCTCAAATCAGCAAGAAGGAATTCACAAGAACTTTGGGCACTTATGGATGAGTCCATACATCACATTAACATAAAATAACCTCAAATATCAGATGTAGAAGGTTTCAAGCACATTTGATGATGTTTGGTGGATTGCCATATTCAATTCCTTGGCATATCTTGTGCGGAGCAACATTGTGGTCATCTCTAGGAAGTTTTGGGATATTTCCAACCTTTAAAACAACAGTAGTCAGGATAAGTAACAGATTTGGATGTGCTCACAGCCTTAAATCAACATCTTGGGCAATCAAATGTGCATGGAAAACATCCCTAGATCAACCCAATATTGCAAAGAAATTTGGGCCAAAGGATCATCAACACATTAACTAGCAGATAAACCTTGCATTAGCCTATTGCAGCAGTATTTGGAGTATGATAATAGCACCAGCAACCACAATTAGCACTAAGTATTGATTATGTATGTGCCTACTTCACCTACCATTCCTTGGTCCGTCCATGAATTAATGATGAGTTTCTTGAAACATTACCCGCACAGGGGGTAAATCCTAGCATTAATAAAATTAACAAGACAAGCAAAATCATAGTTGATAGTAGCAACCATAGCCTTGAGGAAACTCTGCTACCTTTCTCAACCTAATTCAAACATTGTCTCAATGGTCTGGAGAATTTTAGGAGAGGTCGATCCACCTATAGGGGGACTGTCTTGTGATTTGGAGCAATCTGTGCAGCACTACTAATGTATTTGATGATTCACTCCACCTGAGTTGAGGTTTGTACACTTCTTGTTGAAGGATCCTATCACTTGAAGACATCATCTAACTATATCCTTCTTGCATTGGCAGTTTCATATGACTTAGAGGTGGAGCAGATAGATAATAAAGACTACATTGGTGGAGATTACAAAATATCCACTGGGACCTTGATCTATTTAGACTTTCATCACCAGCTCAATTTGAGAACTTGCTTTCTGTACTTTTTCTTCTTTTTCATAAAGTGGGAGAACAATTTACTTTCAACATTAGAAAAGCTAGCAGAGAATAAGAGCTGTTTATGTTTAGCAAATTTTTAAATGTGTGAAAAATTGAGGATTCCACATCAAGCTGAAAAGGATAAAATTTGAGGATCTTTTTCTGAAATGGGATATCCAGGGGAGTTCGAAACAGGGAAAATTGTATATGCTTGATTATGAGGGGATTTTATAAGCAACTTCTTTTGGGTATATATGATAGTATAGTAGTTTTTTTTGTTAAATTCATAAGTGCAATTGGGACAAAATATTTCTGAGGTATTAATTAAAAATATGAAAAAAGTATCGATAAAGAAGAAAGTAGGTAAAGAAGAAAGTAGGTATCTTGCAAACTTTTATTACTTAAGTAATTAATCCAAATGTATTTACTATTTATCCTCCTGCATCAAAGGCCAATGATTCATGCTTCTAAGTGAAATTTTAATATTACATTCCTGGGCTAAAAATGAAATTAAATCTACTTTCAATACATTCTTTTCTTGAAAATGAAGTCAATTCAATTATTTACGCCTTTTGCTCGATTGCAATGTATTCTATACCCATGACAGTGTACACAGGTTGCTAGTCTTGGCCTTATTTGTGAGAAATGTCTGCAGTTAAGTGTCCACTCATCATCACTGCTAACATTTTCAAATTGCCCTGATGATGAGTGAATTGTCCACTTGAAATACATTAGATGAAAACCCTTCATGCAGTAATAAACCAGAAAGCATTCACAACTGCACAAATGTCCATATTAAAATTTGAAGTTTGTTTTTTCTTGGTGAATGGTTTAGACGACTGCTGCCATTTGATCTATTCATACAGCTGGCATTATTGGGTAGCCTATAAGCATTAATCAGTGGGCACCATTGAGCAACCTATTCCCATTCTAGGTCTCAATCTTAGAATCCCACAAATCCCAGCTCAAGTGGTGCAGAAGAGGTACAAGGTCCTGTCTTGCATATATGATGAAATGCTGAAAAATTGTTAAGGTGTGCGAAAAGCTGAAAAAAACCCAATTTCTATCTTCTCCATGTGTGGCGTGATGGGTCAGATTTCACTACCACACATCTAGAAATGGGGGTCCCACTGTAACTTTTATTGTTAGAATTTAAGAGTTAATATTACAAGTTAATAACAGTTCCAAAAAGGAAGGTTGATTGGCCGACATGACTAGCGCAAAATTTGTTGACTAAAGGATGAAGAGGGTTAGGTTTGCTTGCTTTTTGGATGACGAAGAGGGTTAGGCTTCTTTGATGACTGGATGACAATGGTGTTTTTCCCTCATTTTTTGTTTTTCAGTCCCTGAAATGGTTGGTTGGACTATTTTCCCCCTGAACCGACTTGGTTCTGATAGCCCTGCATACATTTACTTCTTTGTTGCTTCTAGTGAGCATTTGCAGTTACAAAATGGGTTGATGCCCAATACAGACAGACACAATTAGCAATCACAAGAAAAAATATTGGGTCACTGTTCACAATGTAGTTCTAGATTGGGCTGATTCTTCTCGGGAAAGAGTTCTTGAAGATGTAATTGTGATATTTCAGGGGATCCCCTTTGTTTTAATGTCTCTCTTCAGGACACATGGGAATCAATGTTGAACAAAGTAGAAACTAAAACAAGTGGTACAATTAAAGCCACCATAGAGAAGCCTGTTAGTTGCTCAACGTATGCTTTCAAGCTTTGTCGTATTAATACATGTAACTTTCTCTTTTCTACAATTAAGGAAGGTGTTGGTATTGAGACAAACATGGAGAGATACACCTAAGACAACTCCTGTTCATTATCTAGATGCCTCAGCATTAGGCATGACGACTGTTGAACCAATCATGAAGTGCTCCAATCCTGATTTATCTTGTATGACAAGATTGTGGTGGCACCTCATGCCTAAAAGACCTTGGGAATGGAATAACATCCCGAATTTTATCGTCATTGCTTCCTTAAATGCTATCACTAAGATGTGCTTGGATATTTACCTTATAGTGTAATCGCATCCCTTGTGCTTGTTAAACTAAATCAAAAATTTCAAATTATCAAATGTATGAACAAAGGAAGTGGATCTGTACTCAACAAATCAGGATTGCATCAAGGTGCTTGTTGGAAATAAAGTTAACAGGGTAGTCTCTCATGGAAACTCAATTATTTCAAAGTTCCATGTGTCTTTTGGTAAAGCGCTGTTACTGCACTTCCATCTCTGATTTCCTCTGTAACAAATGAATGCCTTTGTTTGATGCGCCCATGAATGGATTTATATCATACATGTAAATGGATTTTCCATGAGGCCACACTCTCTCTCTTCAACTCTGATATTTGCAATTTAAAAGGCACCTTAATTTTATCTTGCCAGAATTAACTCAAACATCAATCGTTGGTAGAACTACTTGTTTAAAGACCATCAACACAACTTAGGAGCCAATATAGAGGGGCAAAGCAAAAGCTGCCATGACCAAGCCAAGGTGATGATTGCTTTAAGGTAAATTTAATTTGAAATTAGGTGCTAGATTGTGTATTTCATGTTGAGGATAAACTTTAGATACTGATAAATGTAATGGAAACCTAACATCTTGAACATGAGAAAATTTTAGCTACTGAGTAATGATGATAAACTTTAGATACTGAAACTGCAAAAAAGGTAGGGAAACTGGACCATGATAATAAAAGGATCAGGATGTCCTTTAAGAACAACTTTTCTTAAAAATTCATGCATCTGAGATACAAAAATCATTTGGAATCTCCATCTGGCATAAACAGAAAACACATGATGTTTCACATAAGATCACAACTTCTTGCTGAATTCCATTAAGACATAATTGGAATAAAAGTCAATGAAGCAAGAATGAAACACAAAGGTAACAACATCAAATGCTATATTTCCGGAAATTCTGGTCAAACACACGAGACCACTAGGATCCCAACAAAAACCATCAAGAAGATTTACATAAGTACCAATAGATCGTGATAAGTTTGCAATGAAATAGGGTTCTATATCATAGACCTTCTACAATGACTATCCAACAGTCAACTACACATTTACAACAGTTTGACCTGACTGCTGCTATTCTAGCACAAGAACCTGCTAATCTAATTCAAACTTAATCTCTGCCTCTGATATCTGGCTTAGCCCACACATAGTAGATGGATACCACTTTAAGATACTATAAATATGCATGTTTTTGCAATCATTTTCCTAATTCCAACCACAATTTTCAATATGAAGTCTTCTTAAATTGAAGTCTTGGCATAGCAATGAAACTCCAAATCATGCATGTTTCAAGCTTAATTTTTTTTATAATAACCAAGTTTGCAAGTTTTAAATTTTCATCTTCACTTATTTGGGTTTCTTTCACTATCTCGTCTAGCAGCTCTATCAAGTACATCATCAAATGTTTGTCTCCTAGTGCCTTGTGTTGGGCGAGGAAAGTGTGCAGAACTAGATGATGTGTAAGAGTGCTTGCGAGTGACCATCCTTTCCAAAAAATCTTTTCCACGTTGCAGGGTATTCCCAAATCCATCTTGCACTTGTTGGAAATATGGAGCAGCCGGATGGTCCAACCCCAAAGTGGTAGATGCCAATGCTGTTTTGAATTCATTGGCAACGTCTTCCATGCGTTTCTCTAGGAAGCAGAGATGTGATTCTTCACTGGGCAACTACATAAGTGACTCAAAAATGTCTCGAATACGTTGTGAAACTCCTCTTTGGTCATGACTTGGATTTACATTATTGGAAGTAACCATCGAACCATTGACATTATTATCTACCTGGAAACAAAGAAAGAAAAATTCAATTAAACATGAAAAGAATAATAGAAAAATATGAAATAAACCAAGTTATGAAATTACTACCATGACAGGAAAATCCAAGCCATTTGCAACTCCAAAGCCATCGTTTTCAGCTATCTGGTAACAGCTACATTGCACCATATTAGACCACACCAACTACTATTTATGATCTAAAACATTTGTATTGATCTAAATATGCATTATGAAATACTAAAAGTCACCTGATATGGGATTGTTTCATCAATTCCTATTTCTAGCTCTTCTTGTTCCAACCTAATTTTTTCCCTCATCGTGGTAACCTTAATGACATGCTTGCACAAATATCCATTATTTGCCCAGCTGCAATCACACATAGCAAAGTTTGGACCTGATTGCCATACCATATATCTTTTCTCAATATCATGTTGGCTTTGCACATATGCTATTGAAGGATCAGAGTGGTGTAGTGTAACATTATCATCTGGAATAGATTGTGCTCTTAGCCAAGATTGAGCTTCCATTTTCTCCACTCTATAATTTCTATGAAAACCATTTTCCTTTCTGCATTCACGCCACCAATAAAAAATGTGTACCACTGTTACCAATTGATGCACTAACCAATCTACTCGACGATGGGAGGCTGATCGTATTGACTTTAGAAATACCTTTTTCAAGTGTGAATGGTATGACTCGAATGCCAATAATGTATAAAGTTGGAACTGCATACAATTAAATAGGACATCAGTTACATGCTTGAATTATACTATAAATAACAAATGATAGTAAGAAAAAAACATCTATGATATATAAACCTACCTTAAAGCGATTTGTTCCAAATGTAGAGTCCATTGCTAATATACTATCATGACCATATTTCCTCATCCATTCCAACTATAATGGTTGTTGGATGCCTAAAATGAATGGAATGTGACCCTCATCATCTATGGTTTTGTCAAACTCAGAGTAGTAGAACACTTTATCAGGATTTGCAGCTTGCCATATACGCACACTTTGGGCGTCATTCTTATGAAACATATATTGGGCATGTTTTAATTTTCTCTCTATATTGCCAATGTCATCACGTGAGAGAAAATCATTTCGATCAAACTCAAGTTCGAAAGAGGATACTTTATCATGCACTAGTTCACGATTTTTTTGATGTACACATTCACTAGACATCCCCAAAAGCAAACATCTTTCTACCCATTGATATAGTTTTTTGCTAATATGAGGTGCATGGTATGCCCTTGTGCCTACAAAATCATCAGTCTCTTGTCCATGACAAGGTTTACCGTCAATATCTATATGATTCCTCTCACTATAAGTGATTAGGCAGCGTTCCGGTGCCTTTTTTAGTATGCGGATGCTAAAATGACAAAGACAACCACGTCTTATATGCTTACGACCTGGACGACTCCCCTTACCATGCTTAGGCACTTTGGATATATCAACAGGTAGTTTATCAATCTCTCGATGGTCATCTGGCCCATATGAACACCAAAAGCTGCAAGCAACAACAAGAGATTAACACTTCATACATCACAATATTTCAAAGCATCAATTGAATATAAGAGAGTCAAGAAAAATAGAGAAAAACTCACATTATATACTCCAAGGTGCTGTCGATTCTTTGCTTTTGATTTCCAACATTTTCATTTTCATTTTGTGATTTGCTGTTGTAACTATTTCGAAAGCTTGTTGGATACAATGGGTTTTTGCTCTCCCCGATAATAAACTCTTTATACCTATTTGATTTGATCCAGGCAACAGCATTGCCTTCAACCATATTCCAGTGTAAATCAAAAGCAGAAAAGTTTATTTTTTCTGGGTCTTGCACCTCGAGAGCTAGAAGTTGTTGCCATCTCGAAACCATCTGAAAGGCCAAAACGAGAATACAATCAGTGAAAGAGAAAACCAAAAATAACAAAACAAAACAAGATGTAGTTACATTCAGACAGACATTGGGCACCAACGGCCTTGGTGGAGAAATATAGACCATTGATGCAACTCATTTTTCAGTAGATCATACCATTCTTTAAGAATAGATGACATCTTTCTAGATATAAATGCATATGACATTGCTGAATTTCTCCCTGATATTATCGAGATTGTTGGGCCTTTAATTTGGTGCAAGTCATAAATGATAATCCGCTTATGTCCAATGTTATACAGAGGCTATACAGGCTGTTGCTTGTATGGGCTTGGTGGAGAATTGGGTATTCAAATTCAAGCATGGAATTGGAAACAGAGCTCTCTGCTTCCCACAAATGTCCTGATCAATGCATCAGTAACTGGAACAATGGGAGTACTAGTAGGAACAGAGCTCATCACCCTGTTGATGAATGGGAGAAGGACTCTGAGAATTTTTATAACAATCCTGAAGTCACTTACACCATTGGACAACCAATTAAAGACTGGGATAAGAAGAGAAAGCTATGGCTTGACAGACACCCACAAGTGAAAAACTTCACCGATGATGGGAAACCGAGGGTTTTAATGGTGTCTGGGTCTCAGTCTACGCCTTGTAGGAACCCCATTGGAGATCATCTGCTTCTGAGGTTCTTCAAGAACAAGATGGACTACTGCAGGCTCCATGGGATTGATATGTTTTACAATAGTGTGTTGTTGGAAGAGCACATGTTTACTTTCTGGGCCAAGATTCCTTTGGTGAGGGCAGCCATGGTGGCTCACCCAGAAGCAGAATGGATCTGGTGGATGGACTCTGATGCAGCCATCACAGACATGGATTTTGTGATTCCATGGGAGAGGTATAGGGATTACAACATGGTGGTCCATGGGTGGGATCATCTGGTGTATGAGAAGAGGAGCTGGGTGAGCCTGAATGCAGGGATTTTTCTCATCAGGAACTGTGAGTGGTCGATAGAATTCATGGAGAGGTGGTCTGCGATGGGTCCCCAGAGTCCTCTGTATGTTTCGTCAGGAAAGTTGTTAACTAATTTTTTGTCTGATAGGGCTTTCAATAATTCTGATGACCAGTCTGCCCTTGTTTACCTGCTGATCAAGGAGAAGGACAAATGGGTTGATAGGATTTTCATAGAGCACTCATATTATCTCAATGGATATTGGGTTGATATTGTGGGGACTTATGAGAACATCACAGAGAAGTATGAGGCCATTGTCATGTCCCAAATTTGGAATTGGGTCACAATGGCCTAATCACATTAGCCATATTCATTAGAGTTTGTAAAATTGATGTTAAGGGTCAAATAATTGCCAAGGAGGAAAATTACTAGTTTCCTAGGTTTGGGGTGGAAGCTTTGGGATTTGGAATAAGGGGGATAATAAATGATGTTTAGACATTAGAAGGGTTCAAGTATTTAATAAATAGAGTGAATAAAGAAATTCAAGAGAAATCCTAGGTGACAAATGGTTTTGGAGACATATGGAGGATGTGGGACCCACACTAGCTTGATTTTTCATAATACATGGTATCTCTCTTTTGCAAATTCGAATTAATGGGAATGTGAACACTTTTGGGTGAGTTGGTAAGTCATAACACATGTCATTGAGCATCTTAGGTCGAATTGGGAAGGATTGGTAACCTCCATGGAAGATAAAGAGTCAAAGTGGAAGTTTGTGGACACTTGGGCTAGATTCCCTAGCCCCTATGACACCAATGATGGAGCATCTATGACAACTATGACAAATTGCAGACCTGACCTCTGACATCTGACCACTATGACATGTCAGCCCCAAAAATAGGCTCAAGGAAGGCGAATTTGGGAGTTGGAGAAGCCAAAGAGACTCAAAATCGAATTTGGGAGAAGATGGAAGGTTGGAACTAGGAGACAAGTGGCAAATGTGGAATATTTCTTAAATGGAAATCTATTGAATCTATTGAGAGGATTTCGACCCTTAGAAGGCTAATGTTGGTTATAAAATGTAGAAATGAAGTATGAGAATGGATTTTGATCATTTGTAGAATTTGCAATTGCATTTGTGAAGAGAGAGAGCTAGTGGATGACTAGTTTCTTGCCTTAGCCAATTTCGAGGGTGAAAGATTCCCATCCAAGTTGGCAATTGGAAAGGCCATTCAGACCTTTCATTTGGAGCTTTAATGGAGTCTTTATTTGCAGGTGTAAGCTATAGGGCAGCTCATGGTTTCTTCTATTGCAGCTCGCTCCTTCAACCATTTCCAGTTTTGATGGCATATTCTTGATCCTTGAGGGAGGGCGTTTTTGGTGAGCTATTGTACTCTTTGGGGGAGCTTCTAATGCCCCATTTATTTTGTAATATGAATTAAATACTCTGTTCTTCATCTCCAGAAAGTTTCAGGTCGAAATTCCAAGTAGAAATGTATAAATCTCATTTTTAATGGAAGAACAATGCCATTTCCCCACTACCTTGTTGTGAACCAATGTATTGATGATGATTTCGAATGAATGGATGATTCTATGATGAATTTGTGATTAATGGACTGCCATGGATGTATTTTACAAGTTTCATGTACTGTACTTGAGCATTTGAAGTATTTTTACTCAGTTTAATTGCATTGGGAGAAGAAATAGTGCCATTTCCCCAAGGGTCGAATTGGTGATTTTTGCAGTTGAATGGGAGAGGGTGAGAACAGTTGTAATAAACCATTAATGGTGCATATGATACCTTAATAACATAATTAACACATTACATACCTCTGTTCATAAATTTGAGTGGGTTTGGAGGCATTTGGGAAGCCATTTTCAGTACTTACCTTAGGGGGATTTGAACCCCAAATTACTAGTAAAATTGCATACTTGTTCCAGAATCTTAAGAGAGTTTGCAGAGGTCTTTTGGTGGCCATATGTTATCCCTGAACATCATATTCAATTCCTAATATCATTCATACACCTTCCTTGAAGATTTGAAGGCATTTGGAGTCAATTTGAGACCTAGAGACCAATACTAGTCAAAGGGAAATCACTAGTAAAGTTACCTACATTGACCAGAATTGAAAGAGTTTTTGCAGAAGTGTTTTAAAGGTACAAAGGCATCCCTAAAACACATATTTATTTTCTAATATCATTCATATACCTTCTCAAAAGATTTGGGATCATTTGGGGCAAATTTGGGACCTAGAGATCGAAACTAGTCAAAGGTCGAACCAAGGAAAAAAGTGAAAAATTGCAATTTTAATAAAATTCCTAACAAGGGACATTACAGCCATGGGGAAGGATAACCCCATGTTGAATAAGAGGCATGCAGAAAAAATGAACAGGGATTATGCAGAGATGAGGGAGGACTACATCTGGGGTAATAAGAATTTTTATAGCGATAATGATGATGTAATGGTGAAGAGGAAGAGGCCATTTGTGACACATTTTACAGGGTGCCAGCCATGCAGTGGAGACCACAATAAGATTTATAAAGGGGAGAATTGTTGGAAGGGTATGGAGAGGGCCTTGAATTTTGCAGATGATCAAGTAGTAAGAAACTATGGCTTCAGACATGATAATCTCCAGTCTTCCCATGTAACTCCTATTCAATCATTTTATTTCCCATCTTGAATGACCCAAAATCTGTCTTTTTGCTGCTTCTCTTTTTCAATTTTGTAGATAGTATAATTGCTCCCATTATTTTGCGGGGAACGAAAACTAGCTTATCAGATAAGTATTTCTGCACATTGCTTGAATATATGATTGTATGGCACCGATTTAGCCAAGGTTAAGGTTGATTTTCTTCTTGCATAATTATCTTTACCTTTTGCCCCCTTGTGCTGCTGGTGATGCTTATTTTGATGATGGCATGGGATAATTCATTTATGGATAATATTCTGGCAATCAGGCCTTTACAGACATTTTCAACCAGTTGTATTGCCTTCACAATTATGGCAGCAGTAAGTTACTGAGGTCGTTATATAGACATTGCAGCGTGTTGTCTCCACAACAACTGATTTGTCATAAGTACTTTGTAGCCAGTTTATGATTTGTCAGAGCTTGTAGGTAATTTACACATTATTATTGAATGCCTCTGTAAATAATCAGGGTCATATTTTGCCTTCTATTTGATCATGACTCATGACATTTGTAAGTTTTACATAGCTTTCACTTCTACTTTTCTTTGTTGTCAGAGAATTCCAGGTTATTACATAGCTTTCATGTGTAGTTTTCTTTATGGTGAGAGAATTCAAAGTTAACAGAAATGACAAAGATTGTTTCATCACTCAACTTGATAATCATGAGAGATCTAAACAGCTGACAATGAGCATTTGATGTTTAACTTCTGGATTATTTTACATTCCTACAAGTTGAGTAGGTAGCTATATGTCATGATGATGAGGTGATTGTTTCTGTGAGGGACTAATGGATGATGTTAATTGATCACATGTTGATAAACAATTACTAGTGCTAGTAAATGAGTGTGAACTGTCACTGGTCAACAAGACCTGTAAAGCTTTGGGGAGGAGTTGATTACATAAAAAGGGAAGGATTGTGAAAGCATAATTAAACTTGAAAAAAACTCTATGATCATGACTGTTAGGAGGAGATCCAAGGTGGAGTATGTAAGTAACATCCATGGAGGATTAATGGTGATATACAACATTGAAATTTGAATATGAATTATATTATAATCAATCAATTTGATATGTGTAGATGCATGAATGTGCATGATAAAGGGTGGAGCCTGGCCAACTTGCCAACAAATGGGTCTGGGTTGTAAATACTGAAGTCTTGACAGAGGCAGGGAGTCTCTTTATTTGCAGAATATATATGGATATGGGTGTGGAGTCCTTATCCTTGGACAAGACTCAAGCCTAAATTAGCAGCATATTTCTTCATTGCCAATAATCTCAGCTCAGTGTTGTTTTCTTTACAGGTAGTATTAATAATGTGTTAGTAAATGTGTTGTATTGTCACTCCAGCTTTGGACCTGTGACTATTTGGGTTATAGTGGCTGATTTTGTACTCCTTAGTTTCATTCACATATTGACCATATCGGGCTAAGGCAATAGAGCCAGTTGTTGTTCCAGTAGCAGAGGTGGTTGAAGTCGATCCAGACGCAAGAATGGCAGCGAGTGTAGGCAGTTCCTGTCCCTAAGATCCAGAGCTAGTTTACTTCGTTGTTCAACAAGCAAAAGCAGCATCATCAAAGGAAGGAGCAGATCTAGTAGATATCCCGTTATAAACCTAAAAGCATAGGTGGTTTATCTCATATATAAGCAGCAGTGTACAATTTAGCGGTGTGGAGGAGCAGCATGTGCATTGCTCTCAATAAATGACTCGGTGTTTAGTAGCATGCGAGTGAACCGGCGGTGTAATGGGTGAATCCTGGTTATTTGGTAAGCAAGTGGATAAGCGGTGGGCGACGTGCTTCTTATTCTCGATGGATTGGACCGTATGGGTGGTATAAACATGGGCAGGTCCAAATTTATATAGATCCAGTTTTCAAATTTGCTGCTACGTGGATGGATACCACGGATTAATAGCGCGTGGATGAGCAGCCTGTAGGGTAACCCATCAGTTAATTCATACTATCATTCCTACTATTTTTAGGATTCCATTTACATATTGACCATGTTATCAAGTGTATTCCATCTAGTTTGAAGCGATGCTCCATCATCTTGCAGCACTATAACCTGCTGCCGGTTATGTATGCTTTGAACTGTAATGGCTAAGTTGATTATTCTATGTCCAGTTCTTACTATGCAAAACAATCTGTCATTATGGTTTTGATTTAATTCCCTAAGATGGATGATATGATTTCTAGCATATAAGTGAGTTTAATTGGATTCAGTAATTTACAGTATCTGTGACGGATTTTATAATTTATTATCATTCATAATAATTCAGGATTCCATTTTACATATTGACCATATCATCATCTATGCTCCATATTGTTTTGAGGGATGCTCTATCATCTTGCAGCATTATAAAAGTTGCTGCTGGTTGTGTATGCCTTGGACTGTATTAGCTAGGTTGATTATTTTAGTCCCAGTTGATTGTTAATGTGCAAGAACAAACAATAATTATGGCTCTGATTTAATTCTTTAAGAATGATAATATGGTTTCTAGTATATAACTGAGTTGAATGTGATTCACTAATTTATACTATTTATAATATGGTTTCTAGTATATAATTGAGTTGAATGTGATTCACTAATTTATACTATTTGTTGAGGGCATTGTGTGAATCATTACTTTACAGTATCCGCACTGAGAAATTGACCAATTTTTGTAAGAATTCCTTCCATTTGTAGCTTTTAGCCTTTCTGGTTTTAGATAACTGTTTTGGTTTGCTTGTAGTACCTAATACTATATTTGGTTTTATCCACTGGAAGTGGACGTGAGCAGTGATAAATGTCCAAAATTACATGAGCCCTTAAACTCTTAACCAGGAATTGATGTACTTTGGATGGCATTCAACTTGAGATTGTAAGAATAAGTGCGATTATAAAGGCACTATGCCCAGTGAGGACTTAATGAGACCTAATGAGCACTATGCCACCTAAGCCAGAGTTCATTAAGTCTTACATTCTTTTTGTTGCTCATGACTGTAGCTGGTTCACAAAAAATTCTGAGAAGGATGGCAGACTTTAGCACAAAATTACATATCCAGCATGGATTCAACACCAACACTCTGATATTCCCAATAGTTAATTTACCAATGAATAAGTTACCTTTCACTTGGCAAAAGGAGCCTTGGCAGCAAATATAGGGGAGCCATCATTATTGAAGTAGTAGAACTACGAAGGGCAGAGTTGAGATTTGAGTAGCCAGGCCATTTCTTCTGTGTTAAATTTCTAAACAAATATATAACGAAGATAAAATTGGTGTTATTGCCTCAGAGTTCTAAGTTTTTTATGAAGAAACTAAAGATACGCCGTTTCGGATAAAAACTCCTTATCATATAGATAAGATGACAATTCAATTAAAGGGGAAACATTAAAAGGGATGAATGGTTACAGGGAAACAGTCAAAGCGAACTTGGGACATAAGGAGACTCCACGGTTGGAGAGATTAAGAGGAAACTAAAAGTTCGCTTTGACTGGAGACTCCTGTTCATTATCTAGATGCCTCAGCATTAGGAGACTCCACTGATGGACATTGAGAGAAATGCACTGCTGGTAATAAATTCATGGAAGGATAAACAGACAGTAATCTTCTGCGAAGAAGCTAGAATGGTAATAAAATGGATGGCATGTATTTTTTATATTGAATGGCCATCATATAGAAATAGAGAAATCATCCGACTTTGAGCTTTTATATAACATGTATTGCAGTTTACATTCAATGTTATAGTGAAGCAGATGCTGAGCTTGACACCTGAGAATCCATTGACAGCTAGAATCCTTCATGACTTTCTGACATTCATGAAAGGACTTGTATCGGTGCCAATATATATCCCAGGCACACCTTACACAAAAGCAGTTCAGGTAATATTACATGATTTGGATGATTATAACATGCAGTATGGCTCTATGATTTGGATTCCTGTTAGTAACATGAACATACCAAGGAATTTTCTTAAGTAATTCTAATTGGGTTTTCTGTTTTTCTTTTGTCAGGCTAGACAAAGGATCCTTTCTGCTGTGCAGATGATAGCGGAAGAGAGATCCAGGCAAGGATCAGATTATAAACCGTCAGGAGATTTCCTTGATGTACTTCTGGCAAGCAGTAGCGTGAAAACCCATGAAAAATTAAGCCTGGTCATTTCACTGTTCAATAGCCGTGGGTCGCACTCATCCACTAGGAACATACATTGTCCCTTCTGAAGGAAACTTTGCCCATTTATGTGCAAATTCAGCAACAGGCTATCCCAACAACAAATTTTAGACTAGATTGAGTCTAGGATTCTCCTAGGCAGCTGCTCAGATTATTGACTAATTAGTTTAGAGCCAAGGCAATTAAAACCATCAAAGAATTCCTGACTTAGACACGAAAATGGGCAAGATGCAAAAACTATTATAGTATATTAAGAGGAAACTAAAAGTTTGAAAAACGGAGGTGTTGAAAAGCTTATTTGGCATGAGAGGGGGCCGCGACGGTGTTGATTATGGGCAACAGTTTCAAATCGGGAGCTATTGACATCTTTAAAATCAGAAATCATGGTGGAGGAAGCTGCAGGGGTTAGGGAATTAGCTGACCTGGGAATAAAACAAACTTGCGAGCTAGTACGCTGGTGATGGGTCGCTATCCGGTCGCTTTGGGTCGCCCGCGGAGGGTGATGGCCGGTCCCGCAGTGGTCTTAGATGCACAGTGCACAGTGAAAGAGACGAAAACAGCACAGTGCACAGTGAAAGAGACGAAAACAGAGATATGTCCCGTGAAGGGGGCTGAAGGGGAGGGGCCAGGGGCGGAGGGGCCAGGCGGAGCGGAGGAGCCTCCGTCATTGAGCCGGTTGGTGGGGAAACGCGACAGAATTTTTTTTAAAACTGTTACCAGAAACTTTTTGGGGCATCCGACGGGGGGCAGCATGGCGGTGGGCCTGGAGTTGAAAGTCAGAGGGCGAGCTGGCAAGTCTCGCCTGAACGTACAGGCGAGATAAGCTCAGCGTGGTAAACGCAGTCTTCTCTATCATAGAATTTTCCATAATGAGAAACTCTCTCGCGAAAACGTTCTCTTTCCGCCAGTTGTCTAATGTTTCCAACGTTATTTTCAGCCAAGAGTAGACCTTGTGACGAAGTAAGAGCTTAACCAGAGAAGCGACCACCTGTCACGGTTGCAGTATCCAGAAAAGAAAAACATAGAATAGCAAGCCAGATCTAAACTATGGCAAGGATTGGCAATAAAACACAACTATATAAACCCCAATTGATTTATGCTAAAAACATATGGGATACCCAGAACAAAAAGCTGGACTACTGGGCTACCCGCAACAAAAACCGTGCGATTTTAGCCATACCCAAAACAAAACCACGGTTGTCTCTCAGAGGCTCTTTTGATCCAACATAAAACGCTCAAGGAAACGAAACTCTCACTACCAGCGCGAGATTTTCCATCGAAACTCTCTCCGAGACTTCAGCAAGTAATGCAACCACGGGGAGAGTAAGGGTAAAATAATACAATACATACCTTACAAATTTGAGCCCGAAAAACTCCCGATCTGCTACAGGGGATTACCGATCTGCGATAGTTTTCCTCTGCCTTTGAAGCAGCAGCTGCCTATTCTAGCGTCTCCAAATAGGCTACAACCAGAGCTACTTTCTCTAGATCGCCAGGCCCAAAAAACAAAATAAAGAAGCCTTTTAAACAAAAAACAGACCAGCATAACCAGAAGCAGTAGAAGCAAAACAAGCAGTAGCAATATCGGTGGGAGGAGCAGGTTAGCAGGCAGTCATACTCATGAGTCCTGGGCAACCTTACTTGTCTCGGCAGCGCTTTGGGTGATACCTTCCCCTTCATGGGGCCAACATATAGTGTGGAGATACTTGTTTGGAGGACAACAACCAACATCTATTATTCCCTTACAGACAGGAGCTACTGTTTAAAAACCAATTGTTGTTTATTCTATTCCTGTTGATTAAGAACCAGCACCAGTAAATGATCGCACAGAGACGGAAGCAAACTCACCTTTGAAGCACCTCTTGGTTCTGGCTATACATTCCAAATGGCTTTTGCATGCCCTTCGTGTCTTGCTCGTTCTCCCACGCGTAGGATTGTATATATATTTTTAGTATAATTTTTTTGGCATCTTATTGACAAGACATTAGAGATATCTGAATCAATATCTTTGTCAACAAAAAAAGGATTGTATATAGTCTAATTGTTTTGGCATATTATTAACGAGACATTAGAGATATTTGAATCAATATCTTTGTCAACAAAAAAATGGTCATTGGTGGCTAGTCTCTTGGATGAAAAATTGCTTAATGCCGACTCGTGTGGTAGGTGAAGGGTACTACTTCTTCTTAATGGGCAATAGTTATAAGAATTATTTTCTGGACAGTGGAGGGTTTGAGAATCCATCGGTTCAGGAATTGGACTAACGGCTATTTTTTTTTGTATATAGCCGTTTAACCCAGTTTGGACTAACGGCTATTTTAACCCAGTTCAGGAGTTTAACCCAGTTTGGACTAACGGCTATTTTTTTGGTATATGACAGGGTTCATTGATGAGCTCCGATGATGATTAAAGCTGGCTGGTTATGTTAGTGTTAGTTATACCATAAATATAAATATAGGTGGCGACTGAAGTTTATCTATGAACTTATGCGCAGTATAATGTTGCAGCAATGCATGATTTAGTTGCAACAATGGACTATTTTCTGTGTATCTAAGTTTTCTGTGTCTTTGTAATACGTTTCAATCAATAAATGATGATGCCAACAAGTTATACTTAGTTTATCGTTTCATTTCCAATGAGTCTGAACAAATTAAAACTTTCTTGCTTTCCAGGCTTTTCAAAGGTTTTATCCAGTTAGTGAGAATGCTTTTTATACATACAAATAAGTGGTATATATACTTTTTTTAGACTGACCTAGAGTTAAAAATATTAAATAAGTGACTTATTTTTATTTTAAAAAAAAATTATTTGAAAATATTTTAAAGGCGAATTTACAAGCTTAAAGGATGTAAGTTACACTGAAGTATGTGTTTTGTTTTTCAAAAAATAGTTTTTTTCATGGAAAAAAAACATTACTTTATGGGTTTTCAAATACAAAGAGATTGATGCAGTATTTGGGTTTTTTTGGGATATTTATGAAGCGTTTTAATTAAACAGATTTCAACAATGTGAAGTATTTGAGCGTTTCTGGAAATGATTGAAGCTTTTTAATTAAAAGGCTTTCAACAGTATTGATGAAAAATAGCCAAATATGAAAATTGGACTCTAATTTCAAAAATTGGAAATTGAAAATACAAGATTTTATATATTGTAGATTTATAATATATAAATTAAATATAATATAAAAGAAGACAAAATAAAAAGGTATAACATTGATATACAATAGTTATGTTACACATGGAAAGGAAGAACGAAAATAAAGTTATGTCAAAGTGTTAAATGTTACAAAGTAAATAATGGTAGGTAAAATTATCAAAATTAAAAATTCCAATTAATAAGTATTCAAAATTATCAGCTAGAGACTTAAGTGTGTGTCTCGGGTAATTTTCACAAAACCTATTATATAAATCGATTTTAAACCTATTATATAAATAGATTTTAATTTTGTGATGGCTCAATAAAGGATTTAGAAACACACTTTTTTTGTTTTTCTATGTTTGTAAAGGAATGTGAATGATGATTAATCTTGAGAAATCCTTTATTTATGGTGAAGCTAGAGACTTAAGTGTGTGTCTGGGGTAATTTTCACAAAACCTATTATATAAATCGATTTTAAACCTATTATATAAATAGATTTTAATTTTGTGATGGCTCAATAAAGGATTTAGAAACACACTTTTTTTGTTTTTCTATGTTTGTAAAAGAATGGGAAATGATGATTAATCTTGAGAAATCCTTTATTTATGGTGAAGGTTTAGATAATCACGTTTTGAAACATTGTCATAATTTTTTCCTCTTAATATTATCTAGTTTTGACTATGGATTGAAGTATATGTGGGATTTATTCTCAAACTTGTTGCTTATGGTATAAAAGATTGGAAGTGGGTTGGTGGCTAAGTATGAGTAGTGTATACCAAATTACTGTATGAGATGGCTTTTAAAAGGTGGAAGATTAGTTCTGTTAAAATCAGTTTTAGAAGACATACTTATATTTTTGCGAGGGAAAAAAAAATGCACCAAAGCCTTGGCAGCAAAAAAATGTGTGACATTTGATTAATGGTCTGGTCAAAGGTCTTCAACTGTCTATCAAAAATACATTGCTCCATATTCAATTTTGGATTGGATTTGTAATCCCTCAAAATCTGTTCAAAATGTTTCTGTGTTTTGGAAGGTGACAATTTTATCCTTTGAGCTGACCGGGAATGGTCTTTGTTGGAAAGGTGGAAATGGTCACCTTGTTAGAGTTGGTGAAGATGCATGGATTCGATGTAATTATGCTCATGCAGAATACAAATTAAAACTAAAAATTAAGCATGCATATGACAAAGTTTGCAGCAACAACTTTGGTGTCGGCACTATTATATCTATTATCTATGGATGATGTCAAATATCTTTAAGCGATGGTAGTTTTGCTGAAATGTGTAGCCAGAGTTTGATGAGACTAGGGTTTGAAGTTTCTAGGGTGCTCATGTCTTTCAGTTTTTTATTTATAGGTGGACTTGCTCTGCAAAGAATGCCTCCATGAAGTTCTTGCGGAGGAGTTGAATATGCATAGCGTCAGATCGCATGACGAGACACAATGTCAACAGGTCATGAGTGCTTATTTTGAGAGAGTAGATGTTGAGGTTTTGTCTAGTGGAATCGTTTGCATAAATGACTTCATAACCCACAAAAGAACAAAGAGTGCTTATGCGGGTAGTTATGCAGACCTCTACTCAATATCTTCTTTTACCTCAGTTAATTCCATTGCATTTCATCAAACTATGCTCAATAAACTCAACACCCAATTTCACTTTAGTATTAAGCCACAAATCTCCTCCATCAACTACTTGCCTTCAATGATCATTTGTCTTAGGTTTATGCTCTATTTTTTATTTCTATGTATATGATCAAACCTCACAGTGGTTTCATGCAGCGTTTCCTAATGTAGCTCGATCCCCTGCAATTCCAACACATCACAACTAGGTGTCGGATTAGATCACACTTCCCATAGAGATCAAATCCCCTGTCTTCACCTTTATATTGGGTGATTTCCTTTATTTTTTCCATATTACACGGAATCTGATCATGCCTTAGTCAATGATTCAATGCCCAGAAGTCCTAATTCACCTTGAAATTGTTCCACTGCTCAACACAGAGGAATGCTCAAGCCAACAAAACTGAGTACTTCAGATTGTATGTAATAACAAAAGCCAACCAATTTCTTCATGAGCTTTAACACTGAGGTTCAACACAACCTCAATGTCCCAAAAGGTGGCCCTTGATTCTCCTACAGGACTTCATCTCATAGATTAACCACATCACACAAAGTTAAATATGAAACTATGAAATGAATAACCATAAATTTAAATGCCCAATGTTTACCAACGATCTCCCACATAACCAACGCACATAACCTTACCAATCACGACTAGAATTTGACTTTGCATAAATAGATGGAATATATATCTCTTAACTTCAACGCACTTCCAATGGACGATTCATATCTCTGCAATTATACTCTTCGGAATAATTACTACACCTATGTTTTCCCAAACTCTGGAGGTTCAAAACGCAGGGTCAAGTATCATAGTTTCATTTCCACTGCCATCATTCACAATCTATTATGGATTGACCATTTCACATTCAACGCAATCTTCTAACAAAAATTTCCAAAACAAGGGTTCACTTACACATAAGTGGCAATATCTACCCTCCAACATTTTTAACAATGAAATCTCTATATTTCACTAACTTGCCAACAACTTGTACATACAGGCTTCACCATCTATCAATGAGTCTCCTTCACATCCTGTAGGTTTAGATTTATACAGACGCTTCACTAATTAACTTTATCATGTTAATTAGTGGATTTGCGAGACAGTCAATGAGAACAACTGCCTTTGTATGAATTATCCATAGCGCAATGTCTGTTAAGAATTTCATGTTATATGAGTGACCTTTTATGAGTTTGCATTTCCATTTCACTGAAACTCCCGTCAACCAAGTAAATTTAGGTCACATTAATAGATCTACATGACTACGATAATTTTATCCTATATGAAAAATCTTAAGATGATTTAGACTCTAATGCAATATGCAAAGTGAATTAAGGAATTTTTTTAGTTACCGAGAAACCAAATGTCTAGAATCTTCACAATTAGGACTTCTAGGTTTCGACAAACCCAATACTGAAATTGATAGTACATAGGAGAGGGAATCGAAAGAATTACATTGCCAGAACTGTGATCAGGATTCTACAAGATCTGTGAGGGTAGAGGAGACATCACTTGTTCAGTTCCCAGGAGGGGGGTGGCGAAACAGTACACGATGTAGAGGACAATATTGGCGGAATGGACAACGAAGGGTAGGCCGAGCAGAAAAGAAGGATGATTACCACAAGATTATTGAACTCCCGCAACACTCAAGGTTTTGTTTCACAATTTCTTGAAAGTGGCCTCCTATTTCCTCTTATTTCTCTGCATGTAGTTATCACTTAGTATTATTTACTATTTTGACCACGCAATCAATACTGTACTTGGATAAATTGAAGATAAGCTCACTTTCTATTTTACATTCAATATTGTTTGCTTCATCCACCCATGATTTTTGTTTTTCATCAGAGTAGTGGGGATGAGGTTTGATGAAATGATAAATGGGGTTGAATTTCCAATTGCAGGAGTATGTTGTTGCACTTGTTTGTCATGGAAAGGAACATGATCAGGCAGGTGGGAAATTGTTATGATTTTGACCTCTTTTTCGATGATTGGAGTTGTGATCTGTCTCAATTGACTTTGGATTTTTTAGCTCATGGACAAAGACTTTGGCCTACATTTTGGGGCATATCATGGAACAATTTTGGTGAAAGAGATTTAACCAATACTTACGTGACCAGTAGACTATCAAACTCGGGAGCATACACTGTTTTTTTATCTTTATTTTTGATAAAATTTCATAGTACTGATAACTCATAGCAATGTTTTGTGAATTATGTAATACGATGTTTAAAATTTATCTTGATGTAATAATTTTTCTCCTGAGGGTTTCATTGAAATTGAAAGAGTATGGTCCAAGTACATACTATATGTGTATTTTATTGGCAAACTTCTTGCGTTTTTTTTTTTGGAAAATTTAAGGTACTTGAATTTTGAGTGCATTTATTTGCTCATAAAATTAAAATTTCAAACTTGGTCAGACAGCTCACTTATTAGCCATAGAAGCTATTTTTACAATTATTTAACTTGGTAACAGCCTTAAGCTTCAACCCATATGAGAGTTTGGAACCATAAAATACTAATATTTTTAATTGCATGGAATGCCTTAAAGAAAAACCTGGATTGTAGTCCAATCGAATGTGGGCATGTGCTTCTTGTTCCAAGAGTATTACACTACATGCCCCAATGCATTGACCATGATAGCATACTGTTAGCTTTGCATTTGGCTGCTGAGGCTAGAAACCCATCTTTTCATCTTGGGTACAATAGTCAAGGAGATTTTGCAACTATAAACCATCTGCACTTACAAGTAGGACTGCTATTATATTAAGGAAATTTGACTCGTTGGTCTATCAAACTGTTTCTATGTACCTTTTGGCATAAATATAGAAGGTGGCATGGGACAAAACTCATTTGTCCCAATGACTAGGAGGTGCACTATGAATCGAGAGCCCCATGTTGATACTATGTTCCTTATGCAAAATCACAACCCTCTCAATGCAGTTGTGGTTGGCCTTAATATCATCTTGATCTTGATGTGAGGAGATGATGTTAGCGTCGCCCAAAGAAAAGGATCAAATCCTCTTACTCAATCTATAAATGATAAGTTTCGTATATAAGAAATAACAAAAGAATAACCATTGGAAAGTTAATGGGCCTTGGCTAACATCATGAAAGAGTCGTATTACCATCACAATATCAAAACTCCTCCTCAGAGTTTGAAATCCCTGGTCCCTTGCTGGTGTGTATCTAGGATGTTGCCTTTGCTTGCAGACTCTTGTCATGGGCATAAATCTAATTGTATTTATAGGGATTATTAAAGATTGGATAGAAGCAGTGGAAATATTATAGAGGTAACTTATGTGGGGTTTGAACCTTTTTACAGTTGTATGTTAGTATTAAGTAGTTGTAATATAGTGGGGTTTGCACTAAACGCTCATAAAATGCTAAAAAGGTATGTGGTTGGAGAGATGATGAAGTACATCATTGGGAAGGATGTTCGGAAAACGCTCAAGCGAAAAGACAACGAAGCTGGAGAACACGGTCGGAAAATGTGCCCCTTTTCCTTAATGAAAAATTTGGAAAGTTTAGAATTAGGGCTTCTAGTGAGATTATGTATGCTTGATTTTTCTTCTAGTAAGTAGGAACTGCATGATTTTATAATTAGGGAAGTTTTACTTTAATCTATTTGGCATATTTTATCTATGTGTGGATTCATATGCATATATCTTACTTGCAAATAAGACGACTTCATGGAGTTCGAATTCCTGATCGCTGACTTGCAATTGGTGGTATTCAATCACTGGATCGGACCCACTTGATTCCATTTTTTTATCCAAGTCTTCTTTCTAGGATTCCCATGTTTGGGCCAACTCGAGATCAAATTCAATGTCAAAACCCAATTCGGCATTGACGCTTAGGTTTTGACTTATGACTCTATTGAATTGGATATGTTGATCTCTTATTGGAAGTTGCTCCCCAACAACCTTTAGACCATATCCATTTTGCTAAAATTGTTTCTTAGTGTTCAAGGTATAGTAACCAGGTTTTGCAGGACCTGGCTCAAGTTCCCCACCTTTCAAACTGACCAAGCCTCCAAAACTTTCAAAAACATTGTAAGAATAAAGAAGGAAACCAAAAACTTAGATTCAGAAGTCATAAAAACTACTTCTTTGAGCTCATACATATCTATGTTTTGAATTTCCACTTTGATGTATGTTTTATGTATTTCTCTATTTTTATGTGAATTTTTGAGTAATGTGTATACTTTCAGGCGTTATTTTATATTTTCCATATTTTCAAGCCTTTCAATATTTTTTAGCAATCCCAGACTTTTCCAAACCTTCCCCTCCCCTAACTTACTTAACTTTTTGAACCTGGTAGCTATGTATAAAGTTGAGGGCACCTTTGCATTTATTCTTATGTCCTTTATGTATAGTCTGTGTAGGACTTAAATTTTTACATGCAATTTCCCTGAGTGTTTCTATTTTCAGATTTATTTGAAGGAAGCCCAGGTGCAACAATAGACATCCAAGTTTGGGATTTGGTATGCATTGGGTGCAAATGTGTAATGCTTGGATAGAGTTCTACATCCAGCTCTATTCCAAGGATTCTTCCACTCACTATATGCCATTTTTTTTTGTTGAGGCTTGTGTTATGCGTGCAAGTAAAATGACCTATGAGATGGGGTGTGGTGACCACTGCATGTAATACTTGCGCTCGGTTAGGCTTTAGCTGCTTGTGTCAGGTAATTTGATTGCTAATACAAACTCTCTAGTTTATGAATGGAGTGCTTTAATTGGTACATTTTGACAGAAGATGAGAGAATTTTTTTTTCATTTTTGTTGTTGTTCTTAGAAAGGCCTAATTTTTGAAGGGCAACCATCATGTTGAACCTCTCATCATTGATAGAAGTTCTTTAATGTGTCACTTAAGGAAAATTGTATATTATTTTGACAAAAGGTATTAAATTTATAAAATACAATACACTCAAGAAATCCTGTTGGCCAGACTTTCTGATTAATCAAAACTAATCAGAAGCTTACTGCTATAAATTGGACAGTTCGACATCCAACGAACTCAGAATTTTTAGTTGTAAATAAGGTGGTTTTTCATACTCTGTGGGAAGCTTAATGTTTCAGCTATTCGATATTATATCTATATATATATATATATATATATATATATAGAGAGAGAGAGAGAGAGAGAGAGAGAGAGAGAGAGAATGTGTGTAACAAAGACAGTGCTGCAAAATTCATTATGTACATTTTGTCCATCTCTGTGTGTATTACAGCTACAAATGTTCCTATTCTTTAACATAGTATTAGGGAAATACATGTTTGACACTCTCACAAGTGGGGTCCATAGTTATGATATTTTCATAAGCTTAATCCTTGTAGATTAGAGGGTTTGGGTAGAGTGTAGACATTAGGTTTTAATTTTTCTGCTTGTCTTTGCAGTTTGAACTGAATGTATTTGCAAAGGAAGAGTTTGTAGTTGTGTAGAAGCAAGGAGAGTTTAAGTGAAATGATGTACTATTTGAAATGTGTTGTAGCTGTTTGATTTATTGTTGGAAGAATGTGAAATGAGTACTCTGTGGACACAGGTGCCATTTTTTTGTTGGTTGCATTTATGCTTGGAATTTATAATTCTCCTAATAGTTTGGTTGATCAAAGCTTTTGTAATCCATGATTGAATCAACAGCTATTGTGCAAACTATTTGTAGGTAAATGCAACTTCAAAGATTTCAGTTTTGTACCCTATTGGGATAGAGTCTTGCTGACAACTTACTTTATTTCAATCCCATTCACCACTAGAATTTATTTACGAGGGCGCTTGCTTTGTCTGCTGCTTGACCAACTTTTACAAAATTATATGATATACTTACATTATTGCTAAATTCAATTTGTTCTCACTGAAATTTAATATTTATGGATGGTATCTTTTAGTTTAGATGTTATGAAGGATTTCTTTGCAAAAATGATTAGGGTTTAAACATGCACTTCTCTGGTTTAGGGAAGATATTTGCAGTTTTGTTGATTTTGTCACCAAATGGAAATAAACCTTACCTTTGTGTTTCTTGGTTGAACAGGAATCTCTCTTCTTATAATAATTAGAATGTACAACTCTAAACTAGGTCATGGAATTAGAGGAAATCCTTGTAGGTTGTATCAAGAGACAATACCTCCTCACGCTTCTTCCTTCTAGCTACATGCAATGGTGTGTTGCCATTTCTGTCAAGTAGCATAACTACCGACGGATCAACCTGAAGTAGTTCCTTCATCACTTCCAAACGGTTGGATCCTTTGGATTCCAAGTGCAATGCTGTCTGGCCCTTCCTGTCTATTCTTTGAGCCATTTGTGGATCCTTTGCTAGCAGAGCTTTCACAATATCTGTGTAACCATTTCTTGCAACCAGATGCAGTGCATTCTTTCCATTGCTATTGGAAATACCTGTCAACTAACTGTCATTAGAAAGAAGCTTATTGGCCACCTCAACATGACCCTTAGTTGCAACATAAATAAGAGGTGTTGCATTTGATAAATCCAAAGTTTTGTTCAAATCATGTTGGTGGTTCATAAGCTCCTTGAGAATACCTATGTACAAATTATCAGTGAACCTCATATGAGTGCATTACGCTACAAATCCATATCATCATTCACAATATGTGATGCCAGAAATCAATTTAGCCTCATCATATCACAAGATGAATTCAACTATTTAGTAGACTACAATGCACATGCATCAAATGAGATAATGGCATATAGATTTCTCATATGGCATATGAGATATCAAATTAGGAAGAGGACATAATATAAGAATTTGATTTTGTATGCATTGTTGTTTTGAAATTTGACCTAAAATATTTGTTAAACAGTTGCAAGGGGAGAGTATGAGTACTTCAATTTCCTTGTTGGCAATGGATTTTCAATCTAAGCTCATAGTGGATTATCCCAGGCAGTAGTGATATTAATATTAATCTCAGCTAATTTGTAAACTGTGTACTCTCTTTTACATTCATAAAAGCGACCTCTCCTCATTTACCTCCACGTTGAATAAATACAACCTTTATATTGAGAGCTACAACCACTCCTGTTGTATTGTAAGTCTACATTTTATTGTGCTTTGTTGTGAACTATCTATATTGTCAAAAGACATGTGAATCCTTGATGCGGTGAGAGTCATTGATAACCAGTTACTTCCTTGGTTTATTAGTGATTTTCAGAAGATTAATTCATATAGTGACAGGTATGTTTACCTTTACATGGTTGAAAAGCATGTAAAGTTTTTATTGTGGACATCAAATCCTCAATGAGAAGAAATAAACATATCTGGGTTTCCCACTGTATCTTCCATTCTTGAAGCAAGCATAACGAAGATTCACCACTCCTATTGTGTTGTAAGTCTGCATTTTTATTATGCTTTGTTGTGAACTTTCTATATTGTCAGAAAACGTGTGAATCCTTGATGCTGTGAGAGTCATTAATAATCGGTTACTTTCCTTGGTTTATTAGTAATTTTCAGAAGATTAGTTCATGTAGTGACAGGTCTGTTTGCCTTTACATGGTTGAGAAGGATGTAGAGTTTTTATTGTGGACTTGAAATCCTCAATGAGAAGAAAGAAACATATTTGGTTTTCCCACTGTATCTTCCATTCTTGAAACAAGCATAACGAAGATTCATTTACAACTTAGATTGTGGCACTATCGAGATCTGGTCCATGAAAGAGTTCTATACCCATGCTTGTATATGGAGATTCCTTTTTTTATTGCTACAACACATGGCATGAAAGCAAACTTTTGTTTACAAATAGTTTGTGCAGTTTATGAGCTATTATAATTATTGTTTTCATTGATATTATTGCATAAATATTTTTTCAAATTGCTTAAATATTCCAGATATAGTAGCAATCTATAGTGTTGAGATTACTACTACAGAGATTGTGAGAAAAGCAATTGTAGTTGGCTCAGTGTGTTGATGAACTTAACATTATTTTTTGTTATGGGTTGAGTGCCTATGTCTTTGTAATATGAGATTGTTACAAACTTTGCTCTTTTCCTACCAGTATCCTTCGCTGCATGTGCCTATGTTTTTGTTTCTTCTAACTTTCCTCTTTTCCTAACGACGTTCATTTTTGCCCCTCAAAGGGCAGATACTCGTTTATAAAAGTAAAAATAAGTATAAATAATAGTGTGCAATTATATCTTAATTGTTGATAAAAATAAGTCAACCATATTATATTAATTAAAAATACAAATGTTAATACAAATAAAAAGACAACATATATATAATTTATATAACTACAAAAGTTCGTATATAATAATGTTAAGTTAAAAGAAATTAATGTATATTAAAAAAACTTATATTTATATATTTCTATCAATTAAAAATATATATGCTAAGATGAAGACGAAAATATGTTTATATACTATAAAAATTTATATATATTAATATTAAATTAAAAAGAAAAAATAAATGTATTGATAAGAATACAAACATAATAACATAATAATATAATGAATCTAACTCAAAATATAATAAGTAAACTTAATTTAAAATAACAGTATTTAACTATAAATAGCATCTAAACATTATATTAGTTATATTATGATTATTATTTATATATAAAAGAATTAATAAAACTCAATATAAAAAAAATAGTATTTACTCATACCACTACTGTATAATTAATATCATATAAGTTCTAGCATATTCCAAATTAATAACCATCCAATTTATTGTTATAAAGGCCCGTCCAAGAATATAACTAGTTCGTTAAATACCCAATAGCGTCTCGAGCTGACGTAATTAATATAGCTGGTTTAATCTAAAACTGAGGACCTAATATATAATTAATGCAACTCTCATATTTACTCGAATTAAAATTTATGTTAATAAAAGTCTACATCCAGTTGTAAATTGTAATAACTCGCATCCATTAAGATGGACTAAAGCCGTAACAATATAGTATAACACAGTAATGCCAAGTGTGCATTTTTTATTTATGGAATAATTTTTTTCATAGTATTTATTATTATTATTAATGCAATAGTGGTACTAAGATCATGTGGTAAGTTATGGTATTTTTTGAAATTCTAAAAAATTTAATTATTATTTATTTATAACAAGTTTACATTTATGTAGGATAAATTGTCACTTCATAATTTTCAACCAATCATAAAATAAAATGAATTTTTTTTTTAAATAATTGTCACCTCCAACCAAAAGTATTTTGTCAAATCAAAGCTTTCAATCAATAACAAAATAATATTTTATAATTTCAATAATTAAAAATGCATTTTAGCCCTAAGAGTTAACTCGATCGGTTGAGTTCTCGGAAGTTAGGCCTCCCAGCATGCGAGGTCGCGGGATCCATCCTCATAGACCCTCTTGGGGTTAGGCACGCAGCGGCCGCAGGGCAGAAACTCCTTCGGGGCGGGTCCGTCGGAAATTATTTCGTAGATGTAGCGGTCGGCTAAGCCGATTAAAGTGAACCACATGGAAAAGAAAAAAAAAATTAAAAAATTAAAAATACATTTTATTATTTAAAAAAATTAAAATTAATAAATATTTTTTGTATAACATTGTAAAACTATTATTAAATTGATAAAATTAAAAAAAGTCAACTTAATTTTAACAATTAACCCATTGCTATAATCCCTCCTTGGCAGGGACTAATTAATATATTGTGGTAGTTGATCGCTACCTTTGGAGCAATTAAACTATTATTATAAAATATATATATATATAATTACAATTATTAAATGAATTATATTAATTATATAATTATTGAAAATACATTATTTATTTATTAATATAGAAAACATATATATAATTAACAAGTTTAATCGTTATGGTAATTATGTAAGAAATTGATATATATAATGTTTCTACTAGAAAAATCATATTAAAAAATATATAACATTTAAGAATTTTCATGTCCATTCATATGATTGTGTTACTAGCAAGCCATATTGATATGACTTATATACTTGATCGTCTATCAACCATGGCCACACATTTAAATAGGGTTGATATACACGAAGGAGTAGTCTAATGCTTCGACGATTTCGCCCGGCATCCATCGAAGTGTTATACCCTCCGTTAACGACGCTCCCCTCCTTTGCTGGTACCTCCCATCTACGCGGACCCTACTGAATCCTTACCTCCCTGACCACATATCCCCCACTGGATCCTCCATCGTCCCGTCGTCGCAGATACATCGACCCGGTCCACGCCCCTATGCTCTACCCTACTCGACGTCGCGTCCATGCATTTAATGCATGCTACCAACCACTCGACCCGATTCAAAGCATCTCGTTCTCCTCTCGCGTCGCATCTCCTCTACTTCTCAGACCCCCATTTCCCATGTCCTGCAAGCTCCCATCTCTGCATTCCTGCAAGCTCTCGACTCCATTGACTCTCTTAGATCGCGTCGAAGATTGAGCAACGCCTCTGAACCGAATCCCCCAATCTAATTCTCATGTTTGCACTAGATCCTTACCTACACCAAGAATTACACATAGGAGTCCTATTGTACTTATGTCAATGCTACGCGAATCGATGAACCAACAAACAAAACATTTAAAACAAAAAAAATGGAAACAGACACATAATTCATTAGTCATCCTATGGCAGAAATTTGATCACGGGTGCTTGTGCCCGCTAGATTGAAGGGCTTCCCTCGCCTTAATCACCATGATGGAGTTCACTCTACCCAGGTTCCATCATCAATCGATTGTTGTCTAGACTTGAGAGAGCCGAGCCGCTAATGAAGCTCTGGCTGCCGGAGATACGCCATGTTTTCCAATAATTGAAGCCAAAACTCCTTGCGCAAGCACTCGGTTATTTATCACTGCTCTGCCCTTCTGCGGAATAGAAGAGTCTTCGGAGAAAGCAATCTACGATTTCCCACGTGATTTATCAAACATACCCAATCAATGAAAAACTTTTAAAAATTCACATAATCCTGCTACTCTTATTTATTTCTAATTTTGTAAGGATAAATTCAATAGAATGTCATTCGTTGCGGATGGTATTCTTAGTAAATATGTTGGGAAATCGGTTGGCCTAAATCAATGAGGTGATTCAAACCAACTAGTTATATACTGAGCTACTATTACTTACCGCAAGCCCTGCGGGCGAAATCGTGAAGAGAATGGAAGATCCAGGGGGGGATTCTGATCCTTGAATGCCTTTTTGAATTCTTCAATGGCCTCGGCTTCGGCCTTGCCATATATTTCAATCAAATCTTTCCTCTCTCGGATATATGGTTCATGGTAGCTGGCATAGAAGCACCTCCTAATGTTGTTTAATTTTCTAGTATTTTCCATTAATGAGTAAGACCCTGTCATGAGTAGGATTATTACCATGAATTTGATGATCAACCTTCTCTTGCTTTTTCACTTCATTCCTCTCCTTCATTCCCATTTATCTTCATTTGATATTACTCATCCCATGAGTTCAAATAGGAAACTTAAAATACATATATTTAAAATAGGACATAGTCTCACCTAGTGTTTCCTCTTATATGGTATTTTTTCTTATATTGTTTTACAACAACATTATGTGCAAAAGGAGATGATCTATTTATGAAATCTCCACATAGAAGTTTCCAAATCCATGTGAGCAATAGTTGGTTTCCTGAATTCCTGGATCATACCCATCTAATGAGAATTCCAACAATTCTAACTATATCAATGGTTAAAAATAAAACAATTCATAATGAGCCTCATAAAAAATTCAGTGCTTAAATTATCCTAATAATTTAATTTGTAACTTATAACAATGATAT
Organism: Larix kaempferi; assembly: GCA_027924585.1. Taxonomy (NCBI): domain Eukaryota; kingdom Viridiplantae; phylum Streptophyta; class Pinopsida; order Pinales; family Pinaceae; genus Larix; species Larix kaempferi. Next base: position 19,187,192 of record BSBM01000155.1, on the reverse strand, counting down.
TGACCTAGTGCAACATCACAATCCCTTCCACTAACAATTTTACGTGCATTAATGTTTAGTAACAACAAATAAGATGGTATAATTAAACCATTGCAAGTTAAGATAGAAGGATTGATATCCATGATGATTTAGATTAACCTTCAATTTGAGTGAGGGATACCATAGAGAAGGTATTCAAGATACTAGTCCCTTTCCCACTCTTGTTGGTAGTTCCTTAAAACCTATCAAATAATCCCCCATAGGAAGGCTTTAAATCTAGGCTTTGTCTCTCAGGTCTTCCTTAGAAGAGAGGAATTCATAAGTGAGGATTAATTCAATTTTTTTAACAAAATATGATCACCAGATTCCCTAGGTTATGAAGACCCTCCATACCAATTTGGGACCTTGACTATATTCCTGAAGTGCAGGGTGTGCATTTTGGTATTGTTGTGTGCATTTTTCATTGTGAAAAAATCCTTTGTAGCCATGCAGAAGACATCGAGGGCATCTCATGCACTTTTATCAAGGAAATTGTTATTGGATTGTATGGATATATGTTCTTTCAAGCCTTTGAAACTTTCATGCATGCATTTGGGTGAAGGATTAGACCAGGCCCAGGGCGTGCATTTTACAGAAGACTAGCTCACCTTTCTTGGAATTGTCAAAAAAATGGCAATTACACCTTTTGGAAGATCAATAAATTGCATGTGAATAGTTTGGAAGATTTTGAACATGTAGGATTATCAAAAACATAAGACACTACAACTTCCCATCATTGGTTCTCATCATAATATCATACACAAAGGATGGTGTGCATTTTCCAAAGCTAACTTTCACATGCTCAAACTCTAAATATGAATGGGAATTCCATGGTCGATAAAGGAGACTATTAACACAAGATAAGGTCAAATATTTTAGAATTCATGAAATAAAATACTAAGAATCATCTTGGAGAAGATTGATTGGCTTTGGGATGCATTAGTCCAAAAACTAGTTCACAAGTTGTAAAAAGGGAGAAAAAGTGTCAAAACATAAAACTGTCATTTTGGTGTACCTCTAGCTTCTAGATGAGGACATAACTGGAATATTTTAACATATAGGAAGAAGCACCACATCCCCAGAGATTCATATTGCATAAATTCAACATTTGTATGGCCCTTACATGCATTTTGAAATCCCATATCAGGTTGATTTGCCAAAACCAGATTTGAAATCAAATTTTCCTTGTGTTGCAACAACAACCACTTATTGGAACATGTTAAATGGTTGAAACTTTTGTATCCATGATTTATTTCATAATTTGAGTGAAGAATTTGAGCTAGGCATGCACTTTTGGTCACGATTAGTTCAATTAGCCTAAAGGTGACAAAACAACTAAAGTGTCATTTCTGCATGTCTATAACTCTCATCAGAGGACATAATTGATTAATTATGAAGCTATAGGGTTGTGCACCATGTGATAGGATACAAGAATGTGCCTTCATATTACACTACGTGTGCATTTGGATGTGCCAAATAACTAGCGTGCAGATGCAATAACTAAATGCCAAATTGTGAAAGATGGTAGCATGGTAATCAACATGGAATGGTTTAATTTCTGGTCATCTCATCTTCCATGGACTCATTTAATAAGAATTTTTATGTAGATCGCTTGAATCCAGGTGATCAAAGTTTTGAGTAACTGGCTTCAAGAATGTATCTTGGTGACATTGTGAGAAGAGTGATTCCCATGATGGCACCAAAATACAAATATTTTTGGAGATGTTAGCTCTTCAAGCCTTTATAATTCTTTTATCCTCAGAACTCCATATATCTCAACCAGGAAAAAAGATGAATCCTCTTATTTGAAAGAAGCTGGTAGAGTTATGAAAGATGTTTTAATTGGGATTTTAAATGTCCCTTTTATAGTACAAAGGTTTATTGTATAAGTTTGTGATTCTATCACCAAAAAGAGCAGCTCAACTGGCAGTAGGTAGCATTATGGGAATACTTTTTAAGATAGGTAGGGATGGTATTATGTTTGGGAAAAGCTTATACCTAATCAGGATGGTTGGACATATGATACTGAATCTAATCAAATTCTAACCATAAGTTGTCTCTTGCATAAGTGCTTGGATATTATCTTTTTCCATTGACAATATTTTGAGGTCAAGAGTGTTTACACAATTGGGATAAACCCCATACATAGACAGCTTGTTAAAGCATTAAAAACTATTTGATGATGCCAAACCTAGTGATTAAGTTGAGGTAACTATAATATTCAAGACCATGATAAGTCTAGGAAGCTCTGAGAAATGGATCTTGAATAAAATAATTGGAGAGACAATAAAGAACTATGCATCGTACATATGCGAGTCTCAGCAGAAGCCATGAAATTGAGAAACAATGAACTTAATAATCCGGTTCCATGTGAACTACTTCAAAATAAGATAGTATTGCACCTAGCCTCATGTACATGTATATGCTCGTTTACACTCAGAATTACTAGCTGAAGTCCATGCACTAAGTGGAAATAATAGTAATTTGGTCTCTCTTAGATATTGCCTATGGTTGTTTCAACATTTCCATACACTTTATTTTTCAGAAAACTAACTACCATGATTTTTTTTCAATCAGCTTAATATAATCTATTGTTCTACCAATTCTTTTAATTTCAGAACTTAAGTACAGAGTCACATGCATGGTACTCACCTGATAAACCTCAATAGTAGTAATGTGTGTTTGACCTTCCTTGATACAAAAAATGGATAGCAAGATAGTCTGGGTATTTGCTACTTTTGTCTACTTTCATAGTCATGTTATGGCCCACTGATACTCACAAGGGATTCTGTAATAAAGTAATTTTCAAACATTAATGCTTTTATGTTAACTTCTATACCTGTGCAGTGATTGTTTAGTTGGGTTGTGTTTATGTTATTCAATGGTTTTATTCACCAGTTGTCTAGCATTATAGGGTGTGTTGCTGCTTGCATGTCTCCACATAATCTAAATTTCTAATGCATTTGCATATTGTTTTGTAGGCATCTGTACAAAATGGGAAAGCGAGGAAAATGGGAGGCGATTATGGATCTTGAGGTGTAGGACCCCAAAAACATGATCACCTTTTCTAGTAGTGACCTAGTTTGGTCTGAAATACACCGAGAAAATATGAGCATTGATCGTGTTTCTTTAGTACCTCCACATAGAGTTCTTGCTTTTATCAAAGGGGAAGAAACAAATCCTGATGCTCCATGTACTTTTGTACGTCGAAAAAACAAACAACCAGGAAAAAGAGACAGTGTTTCCTTGCGATATGAACTGTAAGTATTTCAAAAGTGCATTGTATACCTGTTAGCACTGAGACTACATTTGCCATTCATTGTATTTACCAACGGTTAAAAAATTCCTATGTAGTTATCATTGTTCATATGGCCCAGAGGACAAAAGAGGAAAGGAGTCAACTAAATGAAGGACCCCATTTGCAAAGAAGAGGGGTTGCCAATGCCATTTCATTGTGGAGGTTATGGTTCGAAGTCCTCAAATAGAAATACTGACTTATATGTGTGAGCATGAAGATGAGCAAGGATGGCCTTGTCATGGCCAACGCGACACTTCAGGTAATGGCAGGACATTACACAAGCCAAAGCTTTCAAGGGACATTGTGGCATATGTGGAGAGTTGTTTCTTTTCGTGAGTGTCCATTGATTTAGCTTATAAAATCCACATCAGGTTACATGTTGACTTGGATGCGGCAACCCGAGATAGGCATTTTGTCCTATCTAGGAAAGATATTTTAAACATATACAATCGGTTGTTGAAAGGAAAATATCAACTCCACCAAAATGATGAAATGAGTGTCAACCTTTGGCATCAAAAGTGACAAGAAGATTTCTTCTTTTACCAAAATCCCAATGGTGAAGAGGTCCCTTTTATAATGGAAATCCAAACAAAATGGATGTTGGAGACCATGGTCAAGCTATCCCATAATAGCATAATCACCATGGATTCAACGTTTAGCACAAATAAATATGGGGTAAGTCGGATGTCAATGATTGATTTAATATGTTTATTTGAGATGTAGTAATTGAATATATTAGATGACCTGAATTTGACATTAGATGTTCTTTTCAATATGGGAGTATCAACTTTACACATTGGTGGCTTTTGATGGACACCAAAGCGGGGTGCCAGTTGCATGGGTTGTGGCATCCCGAAATACTTCAGAAATGAGCTTGAAACAGTTGGAGAGGTAGTTTCAGCCACTGAGCTAGTGTGGACAGTAGTGAATGGTGTGACAAAACCATGGGCTGTTTTTGTGGAGGCAATAGTTGGCAGGGAGAAAATACCTTCTTGGGATAGGCTGTGGGATGATTTCGTGCAGGAGGAGAGCAGGAGAGGTCTTGTGCAGGGCAAATCTTCATAGGGTAGGGAGAATGAGGAAAATGTGGCATTGACTGCAAAAGGAAAGAATAAATCCAAGAAGGGCCCCAAGCAGGGTGGGGCTAAGCAGCAACAACAACAGGGTGGAAAAAAGAAGGACTTAAGCAAAGTCAAGTGCTTTGCTTGTCAGGTATTTGGGAACTATGCTTCTCAGTGTCCAAAGAAGAAGAAAAAGCAGCAGACAGCAGCCTCAGCAGAGATTGATGATTTTGGAGAGAGATTTCAGAGAGAGTTTTCTCTTTGTGTTGGACATGTTGAGAGAGAGAGAGCATCTATTATCACCAGCACTGATTTAGATATTGAGATGGAGCATTCCTTGTTGAATGGCCATCATATGAGTGCATCTACCACCAACACTTGGTATATTGATAGTGGAGCTTCGAGTCATATGATCGGTGCTCGAGAGATGTTCTCTGAGATTTCATAGACATGTGTAGATGTGGAGGTTGTACTGGGAGATGACACGATTGTCAGAGTTGTTGGTCGTGGGACCATTACTTTTCAGAGGGAGTCCATGAGTCCTATGATTTTGAGGGATGTGTAGTTTGTCCTTGGGCTGAAAAAGAACTTGGTATTAGTTTCCACCATTGAGGATAGAGGACTCGGGGTTTGTTTCATGGATGGACATGTGCGTATATTCCCAAGACTACAGGACCATCTACCTCTTTGGACATTGGGGTTAGATGTGGGAAACTATACAAGCTCTTATTTCAGCCCCAACATGCTTTGGCACACAGCAGTAGCAGTGAGCTTTGCGAGCTATGGCATCAGAGGATGGCCCATTTGCATCATCTAGCTTTGAGATTGTTGAGGAGTATGGTTACAGGTCTACCAGAGTTCAGCATAGAGAACAGTGATGTATGCAGAGGGTGTGCTTTGGGAAAGAACACCAAGACTGCTTTTCCAAGCAGTGACAGCAGGTTAGCAGGGGCACTTGATTTGATTCACTCAAATTTATGTGGTCCTATGTCATATGTTTCCTTGACAGAATTTGAGTATTATGTGACTTTCATTGATGACTATTCCAGGATAACCTATATCTTCTTCTTTGAAGAGCAAGAAGTCAGTTGATGTCTTGCGAACCTTCCAAGAGTTCAAAGCTCTTGTGGAGAATCAGACAAGGAGGAGGATTCGGGTTCTGAGATTAGACAATGGGGGTGAGTATACCTCCAATGAGTTCGATGAGTTTTACATACATGAGGGCATATAGAGACAGTTAACAATACCATATACTCCTGAGCAGAATGGAGTAGCTGAAAGGAAGAACAGGGCTATTGTGGGAGCAACGAGAGATATGCTCCATGATCAGAGTCTTCCTTTCTTTCTTTGGGAAGAGGCTTTCAGTACTGCTGTTTACCTTCAGAACAGGAGTCCCCATTGTGCCTTGGGGAGAAAGACTCTTGAGGATTTGTTCATGGGCAATAATCCTAAGGTTAGTCATTTTTGCATATTTGGTTGCTTGAATTACTCTCATTTCCCTTCAGAGAAGAGGACAAAGTTGGACCCCATTGCAGAGAGAGGCATCTTTGTGGGCTATGATGAGACTTCGAAGGCTTTTTGTATTTATCTTCATGCGCATAGGAAATTTGTTGTGAGGTGGGAAGTGAGATTTGAGGATGAGAGAGCCTTCAGTAAGTCTAAAGAGTTGGATTATGAGGAGCCACAGGCTTCCACACCTCAGGTGACATGGGTATCTTCAGTTCAGAGTACTGGATCACGGGTTTTCGGAGTGACTGGGCCACAGGTTCTACAGGTACAGTGGTACAACCATCAGATATTTGGAGGACAGGTTTTGGATCTCAGGTCACAGGTTCACCAGTTGGAGCTTCTGTATCACTGAGTTCACTAGTGGATATTTCATCAGCTACTGGGTCACAGGTTGCTGGGCCATCTACTTCTAGCAGTTCTTCAGATGAGGATAGACCAGTTTGGGAGCCACCTTCAGGGAAGAGGAAGCCTAAATGGATTCGTGATATGTTGAAGGAAGCAGAGGGATTTGGTAGGCCCCAGGAGCCAATTCAGACAGTTGTGATGCCTGACAGATTGGGTATGTCATTAGTTGCTAGCCTTCGTGAGTCAGAGCTTTCTACTTTTGAGGAGGCCTCTCAGCATCAGGTTTGGAGAGATGCCATGATGGAAGAGTACCATTCCATCATGAAGAATGATGCATGGGAGATTGTACCGAGACTAGATGGGAAATCAATGGTGACTTCCAAGTGGATTTACAAGGTGAAGCATGCTGCAGATGGCCGTGTGGAGAAGTTCAAGGCTCGCTTTGTGGCATGAGAGTTTTCACAAATAGAGGGAGTAGATTATGATGAGACCTTTGCACCGGTTGCTCGATATTATTCTATTAGAGTAGTGATTTCTATGGCAGCAAAGATGGGTTGGAAGATCCACCAGATGGATGTGAAGACTGCATTTGTCAATGGTCTTCTGCAGGAGGAGGTTTATTGGAGCATCCGTAGGGCTTTGAGATCCATGGGAGGGATTCTCATGTGTGCAGGTTGAAGAAGGCCTTGTATGGTCTAAAGCAAGCTCCTCAAGCTTGGTATTCCAGGATTGATGCATATCTGATGTCGATGGGATTTCAAAAGAGTGAGGCTGATCCCAATATTTACTTCATTGTGGTTCATGGGGATCCACTCATTCTTCTATTGTACGTTGATGATTTGTTTATCACAGGGGAGGAGCATCTCATTGTAGCTTGCAAGAGAGATATTGCTTCAGAGTATGAGATGACATATATTGGGTTGATGCACTATTATTTGGGGATGGAGGTTTGGCAAGAGCCTGGTCATATTTTCCTGGGACAAGGAAAGTATGATGCATATATTCTGAGGAGATTTCAGATGGAGGACTGCAGGCCTATGTCCACGCCTATGATTACCAACAGGAAGCAGCTTCATGCTTCTGAGGGAGAGTTGGTAGATCTTACATTATATTGTCAGCTCATTAGTTCATTGATGTATCTGGTCAACACTAGGCCATAATTATGTTTTGGGGTGAACACTCTCAGCCATTTCATTGTGGAGCCTAGGAGAGTGCACTGGACAACCGTGAAACATGTGTTGAGATACATTGCAGGGACAGTGGATTTTGGTTTGGACTACAGGAGTTCGGGTGGAGTTAGTTTGGTTGGCTTCACAGATTCAAATTGGGCATGCAGTGTGATGGATCAGAGGAGAACTTCCAGTTATTGTTTCAGTTTGGGCTCGACAGCAGTGTCGTGGTTCAGTCGGATGCAAAAGTCTGTTGCTTTGAGTTCTGCTGAGGCTGAGTACATGGAATACAATTAGGCTAGTTGCGAGGCACTGTGGCTTCACAAGTTATTGGTAAACTTATTTGGTCAAGAGCTGAGGCCCACAGTGATATACTGAGACAATCAGAGTTGCATCCAGCTATATGAGTATCTAGTTTTTCATGACAGGTCAAAGCACATAGAGATCAGATACCACTTCATCCGAGACTATGTTCAGAGATGAGCTGTGGAGTTACAGTACATTTCCACCGATGAGAAAGTTGCAGACATTTTGACAAAATCCTTGGGGCGGGGCAAATTTGTCTTCTTTAGGGACAAATTGGAAGTGGTGCGGAACACCTTCCTCAGTAAGAGGGAGTGTTGAATTTTCTACCTAGGAAAGTGTTCCCCTAGGTGACTCTTGCCTTAGTCACTTAAAAAGGGGAAATAAAGTGAACCTTGCGTTAAATGACTTGAGATGAGCATTTAACTTAACTTTAGAGATTAAAGTTACTTTTTGATAAATTTAAGTGAGGTGAGTGAAATTAATTTTCATGAGAATTAAATGTGCATTTATTCTCATCCACTCATCTAAACCAATCTGAGCCCTTGGATTAGATGGCTTTTTACTCACCCTAGGTTTCCACTCAAAAAGGCAAGGGAAGGCATTTAGACATCATATTTTTGGATAAGAAGAGAAGAGAGAGCAGAGAGAGGGCACGATTTTCTAGGCAGCCATACAGGGAAATTAATGCAGCAACACGATTCCCGAGGCAAAGAGAAAAGTAAAGCAACACGAATCCCTAGGCCAAACAACAAAAAAGGTGGGCACACATTTCGAGGAGAAATCTGGGCATGAATCCTGAGGTAGTGGGCACGGTTTCCCATATAGAAATTTTGGGCACGTTTCCCAAGGAATTGGGCACATTTTTTGAGGCCGTACACAACACAATTTTCGAGAAAAGTACAGGAACATTTTTCGAGGACAGTATAGTCTGTACCTATCCATTCTGGAACATTTTTTGAGGTGTTGGGTTTGCACAGAAATCGAGGCAGTTTGCAACACAATTTTCGAGGCATCCCATGGGTGAATTTTTTGGTGGAGATAAGCTGTATCTTGACTGTAAATTTGATGTTCTGATTTTTATTTATTTATTATTATTATTATTATTATTATTATTATTATTATTATTATTATTATTATTTTTTTTTTTTTTTTTTTTTTTTTTTTTTTTTTTTTTTTTTTTTTTTTTTTTTTTTTTTTTTTTTTTTTTTTTTTTTTTTTTTTTTTTTTTTCTGTTCTGAAGAAATAAAATCATCTCTCTCTAACGGGTTTTCCCCTTGTGGGTTTTTCCTGGGCAATTTTGCCAAAAATTTCTGAGTCTAAAATATTTTATGGTGTGCACTTAAATTTCATTTTTTCTACCTGTAAATGTGAGTTTCAGTTGTGTTTTCAATCTCTGAAAATTATGTGAAATTTCCAGCCATCATACAAAACTGGGTTGGGCATTAAACTATGAAAATTTGACTTGAAAACCGGGTTGGATTGATTCTCAGAAAACTTTCATTTTGTTGATGTGTTCAGAGGTGAAACACTCCACAACCGTGGTACCAATCCAAGGCCATAGGGAGATGCAAGGGCATCCAACCTTTTTTGGTATGCCAGGTACGTTTGATGAGACTTTCATATGTTGTAATCAACGTTTGCATGCCTATATTTCTTTACATGCAAATGCATTTCATAATGACTATTTCATTTTTTAATTACAGATTATAGAAATTTTCCAAGGGGTCGCCCTCCCTCAAAACATTCCCAATTCGCTGACAAGTCTCCAGTTGGTAACCTGCAAGGTTTGGAAAATGCTATGTTATCAACTCTTTGACAATTACCCTTTTTTTAGGAATTGTCATTCTCTAACGTATGTATTACACGACAATATGGTTTACAATGAAAATTGGTTGCTATATTTCAGATGTAGGAGGTTCTCGTAGCAATCTTCCTTCTATTGAACATGCTTGGTTGATGCCAAAATATCCAGTTGTCGATTTCCAAGGTTTAAACTCTTTCATGGCGATTGTGATATATTTGCTTTGCATTTTCCTTTATTGGTGTGTTGGATGTTATATTAGTCCATTGTGTTGACTCATGACACATTGTCAGGTGACTATAAACGAAGGGGAGGAGCATCATCTTTTGCTGTGAGAAACCCACCATGCAAGGGCTTCAACTTTAATGATGACCAATGAGCCATGCACATTTTTATGAAGGAAGATTCCATGAATATTGAGAAGGGCTCAAGGCTTGTGACAATGATCTGTATAGTTAATGTCTTTGAAGTTTCTGCATAGATGTCTTGGATCCCGCCTTCGACACTTCTTCCAATGATATGGGGTCTATAATTGGAGATTCTACAATCTGTTAATGTAAATCATCTTTAGGGGAAGTGCTTATTTCTACAGGATGCTTTGTTGCTTCTCCTGTTGAAGGCAATCCTGTTTTCTGAAAATTATGTAGTGAATACTTCTTCAGTATATAGCAGGAAAACCTATATGTAGAGAAGGATTAGAACTTAGAAGTTGTTCTTTTTATTACTTGAAGTTTTTCAAGGTGGCCTGATAAGGTCTGGAAATGATCTGTGAGATCTGAGATCTACCGATCAACCAAGAAAAAATAAAAAAATTGTGTGTGCCATGTCTGTTAGTGGATGACATACACACCATTAATTGGAATTTTCACCAAGAGAAGACAAACTTCAGATTCTTGGCCTCTACAGGTCACTCAAAGGAGTTAGATTTCAAATTTATGATGATTTTTGGACTCTAGATACCCATTTAGAGCCTTGATTATTTTTGTTGGTTCTCTTAGAACTTTAATTTTATGTATCTCATATCTTCATTTAAATCGCTATTTACACCCTTACATGCATTATAAAGGAGCAAATTTTACATATTAGATGTCTAACAGTTTGGATATATATATATATATTAAAATTTTAATATCTTCTGTATCTTTCATTCAACCATTTTTATATAGGTTTTGGCTAGTTTAGGTGTTTTGTAATTTTGAGGCAAACCAGTTCTAGTTTAGCCAAGTTCGTATAATTTTTCTTACAATATCCCCCTTGAAAATAGGGAAACTGATATGAATTACTAATGTAGAGGCCAAGGTTGGTTCAATTCTATATCCTTACTATATTTCATTTTATGGAGCCCTAGAAAGCATGGAGTTTGGTAAAGAGGAGACTTAATTCTAAAATAGTTATAAAACTAAACAAAAAAGCAATGCTGGCCATGACAATCTATTCATATTAATGGTATTAACTTGATCCAATTATTATATCTTCAAACATGCAATACTACATTCCATACCAGGACCAGACGCTACTGACAAACAATTGAGAATTCCTCCATACTACCAATCATCAACGTTCCAACAACATGAATTTTCTAATGCAAATAGCATGCATACATATTTCTTCAGACTTCTAATCCAGCTTTGAAACTGATTTCAGATGAAAGGGTATCATTAATATTACCTACATAATAACCAGGACTCGAGTAACATAAAATCAAAACGCCCATTTGCCTATACAGTTTAAACTTTATTATATATATCATGGGCGTGTTCTTCCAATAACTCTTGCTGGGTTTATTTGGGGATTATATATGGTTAACTTAAGGTCGCTAGTTGTTTATGTTATCTGCAATAACCGTTCCTTCAATTCTGGCATTTTGGGACACTGATTTCATCTGCCTATTTTTGGTTCTTTGTTGATCTGGGTTTTTTAATGATGGTTTCTTTCCTTCAACACCTTGGGTAATATTCTGTTGTGGCTTATGATTCTTCTGATAGGTTGTTGGATTTTCAGGGCTGGGCATAGAAAGCCTCCTCTTAGCTTGAGTTTCCACTGCATTTGAACATTCCTTTGCATTACTAAAGGAGCGAGTCCTAGCATGGGGATGGGAGGGAGTCCTAGCATGGGGATGGGAGGGTGCTACATCAAAAGACTGCTCGAGGCTATTTGAATAGATACTCTGAATTTTGATTATGCAATTACAAATTGCATCCTACTACAAAGACTTAATTGTACGTCATGCCAAGATCAATACCAGTATAGTTAGTAACAACCAATAGTTTCTAAAGCGTTTCCTAATTTATATAATCTTAAGAGTAGTCTTCTTGGGATAGTTGTATTATAATTGTCAATGTGAAGGCATCCTCTTCTTCAAGCCAACCATTTCCATTTCTTTCAGTTTCCTTGATATGATTTATTTGTTGAGAGTTACATTAAATTCTTCACTCTTTTCGATGATGTTGATTTCTCCATTGCATCAATGCTAAAGACTTTTATAAGTTGTGCAACTGTTGGGGCCAAATTATCTTGCCTTCTTCATCTGTATATTGGAAGGTGGGCACTCTAATTTTTGTTGCTTGTTATTAAGATGAACATAAAGTTTTTTTATGTTAAGAAACATGGGAATATATACAAATATATGCATAAAACATAAAATGAAATGAATGAAAACTAGAGGCAATTTATGGGAAAATTTAAAAAATACAAAAATATTCATTTTTTTCAATTCAAATAAACACATTGCCACATGAATATGGAAAGAAAATTGACATATAAGATATATAAGATGCTTAGTGATATATCACACATCAAAAATGAATTCACACATAAAAAATGAATCGTATCCTGAATCTTGAGTCATAAAAAATATAATAAATGTATTAACAAACTTTGGACAATTGCAACTGAAGAGATGTCAGAATTATAAAAACATTTATAGATCATTAAATTTTCCTTTTGAAGGAGCCAGAAAGAACTCCATAATAAAAACTCAAAATTTTATACAATACAACGTCATTACACAGTGGGGCACATGTAGTATAGTATTTCCTTCTTTCTTATTGGAATAGCCACACCATGACAAACACCCAAAAAATTATAACAAAGAATATCCATCTCAGAGAGGTGTAACAATGCCCATCAACAATTTTTGATGGAATAGATGTTGACACCAATTCATCTTTGACACCCTCCTCTAGAGTAGTCAATGCCCCGGACAACATATCACTGGACATTTCTTAATATATGAGTGGTGATTTATGGTAAGAGATTAAATTGACCAACAAAGGTTCTCGCTTCTCTATGGAGAACTTTTAAATTCTCTTTCCAAACTTGATACACCCCTTTCATCTGGTTACACAGGAGCTCAGAGTTGGTGAAGACTGAAATGTCCTTTGCACCATAGTTTTTGGTTGCTTTTAGCCCTTCAATAAGGACAAAGTAATATGCCTTGTTATTCGTGGTTCTCCCACGTATATCCCACTTTTTTGTAAAACCTTATGTGAAGCATTGTTGTATATGACACACGCAATTATTGCGTGTCTTGGGTTGGGATAGCAGGACACGTCGATGCACAATGCCCATTTCTGCACCATCATGTATGATTTGAATGACCTGAAAAAACCAAAACAATAACATAAACAATTTTTTCACTGAGTCTGAAATAGAAGGATCAAATGATACATGGAAGATGATACCCATTAAAATATGTAGAACTATCTCTGTCCTTAGTCAACAATGAGATGATGAGATACATAGCCAAAAAATACAGCCTGGTGGTGGAAAAACTGTGCACACTCTACACCTGCTTTTTGGGTTTTTCAAATAAATTCTTTTGAGGAGTGTGTCAGATTAAACGCAACACTGTTTTCTAATTTTTAACGGAGTAAGATAATGGGTTAATCATTTTGTTTTTTTGTTTTTATTATTTTTTTCCCATCCATGAAAACTATTTGTTGGACTTTGTAGATTTTCCTTACAAGGAAGACTTCAAACGAAGTTCTTAGAAGGCAACATCAAATTTGATGTCAGAAGCCATAATTTAAAATTTTGGAGGTTTGCAAGCATAGTCCTAAAACATTTTCACTTTTCAACCATAAGACCATGGCTCTTAGTTCCTTGGTGAGTTTATAGTCAAATCAACTTTTGGTGCACTATATTTCAAGTCTAGGTTAGGTTATGCATGTGTAAGTAGGAACTAGTTCAGACTGAAACTGAAACTATGGATGGCTTATTAAATCGATTAAAATTTTGTTAAAATTTATTGAAATTGTTATTTAAAACACAGTTTGGTATTAGTTACTATAAAACTTACAACTTGTATCTCTTACACGCGCCCCCTTCCCCCATCGCTCCCTCCCCCTCCTCCCACCACCCCCTTCCCCCTCCTCCCTCCTCCCTGCGCCTCGACCTTTCCCTCTCCTCCTTGCGCCCCCTCCCTTCCCCCTTCTCCCTCCTTGCACCCCCTTCCCCCTCCTCCCCTTCCCCCTCCTCCCGCCACCCCCTTCCCCCTCCTCCCTCCTCCCTTTTCCTGCTGCGGCCAAAGGGCCGCGGAGGGAGGAGGAGGAGGAGGGGGAGGAGGGGGAAGTGGGCATAGGGAGGTGGAACGGAGGGCGGGGGGGAGGAGGGGGGAGTGCGGGGGTGGGGCGCGGGAAGGAGGGAGAAGGGGGTGTGAAGAGGGAGGAGGGGGAAGGGAGGGGGCGCGTGGAGGAGGGAGGAGGGGGAAGGGGCCACGGGGAGGGAGGCCGGGGGGGGGGGGGGTTTAAATTTTTATTTTTATTTTTAAAATTTGTTTATTATATTGTTTGGGGGGGGTTAGATTTTTATTTTTATTTTTAAATTTGTTTATTATATAGTTTAGGGGGGGTTTAGATTTTTTTTTTTAATTTGTTTATTATATAGTTTGGGGGGGAGTTTAGATTTTAATTTTAATTTTGCAAGATGGGAGTCTGTTAAACCAAGACGTAGATCTTGAAGCAATATGACATCTGAAATGATGGTCATAAATGTAGACTCAGATGGTGCACCCACTGATAATAGAGAAGAATATGGGTCATCTACATCTTCACCCAGTCCTTTATCTGCAGAAAATGTAGATTCTAATGGGGTGTCAAAATCCATGGATGAATTTGAATAATTTCACATGAAGCATTTTAGATGTTTTTTATTAGTATGATTTTTGTAATTGGAACTCTAAAGAAAATTTTCAATATTTATATGAATCATTTGTTCTTCTATGGTCTAATATATTATTTCATTATGAATCGCCTCATAATTTGTTTGTTTTTATATGGTTTGAGTGGTGAAATTATTTATGAATTTTTTGTTTTGTTTAATATGGAAGTTTCAAAAAAGTTATAATTTATCTCTTAAAGAAAAAAACTTTTTCCAATTTAGGGGTTGATTTTACAGTTTTTGTAAACAACAGTATGGGATGTTTAGGCCATGGCAGTATTTTTCACCCTGACCAAAAAAAAAAAGTGTATACTGGTATCAACACTTTTCTATTTGGGGGGTGTTTTTAGTGTTTTTTCGCAAAAATCATCATTTTTAGGGCTAGAGTTCTCGTTCATAGTATAAAGTTCTCGTTTCATAGTATAAGTGGTCTATCGTGGTTATGTTTCCTTGCATGGGATTCGCTTCTTCAATAGAGGGAGTATCATCATGAATTTTGGAAATGATAGAGTTTCGACATGGTACAGGCCAAAAGTAAATGATAATACAAAAAATCCTGAGCAAGGAGGATATCGACACCAATATTATATTCATATAATGTGGCAGTGCATCGAATGCCATCAAGAAATATAATTCAGGGATTGCTTTTCTCTCAGCACAAGAGAGCATTGATCCTTTGTATATCAAAGCATCCAATTCATTAGACTTATAAATCTTTGATTTTGATGGACATGAGATTTACTACTCTATCTTTAATGCCATTCAATGCCAATTTTGATGTTTTTATGTTTTCTCCATCTTTCTTCAAACATTCTGGTTTAGATATTACTCTATGTTCTTCAAGTTGGTCCTCTCAACTGTTAAGGACTCCCCATATACTCTGCTTAATTATTTATCAAATGATTACTCTGTTTCTAATCGAAGAACTTCGTGTCTTTCTTTTTGGATTGCAATATCACCTGCCAATTGTCTGAGATGTTGATGCTCGATTTTAATCCTTTGCTCTAATTCTTTAATTTGACTCTCTTTGGTGTTGTCTGCATGTGTGTGTGGATGACTAGTATGCTAAGTGTGTTGAAGACTAGGGCCTTTTTGGAAGTAACAAGGAATAGAAAGGAACACGATTTTTAGGAATAGTGGGGTCGTATTGTGGAGATGGAGAAAAAGAAGAAGAATTTAGAGAATACACCACGCTCGAGCATGCAACTTGTTGGAGAGAATGTATATGTTGATGAAGAGTGTTTTTTGCAATATTGTTGAATAGTTATAGAGGCAAGTTTGTCATTAAGTTGAGATATTTATGTAGAGATATCAGATGGGAAGGAAAAATATATATCATTTTTATACATAATAATTCTAATTCATCATGTTTTGGATCAGAATCAGAAGAAGAAGAAATAGGAGAGACTCCACAAAACTGCATCACTCTTAGAAGAATGGTTATTTCATTGCTATCTTTTCCACATGCATCATTTGAATGGCAAATATTTGTCAAGCTTTGTCATATATGGATGTGGCAGTCAAATATGGAGGACATTTGACTTGTTTTGGGCACTTGGAAGTAAAATATGCTTCCAAACTACCAACTTTTTCACTTGTACGTGAACCCTACCCCTGGGTACATGAACCCATGCAACTAAGGAAAATATCTTTATCAACCATAACAATATTTAGATAGGTGTACGCTGGTTATATTTCTAAATTACACTGGTACTATGTCTAAGTAGTAATTTATGAACTTCACTGCAGGAAGCAGAAACCACCCTCCCATTGTTTGGCTGAAACATGATTGAAACTCCTAAGATCCGTTGCTTTGGGGATTCTCAGGAAACTCTATATAAAAGTGCGTTGGAAATGAAACTTGAATTAGTTGTAGTAAACTTCCATGGTTCTACTGATACAAATCAACAAACCAAAAATGAACCCCTTTGTTAAAGGACATGCAAACCCTTTCTCAATCACATATCAAACCAAGATTTAGATGGGTATATGTTGGTTCTATGTTGAGTCCCTTATGTTATTTGTGACACATGCAAGAAGCAGAAACCACCCACCCATTTTTTTACTAAAACAAGATTGAACCTCTCAAGACTGGTCGTTTTTTATATTTTCAGGTAAAGTTCATACAAATATGTGCTGAAAATAAAATTTGGGCTCATTGTAGTAAACTCTCACTACACTCTGACCCCACTAGGGATAATTGTAGTAAACTCTCATTGCACTCTGACCACTTGGGATGCTCTGACCACATGGGATAATTGTAGTAAAATCTCACTGCACTCTAACCCTAACCCAGTGGATAAAAATAAATCTCTTTGTTAAAGGGCATGCTTTGAGATTCTCATGTAAAATCCATACAGTAATGGCATGATAATCAAACTTAGACTAGTTATAGTAAATTCCAATGGCTCTGTGACCTTAAGCCCATGGACAAAAGCACAACTTTTGTCAAAGGACATGCTTTGATATTCTCATGTAAAACCCATAAAGGAATGTAATGAAATCAAACTTCGACTAGTAGTAACTCCCACAGCTCTATGACCCCAATCAAATGGATAACAGTAAAGTTTTTATTAAAGGGCATTCTCTGGGATTCTCATGTAAAGCCCAACCAGGGATGTGCTGAAAATCAAACTTGAACTAGGTGCACAAAATTCCCACCTCTCTCTGCCCAACCCAAAGGATAAATGTAACTCGATTATGTGCATAGGAACATCTCACCTCACTTAATGATTGTGGAACTACCACATCTAGCAAGCACTATGGGATCCTCGAGGGAGACCGAGGCAGTAAAGTTACCATAAAAGAGAAAATCCCAGTTTAGACTTATTTCTTGAATGCAGCAAAAACACATATTATAGGGTACCTAGGAACAAGTATTTCCTGCATATTCATTGATTTATCCATGAACAAACTTCTAATGAATTCATTCATTTCACAGTATTTTCCCGATTTGGACCGCTATTTCGCCACTGCGTTCACTGGCGTGGAGCTCGATGGCATCGCTTTTCCACCCACGGCTCAACCCTCGGCGGCCACTAAAGACTTTCTACTTGGAGGAGCGAGTAAAAAGCTTTTGAATTAAACATCCTTATGGTAAAGAACCTTCTGGGAAATAACTATTTGTTTGAATGCTTAGATTTTGAGAATGCAGGTGTTCGACATCTGCTGATTGAAGGCAAGCTCATCATGTTTACGACAATTGGAGTTTACATCGACAACGTCATCATTCTCCACCTCGCAAGCAAATGGAGGGGGAATATAGTTGAGGAATTGAATGCTAGTTCATATTTCTTCATGGACATAATTACTTGTAAGCAATTTTAAATTTCCCCTTTTAAACTCTGTTGACAAACTAAAACTTTCTAAAACCTTGTAACAATTAACACAGATTGACAGTGTCATTTCGAATACCTGTGCAGGCGAATACGAAAAATTCACGAGGGCAATCATGATTCTCCCATTAACTAGAGTTCAGTAGTCTGAAAAGGTATATGAGGGCTGCAAGGCAGCATGGGAGGCTACAGGAATATATGGCGAGGCCGAAGCCGAGGCCATCGAAGAATTCAAAAAGGCATTCAAGGATCAGAATTTCCCCCCTGGATCTTCCATTCTCTTCACGATTTTTCCTGCAGGGCTTGCGATAAGTAATAGTAGCTCAGTATATAACTAGTTGGTTTGAATAACCTCACTGATTTAGGCCAATAGATTTCCCAACAGATTTACTAAGGTGACTAATGAAGCCCTTCAATCTAGTAGGCACAAGCACCCGTGATCAAATTTCTGCGATAGGATGACTAATGAATTATGTGTATGTTTCCATTTTTTTGTTTTAAATGTTTTGTTTGTTGGTTCACCAATTCGTGTAGCATTAACACAAGTACAATAAGACTCCTATGTGTAAGTATTGGTGCAAGTAAGGATCTAGTGGAAGCCTGAGAATTAGATTGGGGGAGTCGGTTCAGAGGCACTGCTCAATCTTCGACGCGATCTGAGAGAGTTCGTGGAGTCAAGAGCTTGCAGGAATGCAAAGATGGGGGTCCGAGAAGTAGAGGAGATGCCGCGCGGGAGGAGAATGAGCTGGTTTGAATCGGGTCGAGTGGTTGGTAGCATGCATTGAATGCATGGACGCGACGTCGAGCAGGGTAGAGCATAGGGCGTGGACTGGGTCGACATATCTGCGACGACAGGATGGTGGAGGATCCGGCGGGGGATATGCGGCCAGGGAGGTAAGGATTCGGTGGGGTACGCATGGATGGTAGGTGCCGACGGAGGAGGGGAGCTTCTGGAGGAGGGGTGCGTTGTTAATGGAGGGTCTAACGCTTCAACGGACGCTGGTAGAAATCGTCAAAGCATTAGACTACTCCTATTCACGAATGGACATATATAAGCCATATTAATAATATTAATATGGCTTGATAGTTTATGACATGTGGGGAAGGATTGTCAAGTTTTTATTTTTATATTAATTGTTATATTCATATGATAATAATAATGATTGTTGAGTTATTATTATTATAATTAGCAATCCATATTAATTAATAATAATAATTATTATTATTATTGTTATTAATCAATGATCAACCAATAAAAATAATAATAACCAATGGTCAACTAATGTCAACCATTGGTTAACCAATTACTCAACCAATAGTCAACCATGGTCGACTAATGGTTAACTAATGTAAACAATGGTTAAATATGGTCCACCAATGGTTGACCATGGTTTTCCAATGGTCAACCAATTTCAACAAATGGTCAACCATTGGTCACCATGGTAAAGCATTAGTTGACTATGGTTGACAATGGTTGACTATGGTTGACATTAGTATACCATTGTTGACTATTGGTTCAACATGGGTGACTATTGCTTGACTATTAGTTGGCGATTGGTTGACCATTGATTATGGTTTACCATTGGTTGACTATTAACTAACTATTGATTGACCATGGTTGACTATTACTTGACTATGGTTGAATATTGGTTGAGTATTGGTTGACCATGGTTGAACATTGTTGGTTGACGATGGTTTAAAATTGTTGAATTTGGTTGAATATGGTTGATTATGGTTGACTTTGATTTGTCATGGTTGACTATGGTTGACCATGGTTGACTATGGTTGATTATGGTTGTCTTTGATTGACTTTGGTCCACCATGGTTGACATTGGTTGACCATGGTTTACTTTGGTTGATCGTGGTTGTCTTTGGTTGACCATGGTTGACTATGATTGACTATGGTTGAATATTGTTGAATTTGGTTTAATATAGTTAACTATGGTTGACTTTGTTTGACTATGGTTGACCTCAGTTACCCATGGTTGACCTAAATTGACCATGGTTGACTTTGGTTCACAATGGTTGACGTTGGTTGACCATGGTTGAGTTTGGTTCATAATGGTTGACGTTGGTTGAACATGGTTGACTTTGGTTAACCATGGTTGACTTTGGTTGACATTAGTTGACTATGGTGCACTTTGGTTTACTATGGTTCACCATGGTTGTCTATGGTTGACTTTGGTTAACCATGGTTGACTTTGGTTGTCTATGGTTGACCATGGTTAACTATGGTAGACCATGGTTGACCTTCGTTGACTTTAGTTACAATTGTTGACTTTGGTGGACCATGGTTGACTTTGGTTAAATTTTGGTTAGCCATGGTTGACTTTGGCTAACCATGGTTGACTTTGGTTGTGGTCAACCATGAAAAACCATAGCAAACCATGGTCAAACATAGTCAACCATGGTCAACAAAAGTCAACCATAGTTAACCATGGTCAACCAAAGTTAACCATACTCAAACATGGTTAACCAAAATAAACCATGGTCAACTGAAGTAAACCATGATCAACCAAATTCAACCATGGTAAACTAAAGTCAACCAAATTCAAATGATCAACCAAAGTCATCCATGGTCAACTAAAGTCAACCATGGTCAAACAAAGTCAACTATAGTTACGGTTGACCATGGTTGGCTTTAGTTGACTATGGTTCACTTTGGCTACCCATGGTTGACCACGGTTGACTTTGGTTTATGATGGTTAACTTTGGTTGAATTTTGGTTGGCCATGGTTGACTTTGGTTTACCATGGTTGACTTTGGTTTACCATGGTTAAATTTGGTTGACTTTTGGTTGACGATTGTTAACTTTGGTTGACCATGGCTAACTATGGATGACTTTGGTTGACTTTAGCTAACTTTGGTTAACCATTGTTGACTTTGGTTGTTCATGGTTGACTTTGGTTGAGCATTGTTGACTTTGGTTGACCATGGTTAACTTTGGTTTACTGTGGTTGACTATGGTTAACCTTGGTTTACCGTGTTTGACTTTGGTTGACTATTGTTGACTTTGGTTGACCATGGTTGACTTTGGATGATTATGGTTAACTTTGATTGACAATGGTTGACTTTGGTTGACTATGTTTGAATTTGGCTAACCATGGTTGAATTTTGGTTGATCATGGTTGAATTTGGTTGAATATGATTGACTTTGGATGATGATGGATGACTTTTGGTTGACTTTGGTTGACTATGGTTTATCATGGTTGACAATTATTGACTTTGGTTTTCCATGGTTAACTTTTGGTTGGACATGGTTGACTTTGGTTGACATATGGTTGACCATGGTTAAGTATGCTTGACCATGGTTATTCATGGTTGACCATGGTCAACCAATGGTTATCTAATGGTCAACTATTGGTCACCATGGTAAAGAATTAGTTGAATATGGTTGACATTAATATACCATTATTAACTATTGGTTCAACATGGTTGACTATTGCTTGACCATTAGTTGGCGATTGGTTGACCATTGGTTATGGTTTACCTTTAGTTGACTATTAGTTGACTATTGGTTGACCATGGTTAAACATTGTTGAATTTGGTTGATTATGGTTGACTTTGTTTGATTATGGTTAACTTTGATTGGTCATGGTTGACTATGGTTGACCATGTTTGACTATGGTTGATTATGGTTGTCTTTGGTCCACAATGGTTGATGTTGGTTGACCATGGTTGAATTTGGTTGAACATGGTTTACTTTTGGTTGATTGTGGTTGACTACGGTTGAATATTGTTGAATTTGGTTGATTATGGTTAACTATGGTTGACTTTGTTTGACTACAGTTAACCTTGGTTAACCATGGTTGACCTTAATTGATAATGGTTAACCTTGGTTAACCATGGTTGAACTTAATTGATAATAGTTAACCATGGTTGATTTTAATTGATAATGGTTAACCATGGTTGAATTTGGTTCACAATGGTTGATGTTAGTTGACCATGGTTGAGTTTGGTTGACTTTTGGTTGATCGTAGCTGACTTTTGTTAACCATGGTTGACTTTGGCTGACCATAGTTGACTTTGGGTGACCATGGTTCACCATGGTTGTCTATGCTTGACTTTGGTTAACTATGGACCATGGTTAACTACGGTAGAGCATGGTTGACAATTCTTGACTTTGGTTGACCATCGTTGACATTAGTTTACAATGTTGAGTTTGGTGGACCATGGTTGACTT
This sequence comes from Larix kaempferi, assembly GCA_027924585.1. Classification (NCBI taxonomy): domain Eukaryota; kingdom Viridiplantae; phylum Streptophyta; class Pinopsida; order Pinales; family Pinaceae; genus Larix; species Larix kaempferi. The sequence goes on along the minus strand of BSBM01000155.1, from coordinate 19,165,007 downwards.
TGATTGAATATTGGTTGGTCATGGTTGACTATCATTGACTTTGGCTAACCATGGTTGACTTTGGTTGTGGTCAACCATGAAAAACCATAGTGAACAATGGTCAACCATAGTCAACCATGTTCAATAAAATTCAACCATGGTTAACCAATGTCAACCATAGTGAACATAGTCAACCATGGTCAACCAAAGTCAACCACGGTTAACTAAAGTCAACTATTGTCAACCAAATTCAACCATGGTCAACCAAAGTCAAATGATCAACCAAAGGCAGCCATGGTCAACTAAAGTCTACCAAAGTCAACTATAGTTATAGATGACTATGGGTGGATTTAGTTGACAATGGTTCACTTTGGTTTACCATGGTTAACTTGGGTTGACCAAAGTCAACCATGGCCAACCATGGTCGTCTTTGTTTTACAATGGTTAGCATTGGTTGAATTTTGGTTAACCATGGTTGACTTTGGTTTATGATGGTTGACTTTGGTTTACCATGGTTAAATTTGGCTGACTTTTGGTTGACCATGGTTGACTTTTGTTTACCATGGTTAACTTTGGTTGACCATGACTAACTATGGATGACTTTGGTTTACTTTGGCTAACTTTATTTACCCATGGTTGACTTTGGTTGTTCATGGTTGACTTTGGTTTAGCATTGTTGACTTTAGTTGACCATGGTTGACTATGGTTAACTTTGGTTGACCATTGTTGACTTTGGTTGACCATGGTTGACTATGTTTGACTTTGGATAACCATGGCTGACTTTTGGTTGATCATGGTTGACTTTAGTTTGATATGGTTGACTTGTTGATGCAGGAGCATCAATGCTAAGCCAACAATGTGATTGAGTGTTCACATGTTGAGGTTATCAAGGGGACAAGTTTCCCTGAGATAGGAAAGATAGTTTGTTTTCTAAGTATTTTAATATTTGCAAAATATGTAACTGATTAGTGTGTTGTCAATTTTTGAGAAAATAGGACATATTGGTGAGTTGATACTCCCTGCATGGAGATCAAGCCAAATAGCCAGTTTATGGATGAATGATAGTGACTCCTTCAGTGATGGGGTAGAGTTTGTTAGTTAGTTTGTTTTTTTGTTCAGCGATTTGGTTTTGGGGGAATATCGAATGGGTGAAAAGGGGAGAGAGAGGGATTTCGTAGGGGCTCGGTGGGAGAGAGAGTCGGTGGGATATTTTCCTGAATACCAGAAGGGAACGAGACTGTAAGTGATTTCCTGCAACAGTTAATGAAATTAGAAGGTTCTATGTGTTCAATAGTTTTACCGTGCATTTCAATGAAAGATAAGCTGAGATTCTATCAGGTGGAGCTGTGTGAAAGCATTAACCTGATGTATGTGTGAATGAATCTTTATTTTCGTGCTTGTGTGAACTCCCATGTACAGTTAAGAACACCCAAGTCATTCGCAACCCGACTGTCATTAAGTAGCAAAGGTAAAATCTTGTTGTATTTAGTCTCACATTAGATCTAGACGAAGGTCGAGCTGGATTGATCGATTCCCTGATCAATCAACAAAAGTCATAGAGTTGCAGTCGACTCAATCAATAGAGTTTGAATGACTCAGATCAAAGCCAATAGGGAGATCGACGACAGGGAAAGGATCCACAGAGTGAATGTGTGCGGGAGTTAACATTTCTGCAAGCCGATGCAAATCATTCCGCGTTGATTATAGGTCAACTTACGAGATCGAACCCACAATAGATCGACGATTGATATAGCGTTCCGCAAAAGGAAGGAGATCGGGAGTTAACGACAAGAGTTACAGAAGTCACATTGCAGGAGAGTTGTTGCGGAAGCATTTTCAAGGAATTACGAAAGGCGCATCCGCAATCTGCAATCCGCAAGGTGTGGAAGGAAGATGTCCATGTTGCGGAAAGGCTCACTGCGAAAGGACGCCGTAACTGTGGAAAGGAGGCGTTTCCGTAAGGATGTTGAAGAAAGCTATTTCTGACAGGAAAAACACTGCAGGAGACTTATTTTGAAGGTAAGACCCACCACTGAGAAGGACCTAGCTGGTTTCTAGCTAAGGTTAGTGGTTCAATTTCAGAGGATCACCATATTTTCTGGGGGATGCGGGTTGGATTGGCTTTTGTCATTCCTGCCTGCATCATTTTTGGTATCAGAGTAGGATTTGATTAGCATAGTTGAAGAAAGACATGGCGCTACGTGTAGGCAGAGCAAGAGGTCGGGACAGAGGGAGACCAACAACGAATGCAGAGGTCGTGGAGGCAATGAGAGAACTACAAGCATGTATGGAAGTTATGGAGATGGGCATATGAAGAGATCCAGAAGTAGGGGATGTGAGTGAGCCTGAAGAAGAGGAACCAGGAGAAGAAGCAACACCCATTTAAGAAACTTCTGAGCTAAGATACTTTCGGTCAATTCTTGGATCAACTTCGAGGCCAAAACCTGAGTTGCCTACCTATTAAGGAGGCCTCACTGTTGAACATCTCATTGACTGGATCAACAAGTTAGACAAATACTTTGAGTATGATGAAATTGAAGAAAACAAGAAGGTCAGATTGACAGTGACAAGGTTGAAAGGGCATGCATCCTTATGGTGGGATAGTGTGCAGGATGAAAGGAGACGGAAGAACAAGCCATTGATAAAGAGATGGGATAGGATGGTGGCTAAGATGAGAGCCAAATTCTTGCCCAAGGATTACCATATGAATTTGTACAGACAAATGCAGAACCTTAGGCAAATATCATTGACTGTAAGAGAGTATACTGAGGAATTATACAATGTGAACCTAAGGGTAGGTTATGTGGAAGAATCAGCAGAGAAGGCTGCTAAATATTTTAATGGTGTAAGGATGGAGATTCAGGATGAGATCAACATGATATCACCGAGAACAATGGAAGAGGCATACCAATGTGCCTTGAGAGAAGAATAAAAGTTATCGAGAAAGCAGAACTTCAACAGGGGAAGAGGTTCAGCTAGAGGAAGAGGAAAAATGGTTGGAAGAGGGAATTTTGTAGCCCAAAGAGGAGAGTCCAGCAACTCAAATCCACAGAAGCAGTAAGGTAGAGGAGATGAATCAAGAGAGAGAAGACCTTACCTAGGAGGTATAGGTAGAGGGAGAGGCAGAGAAGCTGTCTACTTGTGTTACAAATGTAACAAATTTGGGCACAGGTCCTTTGAGTGTCCTGAGAAGGAAGACATAAGACAAAGAGGAGCCTATGTAGCTCAGAATGAGCAGCAGCAAGAGTAGATTCTAGTGGTTGAAAATCTTCCAGAGATGGGGGAGGATTTGATGATGAACAAATTCTTATTGAAGCCTGAGAAGGAGAAGGTGGAACCCACTCAAAGAAAGGCTTTATTTAGGACCATGTGTAAATTCAAAGGGAAGTACTACAAGATGGTGATTGACAGTGGGAGCACTGACAATCTTGTTTCCACAGAGATGGTGGAGAAGTTGAGTTTGAGGAAGACCAAACATCTTGTTCCATACAAGGTATCATGGCTGCATAAAAAACATCAAATCCTGGTAAGTGAACAATGTGAAGTTGATTTGCAAGTGGGTACATATAAAGATAAAATTGCATGTGATGTTATTCCCATGGATGTTTGTCATATCCTTCTAGGAAGACCATGCCAATTTGACAAAATGGTGATAAATGATGGTAGGAGAAATTGTCATAGCTTTGAGAAATATGGGATAAAACATGTTCTTCTTCCCTTGCAAGAAGGGAGTACAACAGGAAAACAAGCATCTAAGGTCCTAAGGTTGACAGGGAAGGAGTATTTGCAACAAATTGATGAGGAAGAACTTAATTATGTTGTGGTATGTAAACCTAGAGTGGTAGTAATGAAGACCAATATTACAGATCTGCCTGAGGAGATTCAGGAGATGCTAGGTGAGTTTAGTGACATTGTGGTAGATGATTTACCCAATGAGTCACCACCAAAGAGGGATATAAGTCACCATATTGATTTTAATCCTGGAGCAAGCTTACCAAATAAGGCAGCATACAGGTTGACACCTCAAGAGAATGAGGAAGTTAGAAGGCAAGTACAGGGATTTTTAGACAAGGGGATAGTTCAGAAAAGTCTGAGTCCATGTGCAGTACCGACATTACTCACCCCAAATAAGGATGGTGAATGGAGGATGTGCACTGACTCCAGGCCATCAACAAGATTACCATCAGATACAGGTTTCCATTACCTAGGATGGATGACATGATGGATTTCCTGAGTGGGGCAACGTGATTTTCAAAATTAGATTTGAAGAGTGGATACCATCAGATCAAAATTTGAGAAGGAGATGAGTGGAAGATAGCCTTTAAGACAAATCATAGGTTGTATAAATGGCTGGTTATTCCATTCGGATTGTCCAATGCACCAAGAACTTTCATGAGATTAATGAATGAAGTCTTGAGAGATTTCATAGGTAATTTTGTAATAGTTTACCTTGATGATATTCTGATTCCAGTCAAACAAAAAAAGAACACTTGGAGCATCTAAGACGTGCCTTGGAGAAATTGCAAAAGGAAAATTTGTTAGTGAATGTGAAGAAGTGTACATTTTTGAAATCAGAACTAGCGTATTTGGGTTTTATTATCTAAAGAGATGGGTTGAAGATGGATACGGAAAAAGTGCAAGCAATCATTGATTGGCCTTCATTTCAGAGCATTTTTGAGGTAAGAAGTTTCCATGGATTGGCAAGTTTTTATAGGAAATTCATAAAGAATTTCATTGGTATTTGTTCACCAATCATTGAAACAATTAGAAAGGACAAACAACCATTTAAATGGACAACAAAGGCTGAAAGTAGCTTTTAGTTTTCTAAGAAAAAGATTACTGAGCAACCAGTATTGAAGTTACGAGATTTCAAACACCCTTTCCAAGTGAAATGCGATGCCACTGGAGTAGAAATTGGGGCTGTACTCAGCCAGGAAGATTGACCTATAACATATTTCAATGAGAAGTTGAATGATTCAAAACATAAATACTCTTCTTATGACAAGGAATTTTATGCTATTGTCCAAGCACAAAAGCATTGGAGACATTATTTGATGCCTAGGGAGTTTGTTTTTTCTTCTGATAGTCATGCATTGCAATACATCATGCAGCAACCTAAATTGAATCAAAATCATGTCAAATGGGTTGAGTTCTTCCAAAGCTTTACCTTTGTGTTGAAGCACATAAGTGGGCAATCAAATCGAGTAGCTGATGCCTTAAGCATGAGACAATTGATTGTGCAAGAAAATCATATCCAAGTCTTAGGATTTGAACACTTAAGAGGTTTGTATGAGACTGACATTGATTTCCAGAATGCATTCAAAGCTTGTAGAAATCCCGTGGAGGTGGATAGAGAGCCATGGATGGAGTATGTGTTGCAATATGGTTTACTCTTTAAAAACAGTAAACTTTGTATTCCCAAATGTTCCATGAGAGAGAATTTGATAAAGGAGAAGCATAATGGAGGGATGGCAGGTCACTTTGGGAGTGACAAAACCGTTGGAAAGTTGAGCCATTTCTAATTTTGATCAAGTATGATGTCTAAGGTTGAGAATTTTGTGAGAAGATGTAGGGTATGCCTGCATGCCAAGGGAAGAAGCCAAGACACAAGCTTGTACACACCATTTCCTATTCCAACTAGGCCTTGGGATTCTGTGAATATGGATTTCATTTTGGGTTTACCAAAAAATCAGAAGGGAAATCATTCTATTTTTGTGGTTGTGGATAGATTTACCAAGATGGCACATTTCGTTCCATGTTATAAGACAAGTGATGCCACACACATTGCTAACTTGTTTTTCAATAAAGTTGTGAAGATGTATGGTTTACCTAGGAGCATTGTATCTGATAGGGATGTAAGATTCACAGGTCATTTCTGGAGGACCTTATGGAAGAAGTTGGGTACCAAATTGAACTTCAGTTCAACATATCATCCACAGTTTGATGGCCATACTGAGGTGGTAAATAGAAGTCTGGGTAACATGTTGAGAAGTCTGATTGGAGAAAATCCAAAACAATGGGACAAAGTGCTAGCTCAAGCCGAGTTTGCATATAATGACTCACCAAACTGAAGTACAAGAATGAGTCCGTTCCAAATTTTGTATGGTATGCATCCAAGAGGGGTGTGTGAGATTCGTGGTTTGGGTCAATTGGAAAAGAGAAGTGCAAATGGAGAAGAGTTTGCAACAAGGATTAGTGAACTACAAGAGCAAGTTAAATCAAGGTTGTAGCAGAGTAACAATAGTTACAAAATAAGAGTAGAGTCCAGGCGAAGAGAGAAAAACTATGAGGTAGGAGATTTGGTTTTAGAACATGTGAGGAAAGAGAGATTTCCAAAAGGAGAGTACAACAAGCTGAAAATGAAAAAGATTGGGCCTTGCAGAATACTCAGAATTTTTTTGGCAAATTCCGATGAGCTGAAAATGCCAACAGGAATAGGTATTTCACCTATTTTTAATGTTGCATACCTGTATACTTATGTGGCCGATGATACAAGGCAAATGACAGAAGACGAGGATCCTGTGGAAGATCTTCAGTGGCTAAAGCAGATGCCTATAGCTCAGCCATCAGAACTTGAGTCTATCCTAGATACTAGAGTGGAAAAGAGTACCAGACAGAGAGACTACCTGAAATACTTGATCAAATGGAAAGAACATCCTGTAGAAGATTCTACATGGATGAATGCTAAAGAATTGAAGACAAAGGGTTTCTCAATAGTTGATTTACTGAATAGGGGTTCAGAATTTTAACCTTGGGAGTCTAATGCAGGAGCATTAATGTTAAGCCAGCAATGTGATTGAGTGTTCACATGCTGTGGTTAGCAAGGAGACAAGTTGCCCTGAGATAGGAAAAATAGTTTGTTTTCTAAGTATTTTAATATTTTCAAAATATGTAACCGACTAGCGTGTTGTCAGTTTTTGAGAAAATAGGACATAGTGGCGAGTTGATACTCCTTGCGTGGAGATCAAGCCAGATAGCCAATTTATGGATGAATGATAGTGACTCCTTCAGTGATGGGGGAGAGTTTGTTAGTTAGTTTGTTTTTTTGTTCAGCGATTCGGTTTTGGGGGAATTTTGAATGGATGAAAAGGGGAGAGAGAGGGACTCCGTAGGGTCTCGACGGGAGAGAGATTCGGTGGGATATTTTCCTGAATACCAGAAGGGAATGATATTGTAAGCGATTTCCTGCTACAGTTAATGAAATTAGTAGGTTCTATGTGTTCAATAGTGTTATCATGCATTTGAATGAAAGATAAGCTGAGATTCTGTCAGGTGGAGCTGTGTGAAAGCGCTAACCTGATGTCTGTGTGAATGAATCTTTATTTTCGTGCTTGTGTGAAATCCCATGTATAGTTAAGAACACCCAAGTCATTCGCAACCCGACTGTAATTAAGTAGCAGAGGTAAAATCTTGTATTTAGTCTCACATTAGATTCGGACGAAGGTCGAGCTGGATTGATCGATTCCCTGATCAATCAACAAAATTTGTAGAGTTTTAGTCGACTCAACCAGTAGAGTTTGAACGACTCAGATCAAAGCCAACATGGAGATCGACGACGGGGAAAGGATCCACAGAGTGAACGTGCGCGGGAGTTAACATTTTCGTAAGCTGATGCGAAGCATTCTGCGTTGATCATAGGTCAACGGACGAGATCGAACCCACAAGAGATCGACGGTTGATACAACGTTCCGCAGAAGGAGCTTGGGAGTTAATGGTGAGAGTTCCAGAAGTCACATTGTGGGAGATTTGTGGCGGAAGTCTTTTCAAGGAATTACGAAAGGCGCACCTGCAATCCGCAATCCGCAAGGTGCGAAAGGAAGACATCCGCATTGCGGAAGGATAATTGTGGAAGGACGTCGTAATTGTGGAAAGGAGGCGTTTCCGCAAGGCTGTTGTGGAAAGCTATTTCTGACTGGAAAAACATTGCGGGATACTTATTTTGAGGGTAAGACCCACCACTGAGAAGTACCTAGCTGGTTTCTAGGTAAGGTTAGTGGTTTGATTTCAGAGAATCACCATATTTCCTGGGAGACACGGGTTGGATTGGCTTTTGTCATTCCCGCCTACATCACTTGTGGTTAGCCATGGTTGACTTTGGTTGACCACGGTTCACTATGCTTGACCATGGTTATTTATGGTTGACCGTGGTTGATTAATGACTATAGTCAATGATGGTTGAGAATGATCAACTATGGTTGACCATGGTTTTTCATGGTTAACCATGGTTTTCCATGGCCGATTATGGTTGATTACATTTTTTCATGGATGAGCATGGTTGTTAAGGGTTTACTATGTTTGAGTATGGTTGAATTGTTATATATATCAATGGTATATCACATTTGCATGGTCATCTAGAATTATGTTTAGGTTTCGTTAAATTGTTTAGTATTAAAATGACATTAGATCAAAATATTGAATGTTTTATATTTACCTATGTTACTTACGTATATGATTTAAAATAACATACACATTTATTATGATGTTTACATAATTTTTTTATATAAATACATATACTATATTTTTTCTAAACCATGTTAGGATATTAGCTTTGAATTGAAAATTGAAGTCTCTTTTAGTACCATCAAATTAAATTATTCCTAGTTCAAACACATATAGGCCTATTGAAATGTGACAATATACTTTACTATAATTTTAAATGTCATGTTGCACGTTTCAATGTAAATATGAATTACTCTTAATATAATTTAAATTGATATGATTTAAAAAACACACACATTTATAGATTTTTTTATTATGTTTACATATATTTTTATAATCAATGATCTTGAATTAATTGATTTAGTTTACAGCTAAAATTGATAAGAAAAATGAAAATGATATGATTTTAAAAAAAACATAGACACACATTTGTTATAATGTTTACAATTATTATTTATGAAGTATATACTCTATTATTTTCTAAACCATGTTAAAATAAGGATTAGCAAACAAGCCATATTAATAAATATTATCTTTGAATTAAAATATAAATTCTCTTTTAGGATTTTCAAATTAATCAATTCAAAATTTTTAATAAAATATTATCTTTGAATTAAATATAAATTCTCTTTTAATATTTTCAAATTAAATCAATTCAAATACTTTAGTAAATATAGTCCATATTAAAAGGTAACATTGTATATTTTTAATATAATTTATATGTTATAGTGGATGTTGCAATGTAAATTTGAATTACTTGTAATATAATGTAAATTGGGAAACACATATTTTTTTTATAAATTTATATATCGTATTTTTTTAAACAATATTCACATAATTTATTTTATAAATATATATACTATAATATTTCTAAATCATATTACAATATTAATTTTGTATTAAAAATCAAAATTCATTTATAATACTGTCAAACTAAATCATTCCAAATTCAAATATTTTCATACATATAAACCATATTAAAATGTGACATTATAAAGTTTTTACTATAGATTAAATGTTATATTAAATATTCCAATGTAAATTTGAATTAAATTTACTATAATTTAGATTAATTTGAATTTTAAAAAAATATATAATTTACATAATTTTAATTACATAACATTATAATGATTACATTGTGTTATTTTATTTCTTATTTATATAATTATCTTTTTATAAACAATAATTATTTACATACTTTTATTTTTATAATGTTTAAAGAGTTATATTTATATTATTTATATAATTTTATTTATATGATTTTATAATATTGATATAAGTGATAATTTGATAATATTTATATAATTGTTTCTTTTACAAAATATTTATAATTAAATATACTTTTAATAATTTCAATATATAATAATTTTAAATATTTTATAACAATTTGTTTTATAATATATAACATATATAATTAAATTTAAAACAAAAAATTATATAATTGTATTAACTTTAAAATATTTATTTTACTAAAAATAAAATAAAAAAGTTGAAAACCCTTCCAATATAACAAAAGGATAAAATTATTTTATTCTTTTTAAGTAAAATGTGGAATTAAATACAATTAAGTTAAACAAAAATGTGAAACACACTTAGAAAATATGTTCTTTATTCTTAATGCTAAACCCTAATTTATTCAATAATATTAGATACTCCATAATATTAAAGGATTAAATTATACTTCATAATCTAAAACATTAAAGGATTTTCCTTTTAATTAAACATACCTTTAATAATTTCAATATCTAATTAAATAATTTCAGTGTTATGTTAAATAATTTCAATATCTAATTAAATAATTTCAGTGTTATATTAAATAATTTCAGTGCTTTGCATTGTAGAGGAGATAGTATCCAAAATATTTTCGTTATTTATAGCTTTGCCATGTTTTTTTTGTATTATATTATGGTAAATTGTTTTATAATTTAAATAAGAGTTTTATAATTTTAAATATTAAAAGATTTTCTTTTAGTTTGATAATTTGGATATCAAACTTAACATGGTAAAATTGCATTAGAATAGAAAAATTTCTCAATTAACAAAATATGTACTTGGTGTTAAAGTATGAATAAACGAGAATAATAAGATATATATTTTTACATATCTTCACTGCTTGTGAGGAAATTATTAAGGTTGGAGCAAAGCAAAGTCTCAATCGTTGGTTGATAAAAGAGACGAGGATAATGAAGAAAATGAAATATTCAATCGTTGGTTGATAAAAGAGACGAGGATAATGAAGAAAATGAAATATTCAAGGAAGTGACTGCTCTTATTACACCTACATGTGAGCCATAGATACAGTGGATGACTTTTAATTTATTTTAATATTATTAAACAAACTTAAACCTAAAAAAACGCAAACCGTGCCTTTGATTTTTTTTGTTATTCAACAAACCAAAGCCTAAAAAAACTTAATATTTTTTCAAAATCCTGAAATAGTAGTTGGTCCTTGCACAATTTTGTACTTTGTAATGAGATGGATCATAATTTCCAATTATATATTCATGAAATTTATGCTTGAAAATATGTTCTATAAATGCACTTTAAATCTGGCATTATATATAATTTAACATTAAATGCTTCAAATCTGGCATTATATATAATTTAACGTTAAATGCTTCCTCTAGGAGAGCAACGTTGAACTTGTCCCGACTGAAATCAAAGCCGAGCTCCATAAAACCTTTAAGCTAAACCCTTTGATTGCATTTACTAGAAACCAACTGATACTGTGCTTTCAATTGATAGTTTGCTACTCTGAGATACTGCACCAGTAATAGATGGAATTGTGCACTTACCGATGTGTCCATTTTGTTTAAGTGCCACAGTCTCTTAGACAATCTGCGACATGTCATGCATCAATAGATTCATCCTTTCGGTTTAACGTAATTGTATCAAATCGTCCTCATCATGACGTGCTTACTAGATCCTGTTGATGTTATGTCGTTGTGCATCAAATGGATGCTCAACTTCGCACACTTCACTTCAATCTTCATGAATCATCCAAACATATGCGCATCACCTGATATACTTTGGTTTTGTCTCTGTGCTTTTGTATTACGACATCAATGACTATCTGCGTGTTGTCTGCAATCTGTCATTCAATCTTCACGCAGTTGTGCATACTTCTATGTTTCTTCCTTTCGCTGTTTGCGAAAGCGTCACAGATCTATAGCATCATTATGTACACCATCAGTTGTATCATTCCTCTGTATGTGCGCACTCAGATCCTCGCTATATCATGTTGTTATGTCCTTGATCCCTTGATGCCATGAATATAAATATGTATTTTCCAACTGAAGCTCTACAATCTCACCATCGATCTTGATTCAAATCTCCAAATTGCATCTTTATTTATACATGTCCTGCACAGATTGTATGTCCACAAGTTGGTTGTGGCTTCCCTTCTTCCATACTTCACGAATTGTGCTTTTTCCACATGTCATTATATGTGTTATTGACGTGTCATCCTTTGTGGGTCTTGTGCATTCACAGTCCATGAATTAGTGGGACTTACACCTTAGTGGTGTACTTATTGCACTCTTGATGTACCATTTCTTTGAGGTATGTGCGCATTCTTTCTCTTCAACTTCATGAGTCTTTGACCTTTATTGAACCATTCCTTGTGTGTAATGCGCACTTGATGTATGGATGCTTTGTGGAATCTGTGCATTAACTAACTTCTCCTTGGTGATACTTTGACCCTGACAGTATCATCCCTTGTGGGTATTATCGGTTGTGGAATTTGCACATAGATAGACTTAAACCGCTGCTCTCTTCTAGGAACTTGTGCGCTCTTTTACCAATCGAAAGCCTCTTCTGATTAGAAATATTTGCACGCTTTCAGGACTCTCCAGTTTCTTACTGTTTGTGCGCTCCCGATTTTTGACCAAGCAATGCTTGTGCATTCCAGAGTCTTGTTTCAACATGCTTGCACACTTGTATATTTGCTTAACCAACTCCTTGGATTGCTTGTGCACATGTACCTTTTTCCATCTAATTATTTTGTTGCTACCTTGAGAGAGTATGACTTGGTGTAATTGAAATCTGTGCAAATACCACATGTATTAGGATAGATTGCTTATGTGCTTCTTTGAACTAGATCTACATGATGTATCCTTGGACACACACCTTCAGACTGGATGCAACTTCTAAATATACTTCTTCACATTGGAATCCATGTTCTTCACCATCTTGCACATATACTTCTTCAAAGTGGCTTCCATATACTTATTTAAGCTGTCATAGGAATCTTGTATCCATTTTAACATTAGTTGGAATCAATGACTCAAATTGAATCAGTTGACATCAATGAAAACCAAATTTTAACAATATTCCCCTTTGGAATTGATTTCAGCACCTTATGAAGTTGTGTATGATGTTCTTTGAACTGTATGCTTCATTTGTACTTTGTTGCAGTGCTCCCCCTGAGTTCTTTGGGATTTTGTCTACTGCGATTCCTGTTGTCATTACTTCTTCTACTTTCTATTACTTCTGCGTAGACCATATGTACAACTATCTTCATGCCATTTCTCCAAGTGGTATGCTTCACACTCTTTCATGTATGATGTTCCTTTGATGATTAGATTCACGCTCTTTCATGTCTTCTAGAGCTTCATGATGTATCTGCTTCACACTCTTTCATGTTTGTTGCATCTCCATGCTATTTCTTCAATGATATTCGTGTTTATTCTTCTTTGTTGCATTATGCTTTATATAAAACCAGCTTCATGCATTTATCCCAGTTTTTCTGTCAGCTTCATGCATTTCACCAACTTTGACATCAATGGAAAAGAGGTGCCATGACTTGCGCAATGAAAGTTATTATGTCTCTTTATTTTTCTTTGGCCTCTACCTCAACTGTTTTTAGGAATGACTCCCCCTATCTTCATGCTTCATATTCTTGTTGTTTGTATGATTGAACTGGATATTTGAGTTTTTGTACACTTGTCTTTGCGACAACAACTTTTCTTTCAACTCTTTTTCTTTAGCCACTAGAGTTGCTTCCACTTGATTAGAAACAGACTCAACGACTTCTATGCCAACACCAATTGCCCTTTTTATTTCTTCTTTCAATTTTGGAAAGGATTCTATCAGGATGAATGCTTCTTCCTGAAGAGGTCCAAGCCTTTCCATTAGACTCTTTTGTTCATCCATGAACATGTTTATTTCCAGTTGCAGTGTTTTAAACTCTTTCATTTTGTCTTGTTTCTCAGTAAATGGAAAATTGACCAAGCTTTCACGAATATTTTGCTCAATTTCTTGTGCGTTGTGTAACTTATTTTCTACCTCCAACTACTCATTTTCAATTAGATTTGTCCATATCTGAGCACTTTCTTCGTGCATCTCTGTGAATTTTAAATCCATAAATTTGATATTCTCAAATGCGATGTTGGATCTTTCAAGCATTTTCTCACATGTTGCTTTGACATATGGAGGTGTTGCGAGTGATTATTATAGTTCTTCATTTTTTGCTTGCAGCCCATGAATAACTTCACTTACTTTCAACATTCTTCCTTCTGGAGAATTATCCTCGATTTCGTGAACCTATGGAAGCAAATAGAAAACTTCTTCTACTCCTCTTTGTAATCTTGAGGCATCCTGTCTTGCCTATTCAACTTCTCGTCTCAGATTATTACTTCTTGTGACAGCTTCTTTTTCTTCTCTTTCCAGATATGTTGTCTTTTGCACAGTCTTTTCCTTTTCTGCCTTCAATTTTAGGAATTCATCCTGCAAGGCTTCCCTTTCACTCTGAATTTTGTTCCAATATGATTTAGTGGCTTCATATATCCTCCTAATTTCTTGTGCAGCAGATGTGTGTAGCTCATGCAATTCATTCACAGATAAAAGTGCTTAAGACAATTCCAAATAGCTTACCGAATTTTGTGCCTCCTAGGTGGAGATTCCCAACGCTGAAGATGGAATCTTCAGGATTTGATGTGGAAATCTTTCTTTCTATGCACTTGAGTGTGACTGCAACATACATGGATGAGGTTCATTATTCTTGTTTTCTCTCGTAGTCTGTATTTGTTGTTGTAGGTCTGTGAATTTTTCTTCCATCTCCAGCATGATTTATTCATGTTGAGATGCAAGTTCTTCAACGTCCCCTTTTGTGGCTACATGCTTTATGGCTTCTTCTGTTTCATTTCTGATCTCTATGCTTATTATGTCAAAGTCATCTCCGGTGAGAGTACAAATCGTATTAGTATTGAAGGATTTTCTTTTCTTTTTTGTTGACCCCTCTAGATGCGCGGTTTCTTCTCTCTTTTCAAAGGGAACAGACTGCTGAGTGGTCTTACGAGGAATCGTAGTGAACGTTTCTTCCACTATGAGGACTGCATTACTATTTTGTGCAACCCCTTATTCTTCGTCAAATGTTTTCTCGACTCTCCATCCCATTCCAATACTATCTACGCAATGTCATCTTTAGTACACATGAACTTGGTGGGAAGCCACCGCTTGTTGGGGTCTCTTTTGGCTTGAACATAGGTATAATGCATCCCGATATTGAAACACATTATTCCTTTGTATGTATCAGCTAGTGAGGCCATATTTGAAAGTTTTATTGCAGAACACGTCTAATCTCTTCACAGTAGACACAAAAATTGATATCGTTCTGCTCTTGTCTTCTTCCATTTGTAGAGAAGCACATGTTTGAAAAACTATCCCCCAAAAAGGGTCTTCTATTTCTGTCAAATAATTGGCTTCTTTTCGGTTCCTTCCTTCCAATAAATGCAATACAAATCAATAACCAGGAGTATCGAAAATGATTACCTTCTCTTGAGCTTCTAAGCAATCCTCAAGGAAATTATTCAACGAAAATGTTGACCAATTCATCTGAACACCTTCCACACATTTTTCTGCAGCTGCGATGATTGCTGCTAAGACTCGATCATAACGCCCCTTTTAGAATAATTTGCAGGCAAGTAACTTAACGAAAATTTTTACAGAGAAATTCTTGATCTGCACAATGAAGAAACCTCTACTGTCCCGCTGAGTTTCATATTTTTTAGCAATCCTCTTTCCAATTGCTTTTTCATTCCTTTTGTCAAATAGAAGGTTTATATATTCTCCTGTTGCAAGTAGACCAATGATTGATTGAATCATATCGACATCAATGGATATTTCTCTGTTGAACCATAGGTATCTGCCATGCACTTGAGATAACAAATGTTTTGCACACATTCTTGTGTATGTATATTTTCCAAAGAAGGGAATCTCCAACAGATTCAGTACTCCAAACTTAGATAATCCAATGGCCCATTCTTGGAGCATCATTTCACCTGACGCACTTCTTTCCATGTAGCCTATTTTTGACAAATTATGGAAATTTTCCAAAATCATTGCCATCATATTCTGAAAACACTACCTGGTCTATTTTTCCATACAATTTTTCTTCAACAGTCGCACCTTCATATTCCTTACGGTCCTGCAACTTCGTCTTTTCCAGTTCAAGTAGGATAAACATTGGAGCATCCGTTTTTCGTGATGGAATATACTCATGATAATCTTGCACAGATCTATACGTATCGACATCTTTGTTCTTCTGTTGTCTTTTGGGTGCCATGGTTCTCAACTCTCACTCTTTCACACACTTCACTGATATTCTTCTTGTAGCAATTGTTCTCAATAGGCGTGAGATATCTTACTAGAGATGTCCAGTGTTTCTAAGGGACTAACCGTTCCCATCTGTCATTAATGATCTGCAGACTTCCCTTGATTTGGTATGACTTTAGGATGTTGGAATTTTTCTAATTTTCTCAAAATTCTACTTGATTTGGTTTTAATTCATTTAACCACCATTAAAGTTGTTTAAGTTTGAGCATTTATTGTTGTTCGTGCCACTGCTCCACCAACTCATTAATGTTCCACCTATTGTCGCAGTTTATGTTGTCGTATAATAACTTCACTGCGATGGGTCCAACTGACTGTGAGTCAGTTTTGTACTGGAGTGGAGAAGTATTGGTTTCCGAAGTCCTCCACTTTTTCATTTAGTGATCTGATTAAGTCTGAAATATTGCTAAAAAAAATCTTTCTCCAAACCATTTTGCAATGATATTTTCTTTGGTCTTCAGAGGTACTACATCTTCTATTTGATTGGAAATCCTTTTCAATTTTCTTTATCCAACGTTTTACAATATTTCCTGACTTTTCACAGTCCTGAGCCTTGTGACCAATTTTGTAACTTTGTTGCACTTGAAGCAAATAACTTAATATCAGTATTTTCCAATATGTCTGGTCATTGTGCATTTCCAACATTGAAATTATTTGCACAAGTTCATATTATTTATTTGCGCAACCTCCTCTGCATCCTTTTTGCATTCATCCTTAAAACCTATACCATTTTTATCATAAGGAGATATTTGCATGCTAAGGATTTCATTTAGTGCCTCTGTGATTTTGGAAAAAAAAATTGTCACCATAACTTGATCTTGCATTCTTTTCATTTCTTCTTCCCTTTCCTGTAATTTGATACTTTGCTTGTCAAGTATTTTTTCATACTCTGAATTCTTTTCTTTGAGAGAGATCACTTCTAGTTTCCTTGCTTGAAGATGGTATTGATTATCACATTGTCTCTGTAGCTGATCTTTTAATGACAGGACTTCCTTGGTCTTTCCTTCCTTTTCTTTTGAGATATTTCCCAACTTATCCTTTAAAAGAGTAATCTCATTTTCAAGTCTCTGATTATCTACAACTGAATTCTTTAGTTTGCTCTCCAAGTCATTGTTCCTCAATATTTCATCTTGATAGATCTCATTCACTTCATGTAACTGACTGATGAGAGATTCTACCAATTCCTTAGATTTTTCTTCTTTCTTCTTCAGGATGTTTAGAGTCTTGGTTTCTATTTTATTAACTTCTTCTATTGTCTTTCGTTGTGTGCGAATGATGTTTCGTTCTTCTGCGACAAAGATCTTGTCTAAACAAACATTCTCCTGTAACCATGGTGCTTCACTTATAGTACATTCCTTTCCCATAATTGCGCACTGATCTATCTTCCATATGCTAATTTTTTTATGAAGACACCAGCTCTAATACCAATTGTTGGAATCAATTTAATACTAAGAGGAGGGAGAATTAGTATTAGCGTATTTATTAGCAGTTTTTACTTTCTTTAATAGATTATCCCTAACTCAAACTTTATGTTTAGTTATGCATCCAATATCAACAAAATCATTCATCCATATATGCACCGACACAAAGAACATAGAACACATGAATTTTGACGTGGAGCCCAAATGGGAGAAAATCACATAATTGCTCTTTTGTAATGAAAAGAATACATTCAAGGGAGCATCGACTTCCTGTTTTTACCAGCACTAACTGGAAGGAGGCAATGACCCCCTGGTTTTACAGGTTCCAACCTGAAGGAAGCACCGACTCCCTATGTTTTTCCAGCACCAACTGGAAGGAGGCTACAACCCCCTTTCTCCTTGCCATGTCCTGCTGCCCATATATTTGATATATTATTCTGACTTATTGAACTTCCAACTCACGCACACTTCTGATCTTTCGATATTATTTATGTTGTGTGCTATCTTTGTATGCAGACGATTCACTATCACTGTCTTGCATACTTCACTTGAGTTCTCATTCCTCTCAATTTAATACTTTTGCTGATGTCTTTACTTCATGTACTGTGTGCTTGTTGATTCTGAATTTTGCACCAAGGTATGCTCTATCGATTTGCTACTGCACAACTACACTCACCAACTGATATTGTGCTTTCAATTGATAGTTTTCTGCGCTGAGATACTGCACCAGTAAAAGATGGATTTGCACACTTATTGATGTGTCCGTTCTGTTTAACTGCCACAATATTTTAGACAATATGTGACATGTCGTGCATCAATAGATTCGTCCTTTAAGTTTAACGCACTTGTCTCGGATTGTCCTAATCATGATGCTCTTACTGAATCATGTTGTTGCTCTGTCGTCATGCATCAGATGGACTACTCAACTTCCTTGTTGGCTTGATTTATGATCTAGAGGTTTTCCAATGTAGACCTAGGTACTTTGCAGTACAAGATACCAACAAAACCCCTATTCACCAAAATTTTCGGCAATAGACTGCAAGCAGCTTGAGGTCTCACCCGAGGTGAAGCTGAGGGGATGGTTGTAGAATCAGGTTTCCACAACCTTGTGATGCGAGTGTTTCAACTGGTTAATGCGCAACGCGGTGACAGACTGCGTACTGTGGTTGGTGACTGCGCGAGGTCTTCTACTTTGCGTTGAATGTCGCAGCGAGCAATGATGCTTGTGCATCCGGCACATTCAATGACTGGGCACTGTGATTATTTCCAATCCATGACGATAAGTTATCAACGGCTTATCACGCAACACTTCTTATGGACCGGTGTGTCAATTAGGAAATGCGGTCATTTATGAGACCTAATCACTTCTTATTCAATCCTATTGGATAATCCTTAGTCATTCATCCTTACTTAGACTGATAAACATCTTAACTTATGCAAATGAGTGAGATGCGCGGTGCTGTGTGCTTCGATACTGCGATTCAACCTTAACAATTAATTGTGTGGTTATATCATAGATCCATTCATTCGAGGACTTATAGGTGCTTAACTATTAACCTTCACCCATACATGAACTGCTAACATCTTATTCCATCCCTTCCATGGTGAATACAGATAAAAGTAAACACATATCAGATAACAATAACTTATGCATGCACTATAAGTAATTTAAGTAAACATAAAGGCAATCATACACAGTAATTGCATAACACAAGGTTTAACGTGGTTCACTCCCCCGGATGGGAAGCTACATCCACAAGAACTGTTGTTTATTATCTTAGGAAAGGGTACAACAGTTCTTCGTCTGCGCACTCAGATGCAAACGCTCTTATCTCTCTCAAAATTAGATCTCTGCGCACTCAGTTGCAGAGCCTTTACAATGCTTCAATCTTACAGATCTAACAATATTCAATAATAGTCAAAAAAATGAAGAGTTAGCCCTTTCCCTTACAAAATTGCCTTATTTATAGATCAAGACCCATAGGTCATGTCTTTACATTTACGAAGGCAGAACCATTAGGTTTACAAAACTATCACGATTTTCTCAAAACCGGACTACTAGTACATGGCAGCGGATCTTCTGTCACACGTGCGCCAACAAGTTGTTACCACCGAGTTGTTCCCTCTTTCACGGCCTTAGATGACTGGTTCGAGTAGTAGTAGTCTTCTGTTTGTTGTGATCAGTCACCTACGTCCCGATCTGCACCTACCCACTGCTTAGTAGTTATCGACGATCTTTGCCAAAAATAGGTCTTCTGTGACCTAACCAAAATAACTGTCGTCCTCCATCCACGCTCTTCTTAGCTGGATCTTCCGTCGACATGGAACATCACAGCACTGCTCTCCTCGCAGTAATGGTTTCGCAGTTCCTTTGACACTGTGCTGCGTGCAACTTCGCAGCATACAAAAATGGTGCTGCGCTTCTCCTCGCAGCTTCCAAAACTTATCTCAAAATTATTCCATCTGAACTACGCTCAGTTCCGCAGTTCTCAAAATTCTTCCTGTTCAAAATGTCCCCCTTGGGCCAGGCCCAATAGGCCCCTAACACTTACATGTGGCTCATCCCCGAGCCACTTGCAACTTTGCCAAGTTGTTCTTCCGGCTGTGGAGCTAACAGTGAACTCATTGTATGTGTTGAATAACTTGCTGACCACTTGCTTTGTTTCTTGCTCAACTTGTCGGACTATTTCCAGCGTAATTTCATGGTCGATCTGGGATTCCACCTGCACCTAATTCTCACGCAACTCTTTTAACTTATCCTCGATCTCTTTTGAGATCGTGCTGGCATTCTCTAGCAGAGACTGTGACTTATCGCCCAGTTCACTTTCTTTTTCCCGTAATGCCTGTACTTCCTTGTTTCGTGCATTAATTTCTCTGTACTTTGGCAGCCTATCTCTTGGTAGGAGAGCTTTTACTTATGTATTCAGCTATTCCAGTGTAGTCTGCTTCTTCTCTACGGCATCCTTCATCTCTTGCAATGCTGGGTCTTCTTCGAGGGCAGTAAATGTTGTCGATGTTGTGTCCAACAACCCTTGGCACTTAGCCACTTCCGCTGCGATGTTCTCGACGGTGTTCTTGACCTACTTTGCTCTCAACTACTGCTCATTTGGTGGTGTTTGTGGGTTAATTTGCTCCTTC
Organism: Larix kaempferi; assembly: GCA_027924585.1. Classification (NCBI taxonomy): domain Eukaryota; kingdom Viridiplantae; phylum Streptophyta; class Pinopsida; order Pinales; family Pinaceae; genus Larix; species Larix kaempferi. Next base: position 19,144,419 of record BSBM01000155.1, on the reverse strand, counting down.
AAGGAAACAATATTAGCCTCATAGAGAAGCTCCATGTCGCGCTTCTCTATTTTGAGGTTGGAAACCAGCTCACCGATTTTAACAATAGTATCCGCTGGTTCTGCTTGTACGTCAAGCTCGTCGATGTTGTTGGCGACCGCAGTGATCGTGGCCTTGAGCCTTAACCGACGATCATGTGCATCTTGCAGCTCGATAGTTCTCCGCGAACTATCGGTCTCCAATTTCCTGTTAGCTGCTTGCAGCTCAGCTTGTCCCTTGAGCGCATCCATAGTTCTTCCATGCCTCTCCTCCATACATTGCAGGTGTAAGAAGTATAAACCTGGAAGTGGTATCTTTGCTAAGTCGAGCTCCACACGCTCGACATCCTTTGTGTCTAACATTAGTTGCTCTGGCATGGGAAACGTGATAGTGCTTGTATCCAGATGGAAAATACGTGACTTCGCAGGGATGGCCATGGTCAATTGCGGCTGCTGCAAAGTCCCTCCTGACCTCCCTTCTGACTCTGAGTCGTGCGGCAGGGGTAATCTTTTGTGTACTTCGTCGATTTTGAGGGTAATCCCCTCCAATGCGACTAGGTTCTTATGTAGAGTGTCCTGTATTTCTTTATCTGGTTTTTCCTGGTTGGTCATGAGATCTTCAAGCTGCTCTGTGAAATTCACTCCGATCATTTCATAATAGTCTTCCTTGAGTATAGTATCCATCGGGCTTTTATCAGATTTCTGCTTCTTGCGAGCTTGTTTTTTCTTGGTAGGGATCTCCGGCTCCTTTCTTTTTCCTACCTCCTTCTCCTCAACTATAGGTCATGGTCGTGGGATGGGTTCATCTTCCTCTGAATCACTGGGGACATCTAGAACCTCTACCTGGAACTCAGCAGGCCATTCCTTCATTATTTGGTCAATGTCTTCTTCATACATGTGGTAGATTCCTACGTACCACTCTACCTTCTTCATCTGCACTTTTGGGGAGATATGGATACTGCGCATGTCATCATAAAAATCAATGATGCGAATGTAATTTCTAGTTACCTGCTTCGTGATCCTGGGGGTTACTATAATCATGTCATGAAGCTGGCTATAGTACTGGTAGAACACTTCAGCTGTCGCGTGCTGCCTCTGCGAATTCAGGTTTTCCCAGAGGTTTGAGTAACGGGGCCCCGTGCATTCATTAGGATCAGTGGATACTCCAACATAATCCTTTGGCTCTTTCCATCCGACAAGAGCGATCAATACAATAAGCCAAGTATAGTGAAAATTTCCTCCATTGATTTGCGTGTCATTGAGTTCCTCCAGGAACTCATTTAGTAGATATTGGAACGAATTGAATTCTTGTCCCTCAGCGGCTGCAACGCCAAGTAGTACTGCGCATGCGTTTACTTCCAGAGGTCTGCATTTCCTCAAGATTTTTCCTGCTAGCAATTGTGTGATGAACTTCGTCGCCTTATTCTCAATATCTTCTGTCTGAAAACCCCTCTTCCCTTTGATGACAGCTTGGGTCTTTTTCATCATTTCTACTGCTTCTCTATCCTTGATCTTCCCTTGGATTTTTACCCCTCTTACTCAGGCCCATGATATGGTGGATTAGATCGATGTTTAGGTCCACATTGTGGTCTAGCCATAAATAGCCCTGATGCATTTGTGCCATTACCGTTCTTACTACCACATTCAGTTCTGGGGTTCTGTCAAAATGTGGGAGCTTGAGTAGGTTGAGTAGTCCAGACCGGACTATTCCTGATAACCAGCTTTCAGTGACCAAGTTCAGGTTACCCTTTGCATCTTTCTTCCAACACATATAGTGGTCAGGCTGGAACTGTGGGAACTTCGGATCATGGGGCTCGTCCTTCTGTATCGCCAACAAATCATAGTCCTCCCATTTACACTCTTGGATTTTGCTGAGCAGATTCTTGTCTAGCTCCACATGCTTTGATATAGGTGAAAATGGGATCTCGTACTTGGCATTTTTCATCGGCTTAAATACTGGTGCATCTAGTGCACGAGGTGAAATGTAGTTTGGGGTCAGAGTTAGTGGTATCTCTTTATCTGCTACCAGTGGCTTTTGCGCTGTGGAACCCATCTTGGGAATCTTTGTTCTTGGTGTGACTGGATTTTTTCCTCTATCGTCCATTGCTGGACCGTTCCTTGGCGACCTTCTTGAAGCTTGTCCTGGTTCGAAGATACCTTTCTTAGCTGAGGTTCTCATTAACCCTTCAATCCCTTCGTGCTTGAAAATATGCACTGTCTCTGGGACTGTGAATTCTTCTTCAAATGAAAAGTTCTCAGACATGCAAATGCTCTGAAGGTGTGTAGATGGCTTATGGAAACTAGCTCAGACAACAGTGTATGCAAAAAATTCTAAGTGTTTGATATGCCCGCGAGATGATATGCAGTGTTATTTATAGGTGCGGCAGACCCTCCTCCGCGCCCATGAATGGCTAGATAAGCATTTAATGGTGGTATCCGTTTGGCCAAATCCGGTTGCTCCTTATGTCTTGTCCTTCAAAATTCTGTTCAAAATGACTATGTGTGCTTTAAATGCCCGAGCGGTCGGTAGGAAACGTCTATATAACGACTATATTCCCGGGCGACACTGTAACAACTATTTTCTAGAGCCTTGCGTCGAACTGCGCGACAGGTCATCATTGGTTTTGTGCAGTGACTTCGCAGTGTAATTTTTTTTTCTCTCGCAGTTTAAACACTGCTGCGTGGCATATAGATTAATGTCTACAAGTTTGTGTACATACTTTTCCGTAGTTTCTAGTGCCCAATTCCAACTGTACTTGGCACCTAGAAACTTTTCCTTCTTTGCGATCATACGTGATGCTGCGAAGCAGGACTATCGCAGTAAAGCTTTAGTCTGCTTCCATTTATCATATTGGGTAATGTATCACCAGCTAAGGTATCTAATTGGACTACACCCCCATTAGTAACATGTATGACTGTATATGGGCCAAGCCAATGCATTTTAAATTTTCCAGGAAACTTCATGAATTTACTATCGTACAGGAGGACTAGATCACCTACTTGAAAAGACTTGTTCTTGATGTGGCGATTGTGCCATGCTTTTTCTAGTTCTTTCTGCACTTGCTGGTGGAATCACACGAGGAAGCGATCTTCTTCCAACCCAACCAAGTGTAACAACCTTTCTTCCAGTGCTATGCGATCTGCCATCCCTGTAAATACATCTATTCTAAAACTGGGAATAATATATTCCATTGGCATTATTTCTTCCTTCCCATAAGCCAATCTGAAAGGTGTATGTCCAGTTAATTTCTTGCATGTTGTTCTATATGGTGATAATAAAGAGGGAATACGCAGGTCCTAGTCATCGCGGTTTGCGTTGCATATCTTGGTTAGCGCATTCTCAAGTACTTTATTGAATGCTTCAACAGTTCCATTCGCTTGTGGGTGATAAGGCATATTGCGTTGATGATGGATGGAGAACTCTTCAGTCAAAGCTTCAATAGTTCTGTTCAGAAAATGGGTGCCTTGATCACTCATCAAAATTTTTGGGCATCCAAATCATGTAAGGATATTCTCAAAGATAAACTACACGGCTGTAGCTGCACTACTGTCTTTGACTGGTTTTGCTTCTGCCCATATGCTGAGGTAGTCAGTTGCAGTAATAATGTACCTCGCACTAGTTCCTTTTCCCGCTGGGTTAATAGGTCCCACGAAATCGATTGCCCATTTGTCGAATGCCTGCAAGGCCATCTGAGGGTTCAATGGCATTTCATCTCTTCGTGATGGTTTCTCTGTCCTTTGACAGACATCGCAGTTCTAGCAATGTTCTTTGGAGTCTTTATGAATTGTGGGCCACCATAGCCCTGCGCGCAATATCTTCTGCGCAGTAGCCCTTCCTGCATAATGACCTCCTGCGACTCCTGAATGCGCATCAGCTAATATAAATGGCTTCTCATGTTCTAATACACATCTTCGCAGCACTTCATCAGGTCCTAACTTGTAGAGTTGTCCCACGACAATGGTGAAGTCTGCGTCTCGTACTACCAGCTGCTTCTTTTGCTGCATAGTGAATTCAGTAGGTGCGAACCTGGTAGTTAGAAAATCAATGATATCATGATAATAATCATCGACAACCTGTATAGCAAACAATTGTGGATAAGTCAGATTGTCTTCTAGATTCATAGGTTCTTCTCCTGCTTCGATCCTTGATAGATGATCATGGCCTAAATTTAATCTTCCTGGCTTAGCTACTATTTCAAAATCATACTCTTGGAAGAGTAAGAGCCATTTGCATATTCGCCTCCCTAACACTGGCTTATTGACAAGGTATTTTAATGCAAAATGGTCAGTAAACATTGAGAAGTGCACACCAAGCAAATAGTGTCTGAACTTCTGTAGTGCATAAACCATTGCAAGTCCTTCCCTTTCAGTAGTGGTATAGTTCTTTTCAGCAGATAACAACTTTCTGCTCGAAAATGCAATGGGATGATCAATGCCTCCTTCTCTTAGCTGCGCAAGAACAATACCCAATGCTATACATGAAGCATCAATGTGTACGTGAAACGACTTTTTCCAGTCTGGAAAAACTAGGATTGGTGCAGTGACCATTTTCTCTTTCAATGTGTCGAATCCTTTCTCACAGTCCTCATTCCAATCGAATGGTGCATCCTTTTTTAAAAGCTTCTCCATTGCTGCGGTTATCTGTGCATACCCCTTTATGAATTTCCTGTAGTATCCGGTATTCCCTAGTGTAGTGCGCAATTGTTTAACCGAATTTGGTGTAGGCAAGTTTACAATAACTGTGATCTTCGCAGGATCAACCATCAATCCTTGCTTACACATGATATGTCCCAGCAGAATCCCATAAGGAACACAGAAAATACATTTCTTTAAATTCAATGAAATTTGATGCTGTTTGCATTTTTTCAGCATCATTATGAGGTTTGCGGCATGTTTCTTTAGTAACCCAAAAATGGTCCAATCATCAACGTAAACTTCTAAAAAATTGTGGATGAATTCTTTAAATGCTGCGATCACCACTCTTGAAAATATGGCTGATGCATTCTTCAAACCAAAAGGCATCACTGTATACTAGAATGACCCCCATTCTGTTGCAAAAGTGGTTTTGTGCCTATCGGCTGGATCAATTCTTATCTGATGGTATCCATAAAATCCATCAGTAAAAGAGTATGCCTCATTTCCTCCAACGTTATCAAGTACTTCGTCGGTAAAAGAAGTAGGGAATGGGTCATGTATCGAGGCATCGCTTCTCCTCAACTATAGGGCATGGTCATGAGATGGGTTCATCTTCATCTGAATCACTGGGGACATCTAGAACCTCTACCTGGAACTCAGCAGGCCATTCCTTCATTATTTGGTCTTCTTCATACATGTGGTAGATTCCTACATACCACTTTGCCTTCTTTTTCTGCGCTTTTGGGAAGATATGGATACCGCGCATGTCAGCATAAAAATCAATGATGTGAATGTAATTTCTAGTTACCTGCTTCGTGATCCTGGGGGTTACTATAATCACGTCATGAAGCTGGCTATAGTACTGGTAGAACACTTTCGTTGTCGCGTGCTGCCTCTACGAATTTAGGTTTGCCCAGAGGTTTGAGTAAAGGGCCCCCCTACATTCATTAGGATCAGTGGATACTCCAACATAATCCTTTGGCTCTTTCCATCTGACAAGAGCGATCAATACAATAAGCCAAGTATAGTGAAAATTTCCTCCATTGATTTGCATGTCATTGAGTTCCTCCAGGAACTCATTTAGTAGATATTGGCACCAATTGAATTCTTGTCCCTCGGCGGCTGGAGTGCCAAGTAGTACTGCACCTGCGTTTACTTCCAGAGGTCTGCATTTCCTCAGGATTTTTCCTGCTAGCAATTGTGTGACAAACTTCGTCGCCTTATTCTCAATATATTCTATCTGAAAACTCCTCTTCCCTTTGATGACAGCTTGGGTCTTTTTCATCATTGCTATTGCTTCTCTATCCTTGCTCTTCCCTTGGAAGAATTGTCTTGGATCTTTACCCCTCTTACTCAAGCCCGTGATACGATGGATTAGATCGATGTTTAGGTCCACATTGTGGTCTAGCCACAAATAGCCTTGATGCATTCGTGCCATCAACGTTCTTACTACCTCATTCAGTTCTGGGGTTCTGTCAAAAAGTGGGAGCCTGAGTAGGTTGAGTAGTCCAGACCAGACTATTCCTGATAACCAGCTTTCGGGGACCAAGTTTAGGTTACCCTTTGCATCTTTCTTCCAACACATATAGTGGTTAGGCTGGAACCGTGGGAACTTCGGATCATGGGGCTCGTCCTTCTGTATTGCCAACAAATCATAGTCCTCCCATTTACACTCTTGGATTTTGCCGAGCAGATTCTTGTCTAGCTCCACATGCTTTGATATAGGTGAAAGTGGGATCTCATACTTGGCGTTTTTCATCAGCTTAAATACCGGTGCATCTAGTGCACGAGGTGAAATTTAGTTCGGGTTCAGAGTCAGCGGTATCTATTTATCTGCTACCGGTGGCTTTTGCACTGTGGAACCCATCTTGGGAATCTTTGTTCTTGGTGCAAATGGAGTTTTTCCTTTATCTTCCATTGCTGGACCGTGCCTTGGAGACCTTCTTTATGCTTGTCCTGGTTCGAAGATACCTTTCTTAGCCGGGGTTCTCATTAACCCTTCGATCCCTCCGTGCTTGAAAATTGGCACTGTCTCCAGGACCATGAATTCTTCTTCAAATGAAAAGTTCTTAGACATGCAAATGCTCTGAAGGTGTGTAGATGGCTTATGGAAACTAGCTCAGACAACAATGTATGCAAAAAATTCTAAGTGTTTGATACGCCTGCGAGACGATATGCAGTGTTATTTATAGGCGCGACAGACCCTCCTCCATGCCCATGAACGGCTAGATAAGCATTTAATGGTGGTATCCGTTTGGCCAAATCCGGTTGCTCCTTTTGTCTTGTCCTTCAAAATTCTGTTCAGAACGACTATGTGTGCTTTAAATGCCCGAGCGGTCGGTAGGAAACGTCTATATAACGACTATATTCCCGACCGACACTGTAACGACTATTTTCTGGAGCCTTGTGTCGAACTGCGCGGCAGGTCATCTTTGGTTCTGCGCAGTGACTTCACAGTGTAATTTTTTTTTCTCTCGTGGTTGAAACACTGCTGCGTGGCATGTAGATTAATGTCTACAAGTTTGTGTACATACTTTTCCGTAGTTTCTAGTGCCCAATTCCAACTGTACTTGGCACCTAGAAACTTTTCCTTCTTTGCGATCATACGTGATGCTGCGAAGCAGGACTATCGCGGTAAAGCTTTAGTCTACTTCCATTTATCATATTGGGTAATGTATCACCAGCTAAGGTAGCTAATTGGACTGCACCCCCGTTATTAACATGTATGACTATATATGGGCCAAGCCAATGCATTTTAAATTTTCCAGGAAACTTCATGAATTTACTATCGTACAGGACGATTAGATCACCTACCTGAAAAGACTTATTCTTGATGTGGCGATCGTGCCATGCTTTTTCTCGTTCTTTCTGCACTTGCTGGTGGAATCCCGCGATGAAGCGATATTCTTCCAACCCAACCAAGTGTAACAACCTTTCTTCTAGTGCTACGCGATCTGCCATCCTTGTAAATGAAGCTATTCTAAAACTAGGAATAATATATTCAATTGGAATTATTCTTCCTTCCCATAAGCCAATCTGAAAGGTGTATGTCCAGTTAATTTCTTGCATGTTGTTCTGTATAGCGATAATAGAGAGGGAATACGCAGGTCCCAATCATCGCGGTTTACGTTGCATATCTTGGTTAGCGCATTCTCAAGTACTTTATTGAATGCTTCAACAGTTCCATTCGCTTGTGGGTGATAAGGCATACTGCGCTGATGATGGATGGAGAACTCTTCAGTCAAAGATTCAATAGTTCTGTTCAAAAAATGGGTGCCTTGATCACTCATCAAAATTTTTGGGCATCCAAATCGTGTAAGGATATTCTCAAAGATAAACTGCGTGGCTGTAGCTGCACTACAGTCTTTGACTGGTTTTGCTTCTGCCCATCTGTTGAGGTAGTCAGTTGCAGTAATAATGTACCTCGCACTAGTTTTTTTTCCCGCTGGGTTAATAGGTCCCACTAAATCGATTGCCCATTTTTCGAATTCCTGCAAGGTCATCTGAGGGTTCAATGACATTTCATCTCTTCTTAATGGTTTCCCTGTCCTCTGACAGACATCGCAGTTTTGGCAATGTTCTTTGGAGTCTTTATGAATTGTGGGCCACCATAGCCCTGCGAGCAATATCCATCGGGCTTATCCATTAAGATTCTTCAACTGGCTCAATGATTCCTGCATCAAGCATCTTGTCGCGTTCTGCCTTAACTTGTTCTTTGTAGAGTGGATTTAGTCTATATGGCCTTTGTTTAATAGGTTTCACTCCTGACTTAAGAGGAATTCTCATCATTCCTAAGTTTCCCAGGATGCCTTTCATCTCTGTGAACTTTTTCGGGAATACTTCCTGATATTCCTGTAATATAACTGTGAAATATGCAACTGTATCATCATCCCGGTAGTCTCCTATTGCTGCGAACTTCGGCTCTTCACTAGTACCGATGTTCAATTTCTTTGTTTTAACTGGTCCACTCGTATCTAGAATCTCTAGTGGAGGTCCTTCTACTTCACGCATTCCTTCAGATTCAGGGATCTTTATATTTCGTGGGTCCTCCTCATTGTTGTTTTCCTTATCTTCATCTTTTTCAGCTAAGTTATAACAACCCATTACTTGCTCTACTTGTTCTGTCCAATCTGGTTGTAGACTTGCAAGTATGTTGTTTGCCTCAAAAAACTCTTCTGATGTTATGTTTTCCTCCATGGAATCTGGTGTAATATCTTTTCCTTGATAAGCTGCAGCGCGTCTTGGATAGTGGGATGGTCGTCTTCAAAGCTAAAGTCCTTCTGGAAACTCGCAGTAAGGACAAACCAATCCGTTGTTCCTCTGCGCAGCTCCTCCTCTAGGTACCATTTCTTTGGAATGGGCTCCTCCAACGTATGTACAAAGAGATGTACCCATTTCGTCTGTGGTCTTTCTTCCCACGATTTTGCACAGGAGGAAATATGATCCTTTGTATCTATTTGGCCATTATATTTCTCAAATGGTAGTGTAACCTTATCAGTGAATCTGATTTGTAGTTTGATTCTGCACTGGTCCCAAGTTGTCAATGTGTTTTTATGCGTAGTCCACCATCTAGCAGGTGTCTCGCGGAGTGCCATGTATAATGCTGAGAGACGATGCTCATCTGCAACTGCTGCAGTGTATTCTTTGATAAATGAATAGACGTTAGCTGTACCATCATAAGTGGGGATTGGACTTACCTGCTTTCCAATCTAGTGGAGTGACTTTGTAATTGTCGTGTATCTCCTAGCAGATACTTCATGCATTCTGTGTTGCCAGTTTTCTAATCCTGCCTCAGAGTTTGAGATGCAAGAACTATCGCAGCGCCAACTGAGCGTTCCATCCGCAGTAGGATGAGTATAATCGCAACATTTGTTGTCATTTTATAGATTCGGTCAAGGTCTTGAGATCTATACTCTTCTTGAATAGGTTCAACATATCGCTCCCCCTACGAAGGATCCAATGGTGCGACGACCCTTATGTCATTTCCTTCAAATATCATTTTCATTGTCTTCAGATTGATGACGGTGGAGTTCGTCATTGCCCAATCGATGCCCAGTAGTGCTGGATAAGGATTGCTATCATCCACAATTTCAATTACTCCGGAGTCTGCGTAACTTTGCACTCCGTCAATGTCGACAATGGTATTGGTTAACCTTCCCAGCGGTATAACTATGCCTTGATTAGCCATTCTTAATTGTATAGGTGACCACTGTAACTTTGTTTTTCCCATTTCCAGCCATGTCTGCTTGGTCAGGACATTCACTTCAGATCCGAGATCAAGAATGATCTCGTCCATCTCGTAATATCCTATCTGTGCAGTGAACCGCATTTCCCTGCCGGTTCTTTTGGGACTCCTAATGTTATGTACTGCGCTATGTGCTATTCCTTTCTTACTGCATGATTCATACTGATTTATCAGTTTTTCAAATTCCATTAGAGTGTCTTTGTTTTTTAATAACTTGATGCAGCTGTGTAGAAACTGCGCAACAAAAACAAATGTATCTGGTGCAATGCACGTCTGATCATATGCCAGTGGCATGTCTTCTATTTTTGGTTCTTGACTATGCAATGAGATCCTTGGTGAAGTAAGTGGTGGTTGTTTAAACATGTCCCATGCTTCTTTAAATATTTCTTTATTTTTCTGTAAATTCAATGGAGGTGCTTTCCCAAGAGCTTTTCTAATTCCTACTATTTCTCCAGGGTTCTTTTTAGGATCAGTTGTTCCAGAAGTCGAGGCTTCTGTGCTTTTGTCTTTTCCTGTATCAGCACCACTTCGCGATACTGCATTGACACTCTGACCTGTAGGTTTTCTCTATGATGCGATCAACTAGATGTTACGGTTCGGTGTTTCTGTTCTTCTCCGCTTCTGCATTTCTACCTCAAGCACGGGGCAATATTCAATCACATGATCAAACGATTTACAGTAATTTCATGTGGTGCATGGATTATTACATTCTCTTGATACATGACATGGCTGGCCACAGTTATAGCATATTACCTGGCCTCATCCTCTTCCTTGAGCTTGGCCAGTATTTCTTCCTCTCCCATGATATCCACCACCGCGGCCTCTATATCCTCTTTGATCATAGTGGGTGTTCTCTTGCTTTGGCTGATTTTCCTCTTGGACACGGTACATTCCAACACCTTGCATTGCTTCCATATCTCGCTTTCTTTCAGAGATCAATTCATAAGTGCGACAGTTGGACTCATCATGTCCAACTGATTTACATAAATTACAGTATAAGTTTTTAGATGTTTTGACATACTTTTGTATGAGGTAACAATCTTTAGGCTGATGTCCTCTAGTTCTACAAATTTCACACCATGGTGCCTGGTTCTGATTCATATTTATTGGGTTTGGTGTGCCAGTGTTAAGATAATCTTGAAATAAGGGGCAATGTTCTCTAGTGTGGCCCTCTCCTTCACATCCTGTGCACCAAACTTCATGTATTTGTTCATGTCTCTGTTCTTTTCCATTTTTCATACCTTGTAGTTCTAATGCAAGGTAGCCAACTGGTTCTGGATTTGTATCATCCCAGAACTACTTTCTCCAATTGGTGAGGCTTCCAACTTCATTGCGATCTCCAAAGCCTCTGCTTGAGATACAACCTTCTGTTGCATCAGTGGTTGTCTGATATGGGGAAACAACGCAGCAATGAACCATTCTTGATGTTGTTGCGGAGCTATAACAAAGCTCACTTGGTCCAACAATGTTTTGAATTTTTGGTCGAATTCCCATACCGATTTAGTATGTTTATGCTTGATTTCTTTCAACTCTGTTATGCACTGTGATTCTAATTCAGGATTTTTAAACTCTGCTGCAATTGCGGTCTTGATGTCTACTAAGGTTCTCGGCTGTGCTTGAGAATACTTCATAAATCAATGCAGTGCTCTATCTCTAAAAGTAGTGATGAGTTGCGCTCTTTTTATAGCATCATCCGTAACTTGCTTAGCACTCCACACGGCTTCGCATAGAAACCAGTGCTGATCAAGGTCTTCCTGACCCGTTCCTTTGAATATCGACAGTTTTATATCATTATATGTCATTTTCCTTCCGGATTGTGTACTGTTCTGGGACTAATTCCCTGTGAGAAAAGTAGACACAGGATGCTGGATTGTGCTAGGGATAGTATTGTGCGGAATAGTTTGAGTTGTAGTGCTATGAGCACTCGCTCCTGCGGTGTTACTAGTATTACTGATTTGTGGGATGGGCTACGCGATGCTCGCAGCGGGTGGGTTTTGGACTGATTGATTCTAAGGTGTAATACGCTGGATTGTGGCTGATAACTGAGTGTTCTTATTATTGAGGTCACATGGAATTTCGGTATCTATACGGTTTCTAGATTGTCTGGGATTCTTTTCGTTGGTAAGCTTGTATCTCTTTCCACTTCTCAAAGTATGGTTTTCTTTGTCAGAATCAATGTGTGTATTCTCTACCATGACAGATTTAGATTTATTGCTGCATTCTTAAAACACATTTATCAGCTAAAATCATTTTAATATATAGGCTGAGGTTTTTTAAGAACTTACCTCTGAATCCTTTGAAAAAGTATGCTTCAGCCTGGCTATAGGACTTCAGCGTATCTACAGCAAACTCGGTCACAAATCCTTCTAGTATGCTATCAACCCAGAAGTCAACTACTCGCGACAGTGGGCTGTCGATTGCTTTGAGCTGTTCTGTAAGCTCCGGACTCCACTCTTTAGGTACTCCACCTTGGGAACAATTATTTCTTTTTGCTAGGTGCGATATCCACTCGTGTAGATCGTTTGGAAACGAAGCCCAAAAAATTTCGTGGTTGTCCCTACACAAGTATCTATTCAACCACTGTACGTCAGATAGACGTGGATGTCTTTTTTCTTTGTTTGCGAAATCTCTTTCGATCTTATCGCACCAAGCCCAGATCTCTTAATTTTTTGGATGCCAACTGTCGGACATTACTTTTCTGAATACACTATCGCATCACTAGTCTTAGCGCGGCAACATAATCATTTGTTGGCTTGATTTATCATCTAGAGGTTTTCCAATGTAGACCCAGGTACTTCGCGGTACAAGATACCAACAAAACCCCTACTCACTAGCCCTTTCGGCAACAGACTGCAAGCAGGATGAGGTCTCACCCGAGGCGAAGCTGAGGGGGTGGTTGTAGAATCAGGTTTCCACAACCTTGTGATGAGAGTGTTTCAACTGGTTAATGAACAGCGCGGTGATAGACTGCGTACTGTGGTTGGTGACTCCGCAAGGTATTCTACTTTGCGTTGAATGCCGCAATGAGCAAGGATGCTTGTGCATCCGACACATTCAACAAATGGGCAATGGGATTATTTCCACTCCTCAAGGATAAGTTATCAACGGCTTATCGCGCAACACTTCTTATGGACCGGTGTGTCAATTAGGAAACACGGTCGTTTATGAGACCTCATCACTTCTTATTCAATCCTATTGGATAATCCTTAATCATTCATCCTTACTTAGACTGATAAACATCTTAACTTATGCAAATGAGTGAGATGCGCGGTGTTGTGTGCTTCGATACTGCGATTCAACCTTAACAATTAACTGTGTGGTTATCTCATAGATCCATTCATTCGAGGACTTATAGGTGCTTAACTCTTAACCTTCACTCATACATGAACTACTAACATCTTATTCCATCCCTTCCATGGTGAATACAGATAAAAGTAAACACATATAAGATGACAGTAACTTATGCATGCACTGTAAGTAATTTAAGTAAACATAAAGGCAATCATACACAACAATCGCATAACACAAGGTTTAACGTGGTTCACTCCCCCGGATGGGAAGCTACGTCCAAAAGAACTGTTGTTTATTATCTTAGGAAAGGGTACAACAGTTCTTCGTCTGCGCACTCAGTTGTAGATGCTCTTCTCTCTCTCAAAATTAGATCTCTGTGCACTCAGCTGCAGACACTCTTCTCTCTCTCAAAATTAGATCTCTGTGCACTCAGCTGCATAGCCTTTACAATGCTTTAATCTTACAGATCTAACAATATTCAATAATAATCAACAAAATGAAGAGTTCGCCCTTTTCCTTACAAAATTGCCTTATTTATAGATCAAGACCCATAGGTCATGTATTTACATTTACGAAGGCAGAACCCTTAGGTTTACAAAACTATCATGGTTTTCTCAAAACCAGACTACTAGTATCTGGCAGCAGATCTTCTGTCACGCGCATGCCAACAGGTTGTTTCCATCGAGCTGTTCCTTCTTTCATAGCCTTAGATGACTGGTTCGAGTAGTAGTAGTCTTTTGTTTGTTGTGATCAATCACCTACCTCCTAATCTACACCTACCCACTGCTTGGTAGTTATCGACGATCTTTGCCAAAAATAGGTCTTCTGTGACCTAACCAAAATAATTGCCATTGTCTGCCCACTCTCTGCTTAGCTAGATCTTCCTTCGATGTGGCACATTGCAGCACTGCTCTCCTCGCAGCACTGGCTTCACAGTTCCCCCGACACTGTGCTGCACGCAACTTCGGAGCATACAAAAACGGTGCTGCACTTCTCCTCGCAGCTTCCAAAAATTATCTCAAAATTATTCCATCTGAACTGCGCTCAGTTCCACAATTCTCAAAATTCTTCCTGCTCAAAATGTCCCCTTGGGCCAGGCCCAACACGCACACTTCACTTCAATATTCATGCATCAACCAAACATCTGCGCATCACCTGATATACTTTGGTTTTTTCCGTGTGCTTATGTCTTACAACATCTGTGACTATCTGCATGCTGTCTATAATCTTTCATTCAATATTCACACAGTTGTGCATACTTCTGTGTTTCTTCCTTTCGGTGTTTGCGCAAGTGTCACATATCTACAACACCATTCTGTGCACCATAAGTTGTATCATTCCTCTATATGTGCACACTTGAATCCTCACTAGATCATGATGTTCTGTCCTCGAGCCCTTGATGCCCTAAATATAAATCTGTATTTTCCAACTAAAGCTCTACAATCTCACCATCGAGCTTGCTTCAAATCTCCAACTTGCATCTTTATTTATACATTTCCTGCACGGATTGTATGTCCACAATTTGGTTGTGGCTTCCCTTATTCCATACTTCATGGACTGTGCTTTTTCCACATGTCAATATATGCATTTTTGATGTGTCATACTTTTTGGGTCTTGCTCATTCATAGTCCATGACTTAGTAGGACTTACACCTTAGTGGTGTACTTCTTGCGCTCTTGATGTACCATTTCTCTGAGGTATGCGTGCATTCTTGATATTCAACTTGATGAGTCTTTGACCTTTGCTGAACCATTCCCTGTGGCTAATGCACACTTGATGTATGGATGCTTTGCGAAATATGTGCATTAACTAACTTCTCCTTGGTGGGACTTTGACCCTTGCAGTATCATCCCTTGTGGGTATTGCACATCTGATGTATTATCGGCTGTGTAATTTTCACATAGATAGACTTCAATCACTTATCTCTTCTAGGAACTTGTGTGCCCTTTTACCAACTGAAAGCATATTCTGATTGGCAATATTTGCGTGCTTTCAGGACTCTCCAGTTTCTTACTGTTTGTCCACTCTCGATTTTTGACCAAGCAATGCTTGTGCATTCCAGAGTCTTCTTTCAACATGCTTGCACACTTGTATATTTGCTTAACCAACTCCGTGGCTTGCTTGTGCACATGTACCTTTTTCCATCCAATTCTTTTGCTTCTACCTTGAGAGAGTATGACTTGTTGGACTTGTAATTTGCGTAGATACCACATGTAGTAGGATACATTGCTCATGTTCTTCTTTGAACTAGATTTGCATGATGTATGCTTGGGCACACACCTTCATACTGGATGCAACTTCTAGATAGACTCATTCACACTGGAATACATGTCCTTCACCATCTTGCACATATACTTCTTCAAAGTGGATTCCATATACTTCCTTAAGTTTCCATAGGAATGATCTATCCACTTTGACATCAGTTGAGATCAACTCAAACTGAATCAGCTGACATCCTCTTTGACATTAATGAAAACCAAAGTTCAACATAAATGAGGTCTAAGGTGCCTCATCTTCTACTAAGATAGTGTAGACATGTAAAGAACCTATAGGTGGTGGTTGGGGTGGGCCACCAAGGAATTCCCCAACAGTGAGGAATCTTTGTAAACACCAAGACATGTCTCAATTTAGTTTGGTTGGTTGATTGGTGTCAATGGTGAAAAATATGGTGTCTAAGTTCATGGTTGGACAAATCTCATAGTGTGTAAGTTGATAAAAAATTCTATTACTCTTAATGACCTTCCTATAAAAATGTAATTGAGCCTTCCTAAAGTCCCAATTATAGGGGATGGAGTCCCCCAAAGATGACTATTGAAGGTATGATATATTATATTATAGTTAAAGGCATTGAGAGCATATCCCAAAAGCCAACAGATATGTACCTCAGATACAATGACAACCCACAAAAGTCACTTTGGTGATAATCCTAAAATTTCCCACTAATATTACCTTCCTAAGTGTGGATAGGAGATACAACCTCAAATGGTTATGGTTCACTAGTAAATAAGAGGTGGGTGGCTCAAGAAAACTTAGAGAAACATCAGGCATCAAATTTAGTATCCTAGGGCACTACACCATTCTTATCTTGTTTATTTCACTCTTGGCACATAAGGATTTCAAGATCCCTAGCAAAACAACTATGGTTTGAATGAGAAATGATTGAGGGGCCTTATTTGGATGCCTAATATCCCAACAATCCTAACTTAGACTATGATTTGTTTTGTGACCTCAAAAAAGAGGAATTAATTTGATTAGTTGTGTTACTTGAATTAAGGTTTGAATTTAATTTATTGGATTTCTCAATGTTTTCGAGTAAACATTTAAAGGAATCCATATGAAGAATTATAAAATAGATGTTTTTTTAATGGCTAAATAGAAACCTAAAGAATTATAAAATAAATGTACATAATAGAAACCTAAAAATAGATGTGCATTTTGATGGTTAAATAGAAACTTGAAGAATTGTCATTATTTCCATCAACTAGGTGCCCTAATGACCTTCTAGTTAGATGTAATGAAGGTTAAACAATAGATTGACCTACAATTTCTTCCTATCTTTCTCTCAATTCTACTCATCTTTGTCTCATCCTCTCTCTAGCCTTATCTCATGCCTCATTTTTGTCAACCCATTGGAAATAATATTTCCTACTATGCTTTTTAATATTTCCCATCTTAATTGTTGATTAATTTATTATTTCAAGTGTCTTTTTCCTAATGTTGATTGTTAATTGCTTCATATCCATCTTTTACAATCAACAAATGGTCAAAATTGTGAGATATATGAAGTTGTTGTCGGGTTTGTAGGAACTTATTTGAGCTTCATAAATCTTAGAATTGATAGAAATATGAAGTTTTTTTGAGTTTTCAGGATCTCAATTGAGCCATTTTTTAAACCAAATAAACCATTGATCGAGGGTTCACCTAACCCTCGATTTAGATATTTAAAAATCATTTTATAGCCCACGATTGAGCTTTTTGAAAATCTTGATTAAGCTATATAGCTCAATTGAGCACTTAAATTAATGAATTCCATCCCTCTTGCTGGAATAGTTTCTACACGTGCAACATCCAAAGGGTGAAACCCCTTCATCTCATTCATCTTAGGTAGCGGATTTAAGGCTAGTGGATTCCTCAATGAATCCTTTATCCCATGGCATATCTTTTTCACACTTTAAATTTCATACTATATTTTTTATTTAATTTATTTTCAAACATATACTGAAATTTTTTCCATAGTTTCAAAGACACTCAGAGAAAAAGAAGTAACATTATGTAGTGATATTTAACCCTTAAACATAGAAAAAAACCATGTATACAAAGATTTGTAATGCAAGAAACTAGAAATTATAGTGCAAAATAATGAAACACAAAGACAACTATTTTGAACTTTATTTCAATTTTTACTAGCGTGGATCTTGTGCTGCCATAGCCCTCGTTGTGCGCACATCTTGTCGTAGCTCCAACCGGAACGCCAATCATTGTGTCCACCGGTTGACCACCCTGCCTACTCCATATAGGTACTCTTCTTACCCAATTACCCCCAAGCTGCAATGGGGTTGTATGAAATAATCACAATATCAACATGATTGGAAGTGGAGATTTTTTCTTTTAGGCCTCCCAACCTTAACCACTTCCAAGGACCAAACTCTCCAATAGTCACTGTAACAATCCTCTCCCATCTGTAGGAGGAAAAATATAAAAGATCCAAGATCCAAAAGATGTCCCTCACTTATCCCATTGTGTTTCTTTTATAGAGTTTCTTAGGTTTCAGTTGCATGTCCATGCATCTGTACACTTGAGTCTTATTTTCCTATGTGCGTGTGTGTGCACTTGAGTATTGATATTCATTTAATTGATTTTCTCATTTTATTATCCTTAATTAAAGGGTTTTTTTTAGTCTCTCTTCTCTTTAACTAATCTCTTTCCTTTGTTATGCACATGTTCTTATTTTAAATTAAATTTTTGTTTATTGTTGGAATGCATATAATTATTTATCATTTTCTAAATTATTTTTCTCATTTATATTTTATAAGTTCTATATTTTAATTTAATTTACCAAGGTTCTATCAAGGGTTCCATGGCCATACACATGCCCTTCAAATAGACCTTATCAAGTGTCTATCAAGGGTGCCATGATCATACACGTGCCCTTCAAATAAGCCTTTTCCTGTAGTGGTGACGTGATACGACGATTGAGACCACATCAACTCAATCCACTTGTATCTTGTTGAGAGACTAATGGTCATTGAGGAATATGGTAGTGTCATTATTGTGTGCCCCTCAGTCAAAACCTCATGAGTGACAGAATCTGCGGCCTACCCTCACAACAACATGCATCTGACAAACAAAATCCTCTCTCACTTTTCAACCCATCGCATAGAAACCTGCACTATTTATGGCATGGAATCCCCCATACAAACGAGTTACTCATTTGTGGATGAATTAGAAATCATGATCCTGTGCTTGCACACATGAAATCCACGTGCATCAAATATATCATGTAAAATAATCAAATATAAATTCATCACATTGTATCACTTGATACCATATATGAGCTCAGGATCCTATTATATATCATATCAATATTGATGATCAATTGCTTCAAAGAACATCAGTTTTGTTTTCTCAAAATAAACAAGTGAATGGATCCTATGTGACATTTATGCCATCTTCATTAATTCGCACTTGTGCTTTCCTACCACACTTGAAAGAACTTGTCAAAGCATCTGATGATTATATATATATATATATATATATATATATATATATATCACCAATGGTTATTCATCATACATAAATCCATTGTGATCATTGATATATATATATATATCACCAATGGTTATTCATCATACATAAATCCATTGTGATCATTGATTTCTAACATAAGCACTTATTTGTGATCAATTGTCCCCAAGGAATAATCATCACATGAGTTTGGCTAGAATGGGGCATTACATACTCCCCCTCTTCAATAAACTTCATCCTGAAGTTAATGCAAACCTTTAATAATTTTTCATATAATTATCATCAAGATCATTTATATTTCATATCCATGTCATTATCTTTGTAATTCAATTCCATTTTCATCACAAAAATGTGGCAAAATCAATTATTGGTAGTACAAAAATGTATAAGCAATTATTATAATCCAAATGTCTAATCATAATCAAAGTGTCTAAGAAAATGGGGCACTACATACATCCTCACTTAAGAAAACTTCATCCCGAAGTTGGTATCCAAATTCTCATACATGAATCACACAATGTTAGTTTATAAATCACACAACGACATTAACCATCATACCTAGCATAGAGTCATCTCACCTATCTATATAGAATGATTTCATTCAATTACTTTTGTATAAGTCTAGCCATAAATGGCGCATTACACTAATGAAACATTTTTTTTTAAAGAATCAAAGAGACCGTCTATGTGGATTGTCAAATGATCAAAGTCTATAATACAGTCCATAACTATGATGATCTAGTGTAATTTTGTCAGTCATATGTGGTAGTGGGTGTCACATTCAAAATTATCATGAAGGATCTTCATAAATTGGTTCTAAAGAATGTAGCTACGATAAGATTTATAACACCATTTCCACCATTGCCAATGTTCTAAGTCTAAATATAAGAAACCCACTTTTAACTTTTGGAGATCATCATTAATGCCAAACCTGAGGTATATGAGACATTAAATTTGCATAAGTCTACTTTTAGAAAGTGGTGCCATGAATTGTTGTCCTAAAAGGGTGGAATTTGGGTATCTAGAAAGAGAATGCAATATTCATGTACGTCATTTACAAATTATTCTATGGTTAGATCCTCTTTTTTGGTAAATGGACCCATGTGTTTACATAACTTGCCCAATATTTGAATCTGGTTATCCATCGTAGCATTAATATGTGTGATTGAATTCTACAAGTCCACAACCATGGATTCAATATCCTTAGGTGCCTCGGATAGGTTTATGTATTGATTCTCCATGGGTGGCCAGTTGTGAGTATGGACCATGGGACCACTTATGATCTATAAAGTATTAACACCAACTTATATCAATATAACCAATGGCTAAATAGGAGTATTTTGAGATGCACCCCCAAATATTGTATATTTGGTTCAAAACAAAAAGGGTGGTTGTACATGTATACCGACACAATGCAAGGATGATTTTGAGATAGGTCTCGCACAATGGTGTCAGTGGGTCCCAAAATTCCTTGTTTACATTGGTGGGAGTATTACTCCCTACTGAATTTTATTACACTGGTCGAATTACCAAATTCCTTCTAGGTGGAAAGATGTACGAATTTTGTTGGTTGGTCATAGAGAATAGGGTTTCCAAGGTCTTGAGGAAAATGGAGTTCCATGTGATATAGCTCTTTGATATACTTGTAGGGTCCAAAAATATTACTCGGTCCAATTTCTATGGGTACTAACTAAGGATGCTCAATCGTGCCCTTGGTCATACTATGCAACTATTGTTACATGTATAATATTTAAATAATTAATTTGTAATCTAGAATTAATTAATTAAATTATTAGAATTATAAGGCATGTCGTTCCATTGAAACGACACAGTTTGACCTATAAAAGGTCCTTGATTGTAAATGTAAAATCATTGTCTTAATATAACTATTATTCAATATTTTGTGGGTTATTCAAAATTGTGGGTTTTTCCAAGTTTTTTTTCAAACCCTTTTTAATAATAAATATTATTGTTATTAATAATAATATTATTAGAAATAAAAATTATTATTAAATATAAAAATTATTAATTATTATATTTAAATTTAGTCTTGACAAGCAAAAATTCTAGTGTGCGCAAGAACTATGTCGGAAATGAAGGACCAAATGGAAAAATTGGAACAAAACTAGGATCGAGACTCTAAAAATCTTGAAAGTGTAAAATTAATACTGGATCAAATTGAAGCTGAACTACACAAGGGAAAATAAGAATGGACAAACACCATAAAATATGAAGTCAACAAATTTGTAGCATGGGAGATGGAGGAAGTAAGAAGAGGAATTAGATCAAGCTTAGAAGACGGGCTACATAAAATCGTGCAGTACTTCGAGGATAGAGATGTTGCTAAAAAAGACGAATCTCCAAGGAAAGACCAATCATCCCCCAGTTTAACAAACAAAAATAATCATAAATCAAATTCTTTCAAAGGGAAAATCCCACAAGAAGATATGAATCAAAAACATTATTCAACCCCCAACCAGCCAATCCCAGGACTAATGCAACCAATGGGTGGATATCAAATGAAGTCCAAATTAGAGCTACCCAAGTTTGATGGCGCAATGAAGCAGAGCGTGGCTTGGATCAATAGGGAAAAAGATTTTTTTTTCATACACAAAATCATATCTGATGATGAGATGATAAAGTATGCCTCGATGCAACTAGAGGGTCGAGCATACAATTGGTATATGTGATGGAATATTACAACAAAAAATGTTGCCCACAACTGGAACACATTCAAGAATGACTTCTTTAAGAGATTTGAATATATAAAGGAGAAATAATTCTTCGTAAAGATCACCATATTGAAACAGAAAGGTGACATGGATGAATACACGTACGAATGGGAATCATTAGTGATACGAGTCTCAGAGCTAACCTACAGTCAACGACTCCAGACATATGTGTACGTACTAAAACCTTATACCAGAGATGAATTAGAACTCCTCAATGTATCAAACCTGAATAAATCCAGATGCAAGGCGAAAATCATTGAATAGAAGTTCAAAAATTCATGGAACATAAATCCCGACAAGGAGTACACAAATCATAAGTTTGTCCAAAATACCAAGCCCGGAACAAAATATCATCCACCACATCTAAGAAGTGACAAAAAAACCAGTTTAAAATCCCAATGAATGAAAGAAGGTAAATGTAAATACTGAGGAGGAAAATGAGACCCACAACATAGATGTTTGAAAAAGGAGACCACCAAGAACATATATCAATGTGAAGCAGAAGAGGAAGGAAAATCAAACAGCAATGAATATGACATAGAAGAAATAGGGGACCTCCAGAATCCTCCATCAAAGTCAGAAGATGAAGACACACCAAGAATATCACTCGCAGCCATAACCGGAATACACCAGCCACAAACATTAAAACTTAAAGGGAATGTAAAAAATAACAATGTCGTCGTCCTTGTCGACACAGGAAGAAGCCACAACTTTATCGACATAAGTGTTGCAAAGAGGATTAACCTTTTCATATATTCAGTGCCTAACATGAATGTAATTGTATTCGATGGGAAGTAGATCAAAAAAGTGGGAAAATGCCATAAGATTAAGCTATAGTTACAAAATTATAACTTTGATTCAGAATTTTATGCAGTACCCCTAGGTTGATTTAATGCAGTGTTAGGAATCTAGTGGCTGCAGACACTAGGTACCTACTCATCCAACCACCAAGAACACTTTATCAAGTTCAAGTGGAAAGGAGAAAACTACAAGTTGTATGGGTTTCAACCCCCTCGCACACAAATTGTGTCATCCCACAAAATGTAGAAGCTAATTCGGAAAGGAGCACCAGCTTATGGAGTAGAATGCCAAGAAATGGAATTATTAACTTCAGAAGCTGTCAAACCAGGTTAGCCAGAGGTCCAAGATCTACTCCAAAAATATAAAAAGGTATTTTAAGACATTCCCATGGAGTTACTACTAGAAAGACAGATAAATCATATAATTGAAATAAATCCTGGGTCATGCTATGTCAATGTTAATCCATACAGGTATCCACACCATCATAAAACAGAGATTGAAAGATTAATCCAAGACTTACTAAAGTGTGGGGTGATTGTGAAAATTCGGAGCCCTTATGCAAGTAGTATTGGTACGAAAGAAGGATGGATCATTCATATTATGTATCTATTACAGAGGATTAAACAAGATAAAAATTAAAGAAAAATTCCCCATTCCATTCATAGACGAAATGTTGGATGAACTTCATGAGGCACAATATTGATCAAAAATAGATTTGAGATCGGGATACTACCAAATCAGGGTGAGACTAGAAGACATGGCCAAAATAGATTTTTGAACCCATGAAGGACATTATGAGTTCAAGGTAATGCATTTTGGGCTAACTAATGCTCCAACTACCTTCCAAGCAACCATGAACAATTTATTTCATATGTATCTCAGAAATATTGTATTAGTTTTCTTTGACAACATCCTCATATACAGTAAGACGTGGAAGGAACACCTCACACATTTGGAACAAGTACTATCTATATTGAAGGAAAATCAGATCTACGCAAATATGTCCAAATGCATGTTTGGTAAGGAGGAAGTGAATTATCTTGGACATGTGATATCCAAGGAAGGAGTCAAGGTGGACCCAGAAAAAATCAAGTCAATGAGAGAGTGGCCCAAACCAACTAACATCTCCAAATTAAGAGGATTCCTTGGATTGACAGGATATTACCGAATATTTATTCAAAATTATGCTCACATAACTGCTCCATTATCAAATCTTCTATAAAAGAATTCCTTTCAGTGGAATGAAGAGACATAAAAGTGTTTTGAAGCACTGAAAAAATTCATGTCCACAACACCTGTACTAGCAACACCATATTTCTCCAAACCGTTCGTAATAGAATGTGATGCTCTAGGTTATGGGTTGGGAGAAGTATTAATGCAAGGTGAGCATCCAATAGCTTTCGAGAGTAGGAAACTAAATAAATGAGAACAGATGAAGTCTACATACGAGAAGGAAGTGTTGGCCATTATGCATGCATTAGAAAAATGGCAGCAATACCTATTAGGAAGCGAATTCATGATTTGCATAGACTACAATAGTCTTCAATACCTTCTTCAATAGAAAACATTATCCACAGAACAACAAAAATGGATAGAAAAAATTGCTTCTTTCGATATGGAAATAATACATAAAAAGGGGAAAGATAATATAGTAGCCAATGCACTTTCTTGGATTGATGAAGAGATGACCTCTTACTCCATTTCAGTCATGATTCCAAAATGGCTAGATGAAATACGAAGTGAGTACACTAAGGATCCAGAGACGAGTGCAATAATTAATAATCCTAGTCAAGATTCCAAGTTTCAAAGGAAAAACAATATTCTGTGGTATAAAGGGAGGATCAATTTGAACCTAACTTCTAAATTCAAAGCTAAGGTCATGAAGGAGTCCCATGATTCACCAACAACGGTACATGTAGGATTTTTCAAATCTTACTATAATGCAAGAAGGTCCTTCTTTTGGAAAGGGATGAAAAAATATATCCAACAGTATGTGGAAGAATGTGAAAAATGCCAGAGGAACAAGAGCAAATTTTTTTTAACCCTAGGGTTACTTCACCCTCTGCACATTCCAAACCAAAAATGGGAAGAGATATCTATGAATTTCATCGAATGGTTACCCATGTTAGAAGGAGAGGACAAAATATTTGTAGTGGTTGATCAATTAACCAAAGTTGCACACTTCATGGGGGTAAAGAAGACAGACACAACAAAATAAATTGCAGATATATTCTACAAGGACATCTACAAGTTACATGGATTTCCAAAAGTCATTATCAGTGACAGGGATGCGAAATTTAACGAAAAATTCTGGAGGGAATTTTTCAAGCAAGTGGGTACATCACTCAACATGATTTCAGCTTATCATCCCCAAATAGATGGCCAGACAGAAGTCGTAAATAAATGTGTAGAATCCTATCTACGTTGTTTTGTAACAGACAAGCAGAACAACTAGTCTCAATGGTTACACCTAGCATAATGGTGGTACAATTCAACATACCACACCTCCACAAAAATGAATCCCTTCCAATCCTTATACGTGTATGAACCTCCCCACTAGAAGTATTTTGTTCTTAATGACACTAATGTTCCAGAAGTAAGGAACCAATTAGAGAGAACTAAGAAAACAATCAAAATTTTCAAGGATAATTTAACCACTGCACAAAACAATATGAAGTAACAAGTAGATCATCACATAACAGAGAGAGAATTTGGAGTAGGGGACTGCGTGTTCATAAGGCTCCAACCTTATAAACAATTATCTCTTAAAAAAGGAGGAAAAATCAAGTTGGCCCCAAAATTTTAAGGACCATACCAGATTAATAAGAAGATCAGTCAAGTCATATATTGTAACATCCCAAAATTTACAAAAATTTAAATTTTTTTCAATGTAGCATTAGTTGCTATTCTTGATGTGCGAAAACGAAATAAATACTTATTTGTTCTTCTAAACGACATACTGAAATAAAATGTTATAAGGATCATGAATGTGTATTGTTTTATGATATGCGTGAAAAGTATTTATGCGACCATTAGGATGTTGTTGGATGTTTTTTTTTTGCCTCAAGCATGCATTCTAGATTACTTATGATTACTTCAAATTGATGTTGATGATTTAAAGATTCACTTGCTATTTGTTACTGTTTATATGTGCTAACTGTTTCTTTTGTTTGTTGATGATGAAGGGGTCCTATGGGAACCCCGAAGCTTACTTGGCTATTTGGCTTTGAAATTCTGTTTGCAGATTGCAGGTAAGAGAAATGTTTTCTTGAAAGTATAACGATGTCCTATTTAGCTTTTGTTATCCTTCAATGTTTATAGAAGGAAATATACTAAATATTAAGTAGTTCCGGTGAGATCTATCCTAGTTGGTCTTCAGTTTTACTCAAGTGGTTTATGTATTTTCAAAAATAATTAATCTCTCAGAAAATACAATTGTTATCTACCCTTTTCCTTGTATTGGATTATCATGGAAAGTATTGGAACTTTTGTTTTTAGAGTTAACTTCTTAAAAGATATACCATGCATTGATTATTACATAACCTATGCTTAGATACTAGCATTATAATATTAACTCTAACTTTTAAATCTTATGCACTAAGTACATAACCTATATAATAATATTAATATGCTGTCTTTGACAATAGTTTATAGTTATGACTACACCCTACAACGCTTGTTCTAATAATTCACACCATAGATATTTAACTATTAGTTCATTGTAATAATAACTTATGCTATGGTTTCGATAATATGCTTTATGGTCTTTATTTCGACACAAAGGTTGGAAACAAACATTGATAGTTTGATTTAATAGTGTAGCTATGCTATAATATAATGGTTATAATGAATGATCGAACCTTAGCTTGGAATATAATACAATGGAAAATCATACGTATTGACTTGGGTATAAAACCATGTTTCGACCTTAGGTTGGTCATATCCAAACTATACTATAGTTGTAACTTATATCAGATCGAACCTTGACTTGTTATTACACGCTGACAGGTGTGATGTCCTGGGTAGATGTGATAATTAAAGTGCATTAAAGTGGTTTGGGTGGAGAGTCTAGTGGCATCCTCCGTGGCCAGACTTCACGCGGTTTCCTTGGAAATGTTGCTAGCCCTAACTACTTGGGCTTACCTCGACGAGAGCATAACATTTGCATTCAATTTGGCAAGGGAGTCGGGTTTGGAGAGGCCGATAGGTTGTGATTTTTAGGGTTTACTGAGTTGTTTTGGAGCCACCTCTCCAGGGTTCGATACCCCAACCTTCAACTTGTAAGTTTTTCACAGTGAACTCTCAGAGTGGTATCCTTCCCTTGCTGAGTTTGTTAAAGGTGGTTTGGTTCTAGTTCTCGTCAAACGTGGGCATGTTTGGTTTCAGAAACATAGTTCCTTTAGCAAGGTAATTTATTGGGTTCGAAACCTATTACTCCCGACAGTTCATCAGATTTATAATTGTTGTTATTTTGTTTCTTGAACTTCCTATTATATATTTTAACCAAGCTTCATTTATGTGGTAGGTGTTCCTTGGCTCTGGGTTTTTATGCTGGAGGTTGAGTTATAGCAACAACGTTGGAACCGGTAAGCTTCGGTGGTTTTCCTGTAGGTTTCGGCTTGGTAACTATTGGTTCTTTTTGGTTTTTAGCCGAGACTTCAGTTTTGATGTTTGGCTGTGGATGTGGCTGCCGTTGTGATGTTTGTGAGCCAAATGGCAGTGTAGGGAGGATGGAATCCTCGACCCACTTCAACGTTTAAGCCTACAATGTTTCTCTGTGTAAATACTTGTAAAAGAATGTAATACTATCGAGAGGGTTTAACCCTCAACTATTTTGATTAATGAAAGGGTTCTGGTACCTGTAACTTAATACGGTTTATGTGCGGCGCGTATGAGAGAAATGCTCGAGGACGTGTGTTATTTTAATTCAATTCTTTGTTTATGAAATGTTGTGTTCTGTTAATGACCGAGAACCAAAGGATAAATGCCTCGTTTTTGCATTCAAACTATGAACTTGTTTGGTTTAGAAGATAGCTTCGAAAGGTTTAAGAAGTCGAACTTAAAACTGAGACCTAGTCTCGTATGTCTATTTTGTTTCGTTGCAGACGATGGTTACATTAGGATTGCAAAACAACTGCTTTGATATTGATGCCAAAAATGTTCCTTTGTTTTTAGTTTAGGCATTGTATAGGTTATTTGATATCGTGACTATGTTATTCTAATGATAAGCAAAATGGTGAGTCGTGTTTATAATCCTGTCATGGTATGTTTTGATAATCTTTAGGAATGTTTCGAGGGTTTTCGACTGCGAGGTTGGTAATGAACCCTACTCAAAGTTTAAAGGCTCTTTTGCTTCTCTTAATTGTAAAAATCAATAAGGGTTTGAGACTTGGTCTTTCGTACTAAAATAAAGACTATTATGTGTTTATTTGATATGAGGTAAAATGATAAAAGAAAATGATTAACAACTCTAATATATAAATATGTTTGTTTTCGATCTTTTCTACAGCTGTCTAGAATGCAAAAATAATGATGAAAGGTTTAACTTAGTGTTAAAAGTTGTAACTATCTAAGACTTGACACAAAGGGACATTCGTCCAACACTCAGAGTTGTTTTGTATTTAAATTAACAGTGATGTTTTCAAAGTTAAAAGAAAAATACTATTAGTTTACTAATGTTGTGAAGTTGCTATGTAATTTGATAATGATGGCAGAAAAAATAAGAATTATTAAAGGATTCTTTATATAGAAATAACATTGTAAGTCTTATTTGTTCCTGAAATGAAAAGGGTTACTCTATAACAGAACTTAGGGTTTTTATGTAGAAAAACAAGGGACTATTTATTTTCTTCTATTTCTATTACTATAGATGTATAGCTATTCTAGTGTCTACATATAATAACAGTTGCTATGTTTTTCTATGACTGAGAATGTAAGATATTTTAAATTGCAAAATATAATAAGGAAAATTTAAGGAAAACATAACAGAGTTAGTCTATTCATTCATTCTACTCACTGCATATCATTTATCTATTTTAATCTCCCTTCCCTGTACTAGAGTACGGTACAAAAACAGTACGTGGAAAAATACAGGGGAGACATTTATTATATCATTTTATATATTTATTCAATAGTCTATAGAATCATAATCAGATCAGAAAATCAAACCTTTACTTCTACATGATAATAACTATCAATATTTATCTAATGAATACTAAATCAACAGATGCAGAAAATAAATTATAAATATTTAGGAAATGAAATAACAAGTAGAACCTACAATTGCATATAGGGTGGACAAACACCCAAAGAGGCATGTTCCTCCCAACCTTCTCTAGAAGAAGCAACCAATATCACTTGCTTCTTTGGACCCCTGAGCTTGTTTACTGAACCACTAGGTAGAATACTCTGTGTAGAAGCAAGGCACTCAGGTTGTACTTTCAACAATCAATAGAGACTTGCAATACACCTCAAACCTCTGCCCTAATCAAGAAATAACTCTGCATCTAGAAGAAGTGGAACAGCCTTACACTACAACTCAAAACATAGCTTTCCCCTCATCGAATCTCTTGTGTGCATACAGCAGAACCACAAGGTAAATTTTCTTGTCAGAAAAAGTGTGAGCCTCTGCACAATTCGATGGATTTATAAAGATGCCTAGGTCTTTAGTGGTCAGTTCCCAAATAAATGAGCCTCAAGCTCCAGCCCCATCTTTCATGGAACTATGACCACAATTCAAGGGAGTTGTACCATAACAACAACTAGTTACGTAGTTCCTGATGCTACCACTTGTCCATTGCCTTCTACCCCAGATTCCATTCCACCTAGTGGGTCAGTAAACACTCTTTCAACAATCTCTTTGGGTGAGTGTCTCCTATTTTATTTTATTAAATAATAATATTTTGCAATTACAGTCATCCTTGGCCACTTGGCTAAATATAAAACTTTACAATAAAAGTTAAGATAATGTTTTCTTTAAACATAAAATGTTTTAGAAAAAAGGGGTATGTTACAAACACCCCCACTTAAGCTCAACATCGTCCTTGATGTTGCTTATTCTTCCTTGGAGCCTCCCTGGAACAGAATTGGATATGTTGCTCGCATATTACTTTCCAATTCCCAGGTAGCTTCATCAGGGCTAAGGTGCTTCCATTGCACCTTTACCTACCTTATGGTACGATTCCAGAGCATAATTTCCCTCCTGTCGAGAATATTGTCCGGTTCCACCTGAAAATATCCTTCAGGTTCTACCTGTATGTCATTCCAATTCAGCACATGAGTAGCATCGTGCACATACTTCTTTAAGACAAAAATGTGAAAAACATTATGGATTCTTAAATTAGATGGTAGAGCCAACTGATATGCAACAGGTCCAATCCTTGATAGGACTTCAAATGGTCAATAGTACCTTTGTGCTAGTTTAGCACAACTCCCAAGCTTAAAAGAAATTTTCTTGGGTTTTACCTTTACAAGGACATGATCTCCAACCTGAAATTCTCTTTCAGTGCGTTTCAGGTCTGCATAACTTTTTTGTCTATCTTGTGCAAATTTTAAGTTGCCTTGTACCTGTTTCACGGTTAGCTCCATCTCTTTTAACAAATCTGGTCCTAACATTAATCTATCAACAGGGTTATCACATGTAAAAAATAGGAGTACTGCATTTCCTTCCATATAAAATCTCAAATGGACTGAATTTAGCAGATGCTTGATAATGATTATTGTAAGCAAATTCAACTAAATGCAAATAATCTTCCCACTTAGTTGGATGGTCTTTAACATACATGTATCCTTAACATTTCTTCTAAAATCTGATTAACCCTTTCAGTCTGTCCATCAATTTGTGGATGGAAAGGAGTACTGAAATTTAATTTAGTATTTAAACCTTTAAACAATGTTGTCCATAAATTTCCGATAAACTTGGAATCTCGATAAAAAATAATTACCTTTGGAATTCCATGTAGGCGAAAGATTTGTTTCATAAACACATCTACAATGTTAGCAGCTTTAAAAGTAGTCTTAACAGGAATAAAATGGGCAGATTTAGTAAGTTTATCCACAACCACCATTATTGAGTCATTATGTTTTTGATTCTTAGGTAAACCTGTGATAAAATCGATACTTATAATTTCCCATTTCCATTATGGAATTGGCAATGGCTGCAATAGGCCAGCTGGGTGTTGATGTTCAACCTTAATTGTCTGACATTCAAAACACCTAGCTATGTATTCAACCACTTCATTCTTCATGTTGGGCCAAAAGTAATCTTTTCTTAGCATAGTTATCATTTTCTGATAACCAGGGTGTCTCGAATAAGGACTTTTATGAACTTCATCCAAAATCAACAGTTTAACTTTTGACAAATTAGGTACATAAATTCTGTTTTTATAAGTCATTAAGCCTTTTTCATTGATGTTGTAATCTGTTATTAAATTTTTAGATAAATTTTCAGCAACTTTATCATGCAATTTTTGATAATTTTCATCTTGCGTAATTCCTTCTTCGATCTGATTTTCTAGATCTGTCTTAAATGTGCTACCAAAAAACTCAATTTGGCATCTATTCTCAAGGCATCAACAACTTTGTTTTCTTTACCCTTAATGTGTTGAATTTCGAAATCATACTCGCTAAGGAAAGTGTAGAGTCCTTCAAGTTGAGCAAGTGATTTTTTTTTTATATCTACGAGTTACAAACATATGTATATATTTACATATACTAACATATCTTCAAATCCTTTAACTAATGCTAAATATGTAGTAAATCATATTCACCTTTTAACTATATAATACATATATGTAATCATGTTCTCCTCTACAATGTACATATGTAAATCATGTCCACCCTTTTTAATTACACAAGACAAATATGTAATTCATACTCACTATACAAACATGTATATAATTCGTAATCACTTTTAAAGTATACAACATAAATGACATAACATCTTATCTCATTCTATGATTATATTCTAACTTGGTAAGACATATATTATCTCCATCTTATGGCTTAGTAATGTATTCAACATAAATTAAGCATTATCTCCATAATATATTGGGTTTGCAACAAGTAGTCACATATTCGCAAAGCCCATCTTTCTTATGGGGTTCAAGCACATATAGTCTATCATGGTTATACAAAGGAAAATATTCTATTGGTTGCATACAACATATATAACTATATAAAGACAACTTTTTTCTATTGATGTATTCCATGCACATCCAATCTACATAATCCTATGGGGATTATTTTAATGTTACATATGATGCACATATGTTACAATACGAATATATAAGAGGATTATCCCATAAGTACGTATTTATTTTTACTTAAAGCCATTCTATCATTAAAACTAGATTTTACATTCCAAGGGGTTCTCAAAAGATCTTTTCTCACTTTAATGGGGCGACATTACTAAAATCCCATCTAATAATGATTTTAAATAAAAGGAAAATAACCTAAATTAGTGCTTTCTTTTTGGACTAAACTCAACCATCGTAAGATTACTTCGATTCATAGCGGTTCAAGATGAATCATTTTGGCTACACAAGGACCACTGGGCATGTGGTAAGCAAAGATTTGGATCTCGAATACTAGACTTCTCTCATCGATGGAGAGAGGTAAGTTAAAATGGATGTGGATTCTTGCTACATGGAGTAAATTCCGTAATGGCATAATTACAATCCTTTGAAGATTTTTGAAGTCGGTGATGGGAAATAAACATAAGTGGGATCTCTATAATCTTGTAGGCGAATTCATAACCGTGTTCTCTTTTTTTTTTATGGATTGCTGATCCCGGAACAGAGATGGGCAATTGGAATTCGAAATTCTGTTAAAAGTTAAAAAAAACAGATATAGACAAATTCAAACAGAGACAAGAGTATGATGAAATTCGGACCTGGAGTTGTATGAAAGTGGATTTCATTACAACGTTATGATAAATAACTTTCAAGGTTTTCAAATCCCAGTGAAGATAATTTTTGAATGGTCAGATAGAGGTGAAGGGGGAGGAATCCGATCCCTGACAGCGTGGTCATCAATGATAATCCATCCACATGCAGAGGCCAGTAGTTAGATCGGAAATACAAATCAATTATCAACAGAATCAAACCCTAAGATATTTCAAGAATAATTTACATAAATGCTGAATATGCAAAACGCAATTTGACAGAATCAAACTCTGAGAGATTTCTAGAACAATTATATAAATACTGAATATGAACCCCAAAACATAAACAAATTCGACTTTAACGTACTCTTGGGAATGCCGAATAACTTCATCAACAGAGAAAGCAGAGGACATTGGAGGTCAACTAAAATAGGTCAATAATAATTGATTTTGGATAAGAGTTCGGGCCTCGAGCCGAGTTTCAATTTTTAGAGACTGAATCAAACGATAATGGGTTTCATATCTGAGATCGGATCATACACAGAGTTTCAAAGAATTAAAAGTCATTCGACCGATGAGATCTGGAAAGACGTCCCTGCGAATAAGTATGAATTTAAATATAGGTTAGACTTTGATTTCCATATAATACAACGGATCTGGAGCACAGAGTTTAAAGAACAAGGTGGGATCTGAACTTTTGCTTGAATTGAAAACCAACGCAGAGAGGGAATGAAACCTTTAAAGAAATAAATTTAGAGTATTTGCAGTTCGTCTCTCGGCCCAGATCGATATCAAAACAAGATTTTAAGATTTTAAACCAATATCATCAATCCAGAATTCGAAAAATCTAGAGGGAGTACTTCGTGCGAATTCAATTTCAATTTGAAGTTATACTGGGCCTAAATCGATATCCAATGACAGAGTTTAAAAAAAATATTTAAAAGATTATAAGCACAACCAGAAATCAAATCCCAACCGGAATACTTCATGCATAAATTGGGTAGATCGACAGAGTTTTAAAATTTGAATTAGTACTGAATAACCCAAAATTTGAAATCCAGAAAGGGTACTAAGTTTTAAGAATTAGAGTGGTCAGTACAAATTCGGTTCATAAGCATAAGTAAAATACAGAGTTTAGAATCACTTGTCACAGCCAGGTCGAAACCAGAACGATACACATAAAGAAGGACATTATTAATTTTCAAAACTGAAAGAATTTAACTGAAAAACAATGAACCTAATTTAGATCGTTGAATTCGATATCGAATGTCCATTGTAGTTACAGCTGAATCCGTACTCCAGTCGATCCACTTGATGAAGATACCGACAACCCCTCAATTGACTATCCTACCGTATCGGGGTTAATCTTCTTCACCCCGAACCCCCGAGCTAATGGGGTCGTAAGAACACACTAGCTAGCTTCTCGAAAGGATCTCCCATTCCCCGTTCCAGCTAATCCCAACTCTCAAGAATCATAACATAATCCAAGATTATGATGCCCATCCAGCATTAGGGAGCAAGAGATGTCTTTCTCTCCTTCTCCTCGCTCATTATATAGCAAAATTTTTGTGTGCCATGTGTCTTTCCATGCACATATTTAATTTAGTTTAATAAATTAATTTCAATTATTCTCAATTACAAGTGTCTCATTATATTTAGTGTGCACCTAACTCCCTAAATCGGTGGAAGTTAGGTGTAGAAGAGTCCCACTTCTTATTTTAATTCTCATTTAGTTTACTTAATACATTTTCAGTAAACTACTTGTTTTTATTTAATTAATTTCTTTTAAATAAAAAGAAATTTATAAAAGAAATTTGTTTCTTTTATTAACTTACATTTGATATGTTTTTATTTAAAACATTTCGAAGATTAATAATGATTTATATATATATTTATTCTCTTTACTTCTTTTATTCCTTAATAGAATATTCTCATATAAGTTAAACTCCTATTAGTGTTCAAATCTAAAAGAACTTCTATAGAAGACTTCTAGTTTAGTTTTTGGTTTATTATTTTCATAAAGTAGATAGGTAAAATAGTTTAGGCTAAACTAAATGTTTTTGTTTTGTTTTTGTTTTTCACTTCTACTTTTCCTCTTTTCTCTTAACAATAAAATAATGAATATTATTTTCTGGTATTTGTCGTTTAATTTAAAGTCACTTGAATTTATTTTTGACAAGTTTTCAATTTTTTCCTTTAAATAACATTATCTTTTCTTGTCCAGGTGCCTCTTTGGCGGGTCCTTCCGACAGTTCCATTCCTTTCTTCTTATGGGAAGTATTGCGTAGCGACCGGGAATCGTTACCGCGATCTCTCAACTACGCTTCTTGGAAACTAAGGGATGTTGAGGGATAAGGCTCTCCTTATTGTGCGCCCCTCAACTCATCATACATGACCAAATCATTATGGCCTTGCCCATACAGCATATGCTTCCCTAGGTGAGCTGAAACGGCTTTACCAGTGCGTGAATTGCTAATTCAGGGTCGAAAGTCGGTCGTCGTACCCCTAAGTGTTCTTTCCGTTCTTACGACCCCTATAATTCCATTGTGGGTTAGTCGGTAAATCGTCTTACCTGCCACTGCTCACACTCAAGCGCACATTAGTAGCACTGCACTATAAAAAAAAAATTATCATTATTTTCAGTATCTCAGTCAGTCGAGTCCACTAAACATTCATCATTTTAACATTATGCCTCGGTCAGTCGAGCATGTTCATCATTCGTTATTTTATCTCAGTCAGTCGAGTATAAAACAAATCATCATTTTCATTTCAAGTAATTTCAACATTCATCATTATGTCTTTGTCAATCGAGCATACATTTTTTTCATTTCAAATAATTTCAACATTCATCATTTTCCATTCTAAAGCATTTTCATCATTTTTCATTTTCTCAGTCAGTCGAGTATATTCATCAATTATCATTTCTCTAACCATTTTCATTTCACATATGAAATTTAAAGCAATCATTCATGGTCCAAGTTTTTATAAATCCGGGTCACTTCAAACCAGTGCCCTCAATAGTCAAATCAGTCGTAGGTCTCAAAATAGTATGATCAATCATAAGTCTAAAATAATCTAGTCAATCATAAGTCTAAAATAATCAAATCAATAATAAGTGCTGAGGCGGGCATTACAGAAAGCTAGCCACCTAGCTTGCCTTGCGTTAAGATTTGTTTGATCCAACAAGTATTTTAAGCCTTTATTGTCTGTCATTAGTGTAAACTTTCTTCCAATCAAATGATGGCGCCACATTTTTAGTGCATGTATCACGGCTTCCAGATCTAGATCATAAGTTGTGTAGTTCTTTTCATGGATTTTTAACTTTCTAGACTCATAAGCAATAGCATGACCTTCTTGAGTTAAGACCCCACCAAGTCCATCGTTACATGCATCAGTGCATACAACGAAGTCTTTATTAGGATCAACAATTTTTAATATAGGTGCTGTTGTTAATAACTCTTTTAACTTCTTAAAACTTTCTTCGCATTTTTTATCCCAGACGAATTTCTTCCCTTTCTTCTGCAAAGAAGTTATGGGATTAGCAATTCTATAGAATCCTTCAATAAACTTTCTGTAGTACCTTTGTTATTCCCATAAATGACCGTACGCCAGTTACGTCTTTAGGGACAGACTACTCGTTAATTGCTTTTATTTTATTCGGGTTGACAGAAATTCCATCTTTAGATATTATGTGACCTAAGTACTATATTTTATCTTTATTAAAGTCACACTTATTGAACTTAGCATAAAGCTGATGTTCTCTTAAAACTTGCAGAATTATTCTTAAGTGTTCGTCATGCTCTTCTTTAGTTTTTGAATAAATTAGAATATCATCAATGAACACAATTACAAACTTATCTAGGTATTTATGCAGAACGTTATTCATTAAACACATGAATACTGCCGGTGAGTTAGTTAGCCCAAAAGGCATAACTACGAACTCATAATGTCCATAACAAGTTCTGAACACAGTTTTGAAAATGTCTTCATCCTTTATTCTAACTTGATGATATCCCAACCTTAAGTCAATTTTAGTGAATATCTCTGCTTCACGTACTTGATCGAATATATCATCAATGTGGGGCAAGGGATATCAATTTTTTAATAGTCAGTTTATTAAGTTGAAGGTAATATATGCACAGTCGCAAAGCACTGTCCTTCTTTTTAACAAAGATAACTGGTGGTCCCCAAGGAGACACACTTGGCCTTATGTAGTTCTTATCTATTAATTCTTTTAGCTGAGATTTTAGTTCATTTAACTCCAGAATATTTATTTTGTAAGGAGCCTTTGAGTTTGGTATCGCTCCCGGTACTAACTAATGGTAAAACCAAGTTCTTTTTTTGGAGGTAATCCTGAAATTTCTTCTGGGAATACGTCAGAAAAGTTCCTAAGAATAAGTATGTCTTCCAGTTTTATCTTATCTTCTTTAGATGAACATTCGTCATTAATCACATTCACATCAAACAACTTACAACCCTTTCTTACAACTTTCTTTACTTGTAAAGTATAAATTTGTCGTACAGATGTTTTCCTAGTAATGCCTTTTACTGTTTCGGTGTTTCCTTCATTATTCAAACAAATAAAAGACTTTTCATAAAATTTAAGTATTACTCTATGCCGTTCAAGTCAATCCATGCCAATCAATACATCATATGACCCTAATGGCAAAACATTCAATTTAACTTTC
The DNA here is from genome assembly GCA_027924585.1 of Larix kaempferi. Lineage (NCBI taxonomy): Eukaryota > Viridiplantae > Streptophyta > Pinopsida > Pinales > Pinaceae > Larix > Larix kaempferi. Next base: position 19,107,382 of record BSBM01000155.1, on the reverse strand, counting down.
GTTTTCAGCTGACTCATGAGTAAATCACAACTGTTTACAAACTTTGTAACTTTTCTTTTAGTGCCTGTTGCTAGCTGAACTAACCATGAATTATCAAACTTTTCTACCTTTAACTTGCAACTTTTCACTAAATCAGGCAATATGTAACTCAAACTTGCACCTAGATCTATTAAAATTGAAATAGATTTGTTTTGTATCATATCTTCAATTTCGACCATAGAAGTTTGATGGTCTGCTTGTCAATTTTCCAGCGCTGCATTAATCCTGGGCATTTCTCTTGCTACATCACCAACTGTCGGTTCCGCTTGCATGGTGTGGATGTTGCTGACTGTCTTTCTGTTGCGTGGACAGTTAGCTCGAGTATGTGGTCCACCGCAGTCATAACATTTTAAAGCTGGTATAGTATTATTATTACCATTATTATTATTGTTATTATTACTAGATACATTCCTTGCAGCTGTGAAATTCTGCGGTGCATTACCCCTGTAATTATTACTCGGAAAATTTCTGTTATTAAAATTTTTCTTAAAACTTCCAGAATTATGATTAAAACTTTTCTTTTTATGCTCAAAATTATTAGTCTTATTACTTCTCCAGCCAGATATTCCTTCTCTTTTTCTGTTTTGTTCAAAACAAAAATTAGTCTTCCTCATGACCTCTTCTAAAGTTGAAGGGTTATCATATTCAATTATGTCCTTTATGTGGAAGGGTAAACAACTTAGAAACCTTTGTATCTTAGGTTTTTATTCAGCTAGATAAGGTGCATACCTTAACAAGCTGAGAAATTTGCTACATAACTCCTTCATGGTCATAGAACCCATCTTTAAATCATAAAATTCTTTTGACTTATCTTCATAGTACTGTTCGGATGAAAACTGTTTCTTAAACATGTTCTTAAATGCACTCCATTTTATGTCTTTTTCCTTAAGATTTTAAACTCTTTTGATATCTTTCCACCAAATGTCTGCCCTTCCGGTCAGATTTTATATGGCCATCTTAGTTTTTAATTGAGATGAGTAGTTATAAATATGAAAATACTTTTTCATTCTGGACAACCATGCTTCAACTGCCTCTCCCTTTTCATTTTCGCCATTAAAAGTTGGAGGTTTTATCTTTTTAAACTCTCATGAAATTTGTTCATAATTTTTACGTCTTTTCTTAGGACCACAGTCATCGTCACTGCTGTCTTGATCATAATTATATTTTCTGCGATAAGTTTTATCATCAGATTCGGAAGAAGAAGAGTTACTTTCAGTTTTATAGTATTTTGCTTTCTTATCCCTGTGTTTGTAGGACATTGTTTTAGATTCAGTTTTTACTTCCGTTCTCTTATCTTTTTCATCTTGATGGTACTTATCCAATAAAATCTGATTTAATTCCTCTTGTGCTCTAAAAATCCTTTCGTTTTCTTCCGTAACACTTTTTATTTCAGTTTTAAATCCTTAACAATACGTAATAATTCAGATGATTGATCATTAAGTTCTACGTAGATTTCTTCATTAATATTTTCATGTTCGTCATTATTATGTTCAATATGAGGAGATCTGTCCTTTGTTGATTCCTCCGGTATGTCCATACCTGCAAATTAAACGTCAAACTGTTCTGTACAAAACCAAATTTAAATAAAAGTTAGTAATTAAACTTTCTGTTTTCATTTTCTGTTTTGTGCGCGTAAGCCTATTTCAGGCCTAGAGTTTGAACTCGTGCTCTAATACCACATGTAACATCCCAAAATTTACAAAAAAATATTTTTTTTTCAACGTAGCATTAGTTGCTATTCTTGATGCGCGGAAACGAAATAAATACTTATTTGTTCTTCTAAACGACATACTGAAATAAAATGTTATAAGGATCATGAATGTGTATTGTTTTATGATATGCGTGAAAAGTATTTATGTGACCATTAGGATGTTGTTGGATGTTTTTTTTTGCCTTAAGCGTGCATCCTAGATTACTTATGATTACTTCAAATTGATGTTGATGCTTTAAACATTCACTTGCTATTTGTTATTGTTTATATGTGCTAACTGTTTCTTTTGTTTGTTGATGATGAAGGGGTCCTATGGGCACCCCGAAGCTTACTTAGCTATTTGGCTAAAGCATTGAACTTCTATTTGCATATTACAGGTAAGAGAAATGTTGTCTCGAAAGTATAACGAAGTCATATTTAGCTTCCATTAGCCTTCAATGTTTATAAAAGGAAATATACTAAATATTAAGTAGTTCCGGTGAGATCTATGCTAGCTGGTCTTCAATTTTACTCAAGTGTTTTATGTACTTTAAAAAATAATTCATCTCTCAGAAAATACGATTGTTATCTACCCTTTTGCCTTGTATTGGATTATTATGGAAAGTATTGGAACTTTTTTTTTTTAGAGTTAACTTCTTAAAATATATACCATGCATTGATTATTACATAACCTATGCTTAGATACTAGCATTATAATATTAAATCTAACTTTTAAATCTTATGCACTAAGTACATAACCTATATAATAATATTAATATGGTGTCTTTGTCTATAGTTATGACTACACACTACAACACTTGTTCTAATAATTCATACCATAGATATTTAACTATTAGTTCATTGTAATAATAACGTATGCTATGGTTTCGATAATGTGCTTTATGGTCTTTATTTTGACACAAAGGTTGGAAACAAACATTGTATTGGAGAAAACTCACTATGGCTTGGGAATACCACAATAGACAGATGACTAACAGAAATCTACTCAATTCTCAAAACAATGCTATTATAAATGACAATGTTAAAACAATGGAGAAATGTAACCAACCTCGATCCAACGTTTGATGTAGATCCCCGTTGAAGCTTTCAATCCGCGCACATCCAAGCACTTGTAATCTACAAATTAGTCTTGACAACCAATATCTAACAATTACATGTGATATATAAATAACATCAACATCATCAATAACAATGGTCCATAATATCATAATCAAATTCAACCCAATGTATAATAAATGACATTCACACCATGAATGGACGAGAATATGAGTATTTCTATTAATGAACAAGAAGAAGTACAAAGTGATACAACCTCTTGCTGGCAACCAATCTGAACCAAGATCTAGATCAATCCACTTGTGCCTCCACCACTTCAATCCTCCATGAATGGAAAACTCAAACTAGAAAGGAGTTTGGAAGGTGAACATAACTGGTTCACAACTACAAGGATCAATGAGTGCAGACTCAAGATAGGGAAAAAATCCACTAGAGTGCCTTTACTCTTCTCTTCCTCTTCTCGTCCATAAGCCATATGTACTCAATATATAGTCCTCTCAAAGGTAGGTGAAAGGACTCATCGAGACGTTACTTGGGAAGATGGAGAGCCAAAGGTCACCCAATGACTGCTTTTTGGGAGTAAAAAGTAATAAGATAGTGGTTTTTACCATTTTACTTGATACCCGCGGGCTATAGGGATGCAACTCGGGGGTACGCATGCTATAGTGATGCAACATGCGGGTAGGAACAAAAATATGATAAACTGGTATCACTGAAGGATAAAAATAGATCTGAGTCACTGAAATGGATCCTACAGGCCAAAGAATGCTGATGCTCACAGGGTGGAAGATTTCTGTGTAACAAACATTGATAGTTTGATTTAATAGTGTAGCTATGCTATAATATAGTGGTTATAATGAATGATTGAACCTTGGCTTGGAATATAATACACTGGCAAATCATACGTATTGACTCGGGTATAAAAACCATGTTTTGACCTTAGGTTGGTCATATCCAAACTATATTATAGACGTAACTTATATCAAATCGAACCTTGACTTGTTATTACACGCTGGCAAGTGGGATGTACTGGGTAGATGTGATAATTAAAGTGCATTAAAGTGGTTTGGGTGGAGAGTCTAGTGGCATCCTCCGTGGCCAGAATTCGTGTGGTTTCCTTGGAAATGCTGCTAGCCATAACTGCTTGGGCTTACCTCGATGAGAGAATAACATTTGCATTCAATTTGGCAGGGGAGTGGGGTTTGGAGAGGCTGACAGGCTGCGATTTTTAGGGTTTACTTAGTTGTTTTGGTGGCACCTCTCTAAGGTTCGATACCCCAACCTTCAACTTGTAAGTTTTTCACAGTGAACTCTCATAGTGGTATCCTTCCCTTGCTGAGTTTGCTAAAGGTGGTTTGGGCCTGGTTCTCGTTGAACGTGGGAATGTTTGGTTTCAGGAACACAGTTCCTTTAACAAGGTAATTTATTGGGTGTGAAACCTATTACTCCCGACAGTTCATCGGATTTATAGTTGTTGTTATGTTGTTTCTTCAAATTCCTATTATATATTTTAACCAAGCTTCATTTATGTGGTAGGTGTTCCTCGGCTCTAGGTTTTTATGCTGCAGGTTGAGTTATAGCAACAACGTTGGAACCGGTAATCTTCGGTGGTTTTCCTGTAGGTTTCAGCTTGGTAACTATTGGTTCTTTTTGGTTTTTAGCTGAGACTTCAGTTTTGATGTCTGGCTGTGGATGTGGCTGCCGTTGTGATGTTTGTGAGCCAAATGGCAGTGTAGGGAGGATGGAATCCTCGACCCAATTCGACGTTTAAGCGTACAATGTTTCTCTGTGTAAATACTTGTAAAAGAATGTAATATTGTCGAGAGGGTTTAACCCTCAGCTATTTTGATTAATGAAAGGGTTCTGGTACCTATAACTTAATATTGTTTATGTGCGTCGTGTCTGAGAGCAATGCTCCAGGACCTGTGTTATTTTAATTCAATGCTTTGTTTATGAAATGTTGTGTTCTGTTAATGGCCGAGAGCCAAAGGATAAATGCCTTGTTTTGTGCATTCAAACCATGAACTTGTTTGGTTTAGAAGATAGTTTCGAAAGGTTTAAGAAGTCGAACTTAAAATTGAGACCTAATCTCGTATGTCTATTTTGTTTCGTTGCAGACGATGGTTACATTAGGATTGTAAAACAACTGCTTTGATGTTGATGCTGAAAATGTTCCTTTGTTTTTAGTTTAGGCATTGTACAGGTTATTTGATATCGTGACTATGTTATCCTAATGATAAGCAAAATGGTGATTCGTGTTTGAAACCCTGTCGTGGTATGTTTTGATAATCTTTATGAATGTTTCGAGGGTTTTTGACCGCGAGGTTGGTAATGAACCCTACTCAAAGTTTAAAGGCTCTTTTGCTTCTCTTAACTGTAAAAATCAATAAGGGTTTGAGACTTGGTCTTTCGTACTAAAATAAAGACGGTTCTGTGTTTATTTGATATGAGGTAAAATGATAAAAGAAAATGCTTAACAACTCTAATATATAAATATGTTTGTTTTCGATCTTTTCTACGGCTGTCTAGAATGAAAAAATAATGATGAAAAGTTTAACTTAGTGTTAAAAGTTGTAACTATCTAAGATTTGACACAGAGGGACATTCGTCCAACAATCAAAGCTATTTTGTATTTAAATTAACAATGATGTTTTCAAAGTTAAAAGAAAAATACTATTAGTTTACTAATGTTGTGAAGTTCCTATGTAATTCGATACTGAAGGCAGAAAAACTAAGAATTATTAAAGGATTCTTTATATAGAAATAACATTGTAAGTCTTATTTGTTCCTGAAATGAAAAGGGTTACTCTATAACATAACTTAGGGTTTTTATGTAGAAAAACAAGGGACTGTTTATTTTCTTCTATTTCTATTACTATAGATGTATAGCTATTTTAGTGTCTGCATAATATAACAGTTGCTATGTTTTTCTATGACTGAGAATGTAAGATATTTTAAATTGCAAAATATAATAGATAAGGGAAATTTAAGGAAAACATAACAGAGTTAGTCTATTCATTCATTCTACTCATTGCATATCATTTATCTATTCTAATCTCCCTTCTCTGTACTAGAGTACGGTACAAAAACAGTACGTGGAAAAATACAGGGGAGACATTTATTCTATCATTTCATATACTTATCCAATAGTCTACAGAATCATAATCAGATCAGAATAATAACTATCTATTCTAATCTCCCTTCCCCGTACTAGAGTACGGTACAAAAACAGTACGTGGAAAAATACAGGGGAGACATTTATTCTATCATTTCATATACTTATTCAATAGTCTACAGAATCATAATCAGATCAGAAAATCAAACATTTACTTCTGCATGATAATAACTATCAATATTTATCTAATGAATACTAAATCAACAGATGCAGAAAATAAATTATAACTATTTAGGAAATGAAATAACAAGTAGAACCTGCAATTGTAGATAGGGTGGACAAACACCCAAAGAGGCCTATTCCTCCCAACCATCTCCAGAAGAAGCATTCAATATCACTTGCTCCTTTGGACCCCCGAGATTGTTTACTGAACCACTAGGTAGAAGACTTTGTGTAGAAGCAAGGCACTCAGGTTGTATTTTCAGCAATCAGTAGAGACTTGCAATACACCTCAAACTCTTCCCTAAGCAGGAAATAACTCTGCATCTAGCAGAAGTGGAATAGACTTACACTACAACTCAAAACATAGCTTTCCCATCATCGAATCTCTTGTGTGCATACAGCAGAACCACAAGGTAAATTTTCTCGTTAGAAAAAGTGTGAGCCTCTGCTCAATTCAATGGCTTTATAAAGATGCCTAGGCCTTTAGTGGTCAGTTTCCAAATAAATGAGCCTCAAGCTCCAGTCCCATCTTTCAGGGAACTATGACCACAATTAAAGGGAGTTGTCCCATAACAACAACTAGTTACTGAGTTCCTGATGCTGCCACTTGTCCATTGCCTTCTACTTCAAATTCCATTCCACATAGTGGGTCAGTAAACACTCTTTCAACAGTCTCTTTGGGTGAGTGTCTCCTTTTTTATTTTATTAAATAATATTTTGCAATTACAGTCATCTTTGGCCACTTGGCCAAATATAAAACTTTACAATAAAAGTTAAGATAATGTTTTCTTCAAACATAAAATGTTTAAGCAAAAAGGGGTATGTTACATATATGAATTAGACTTACATGAAGAGAGTCGAATTCATAATGTCTTCCATGTGTCCTATATAGAAAAAGTGTTGGGACAACAACAGTCAGTGCAAATTGTGCTTCCTATGTTGGACGATGAAGGAAAGATAATTTTAGAACTAGAAGCAATCATTGCTACCAGAGAAAAAAATCTTCATTCTCGAATACTCAAAGAATATCTTATTAAGTGGAAAAATATTCTTGATGAAGATGTGTAATGGGATACAGAACAATTTCATCAACAATTTCCATCCTTTCCCTTGCTTTGAGGACAAATTATTTTAAAATATAGCGGCAATGTTACACATAATATTTAAACAATTTTGTAATATAGACTTAATTAATTAAATTATTAGACTTATAACGCATGTTTTTCCATTGAAACAACACATTTTGACCTATAAAAGGTCCTTGATTGTAAATGTAAAATCATCATCTTAATATTCTTGTCTCTGAGAGTAGATTTTTCTAAGTCTTAGGGTACAAACCAATGGCACATGAATTCTCAATAGGAAAGAACACACCAAGTGAAATGGGTGAGGTTTTCGAATAAAAAGGTTGTCATCGACCTGAATTTTTCTCAGATATTTTGAGTCTAGCAGGTAAATGAGAAGAAGTGCTAGCTGACCATATAAGTAGGGTTCCTTATAAAAAAAATTTATTTTCTATCAATTCGATAATTATGTTCCAGTTAAGGTATTATACTATGTCGGCTACTTAATCAAAACCCATAATTTCTAGAAACCCGAATTTTCTAAAAGACTATGAAGTTCTAAAATTCGTTTTGTTGCTCACTTTTGGATATAATTCCACCAAGATTTGGTGATATATCTTTAATATGTGTTTAAAGAGATAAGTGGTTAGGTAGTTTCTTTCCTAGATGGGATCCATTGATAAATATAGGAATATGTTGAATTGGTTTAATAAGGAGTTTAGTCATACAATTTAAGGTTTTCTTTTTATGAATTTCTCGCATCACTATTAACATTTGTGTTTAAAATTAAAGAACAAAGGAAATCACCTTGAATATGCAATCCTTATCATGAGGAGTTTAAAGTATTTTTTTTTGCTCTGGATGCTTTAACCTTGCATGGAACTCATTAAGTTACATGACACAGGTTCAGCGATGCAGAAGATTCCAAACTACAAAGGACATACAAAACAAATCAATTGTTACAAAGAAAGAGGAAGGATGATCACAAAATTAATAAAAGAGTGAAACAAAGGCATAATTTTTGGAAAATGGTCGGTATAGGATGAATATTATTGATTTGCAAAGCATGGATTTTAACACTAAGAGAAATAAATTTCAATGGAAACATGACATCTGACATCAACAAACCAACCTCTGTATGAAATCTCATTAAAGAAAACATTTTCATTTATTTGTTTAATGAGATACATTTCAAATTGTCTAATTTTAATGCATATAATTAGCATAACCTAACTAAATGATAGTTATAGTTGGGCACTATTTAATCCAGGATGACTATCAAATATTAGAGAGGGGAGCAAGGGGCAACTAGAGAGAATCACTAGTTGCTAGTCTAGATGAAAGTTATGTCAGATTTGTAAAGAGATTTCTTACACGGTTGGAGATGAAAAGAGGATTCATCCCTTTGTTATTTTAAGTTTGTGACCCTTTCTTTTGTTAACCAAAACATTATATCCTAATTGTTATATACTATGTGTTAAAATATATTTTTCGAAAGTTATGGTCTTATAAATGCTTGACTTGTTCGGTGTTTCATTATGTATGGGATCTGTAACTCTCTTTGAAGTTCACTTGGTGAACATTTTAGTCATGAATGATATCCATTATCTCATGATGTTGTATCAATAGAATTTTAAATGAAAAATATAATCAATGCATTTTGTAGTGAATGTTTTCACAATGATTTAGTATTTAGTACTTCACTATACATAAGCTTAAAGTATTGATTTCTTTTTGTTTCTTAAGGCATGCTATGAATAGTTTTTGTATTGCAGTATTAAGTTGATGCTTGCAATACTTTCTACTAAATTTATTTGTATCATGGACTACCTTCCTCCATTGACATTTTATCTTTCTATTTGTTCTATTTCAAATTTTACTTGCTAATATTTGAGATAGACTCTTTATTTCTACCATCCCTTTAAAGCTTGATATATTAGGATGTAGGGTAAAGGTTCCCTCTTGGATTTAACAAACTATGTAGTTATCTCTCTTTATTCATGTCATAAATTTATATGACTTTTCATTTTTGATTTCCATACTTAATGAACAAGTTAAATACTTTATAGGGGAGTGTTACCGCCTCTTCCTTTTGGATGTTTCCTACAAGCTTAAAGTGGTTGTATATGCCTTAGCATAGTTTCTTAGAAGATAGGAACATCTCAAGGAAAAGAATAATATGTAGCCTAATAGCTCTTTAAATAAGCTTCTAATATACAAAACCCTAACTAGTTATGGGTCGATAATTAACGTACCAACTGCCTAGTGGACCTTAATTAATAGAGAGAGTCATCCGTTTTATATTAATTAACTAGCCACTACTATATAGTTGGCCTTATTCAAAGGATATGGTTGCATACATTAATTGATTAACTCCTTTCTAGCCTAAGTAGGGAGGTTAGGGTAGGACCCTAACACATAAAAAATACACCATCAAAAAAGTATAAAAAAATAGGTGAGATCCTCATGTATTTTTCTTATTTAAAGGGGTATTTTTTTGTTTTCAATTTATGTAAATAATTGGGAAAAAGTTGACATAACACAAACATGTATAAAATGTTATTCAAATATTAATGGGTCCAGTTCACAAAATAATAATAAATATAAATTTCGAAAAAAAAAGTGGGGTTTTCTATATTCTATGTAGATCACCCTCCTATATTATTTTTTGAAAATTATATATTGAACATTGAATTAGTTGATGGGAACAAAACTCACTTGTTAATTGGTTAATTAATCACTAATTCATATATGACTAAGTTGGTGGGGTGAGAAGATACTGGTAATTTGCCACCATTAGTCGCTGCCTAAAAAATAGTCGTTTATATCCAAATTTTAGTTGTTTTTTCAGTCACTAATTATCCATTTTGTACTAGTGCTTGGTATAGGAAGGCTGCGCTTTTTTTGGTAACAATGTTAGGCACAATGAGTTCACATTTCAATATTAATAAAAAAAAATGGAATTACAAGGAAACAATTAATTATTACTTGATAAGATTATTCAAGTGTATCCTTCGCAAAATGAGGCAAGATAGTAATATGGGTTACGGTAAAAGGTAGAAATGAGGGAGGAAATAGTAAAAGGGGGTTTCTTAATAGTTAAAAACGCATCAAATCCTAGGGACAACAATGCCATGTTCCATTAATAAACAATATATAGTCAAACGATGAGGCGTCAAGTGTGGGGGGAGTTATATATGCTGCTAGAAGACAAATAAATTCAATTCACATGGGGGATTAAGGAAGCCACCAATAATGAGGTTAAGGCATTGATAGTGTTTCAAGGGTTAAAAATCCTTTCCAAGCTCACAAGGGACACCATAATGATCTTTGGAGGATATGCATTTATCATCAATGCTTTGACAACATATGGATGAAATACATCACCTACCTTAGCCAGACTCATTCATTGAACAAAATATATAGCCTAACAAATTTATGTAGGTCCAATTCTACCATGTCTATTGGACACACAAATTTAAAGCCGATGAAATGGAAATTGAAGGTGTTTTTCTCGGAAAATTATTTGTGAAGGTTATAAGTAAGGATAAGGGCTCCATGCTCCAAGACTTCATATCATGAAGTAAACCAAAGTCATCATGTGAAGGAAGGGGGGTTAACTTATCTAACCTACTCCATCACCGTTTATCAAATCATATTAGGTGAGAAGGAGAGGCATTCAAACCCTCTCTATCTTGCCACCATTCTCAAGCATGTAGGAATAGCTTACCACTTAATCACACTATCATCCCAAGGCACCCTCATTCTTATCCCCTCTAATGCATTTCAAGGCATCTCCAACAACACCTTTGGAGGATGAGGAAGCAAGAAAACTAAATATTGTTGTGTTCACTACCAACCAGAGAAGGTGAATTTGACAAAATGCAGAAAACATCTACCAACTTACCAATCATTGAGTATCCCGTGCATAATTCCATGTGCATCTTCTTCATGATAGTGTCTCCTCCATTTTTTACGATCACCACCATGCCCACCACAGTTGGTACGCGAGGTCATGGAAAATCTCCCCAATGAATAATATGCACCCATATTATTATAAATGTAGAGTGGCTAAAGAATTGAGGAATCTTTAACAAGACTCCCACGATAATGAGGATACAGCATAAGCGACCTTCTCCTTGGCAACGCAAGTCATGTGACTAGTGTTGAAATCTTGTGTCCTTGACTCGCATATGGTTCCAAACTATCTAAACCTTCTACATGAATTCCAAGTGATGTAGGACTAGCACAACCACTTAACTTGTGGTCGGTGAACACCGATAGTTTACAAGATAAGTTTTTGTAGTTGCATGAACAGTTCATTATCCATGCATCAACTACGAATTATCCATGCATAGCTACCAGATATTTTTTTATATTCTTTTTTTTTATAACCGTTTATTTTGAATTTGGAACGACCGCCATAAAATCAACCTAGACAGTACACTTGTCTCATCCCCATGCAATCTAGGAAAAGCATAAACGCTAGTCCACTCCAAATTCTAAAATATTAACACATATTGGTGTAAATATATGTATCAAATTAAAAATAAAGATATGTGGATGCTTAATTCTCAATTTCTTTGCTCAAAGGAAAAACAACAACAATGGAAGCTACCGCAAATGTGACGGAAGAACTAGCAGTCCATCTATTAACATTTGTTAAATTCTCAATTAAACTCTTGATCCCACAGCCATATTAGCTTTTGGACCTCCAAAGAATGCAATATAACAAATTTCTTTTGCAATTCATATGGAATATATAGCTAGTTCCTACGATGGACATTAAAATTATGTTTAAATCCAATTATGTATTTTCATTGTTTACTTCTCTTAAGATTAAATGTTTAATAGTATAGTTGTAGATTATAAAAGCAAAAGACATGGAGAAGATTGTGAAGCCCAAATAATGAACTTTTATAATTCATAGTTAATCATCAAAGTATCCCTATGTTTTGTAATGGCATGGGTTTGACCACCACCTTTTGACAAATCAATTATTTTAATATGTGTGTGGTTGGGGCTTTAAGTGTCAATCGATACGCTATATATTTCCAATCGATATTATATCATGGTGATCAACATTATTGGTCATTTCAATGAAGATTATTATGTTCATGTTATTTATTATTTTTTTCGGAGAAAAAATCACTATATTCAAAAGGAATAGACATTGTACCATCATTAAAATATAAAAACTAGATAGATTTAGGTAGAAGGTCTCTCCTATTATCATTACATACCAAGGATTCAAAACACAATCTATCCATTACAAGTCATCGTTGACATTTCCAAAAATGAACTAAATAACTATTCATATTCAAAAGAAACCAAAACTTTAGAAGTAATGAAAAGTCATTGCATCAAATTCCTCGTTGTCGACAAACTCTGTGAAGTTGAATGTGCCAGCCTGCATGGTAAGGGAATCTTTCGACAGCTCATATGCTTTATTATTGAGCTCATAATAAACATGGATGAATTGGATCCATTCAAAATTTTGCATGGAGCAACGGATTTCCTAAATAAGATGACTCAATCTGGTGTTTACTATTTCAATTTTGTTATTTTCCCAATCGATTACAACCTTTGAGTCATCGAGGACCTATAACCTATGGATACCTTTCAAATTAGCAATCTCCAGAGTGCTTATAATTATTATTTTGTATTCAACACCCTTCCCGGCGTATATCTAATATGATAATAATGAGAATGATTTACAAATTGCCATGCGGGGTTCACTCAGTGAACTTGTTACATAGCACAATCGTTCACATGATTTTAAAGAATACCCCTAATTTCACTAAATATTGAAAAATGCATCCTAAAATTGTATTATTGAACCCCCCCCCAATATGCCTTTCCAATTAAGAAAACCCCTAGTTTCACCAGATATTGTAGGTATCCATTTTTATCAACCCCTTTTATATCATATTATCAAGTTGTAACAAATAAGAACCCTAACACACATTATGGGGACTCCTTGGAAGGAGGATGCAGAGGCCACGGCTAGGGTTTGTAGGCGGCAGACTAGCCTGCGGCTATCTTCTAGCTGACAGATAGCAGTGGCTTTAGGATTTCTGATGGTGACGGGATGACATAGTTTCCAACTTAGGGTCTCGAGGAAAACGCCCTTGTTTTGTCAGGATCACCTGATCATTTACTACTTTTTACCTTGTCTTCCTTTGGTTTTTTACTGCACCTGTTACTATGGAGTTTGAGGAGGTTGTGGATTATAGCATTGACCACCTGGAGCCTGGATATGTTTGGGTCTCGCCAGTTGGCGGACTCCAGGATGAGGTGGGATCTTGGTCACTGGTAGCTTCTGGTGGAGCACCGTCCAAGGATCCTCAGGTACAACCTCATGATGTGGTTTTTCACCTTTTGAGTTTCTGAAGTTTCCTTTATCTCTGACGCTGGAGTTGACGTTACCTTTCTTGTCTGGTTTTGCTGTAGACTTAATTGCTAATGTGCTGGGTGGCCCTACCTGGGGCTTTTTGGGTCCTCATCAACCACTGTTCACTGATCCTGTCGATCTTTCAGGACCGAGCGTGCCTTTTGATTTTCTGGATGGCTATTGTTCGGGCCTCTATCCCGGTGTTGGCAAGAATGGGGGGACTACAGGATTCTCTTGATAGCCCTATGTTAGGTTCGTCTCAGCAGAGAAAGTTAGGGTTTCTTGCGGATTTCTTGGGAACCCTTGAACATAGGGGCTACCCCAGCTCGACTTCTCGTAGGGTTTCAAGCCCAGTTTATAGGCATGGATCGGTGGAGGAGGGTCTTGAATCAAATTCTCAGAAGAAGAACAGAAAGAGATGGCTGAAGTCTAAAGGGAAGAGTATCAATTATACGTTGGGAGAAGATATTGGCTTCCACCAGATCTTGCAAATGGACAAGCAGACCTTAGTTGGGTGGGATTATGGTCGATCATTTGCGTTGCAGACGGTGGTCTGTTGGGATGGGAAGAACTGGCTGGAGCAGCTGGGTTATGTTCCACAGGTGGTGGCCCTTTCAAGGAATTGGTTTTCCATCAATTTCCTTCAAGCCGACCATGCCTAGTGGGTTTTGAGCCATAATTGGGACTTTGAAAATGTTACTCAACCTGCTCTGGAATCGCCTCCTCTTGTGGTGTCGACCCAAGATTCAGGTAGTGAACATGAACCCATTCAAGTTGAATATTTTCCTCCTGCTCAACTAGAGGAGGATGATGGTAGTCTGGAAGCGTCACTGTGAAGAACCTACAACAATTAATTAATGAAAATACACGAGATAGCAGAAATAAAAGAACTCAGAATCACTTTTATTGATCGCAGGCCACTTCGAGGGGGCAACCTCCTTTGAGAAAGATCAATACAAATAACTTCACGGTGCCTTCATAGGCCTCAACACACACTTATATACTAAGTCTAGGTGCCAATACTATGGGTCAAAACCATGGGCCAATACAAACTATGGATCAACAATACTACGGGCGACTTACAAAGCATATGCGCCAAACAACAATAACACAAACTATGGATCAACAAATACTACAGGACGAATTACAAAGCATATGCGTCCAACAACAATATACTAACAAAGGAAATACATGGGTTCCTAACATCCCCTCCCCCTTAGAAAAAGCTTTGTCCTCAAAGCTTTAGATGTGGAAATTGTTGTTGAATATGAAGGAGTGGTTCCCATGTAGCATCCTCTGGTTGCATGTTGTGCCACTGAATTAAGACCTCTGTGATAGAGCGAGAGAGAAGCTGACGAGTGCGCTTATTGAGGATGGCATCCGGCTCCAAAAGTATGGATCCTTCATTATCCAGTTTGGGTAAAATAGTTTATCCTCTGATGTTGGTGCCAAGAACTTTCTCCATACAAGAGACATGAAATACTGGATGAATGCAGGAAGAAGGAGGAAGTTCCAATTTATAAGCAATGGACCAAATCTTCTGAAGTATCCGATATGGTCCATAGAACTTTGGATTGAGCTTATGACGCCTTATGAGTTTCAAGGAGGATTGCTTGTACGGCTGGAGACGAAGAAAAACCATATCACTGGCTTGAAAAGTGTGCTCAGAACAATTTTGATCGGCTTGTTGCTTCATACGATTTCTTGCCATTTGAAGATTGTCCCACAAAATGCGAAGAATCTGATCGCGGTTTCGAAGGACTGTGTCAATTGCCTGAACTAGTGAACTGCTAGGGGTGTATGGAAGAAGAATTGGCGGTGCCTGACCATAGACTGCTTCATATGGGGTCATTTTAGAGGCAGTGTGGGAAGAGGTATTGTACAACCATTCAGCGAAAGGGATCCACTTTTCCCACTGATGTTGTTGTTCATAGGTGAAGCAACGAAGATAAGTTTCCAAGCATTTATTGATAATTTCAGGACCATCTGTTTGTGGGTGATACCTTGAACTCATCTTCAGTTTGGTGCCAATGTGGCGAAATAGTTCTGTCAAAAAATGACGGGTGGAAGTCGCATCACGATCCGAGGCAATGGAAGAAGGGATGCCATGAAGATGAAAGATCTGGTCCAAGAAAATTTGAGCGACTGAGGAGGTTGTATAGGGATGGCCGAGAGCACAAAAATGACTGTATTTGGAGAGGCGATCAACCACAACCAAAATCATGTCTTCCCTCCAGATTTAGGGATCCCTTTAATGAAATCCATAGAAATATCTATCCAAATCCATGTAGGTATGGGCAAGGGTTCGAGCAATCTCGAAAGGAGTGTTGTGTCACCCTTATTGCGCTAGCAGGTATCACATTCAGCCATGATCTGTTGAATTGTCCTTTTCATGCCCTTCCAAAAGAAGCTACGTCGTGCCTGCTCATACGTTTTGAGGAACCCAGAGTGCCCTACCGATCGAGAAGCATGGAGTTCATAGAAGACAACATGTTGAAGATCTGTGCTCTGGGGAAGCACCGGACGACCCTTGTATCTCAAGGAAGCACCATCCCAAGAGTAATGTGGTACAACATAAGGGTTGTTGGCCAAGCATTGAATGATTTGAGATAATGAAGAGTCATTGACATAGCCCTGTTGAACAGATTGCAACCAATTTGGAACAGGCATAGAAATAGCTGAAAGAGAACCTTGGTCATCAAATGTGCAAGAAAGAGCATCCGCCACAATATTGTCCTTGCGCTTCTTGTAAGTGATCTCATAGTCATAACCCATGAGTTTGCTAACCCATTTCTGTTGTGCTGGGGAGGATACACGTCGTTCCAGGAAATATTTCAGACTCTGGTGATCAGTCTGGATGCATAAATGATTCCCTAATAGGTATGGTCGCCACTTCTGTATTGCATGCAAAATAGCCATCATTTCCTTCTCATATGCAGAGGCAGCTAAATTATTACCTGAAAGGGATTTGATGGTGAACGCAATGGGGTGTTCATCTTGAAGGAGAACAACACCAAGTCCATTGCCGCAAGCATCACTCTCAATAGTGAAGGGCTTGGAAAAATCAGGCATAGCTAGAACAGGTGTAGTACACATAGCTTGTTTTAGTTTCGAAAATGCACACTTAGTAGCATGTGTCCATGTAAAAGCATCCTTTTTCAATAGAGCAGTTAATGGAGCTGCAATATTCCCATAATACTTGACAAACTTGCGATAGTAGCCAGTCAACCCCAAAAAACCACGAAGGCTCTTGAGTGTCTTAAGATGCGGCCAATTGTTCATGGCAGCGATTTTGGCAGGATCCACGCGAACCCCTTGTGCTGAGATAATGTGCCCGAGATACTCGACTTCCTTCTCTCCAAAAACACATTTAGACTTTTTGGCATGGAGATGATGGTCAGAGAAAAGTTGCATTACAAGATCCAGATGCTGGAGATGTTCAACCCATGTTTTACTGTAGATGAGGATATCATCAAAGAATACCATAATGAATTTCCGCAAGTAGGGCCGGAATATTGTATTCATCAAGGCCTGGAATGTGGAAGGAGCATTAGTGAGTACAAAGGGCATGACCAAAAACTCATAGTGGCCATCATGTGTGCAAAAAACTATTTTAGGGATATCATCCTCATGAACCCGAATTTGATGATACCTAGAACGAAGATCCAACTTGGAGAAAAATTGAGCACCATGAAGCTCATCAACAAAAGGAATTGGAAACTTATCCTTGATAGTGAGGTGATTAAGTGTTTGGAAGTCAATGCAGAGGTTCCATGACCCATTTTTTTGTGGACAATAAGAACTGGTGAAGAAAAGGAACTAGTGCTTGGGCGAATAATACCTTACTTCAGTAAGTCCCGAACGAGCATTTCAATCTCTGTTTTTTTGTGGAATGGGTAGCAATAGGGCTTGATGTTGGGAGGAATGCTTCCACGAAGGAGCTGAATATGATGGTCCTCTGGCCTTGAAGGTGGCAATCCCACTGGTTTAGCAAAGACACCTGTATATCGATCCAGAATTTGTTGTAGATCCAAAGGAGTAGTGGAGACCGCTGATGGTTGCATCTGAATGGAATGGATTTGGGTGATGACACCATGTGAATTATTCTTAAGGAGTTTTTCCATGCGATGTGAATTGATGATGCCGAGAGACCCTAGTTGTAATCTTTTCAATGTGTGTTTTTGTCCATTGGGGGAAAAATGCATCCAAAGTTAAGCAAAATCCCATAAGATGGGGCCAAATCTACATAGCCATTGAGTGCCCAAAACCACATCACATCCACCTAAGGTCAAGGCAAACATGTCAGAGCGTAGGTTATAATCTCCCATAGAGATACGCACATTACGACACTTCCCTTTTCAAGGTAAGGTGCCCCCATTAGCAACCATGACTTCAAAGTTGGAACAAGGATGGATAAAACAATCAGCTTGTTTGGTGATCTGAGGGTCAATGAAATTATGAGTGCTAACAGAATCAGTGAGTACTGTAAGAGGAAGCTTCTTGAAGTAATCCATGACCCACATGGTTTGGGGGGTGGTGATTCCAACTAAAGCATGGAGAGATATCTCTGGCTGGTCATGTTGAGATGGAGGGTCAATAGGTAGCTTTGGAATGTCGACCTAAGCATCCATTGTATCTAGAGCTTCTTCACCAATTTCAGAGGCAGGCGAAGAATCCATATCCAATAGAAAGATATTTTGCTGAACACATCTATGTCCCCGAGTGAATTTCTCATCACAATTATAACAAAGCCCTTTTTCTTTGTGTGCCTGCATCTCGGCTTCAGACAAATGCTTGATAGGAATTGGTCGAGGAGCTGGCGGGATGGGAGGTCGTTGAGAACCCATATTTCGGAATGGAACAAAAGTGGTTTTTTTGGAGCAATGTTGGGCTGCAATCTTGTCTTCTACCAACTTAACCAACCCCAGGGCTTCCATCATTGTGTTGGGACAGAACATTTTGACCTTAGAGCGGATTGTATCCTTTAGACCACTGATAAAACAACTCCGGTAGAAGTCATTAGGAAATCTTTCAGTGTGGTTGGCTAGTTTCTCAAATTCGGTTTGGCACTCTCTCATAGTGCCAATTTGGTGAAGTTCAGTGAGGGCTCCTGTGAATTCATCACAAGGACTAAGACCAAATCGTTGCAAAAGGAGCTGGCAAAAATCTGTCTATTTTGGCTCTTCATGAGCCTTGATGTACCAACGGTACCATTGAAGAGATTCCTATTCCAAATGAAAGGATGCAAGTGGAACTTTGTTGACATCAAAAGTATTATGCAGACTGAAATACTGTTCTGCACGATAGATCCATCCAGTCGGATCAGTACCATTGAAGCGAGGAAAATCAAGCTTCGGACCACAAAAATTGCTGGAAGAAGAGAACCCATTGTCTAATGAAGCCTCGGACTATCGTTTGTTGTTCATGGTTGAATGCTTAAGATGGAGGCTGAGAAATTTTTCATCCAGATCCTAGAGTTTGGCTTGGATGGCTGCAAGTGCTTCTTCCATGGTTTTTGCTCATGCGAGGGTGACAACCATAATCAGGAGTTTTTTTTTTTTTTTTGAGTGGGTAGAAAAACAAAAACATAAACTGTTTCAGTAAAGGGAAAGATGGATTTGGGAAAAAATTGGAAGGGTAATTTAGGTTTGACTAGGTTTTGGACACTGTCGAATGGACAGGGAAGTAGAAAATGAGGATTTCAGAAGCGGGGTGAAAGAATGAGAAAATTTGGTAGAGAGGGACAAAGAAGCAGAATTAGGAAGGGAACTCAGTGGTAAAATTTGAAGGCGATTGGGTGAAATCCGAAGAAGTTATGGAAAACCCTAAAAATAGACAAATGTGGGATTTCGGGCTTTGGGAAGTGGAATTGGGGATAGGGTCCTCAGGAATGAAATATACAGAATGGAATTACAGGGGTGTCAGGGAAGTTTCAAGAAAAATAGAGTGAAAATAAATGAGACATGGCCAAAAAACAATTTTTTTTCTTCCAGGAATGGATTTGCAACGACGCGGAAGGGATCTGAAATAGATAGATCTGCAACGACGCGGAAGTGATCGGAAACAGAGGGATCTAAAATGGCACCGAATGGATCGAAAATGGTTGGATCTGGAACGGCTTTCAGGAATGGATCTGAAATGGCTGGATCTGAAACGGCACGGAAGTGATCAGCAATAGTTCAGCTAAAAATAAATATGGACCCCAGGTATGTGCGGCTTCCTAATAGTTCATGGGTTTCACTCGGCCACCAATGCTGTCTGGAGGCTTGCATATTGGGGCAGTACCCCTCAGTCCACGGCTTAGGTAAAATTGATAACCGCTTTTCCACAAACGACAGATCTTGGTTTACCTCAAGTGTGGGAGCTAGTCAATTAGGTAGGGGTCATTTCCCTTTTCGCTGGCAAGTCCTCTCAATGGGACAACTACTTTGGGGTTCCTGTGGTACTCCTCACAATGAGTTTTAGGGATTATGCCTAAGTACTTCCCACAGTTAAGCGGATAGGGATTATTCCCACATCCGAACTTGCAATAGATGCGATTTTTTTTTTGGCAGAAATTCCACCCAATGAGCCCAAGAAAGTGCTCTGATACTAGATGTGAAGAACCTGCAACAAATAATTAATGAAAATACATGAGATAGCAGAAATAACAGAACTCAGAATAAATTTTATTGATCGCAGGCCACTTCGATGGGGCAACCTCCTTTGAGCAAGCTCAATACAAATAACTTCACGGTGCCTTCATATGCCTCAACACACACTTATATACTAAGTCTAGGTGCCAATACTATGGGTCAAAACCATGGGTCAATACAAACTATGGATCAACAATACTACGGGCGGCTTACAAAGCATATGCGCCAAACAACAATAACACAAACTATGGATCAACAAATACTACGGGACGACTTACAAAGCATATGCAAACAACAACAATATACTAACAAAGGAAAGACATGGGTTCCTAACAGTCACTGAATATGCAAGTTTCTTCCTTCACAGGTACTTCTTTTCCCCCTCTTACTCAGTCCTTAAATTTTTTTATGAAAAAGGTTTCCTTTTCCGGCCTTGATTGGGTGGAAGGCCTCAAGAACCTTACCATCTCTTCCCGTTCTTTCCCGACTCAACCTTATATTCTTGGCTCCTCCATTAATTTTTTGAAGGAGGTATCCCCCCCCTTGAAGGTTTTTCCCCCTCCCCCTGTTTCCGATCCTTCCCCATCTGAGATACCCCCTTCATCCCCTCCTGACTCTTCTGACTCTAGGTATTTTCTTTGATCCACCTCTAAAAAGGTTGTTGGAGGGCTTGGGAAAGGCATGAAGCAACCTGTCAAGGGAAGAGGACGATAGTATTTCATTTCTAAGCCTCAGTCTAGAGCTAGCAAGGAACTTTTGGAAGGGAGGCATCAGTCTATTGAAAGGGAACTTAGAGCAGTGCGATCCCAGAAGAAGGGTCGCAAATGAAAGTTATGTCCTATAATTGCAAAGGTTTTATTGGTCCCTCTAAAAGATTAGCATTGAAGAGGGTGGTCAATCTTGAGCGCCTCGACGTTATTTTTCTTCAAGAAATGATGGGAGTAGGGGAAGAGGTTTAAACTCGGTTGGGTAGTTGGTTTCCGGGATGGATTTTCGAGGCTTCAGATGCTAGAAGTAGGTCTGGATGTATGGATGTGGGATGGAATGAAGCTAAGGTGAAGGCTTAAAATTTGTGGGGGATGGACTCTGTTCTGGGTATGGCTTTTTCGGTTCTAGATATTGGTGTGGAGCTAACCATCATTAATGTATATGGGACTTACCTTAATCGGATCCCCTTCTCAGATTCCATGTTTAGTAAATCCTTGATTAAAGGTGATTCAGTGATTTTGGGTGGTGACTTAAATTTTTCTTTGGGACAGGCGAAAGTTTGGGGGCCTCATGCACAGGTAGACAATCCAATTGATTTCTTCACTCAGAAAATTGTAGAAAGGAAATTGGTTGATGTGGAACCTGTCCGCATCAGGACTACTTGGAAAAACAATAGAGCTAGAGATAGTCGTGTAGCTAAAAGACTGGATAGGTTCCTACTAGCGGAACGGTTGGTGGATAGGTTTTTCAACCTCAGGCAGTGGGTTGGAAGCGGAGGCATTTTTTATCACTTTCCTATATTTTTGGAATTAAAAGATGGTCCATGCAAGTGGCCTAGTCCTCTGAAATTTAACAAATTTTGTCCCGAGGATCAGTCCTTCTTTACCTTGGTTAAGTCGCTTTGGATTCCTTTCAATCCAAGGGTTCCCAGTTCTGTTGCTTTTCAATTTGCTTTGGACCTCAAAAGATTGAAGGGTCCTATTAAAAATTGGGCTTATGAGAAGAGGCAACAGGAGGATCTGGAACTCAAGCATATTGAAGAAGATCTATCTTTATTTTTTGAGGAAGATGGAGGCGTTTTCCTGACTCAGCAATCCAAAGAAAATTTGGTTCGTTTGGAAGGAAGAAGGAATAATCTCTTACAGGAAAAGGAGGAGAGATGGAGACTGAAGAGTAGGTTTATTTGGTTGGAGAGTGGTGATGATAATACTAAGTTTTTTCATGCTTATGCGAAAGGGAGGAGATCCTCCAATACAATTTGGAGCTTCAACAACCAACATGGGGAATCTCAAAATTATTTTGAAGGTATGGCTAGGGTAGGGGTGAACCACTTTCAAAATATTTTCAAGGCCAGCAATCAGGTTTCCATTGAGGAAGTTATCAGAGTGGCTCAAAATTTTCCTCATTTTGTGGAAGAGGATGACAATAGAAGCTTGATGGAAGAAATCGCTGATGAAGAATTGAAAGAAGTCCTTTCTAGTTTTCAGTGAGATAAAATCCTGGGGCCTGATGGGTGGACGATTGAATTTTTTCAAGAGATTTATGATTTCATTGGGGATGATTTGTTGAGAGTGGTCAAAGATACTAGACAATCAAGCAGAATCCTGGCCAGCTTTAACACAACTTTTATTGCCTTGATTCCTAAGACTAACTCTCCCACATCCTTGAATGATTTCAGACCAATTTATTTGTGTAACTGTATCTACAAGGTGGTCACTAAAATCATTGTCAGGCGTATCAAGGCTATTCTCTCGACTCACATCTCTGAGGAACAATTCATTTTTTTGGAAGGAAGGAAAATTGATGAAGCTATCGGGGTAGCTCAGGAGGGTTTGCACGGTTTAAAAACCAAGAAGCTGAAAGGGGCAATTTTAAAAATTGATCTATCAAAGGCCTATGATAAAGTAAGTTGGATTTTCTTACGTCTTTTGCTTACTCATATTGGTTTTGATATTGGTTTCATTAGATGGATACTGAGCTGCATTACCACTAATTCCTTCTATGTGCTAATTAATGGGGCAGCATCTCCCTTCTTTCATTCTGGACGTGACCTCAAGAAAGGTTGTCCCTTATTGTGCCTGTTGTTTCTTTTAGTGGGTGAAGGTTTGATTCATGCTATAAAGGAATCCAAAAGGTGGGGTTCTCTAAAGGGTATTCAAAGCTCTGCCGAACTCCACATCACTCATCTACTTTTTGTAGATGAAGTTCTCATTTTCTGCTCTGGTTCGAAAAGGGATGCACTTAAGTTGAGGGATATTCTTGATCTTTTCTCCAGGGAGACATGGATGGAAATCAACTCCGGAAAATCCACCCTGACTACAAATATGCTTAGTGATGAGGAGGTGGTAGCTTTCATCAGGTTTTTTCCCTTTATCCACTTACCATTGCAAGAGGGGCTGAAATATTTGGGTTTCAATATGAAACCTAATGACTATAAATTCCAGGATTGGAAGTGGCTGCTCGAGAAGTTGGAGAAGCGTTTGAAGTGTTGGAGTCACAAATGGATTTCCCGGGATGGGAGATTGGTATTGGTAAAGTCAGTCTTGGAAGCGATCCCTATGTATTGGATGTCCTTGTCTTCTATCCCAAAAGGTATCTTGGATTCAACAAGACTATTTTGTTTTCGCTTTCTATGGAGTGGCAAAGAGGACACTTTTGTTTCTCCCTGGGTTAGATGGGAAAGGATTTCCATCCCCAAATCTCTAGGGGGATGGGGACTGAAGAACATATTTTCTTTCTCTAAAGCGTTGGCAGCTAAGGGTGGATGGAGACTGATTAATAATGGAGGTCTTTGGTCTCAGGTGATGACTCAAAAATATATTGCTCTGAACTCGATCGAAGATTGGATCAGGAGTCCTTTGAAGACACACTTTGGTGGTTCTGTGATATGGAAAGTTGTTGTCTCATCCTTCCATATAATTGAAAAAGATATGGTCTGGAACATTGGGAATGGTCGAAAGTTTAGGGCTGTTCAAGATCCTTGGGTTTGTTGTGAACTTCAAAACTTGTTACCTAAACCGACGGGGGATTCTTTGAGGCAAAGGGTTATTGTATTTCTTAATCAGCTCACGGAACCTTTTGTAAGGCTTCCAGGGTTACAATATTGGAGACCGACTAACTCTTTGGGTTTGATTGCGGCTGATGAACTTGAGTTAACTAGGTATATAGGGGATCTCAACAGAGATAAAATATGCCTCTGTGAAGAGAAGATGATTTTATTTGGGATGTTGATCCTTCAGGAGTGTACACTCCTAAAGGTGGATATCTAAGGATCATTAGTGAATATTATGTGCAAAGAATTCCAGTTTGGTGGTGGAGAGTGTTGTGGAAACTTAAGAGCCCTCCTAAGACATTTTTGTTCATGTGGAATGTTTTGGAAAATAAAGTACCAAACTGGGATAATCTCCAAAAAAGAAATAAACAAGGTCCGGGGGGTGGTGCATGTTGTGCAAACTTGAAGAAGAAACTGTTTGTCACCTTTTTCTTCATTGTCCTTATATTAAAGAGGTGTGGGTGGAATGCTCGCGGCTTCTTAACCATCTTTGCAGCTGGGTTGGGGTTGTTATGGATCTGGCATGGAGGTTGTGGAATAATGATCCATCTAATAAGGGTTACAAAGTCCTTCCTTTGCCGGTTCTTTGGGGGTTGTGGTTAGCCCGCAACTGTCTCATTTTCTATTAGAAATCCTGCTACCCGGTTATCATTGCTACTTCCTATTGCAGCCTCCTACCATCCTTCATGCAAAACATAAGAGTAAATAGATCTAGGGATATTCAGGCGGTGGAAATCGACAGGGCCCAATCGTGGGGTTTTTTTTATGGGGCCTCACAAAACAACCTCTGTGGGGGAGGGGCCATCCTTTTCCTATCAAATGAACACTTCTACAAGATGTCTCTTGGTCTCGGTGATGGTAGCAACAACTATGCAGATTTATTGAGGCTAAAATTTTTTATATCTTTGCAGCTGAAGCTGGGTGTAGAAAAATTACAGTTTTTTGAGACTCTTTAAATGTGGTTAATTGGATAACAGGAACTCAACTTTGTCAGAATTTAAAACTCTCAAACATTTTCATTTCCATCAGAGAAGTACTGAACTCTTTTGACTCTTTTGCATGCCGTTATCTTTACAGGGAAAATAACCAAGAAGCGGACAAGGCCTCAAAGGAGGGGCTGCAGCTGGATATGGGTCTATGGAAGATAAAATAATTTATAAATGGAGATGCTCAGGAATATTATCACAGACCATTCATAGAATGACCTGAGCTGAATGGAGTTTCTTTCTTTTCATTTGATCCATATTTTTGGTTTCTTTTCGGCTCTATCATAGAACAGTTTTCCCTCTACAGAGGGCATTTTTGTATATTTTTGCTATGTAATTTCTTCCAGTAGTCATACATGTTGTTATCTAACAACTACTGAACTCAATATGTAAAAAATATTAAAATATTAAGATGTACAATAGAAGACAATAGGTCTAAAAAAGTCATGATTTTCAACAATGCAGTTCCCAGAAGTGTATCTACAGAATGTAATTTTATTCTCGGCGGATGAAATAAAATTACGCTTTTTTTCCAGGGAAAAAAAAGAGCCCTAACACATCTTAGTATAAGAAAACAAGATGCTAAATGAAATATTAGTATAATGCTAATAATGATCCCACTAGGATTGCAGGGGCGACTGACGAATTTGTAGCATTGGATAGTGGAAAACCCAAAGAAATAGTATTGGGGAAGGCAAAATGCATAAAACACAACCTAGTCAAGATATCAACATAACAAAGAATGTAAAAGACCGATAGTCCAATTGTTAGTCCAATGCTTAGAAAATATGAGAATTGCAAATATTTCGCACCACAACCTGCCAATCTACCAATTTTATATCATGTAAATACGAATATAGCCATAGAGAACTCATGTTTTCTATAAGCTTAATAAATTAAACTCTATAAAAATGCAAAATTGAAACCCTTTTGTGGAAGGACGCCCCTACCTTCCTATCAAAACAAACATCATTGATGTTTGAACCCAAATGAACATAGAAAAAATCCTTTTACTTTTAAATAACACCACATGATCATGTGCATAGCTTGGATTTGGGTCATTCACTATGACAATCTGCGGGAATATCTCGCAGCTAGAACAAATCTCACTAATCTCACTCAAGAATTGCAGAGAAGAAAGAAGAATAGATTGAATCAATAATCACTCATGAACATAGATTGAATAGATTGAATCAATAATCACTCATGAACAAATCTCACTAATCTCACTCAAGAATTGCAGAGAAGAAAGAAGAATAGATTGAATCAATAATCACTCATGAACATAGAAAATTGGAGAATAGCAATATAATCATACATTAGCTGTGAGCTGGCACTGTGAATAACTGAATACAATACAATAACTATCAAGAGAATTTGAATTAGCCAAAGGTCATTCGAATCTTCCTCAGTGTGTAGCTTGGATAGCATTGGAGACATCATCCAATCAGTGGTAGTAGTCACAAATAGTCAAAATTCAGTCAAATGAATCTAACTGAGTCTAACTGATCCATGTGAGCATAAATCAGGGGATGGAGACTCCAAGGAGGGCGCATTAGGCTGTCAGAACGTCAAGTGGCACTCCAAAATAGACAACTGGGAGCTACAAGTAGTTAAATTGAGCAATAAATGCAAGAACTAGCCAATCAATGCTCTAACTGATTGTTAAACTCCTGGTAGGTGAGATTGTTAGGAACCCATGTCAACACTTCTATTTACTTTGTTAGTATATTGTTGTTGGATGCATATGCTTTGTAAGTCGTCCCATAGTATTTGTTGATCCCTAGTTTGTATTATTGTTGTTGGATGCATATGCTTTGTAAGTTGTCCCATAGTAACTGTTGATCCATATTTTGTATTAGCCCATGGTTTGTATTGACACATGGTATTGGCACCTAGACTTAGTATATAAGTTTGTGTTGAGACCAATGAAGGTACCGTGAAGTTATTTGTATTGAGATTGCTCAAAGGAGGTTGCCCCCTCGAAGTGGCCTGCAATCAATATAAAAGTGATTCTGAATTTTGTTATTTATGTTGTCCCATGTATTCTCATTAATTATTGTTGCAGGTTCATCACATTTGGTATCAGAGCACTTTCTTGGGCTCGCTGGGTGAAATTTCAGCCAATTTTTTTTTTCGCATCTGTTGCAGCTTCGGATCTGGGAATAATCCCTATCCGCTTAACTATGGGAAGTAATTGGGCATAAGCCCTAAAAATCATTGTGAGGAGTACCATAAGAACCCCAAAGTAGTTGGCCCATTGAGAGGACCTGCCAGCGAAATGGGCAACGACCCATACCTGATTGACTAGTTCCCACCCGTGAGGTAAACCAAGAGCTGTCGTTTGTGGCAAAGCGGTTATCAGTTTTACCTGAGCCATGGAGTGAGGGGTACTGCCCCAATACGCAAGCTGTTAGACATCATTGGTGGCCGAGTGAAAACTCTGAACTATTAGGAAACCAAACATACCTGGGGTCCATATCTATTTTCAGCTGATCTATTTCCGTTCACTTCCGCGCCGTTTCAGATCCATCCTGAAAATCATTCCAGATCCAGCTGTTTCAGATCTATTCTAAAAAGTTGTTTCAGATCCATTCAACATCGTTTCAGATCCATGTGTTGCTGATCCCTTCCGCGCCGTTGTAGATCTATTTGTTTTCGATCCCTTCCGCACCATTGCACATTCATTCGTTTTAACTCTGTTTCCCTTGAAACTTCCCGGACACCCCTGCAATCCCATTATGCATATTTCATTCTTGAAGACCCTATCCCAAATTCTACTTCCCAAAGCCAGAAATCTCACATTTTCAATTTTTAGGGTTTGCCATAACTTCTTCAATTTTCACCCACTTGCCTCCAACTTTTGCCACCGTGTTCATTCCCTATTTCTGCTTCTTTGTCCCTCTTTGACAAATTTTCTCGTTTTTTCACCCTGCTTCTGAAATCCTCATTTTTTGCTTTCCTGTCCATCCGAAAGTGTCCAAAACCTATTCAAACCCCAATTACCCATCCGAGTTTTCCCAAATCCAAATTTCCCTTTACTAAATAAGCTTTTGTTTGTGTTTTTCTATCCATCCCACCCCCCCCCCCCAAAAAAAAAAAACTCTTGGTTATGATTGTCACCCGCGCAGGTGCAAAAACCATGGAGGAAGCACTTGCAGCCATCCAAACCAAACTCCAAGATCTGGATGAAAAATTTCTCAGCCTCCATCTTTAGCATTTGGCCATGAACAATAACTGACAGCAAGAATCTTCTACAACCAATGGGTTCTCTTCTTCCAGCACTTTTCGTGGTCCAAAGCTTGAATTTCCTTGCTTCAATGGTACTGATCCGACTGGATGGATCTATCGTGCATAACAGTATTTCAGTTTGCATAATACTTTTGATGTCCAAAAATTTCCACTTGCATCCTTTCATTTGGAACAAGAATCCCTTCAATGGTACCGTTGGTACATCAAGGCTCATGACGAACCAAAATTGACAGATTTTTTCCAACTCCTTTTGCAACGATTTGGTCCTAGTGCTTTTGATGACTTCATCGGAGCACTCACTAAACTCCGTCAAAGTGGAACTGTGAGAGAGTATCATAAAAAATTTGAAAAACTAGCCAATCACACAGAAGGCTTGTCTGATGAATTCTACAGGAGTTGTTTTATCAGTGGTCTTAAGGATGAAATCCGGTCAGAGGTTAAAATGTTCTGTCCCAACACAATGATGGAATTCCTAGGGTTATCTAAGTTGGTAGAAGACAAGATTGCAGCCCAACAACGCTCCAAACCCACTTTTGTTCCCTTCCGAAATATGGGTTCTCAATGACCTCCCATTCTGTTAGCTCCTCGACTAAATCCTATCAAGCATTTGTTTGAAACAGAGATGCAGGCACGCAGAGAAAAAGGGATTTGTTATAATTGTGATGAGAAATTCACTCGGGGAGATAGATGTGTTCAACAAAAGCTTTATCTCTTGGATATGGATTCTCTGCCTGCCTCTAAAATTGGTGAAGAATCTCCAGATACAATGGATGATCAGGTCGACATTAAGGAGCCGCCTATTGACCCCCCATCTCAGGATGAACAACCAGAGATATCTCTCCATGCTTTATCCGGCGTCACCACCCCCTAAACAATGCGGGTCAGGGGTTACTTCAAGACGCTTCCTCTTACAATACTCATTGATTCTGGTAGCACTCATAACTTCATTGACCCCCGGATCGTCAAAAATGCTGATTGTTTTGTCCATCCTTGCTCCAACTTTGAAGTCATGGTTTCCAATGGAGGCACCTTACCTTGCAAGGGAAAGTGTCCTAATGTGCGTATCTCTCTGGAAGATTATAACCTGCGCTCTAACATGTTTTCCTTGTCCTTAAGCGGATGTGATGTGGTTTTGGGCGTTCAATGGTTATGCACACTTGGCCCCATCTTATGTGATTTTGCTGAACTTTGGATGCAGTTTTTAGTCAATGGGACACAACAAAAATTTACAGGATTAAAACCAGGGTCTCTCCGCATCATCAGTTCACATCACATGGAAAAGATCCTTAAGAAGAATTCACATGGTGTCATCGCTCAGCTCCATTCCATTTAGATGCACCCATCAACGGTCTCCACTACTTCCTTGGATAGATATGAAAGTGTCTTTGCTGCACCAGTGGGCTTGCCGCCTTCAAGAGACCTTTCCGGTAAGCATTTAGCCGCATCCACAGCTCAGCAGGAAATGATGTCTATTTTGCATGTAGTATTGAAATGGAAGCCATCCCTATTAGGGAATTATTTCTGCATCAAGAATGATCTCCAGAGTTTGGAAAATTTTCTGTAACAACGGGTCTCCTTCCCAACACACCTGAAATGGGTTATCCACCTCATGGGTTATGACTATGCGATCACTTACAATAAGGGTAAGGAATATATGGTGGCAGATACTCCTTCTCGCACATTTCATGAACCAGTTTCTCTTACAGCTATTTCTTTGCTTGTTCCAAACTAGTTGCAATATGTTCAACAGGGCTATCTCTTCTATGAACTCCATGCTTCTTCATCGGCAGGGCAACCTGGGTTCCTCCAAGAGTATGACCGGGAACAATGTAACTTCTTTTGGAAGGGACTGAAAATTCCAATTCAACAGATGGTGGTTGACTGCGATACTTGCCAGGTCAACAAGGGTGAAATGATCGGGATTGCTTGAACCCTTTCCCATCCCTACACAAATTTGGACAACTATTTATATGGATTTCCTAGAAGCGCTCCAGTGGTACAATACAACATCTATAAGGACACCATATGAAGCAGTCTATGGACAGGCACTGCCAGTTCTTCTTCCATACACCCTCAGCAGCTCCCCAATTCAGGCAATTGACTCGGTTCTTCGAAACCACAATAAGATTCTTCTCATTCTGCAGGACAATCTTAACATGGAAAGAATTTGGCTGAGACAAGAAGCCGATCAACACCGTTCAGAGTGCACTTTTCACGTAGTTGATATGGTTTTTCTTCAGCCTTCCAAGCAATCCTCTCGAAACTCAAAAGGCTTCAGTGTCCCAGAATGCAACTCGAGGATGCTACAGAGGAACCACTCCTTCCAATTCTGCATCAATTTCCACATCTAAAGCTTTGAGGACAAAGCTTTTTCTAAGGGAGAGGGGATGTTAGGAACCCATGTAAACCCTTCTATTTACTTTGTTAGTATATTGCTGTTGGACGCATATGGTTTTTAAGTCATCCCGTATTATTTGTTGATCCATAGTTTGTATTATTGTTGTTGGACACATATGCTTTGTAAGTCGTCCCGTAGTAACTGTTGATCCATATTTTGTATTAGCCCATGGTTTGTATTGACACATGGTATTGACCCATGGTATTGGCACCTATACTTAGTATATAAGTTTGTTTTGAGACCAATGAAGGTACCATGAAGTTATTTGTATTGATCTTGCTCAAAGGAGGTTGCCCCCTCGAAGTGGCCTGTGATCAATATAAAAGTGATTCTGAGTTTTGTTATTTATGTTGTACCGTGTATTCTCATTAATTATTGTTGCAAGTTCATCACAGAGATAAGACACATATGTCATCCAGGTGAGGAAAACAAGGCGCATCATGTAGGTAGGAGGGCTTCTGAGGGCTGAAGACAGGATCTAGGGGGCTGAAAATAGGCTCCAGGTGCTGGGGAGACCACCATATTGATGACTGAATGCATGAAAATATAAAAAATGATGGTGAGAATATTCCAACACCCCTCCTCAAGCTATACTATGAGGTGATAATATAAAAAATAATGGTAGGGCCCTGGTGACTAAGAGCAAAGGTCACCCTGTACAACAATCTAAATAATAAAGTGAGGAAAGAGGGAAAACCCAGTAGGAAGAAATCCCTCCCTCAAAATAGACTTAAGGATGCTAATGTAGCATGGAATCACTCACCCCAAGAAGAGATCTAAGGTAAGTGAACCTCTTCATTGTGAAGGTCTTGGTGAAGATATCTGCAATCTGCTCTTCTGTAGGGAAGTAGAGCAGTGTGATGGTACTGTCATGCACTAATTCTCGAATGTAATGCATGTGTATCTCAATATGTTTGGTTCTCTGTCTCAGAATTGGATCTGTGGAGATCCTGATGGCACTTCGATTGTCACAATAGATGATTGGTGGAGTACTGAATTGAATCCCATACTCTGACAAGATGCCTTTCAACCAGATGCACTGTGTGGCTGCATTCACAACACCTCTATACTTGACCTCAGCTGAAGAAAGAGTTAAAGCAGTCTGCTTTTTGCTCGACCAACATATAGGTCTAGATCCAATCATAAAAACAAAACCAGATGTAAACTTCCGATCTGAGCTATCTCCAGCCCAATCAGAATCATTATACCCAACTCGGTTCAAAGGAGACCCAGTTGCATAGAAAAAACTATGTGTCTTTGTCCCTTGCA
The DNA here is from genome assembly GCA_027924585.1 of Larix kaempferi. Taxonomy (NCBI): domain Eukaryota; kingdom Viridiplantae; phylum Streptophyta; class Pinopsida; order Pinales; family Pinaceae; genus Larix; species Larix kaempferi. The sequence goes on along the minus strand of BSBM01000155.1, from coordinate 19,075,481 downwards.
CATAATGCAAGATCCTCTTTGCTTCCTTCCGATGAAGCTCATGAGGCTCCGGCATGTATCTGGATACAGCACTGATTGCATAGGACAGATCAGGTTGAGTATGTGTAAGAAACAAAAGATTCCCAATCAACTGTCGATACAAAGTACTATCAACCAAAGGTGTAGAAGAACCATACTCAAGGTTGATCCCTAAAAGAAAGGGGAATGTTGTTAGTTTGCACTCACTCATATGAAACCTGCAAAGTCGATTTGAATCATATTTGGATTGTGCAACTCTAATTCCTGAATCACTCTGAGTGACTTCAAGACCAAGAAATTGCTTCAGCAATCCCAAATATGACATAGAGAAGGATTTCTTCAAAGCATTTTTGACATATCTAATGCATGAAAAATTGCTCCCAGTAATCAACAAATCATCAACATAAAGAACAATAAGAAGAAGGGAGTTACCATCATGTCTCATGTAGACATTCGAATCTGATTTGCATCTCTGAAAATCTTGTGAAAGTAAGAAGAAATCCATCTTGCCATACCAAGCTCGGGGAGCTTACTTAAGCCCATAGAAGGACTTCCTCAATCTGCACACAAGTAAAGGATCATCAATATACCCCTCAGGTTGCTTCATGTAGATCTCCTCCTCTAGATCTCCATGAAGGAAAGCACTCTTGACATCCATTTGATGCACTTCCTAGTGCTTGGATGAGGCAAGAGCAAGAACAAGACGGATGGAATCCATCTTAGCAACAGGTGGGAATGTCACAGAATAGTTAATCCCATGAGCTTGGTAGAAACCCTTTGGAACCAATCTATCCTTATACTTGCTTGTGACTTCATCAGAGTCCATATTTGTTCTGTATATCCAATTGCATTGAACAAGCTTCCTCCCGAGTGAGAGAGAGACAAGATCCAAAGTCTCATTTCTTTGAAGAGATTGATACTCTTCTTCCATAGCTTTTACCCATATTAGATCTTGGGAGGCTTCAAAGAATGTCTTTGGATCTAATCCAATCATAAGAAAGCATCTATCATCTAGAAATGGATCTGTGTGAGAGAGAAGATCAGATATGGTTTTTCTTGAAGATGGTGGATCTCCAATAAGATCACTGGTGGATGCAGCAGTAGTGGTGGCCCATTTTGCAATAGGATTTCGAACCTTAGGTGCTAGACCTTCAGGTTCTTGTGGGATCTGGATCTAGCATTCACTCTATCTTATGAGTCTTCTTTTTCTCAACCTTCTTTGTTGGATCTTTGCCATTCAAGCAACCTTTGCAGGTGCCTTGGGAAAACTTGATATTGGGAAGCCCTTCAACCATCTATTTTGTATGCATGTCTTGCAAGTATTGATAGTTGAGATTCCCAAATATTTTATGCCACAAACTACTCTCTTCATTTGCATGAGTGTGAAGAGAAGATTGCTTTGAGAGAGGTAAGAAGTGTGAAAACTCATAGAGTTTCGACTTATGATTTGCAACTCCTTTTGCAATGGTAGATCCTGATACCATGTCTTGAATTTCAACCTCATTAGGAGAGAATATCACCCTCTTGGGCTCTCCAGTATGAGTCATTTGATATACTGAAAGTAGATTTGCAGTGAATGTGGGGACATAGAGCACTTATGAGAAGTACCTATGATCAAGTTTGATTCTTCCTATCCCTTCATAAGAGACCTCAGAATCATTCCACAACATGATGGATGGTCCAAGAGTAGATTTGAAAAAAATGAAGAGATCCTTGGAGGAATACATGTGTCTTGATGCTCAAGAATCTATGATGAAGGAGGATTGTGATGATGCTCCTACCATGAGAGCATGGCATCTCTCTTTGTCCTCAGATCCAGATGATTCACTCTCTTTATGGGGAGAGCACATGCAGGTAATGGAATATTATTTTGATCAAGAAGTGAAGCCATTAGATCTATGGTCTTCTTCATACATGAACTCTCGGGATGATATCCTCTATTGCAGTATGTGCATTTGGATTTCCCCTTTAAAGTTTGCTTGTCTTTCTTAGGATTCGAAACTCCATCTGACTGTTTTGGAGTCTCCTTATGCTTTTGGTCATTCGAACTCCTTTTAGAAACTTTTTGTTTCCCTTTATGTGATGACCCTTTTTCAAATTTTTATTAAAATGCCAATTTTTTCACTTTTTCCCCAATTTCGACCTTTGACTAGTTTTACTGTTTTGACCTCCAAATCAACCCAAATGCTCCCAAATATTCTATAGGAGTGTATGAATGGTATTTAGAATTTAATATTAGGTTCAGGTATGTTTTATGGCCCTCCAAATACTGCTTCAAACTTGATTTGTATTCTGATCAATATATGTAATTTTGACTAATAATTTGTGCATCAAATCCCCCCGGGGTAACATTGCAAATGGCCTTCCAAATGCCTCCAAACTCCCATGAATTTATGAAAAGAGGTATGTAATGTGTTAAGTATGTGATTAAGGTATCATATGCACCATTAATTGATTTTTACTACTGTTCTAACTCTCTCACATTCAACGGCAAAAACCCCCAATTCGACCCTTGGGGAAATGGCACTATTTCACCTCTCAATACAAACAAACTGAGTAAAAATGCTTCAAATGCTCAAGTACAGTACATGAAACTTGTAGAATATATCCATGGCAGTATATGAATCACAAATATATCAAATAATCATCCATCCATTCGAAATAATCAACCTTATAGTGTCATACATCAAAGCATTGGGGAAATGGACATTGTTTGCTCATTAATCAATAATTTTGCATACATTCAATGGGTATTTCGACCTGAGAGTTTCTGAATATGAAGAACAGAGGATATGAAGCTATTACAATCAGAAAAATATCATATGAAGCTCTCCCAATGAGTGTAAGATCTCAGCCAAAGCGCAATCTCTCAAGGAGCCCGAATATGCCTTCAAAATTGGAAATGGTGGAGAGAAAGTGCTGCACTAAACCAAACCATGAAACTTCCTATAGCTGATACCTGCAAATAAAACTCCATTAAAGCACCCTAAAAGACCTAAGTGGCCTCTCCAAACACCAACTTGGATGGGAATCTTTCACCCTCAAAATTGGCTAAGGCAAGAAACTAGTCATCCACTAGTTCTCTCTTCACAAATGCAATTTTTCTCAAATCATCAAAAGCCATTCTCATAATTGATTTCTACATTTTATAACCAACATTAGCCTTCAAGGGGTCGAAATCCTCTCAATAGATTCAATAAATTTCCATTTAGAAAATATTCCTCATTTGCCACTTGTCTCCTAGTTCCAACCTTCTATCTTCTCCCAAATTCGAATTTGAGTCTCTTTAGCTTCCCCGAACTCCATGAGCGCCTTCCTTGAGCCTATTTTTGGGGATGAAATGTCATAATGGTCAGGTGTAAGAAGTCAGGTCTGAATTTTTTCATAAATTTCATAGATGCTTCATTATTGTTGTCATAAAACTAGGGAATCTAGCCCAAGTGTCCACTAGTCTCCAATTTGACTCTTCCTCTCCCATGGAGGTTACTATTCCATCCCATTTCGACCTAAGATGCTAAATTCCATGTGTTATGACTTACCAACTCACCCAAGAGTGTTCACCTTCCCATGAATTCGAATTGGCAAGAGAGAGCTGCCATGTGTCATTGAAAAATCAAGCTAGTGTGGGTCCCACCACCTCCATATGTCTCCAAAACCACTTGCCACTTAGAATTTATCTTGAATTTATTTATTCACCATATTTATTAAATGCTTGAACCCCTCTAATGTCTAAATATCATTTATTAGCTTCCTTATTACCATCCCACATGTGCCCATCCAACCTAGGAAACTAGTAGGATTGATGGGATTGTCTTACTATGCACTTATTTGAATGGGGACATTACAGTCCTCCCCACTCAAGATTGCTTGTCCTCAAGCAATTTCAGATTTCGATGCTGCAAAATATTCTCCTCTTCCCATGTGGCATCTTCATTTGGTAAGTCCTTCCATTGCACTAAATATTCTTTGATAATTCTACTCCTCAACCTTCTTTCCCGTGTCTTCAAAATCTTTTCCGGAACAAGTGTGAGCTGACCTTCATCATCCAAAGGAGGAATTATTTCTGAAGTGATGATTTGCTGGCCAAGAGCTTTCTTGAGACAAGAAACATGAAATACATTGTGGATTTTACTCCCTTCCAAAAGTTCTAGTTCATATGCTACTTCTCCAACCTTCTGCGCTACCTTGTATGGCCCATAGTACCTTGGTTTTAATTTTTCTGCTCCATTATTTTTTAGAGATGTTTGTTTATAAGGCTTCAACCTTAAATATACTAAATCATTGACTTGAAATGTTCTTTCTTCTCTATGCCTATCAGCATATTGTTTTCGTTGATTTTGAGCAACCTGCAAATTGTCTTTCAAGAGCTTTAAAATTTCTTGGCTCTCTTCCACCCAATCTTTATCCTTTGGGGCTCTACTATCACCAAATATAATGTCAGCAAATGTAAGTGCATCATAACCATATAATGATTTGAAAGGAGACATTCCTATTGACATATGATAAGTGGTGTTGTAGCAAAACTCACCCAAGTGTAGCCATTTTGCCCATGCTTTTTGCTGCCCTCCCACATAGTTTCTTAGGTATCCTTCCAACCATTGGTTTACCCTCTCTATTTGTCCATCAGTTTGTGGATGATAGCTGGTACTTGGAGTCAATTGAGTGCCTACCAATCTAAAAAGTTCTTGCCAAAAAGAACCCATGAATCTACTATCTCTATCACTGACAATGCTCTTGGGGAGCCCATGCAATCTGAAGATTTATTTGAAAAAAATATCAACCACTTGTGCAGCACTAAAAGATGATGTAACAGCAAAGAAATGAGCAAATTTTGTCAACCTATCAACTACCACATAGATGCAATCCTTACCTAAGGATTTAGGCAATCCGGTGATGAAATCCATGGAAATACTGTCCCATTTTTGCTCCGAAATGTGCAATGGTTGTAATAGGCCGACTGGACATGTAAGTTATGATTTGTTTTGTTGACATGCTTTACATTCATTCACATACTTTTGAACCTTTTCCTTCATCCCCTTCCAAAAAAATATTTTCCTCAACTGTCTATAAGTTTTGAAGATCCCCGGATGGCCCGCTAGTGGGGAATCATGTGCTTCTTGCAAAATTCGGTACTTGAGCTTGGAGTTATGAACTAAATAAATTATTCCCTTATAATATATCAACCCATTCAAAATCCTATAATTATCATTCCCTTTGATTCCATCCAACACATCACAAGCAAATTTGTCTTTGGCATGTTCAACTAGTAGCATGTTTTTCCAATCCTTGGCAATATCCATGAGAGAAAAAGAAGGCCTTCTTGACAAAGCATATGCTACTATATTATTATTTCCTTTGACATATTCAATATCAAAATCATAAGCTTGAATCTTACTTACCCACTTTTGTTGCCTTTCATTTAGATCTTTTTCGGTGAGAAAGTGTCTTAGACTATTGTGGTCAGTTTTCACCACAAACTTGCTGCCCACCAAGTATTGTCTGAATTTGGCCAATGCATGCACAATGGCCAGCATTTCTTTATCATAGATGGAGTAAATTTTTTCATGAGGTTGCAACTTTCTGCTCTCAAAGGCTATGAGGTGTTGGCTTTGCTTTAGGACAGCCCCTATTCCTCCACCTGAAGCATCACATTCCACAACAAAAGGTTTAGTAAAATCAGGAATTGCAAGTATGGGACAAGTACTCATTACCTCTTTCATTTTTTGGAAGGCCTTTTCAGCCTCTTCATCCCACTTGAAAACATCCTTCTTAGTCAAATCAGTGAGTGGAGAAGTCAACTTGGAGAACCCTTTCACAAATTTTCTGTAGTAGGTGCATATGCCAATAGAGCCTCTCAATTCGGTAATATTTTTTGGTGATGGCCATTCCAAGATAGCCCTGATTTTTTTCATGTGTACCTTCACGCCTTCTTGCCCAATAATGTGCCCAAGATACAGTAGTTCTTTCATCCCAAACTCACATTTTGATAACTTAGCAAATAAGGACTCTTCTTGCAAGATTTTCAACACAATCTCTAATTGTTGCAAATGCTCTTCCCATGTTTTACTGTAAATGAGAATATCATCAAAGAAAACCAAAACAAACCTTCTTAATTGCTTGCAAAATATCCTATTCATACATGCTTGAAAGGTGGCTGGAGCATTAGTTAACCCAAAAGGCATGACAAGAAATTCAAAGTGGCCAAAATGACATCGAAAAGCGGTCATTTGCACATCTTCATCTTTCATTCGAATTTGGTGATACCCTGATCTAAGGTCAATTTTTGAGAAGTATTTGGCCCCATGTAGATCATCCATGAGCTCATCAATCCTAGGAATAGGATACCTATTCTTGATAGTCTTTTTGTTCAAGGCTCTAAAATCTATGCACATTCTCAATGTTCCATTTTTTTTCTTCACTAGCACTACTGAAGAAGCATAAGGGCTAGAGCTTGGTCTAATGAGTCCCAACTCTAGGAGTTCTTGGATAGATTTTTCAATCTCATCTCTGAACATTTTAGGATGTCTATAAGGTGGTATTTGAATGGGTGAAGTACCCTCCTCCAAAATAATACTGTGCTCAACCCCCCTATCCGGTGGCCTACCATGTGGAAGGTCTCTAAAAACCTTTTCATATTTTTGCAAAAGTCTCTCTATCTCCTTTGGGTGTTTGACAATATTTATAGTTGGCTTGGAATATGTAATATGACATTTAGCAACCCATTCTATATCCCCATGCCTCAATATAGATCTCATACTATTGCAAGTTACTACTTGATTTGGATAAGTGTGTTGCCCTCTCACAATTCTTTGTACTCCTTTTGAATCTTGAAATTTCATTTTGGGAATTTGATAATTTATTGTATGCTCTCCTATTGAATACAACTATTGCACTCCCAAAACCACTTTAGTATCAGCAACATCAACCACATAAAAACTATCAACAAAAGTATAGTTACCTACGGTGACTTGCTGCTTTGGAACCCATGTTTTGCATTGCATTGTGTTGTGACCGGGAATGACAACTGTGAAGCCATCAAATGGTTCAATAGGTATCTTTATTTTCTCTACCATCTCTGCATCAATGAAGTTATGAGTGGGTCCTCCATCTACCAAAACTGAAGTTCTTTTTCTTTGTACCACACCTTTGCATCGGATAGTATGATAGCGAGGTACTGCTGAAAGCACTACCATTCTTGCTTTGTCCAGTGAAGGCTGATTTTCTTCTTGTCTTTCCTCTTCTACTGCTGTCTCATATGCCTCTTCTTGATCTGAAATATGTCCATCTTCATCCATGCCCCCATCATAGTCCTCATTATCAGAAAATACTTCTATGTATTGAGCCTTTCCTTTAGTACATTTGTGTCTCGGTGTCCATGGTTGAAAGCATGTGAAGCACAATTTTTTTTTTCTAAGTTCATCGCTGTTTAGTCCCTCTTTTTTATTCCTCTCAAATGACTCTCTTTGCCAAGGTTTCTTATCATATCCATCCCTTTGCCAAGGTTTCTTTTCAAATTTGTAGCTAGGATTAGGAGGAAATCTCGTTCTAGGAAGCACATTTTGGAGATCCCTAGTCAAGCTCATTGCATCTTTTAATGTAGTTGGCTTGTGGGCTTTGACCAAACCTCTTAAGGGTTCAGCCAAACCTTCAATGAACAGCAATACAAATCTTCCTATAGATACATCAGCCAACTTGACTAATAATTTTTGAAAGTCCAACATATATTCGGTAGGGGACCCAGTTTGCTTCAATTGAGTTAGTTCTTTGAAAGACAATTCTGGATCTTTTTGTTCAAATCTTTCTAGTACCCTGTCAACAAATTCTCCATATGTTTTAACCTGATTATGACCCAAGGTTTTCAGCCCATGAGATCACCATTAATTGGCATCTCCTTCCAAATGCAAAATGGCCATTTTTAATGCATCCTCTTCCAACAAAGGATTCAGCTGAAAATATACATCCAATTTTTGCACCCAAATGTTAGCAGAATTTTGAGAAGAACCACCAAAAGTAGGAAGTGACATTTTTCCAATAGCACTATTCAATTCTTTGTTTTGGAATGGACTCCTATTGTCTCCCTTTATTTTAATCTTTTGCATAGCATCAATGTAGTCACTGAGTGGTACACCTCTTTTACACTCTTCATTCAAATCATTCCAATCATTTACTAGTTTCTTGTAATCCAATTCAAGATTGGGCTATTCTTTGGGTGAGAGAAATTTAAGTGCAGTATGCCTTTGTGTGCTTTGAAATTCATCAAGTCTATTATGAGGTCCTGTACTTGAGAAAATATGCTCATTCCCTTTCATCTTTTTCCCTGAGTGTGAACCACTATTATCCCCTATCATCCCTTTGCCTGAAAGTTGGCTACCCAACAATTCGAAACCTTTCATCATTTGTTTATTCATATCTAGCATAACCATAGTAATTCCTTCAAAACATGGTTTTAAGGCTTCAATAAATTCCTCCTTATGTCTTAATTTTTCCTCCTCCTCTCTACCCATTGTTTTAGAAAAAAAACTCTTTTTCTGCTACTATCTCTTCTTCAACGAAAAATTCTTCAACTACTGATTCAAAGGGTGGTGGTTTATTTGTTTGGCTTCTTGTTAATACCATAAAGTTCCAAGACCATGCTCTGATACCACTGTAATGACCCTTTTTCAAAATTTTATTAAAATGCCAATTTTTTCACTTTTTCCCCAATTTCGACCTTTGACTAGTTTTACTGTTTTGACCTCCAAATCAACCCAAATGCTCTTAAATATTCTGTAGGAGTGTATGAATGGTATTTAGACTTGAATATTAGGTTCAGGGATGTTTTATGGCCCTCCAAATACTGCTGCAAACTTGATTTGTATTCTGATCAATATATGTAATTTTGACTAGTAATTTGTGCATCAAATCCCCCTGGGGTAACACTGCAAATGGCCTTCCAAATGCCTCCAAACTCCCACGAATTTATGAAAAGAGGTATGTAATGTGTTAATTATGTGATTAAGGTCTCATATGCACCATTAATTTATTTTTACTACTGTTCTAACTCTCTCACATTCAACAGCAAAAACCCCCAATTCGACCCTTGGGGAAATGACACTATTTCACCTCTCAATACAAACAAACTGAGTAAAAATGCTTCAAATGCTCAAGTACAGTACATGAAACTTGTATAATATATCCATGGCAGTATAGGAATCACAAATATATCAAATAATCATCCATCCATTCGAAATAATCAACTTTATAGTGTCATACATCAAAGCAATTGGGAAATGGAGATTATTTGCTCATTAATCAATAATTTTGCATACATTCAATGGGTATTTCGACCTGAGAGTTTCTGAATATTAAGAACAGAGGATATGAAGCTATTACAATCAGAAAAATATCATATGAAGCTCTCCCAATGAGTGCAAGATCTCACCCAAAGTGCAATCCCTCAAGGAGCTCGAATATGCTTTCAAAATTGGAAATGGTGGAGAGAAAGTGCTGCACTAAACCAAACCATGAAAATTCCTGTAGATGTTACCTGCAAATAAAACTCCATTAAAGCACCATGAAATACTTGAGTGGCCTCTCCAAACACCAACTTGGATGGGAATCTTTCACCCTCGAAATTGGCTAAGGCAAGAAACTAGTCATCCACTAGTTCTCTCTTCACAAATGCAATTTTTCTCAAATCATCAAAATCCGTTCTCATACTTGATTTCTACATTTTATAACCAACATTAGCCTTTAAGGGGTCGAAATCCTCTCAATAGATTCAATAAATTTCCATTTAGAAAATATTCCTCATTTGCCACTTGTCTCCTAGTTCCAACCTTCCATCTTCTCCCAAATTAGCATTTGAGTCTCTTTAGCTTCCCCCAACTCCATGAGCACCTTCCTTGAGCCTATTTTTGGGGCTGACATGTCATAATGGTCAGGTGTAAGAATTCAGGTCTGAATTTTGTCATAAATGTCATAGATGCTTCATTATTGTTGTCATAAAACTAGGGAATCTAGCCCAAGTGTCCACTAGTCTCCAATTTGACTCTTCCTCTCCTATGGAGGTTACTATTCCATCCCATTTCGACCTAAGATGATAAATTCCATGTGTTATGACTTACCAACTCACCCAAGAGTGTTCACCTTCCCATGAATTCGAATTGGCAAGAGAGAGCTGCCATGTTTCATTGAAAAATCAAGCTAGTGTGGGTCCCACCACCTCCATACGTCTCCAAAACCACTTGCCACTTAGAATTTATCTTGAATTTATTTATTCACCATATTTATTAAATGCTTGAACCCCTCTAATGTCTAAATATCATTTATTAGCTTCCTTATTACCATCCCACATGTGCCCATCCAACCTAGGAAACTAGTAGGATTGATGGGATTGTCTTACTATGCACTTATTTGAATGGGGACATTACACTTTACCATTCGCTCTTCTCATCTCAGTGACTGCAAGATCTGAATCCAATTTGGTTTTTATCATTCCCATATGCACTAGCTTCTCCTCCTCAAGTGTGAGGGATTGGATGAAGTCTTCAAGTGAAGAGAATTTCCATTTTGGAATGGACAACTTTGCTGATTGGAAGGTCGAAACAAACACTGAATAATCAGGGCCTGGCTTCGACAGTATGGCAAGGATGAGTTGTTTTTCTTCCTTCTAAATCCCATACCTCTTTAATTGTGAAATCACATTCTTGAATTTGTTGAGAAACTCAGTGATAGTTTCGAAACTGCTTGGGCTCATGGAGATGAGCTCATTTTCTAACTTATGACCCTTCAAGTCATCCTTCTGGCCAAGAAGAGATTCAATATTGTCCCAAACCTCCTTTGGAGTCTTCAGATCAATAACATGGTCTTGATAAATGCTAAGTAGAAACAATCCTACTACTTCATCAAGCTTGTCTAAGTACTTGGATTTCTCTATTGCACCAGTGGTCTCAACTACAGAGCCATTCACCACTCTAGAAAGGCTCTTTGAATTCAAGAAGATGTCCATATTTTCCTTCCATTTGAAGTAGTTGAATGAATTCAACTTGAGATCCATGATACTGAAGAATTCAAAGTTGAAGAGGGGATAGTCCTGCAAAACAAATGAGAATTGTGAAATGGATATATGTTGCAATTCAAATTGAACACTGCCTTAGGACACTGAGCACATGTGACTGGGTCCTTCACACCTAACTAGACCTCACTGGATTTCTCCACTGAATTCAAGGAAATAGCACCAAGATTTGCTGTGGAAACCCAGAGGCTTCTAGTGCTCAATGAAAGACAACTGCTCAAATAATTGTTGCAGCTGCTGTAATTTGAATAGATGCTTACATCTCTGATACCATGTGACAATCTATAGGAAGATCTCACATCTAGAACAAATCTCACTAATCTCACTCAAGAATTGCAGAGAAGAAATAAGAATAAATTGAATCAATAATCACTCATGAACACAGAAAATGGAGAATAGCAGTGTAATCATACATTAGATGTGAGTTGGCACTATGAATAACTAAATACAATACAATACCTGTCAAGAGAATTTGAATTAGCCATAGGTCATTCGAATCATCCTTAGTGTGTAGCTTGGAAGCATTGGATACATCATCCAATCAATGGTAGTAGTCACAAATAGTCCAAAGTCAGTTAAATGAGTCTAACCGAGCCATGTGAGCACAAATTAGGGGATGGAGACTACAAGGAGGGTGCATGAGGATGTCAAAAGTGCAAGTGGCACTCCAAAATAGACAACTGGGAGCTACATGCAGTTAAACTGAGCCATTAATGCAAGAACTAGTCAATCAATGCTCTAACTGACTGTTAAAATCCTGGTAGGTGAGATAAGGCGCATATGTCATCTAGGTGAGGAAAACAAGTCGCATCATGTAGGTAGGAGGGATACTGATGGCTGAAGACAGGCTCTAGGGGGATGAAAATAGGCTCCAGGTGTCGGGGAGAGCACCATACTGATGACTGGATGCACGTAGATGCATGCATGCAAATATAAAAAATGATGGTGAGAATATTCCAACATTCACAAGATCTAATGAATTGCCTCCACTTACTCTACATTTATTCTTGCAATGACGGGAATTAACAACATTTAGTTACCTTTTCTTGGGCTGTATCTGGTTTTTTTAATCTTTAAAGGATAGGGGAAAATCTCCATTGTTAGGTTTCAAGCATGCAATAGTTATAAAGATACACAGATGGTGAAACTTATATGATACCATTTCATGGTAACGATAACACATAGGGTATGTAAATAAGGATTTAGATTTTCACCTATGTTCATGTTAATTCCAATACAATATTAAGACATATGCCTTGCATATAAGAATTGAAATTACAATTATGAATGTGCCAAATATAACTCAATCTAACAACTATTCCTAACCGACAATGTGAAAATTTTAAATAAGAATACAAAAAGTTGAAATAAATAATTAGTCAAGAAACATTGATATAACTTTTCTTGGTTCCAGTGAGCCAAGAAAGATTAATGTCATTTTTCTTGGTTGTCATGGAGCAAGGTTTAATTGAATCTGAATGCCCACCTAAACCCCAACCTAAAGATGAAGAGTTAAATCTTTTATTTGAATGCCTACAAAAATTACAATACAATTGTTCAACTTTGGAACTCCCATTTAACTACATCTCTTAACTTAAAGATGAAAAACAATATAACATCAATTCAAACCAAGCCTAAATAAGCTATTAAATGAGGACTGCTCAAGGCCAATAATCCAAAGAGACTTCCATCGATATTATCATTGGTACGCTATTATCAAATTTATGCAAAACTTAGTATCATAAGCAACATCAAATAAAAATGGAAGGTCCTTAAGTTTTAGGTGGGTATGAATTGAGCCCATGATTTGGACGTATGAATCCATCCCACGAATTGGAGGTTATTCCTTAGCACTCCCAAATAAAATAACCCCCAATATTTATATTACTATAAAAAACCCCCTTGACCCCTTAATACGGGGCAATATATTTTTGAGGTTTTTAAGAGTATTCAACCCCCCAATATGAATGGACGTGATATGATATTGCCTCACTAGTGAATCCCCCATGCAAATAGAACCCCTCTTACCCCACATATGGCGGGATTTCCTTAACTAGATCCACCAAAGAATCCCCATGGGATTAAGAAGTCGAGAACATGCATCGCATGCTTATGTGGATTGGGCGATTTAGGATTCATTTTGTGTTCCTGATCCATTTTTTTAAATTAGAACGATTGAAGCAGTGGAAGGAATATCCACATCCTGGAATAAACTTACATTTATTGCCCACCATATGGCATACACGAAAATTCCTGGGAGAGCTTTAAAAATTGACACTATTGCATCCTAAAACCACATTTTGACATTTTATTCAAGAAAGTGATCCATCCACTGGATGCTCAACTTTATATCTTCCGCAATGATCAACCATACCTGAGTTGTATAAGAATGCGAAACAAAAAGATGAGAAAAGGATTCTGAATCAGACTTACAAAGAGCACATATGTTGGGTCATGCCCAACCTCTTTTCATGTAAATTCCAATAAGAGGAGATTCCTACTAACAATGATCCATAACATAATTTTACACTTTAAAGGACCTATAAACTTCCAAACAACATCCCACCACGACAATTTTTCATCATGAAACCCATCTTCCATGATGCTTTGTAGCCAAGATTCGTAGTGACTTCTCCTCGCCTTCTCCTGAGACCAAGTTTTTTGACCATGCTAAAGAATCGGAAACGTCATCAAACAAGCGAATGTGATTGGAGCACATGGTAGAGATGTAAGAGCCCCATTCTAATGCCTCATCTTCGAGGATATTCATCTATTGGGATGAGAGCCAACCTGCTGGGACCGATAACTAGGGGACTTGATCTCTAGCTTGCGCAAGAGTGAAAATATTATGGTTATGCAACTTATTGTTCAGGATTTCTACCTTATAGTGAGGAGATGGACACTACCAACTGGGTGGGGTTGATAGGTAAACACATTAATTGTATTTCATTTAGTTACTCCAAAAGAAAGAGATCGAGATTGAAAGAAGTACCTCTTATCGACGGTTGGTCCTAGCTTTCGCTTAGTCTTTCGCTTGATCTCTCACTTGATCTTTTGCTTGACGAAACTGCAACACAAAAGATACCTTCCTCAGCGTATCCTGGATATACTAAATATGATGAAAGAACAAACAACTTGATTATCAAATATAGAAAGATATTAATCCAAATGAATATACAATCTAGTAGACACTCGAGTTGGGACAGGAAGGGTTTTTCGACCTTTTTATTGTCAAAGAAACATGAATCAGTACAATATACCTGATGTGTAGAGATGTTTCTACAACTGGATCCTGGGATCCTGTTCTTCACTCTGACTTGGGAATTCCTCCAGCGTAACAGTGCTCCAAGTATTATTTCTAAGTCTTCACACTTTATGTGTGTGTATCTAACCCCTCTCATGGGTCCTCCTTGTATTTATGGGACAAGGTAGGCAGTTTAGATCGAGAGGTGGTTGAATTGAGAGGTTGGGGAAGTTGCAAAACCAACTTCAACTAATCCCAATCCATCAAATTAATATATTTTTTTATTTCATCTTAAGATGTACATGGGTTCATACAACAAGAGTAGCGTACAGAGAGCAACTTCTGTGCTTTACAACATTTTGGGAGATGTACGCTAGTTGTCCTTGAGAAAAGTAGAGTATTTTCTAAAGGTGTACGCTATTTTTCTATACAGAGAGGGGCGTACATGAGGCAAAATCAGGAGAAACTACAATATTTTCAGCTGAAGAGTGTACTTCTAGCAGCAAGTCATCCAGGTCAATCAAACTCTTCAATCCCTAGTGTCCTTTTGTGTGATCAATAGGGCAATGTGATCACGGACGGAGAAGTGCAGATTTGACCTATAAGAGATGCCCCCTAATGTGTGAGGTCAGAGGGAAACAATGGCCGAAATACATTATAATTCCAAGTCAAAGGAGGAGCAAGAAACCACATAACCAAGTCAGAAAAACACCTGAAACAACGATCATGGTCAGCGAGCAAATTACAATCTTGACATCATATAGATGTGTAGCATGATACAAAATGATCTATGATACATAACTAGGAGATGTATATATATAGCATGGCCAATGAAATACAAGCATGGATCCATGTCAAAATGAGAGATCATAACCATAACAACAAACTGGATCTATGTCTCATGAAGAGCCAAAATGAGTGAGGCTTAGTCTTGCACAGCTTGGGTGATAACATAAACTGTTAGAAAAACAGGATCGTAGAGCAATAACAATAAACAGAAATGCAAATATAATCACACACACATTACAAGAGAGACACAGATATATCGTGGTTCACCCCAAGACGGGATACGTCCACACTGAAGTTGCCATTCCGTATTATTATTCTGTCCAGCAAAGTGAAGGGATACAACCTATATCACAACCGCTGCACTTTCTCTTCATTGTCTCACAGTCTCTCTTCCGATCTTAGAGATCTTTTACAATGCATAAAACCGAATACATCAACCCTAGCCGTATTACAATGTCTTTCTTTTATAAGGGAAATACAATGGGAAAATACCGTGGGATATTGAAAACCATGGGCCCAAAAACTAATGGCGAAAACAACCCCAAAAATTTTGGCGTTGCCCCCGAACCCCCATTTCTCGGGGGTGCTGCCCCCAAACCCCTGTTCGCGGGGGCTCCGCCCCCGCACCCCCATAACTCGAGGGCATTTCCCCCAAACCCTCTTTTTCGGGGTGATGCCCTGAACCCCAAGTTTGGGGCATGATTGTATAGTCCTCTAGGGTGCATGGCTGAGACAATATCATCTATGAGACTGGAAGATCTGGCTCCACAACCAACATAAACAAGGTGATGCTATCAAAATTCCAAGGTCTTCATCCAAAACAACCCAAGGTACAAACCCTATCCATGCAAATAAATGAGCTGAAAGTCGAACATGGGGAATTACCGGTCATTGATGTATACCGTTAACAAATGCGAGGGCTTCCATCGATAATGATAATGGGGCCCAAGGTACCTAGTACGATCCAACAAGTGTGAATAAGAGGACTTGAAGTCGAACACTTGAGGAACCTGTTGAATAAGAGACATTGATGTATTCCCATTATTCAACAGCGAGGAAAACTAACACTGATGACTGCAATCCCCAAGGTACTAACCGAAACTCTAAACTTCGTTCCCAGAGCATAATGAGCTGAAGTTGATGGGAAGAAGTTCGATGGAAGGGAGGCATTAATGCATCCTCCATCATCCAACATGAGGAACACTCACAGGTATGAGCTGATATGGAGTAGGACGAGTAACAAGATGAAACAAACTGACACCAGGATGGCTAACACATGAAGTCAAGGTAAATTGTAGAATGGTCGACACATGCGGTATCCTTGAATAGTGAGCACGACACAAAGTGACTTAGGCAGTTTTCAACATGAAGGGGGAAATGATATAAGTCTGTGATGTAGGAGACATAACATACCCTCCATATGGTTGGAAGAATAACCAACCGGGGGAGTTGATAACTCGGAGATCAGGTTCATCCTAAGGCCAAAAACTAAAACCCAACTTACATGAAAGACTCAAGTAGGTGTTGTGTTCAAGGACATGACTGACTTAACTGCCTTTGAAACTGAAAAAGATGTGATATACCCTTCTTATCCCTTATTCTTTTTGGTAAAATAATGTCCTTCTTGTGATTTTAATGAGTCCAAGAAAAATAGAAAATGCAATAAGCCCAACCATGTAAAAAGTTTAACGAGCCCATGGGAGGAAGACTCGGGACCTTCTTCATTTTTTACAGAGTTCGAAGAAGAGATAGACGAATACCCTATAATACTAATCTCTAGATTTCAATATTGAGCCGAGATCTGTTCTTGCTCGCTGGTGTTTTCAATTTTAAGGAGTCTGGAAAACTTAAACAATAACTCCATACACCTACTCGTGGATTTTAATATCAAGCCCAAGTAGGTTAATGCTCATCGGTGTTTTCTTGTTTATAGAGTCTGAAAAAACTTAAACAATCCTCTATATACCCTCTTGTGGATTTCACATCGAGCCCGAGTAGGTGAATGCTCGCTTGGTGTTTTCATGTTTCGAGAGCCTGAAAACCCTAAAGAGAGGCTCCAAAAGTCCTTTTTCATACAGTTAGTCCCCTCCCCCCAAAAAGTATAAAACAATGAGAGGAGAACTCTTCTAGCCACATATGACTAGAGTATTCTTTTTTCATAAGTAATTCACAAAGGTCTGAAAAAGGGTTGAACTTATACCTAAGCGGATGGACCTTCAATTCCTTTAACGAGCTTGAAGAGAGAAAGTTTGCTCGGCAATCTTGTTTAGTTTTTCATAGTCATAACAAGAGCTTAAAACGACTTAAAATACAGCTACTAGGATCATATGTTCATGACCTACCAAAAATATGATCTCAATAATCGAGTTAGTAAGTGATGACAAATTTTCTCCATGACATAATAAATGATCAATACAACATCTATATTGGTCCGTCAAAAACGAAATTAAGTCATACCAGTTCACTGCTTTGAGAATCTAGTGAAAATTTGAAATATCTAGGGTAGAATTACTTCACCAAACTTGTAGGTATTAGTGACTAAATAGGACCCTTTAAGAACAATCTGAAACTATATACTTTTGTAAAAAGTGGGTAAAAATTAAATTCACTTTTATATAATTAGTTTCAAGTTAGAAAATCAAATATCACAAGTGCGAATTCTAGGGCAAGAATTGGAGCAAACCCTTGATCTTCTTTCACTCGCTGCAATCAAACCGGAGTGCCAATCAACCTTCCTCTTCCACCAAGTAAGTTTATCCCTCCCAACTTGCATTTTCATGTATTTTTTGTCAATTTCTGTGGTCAAAAACCATTGTTAGGCAATGCTCACATCGTGCTCTGCGTGTACGCTACTGTGCATGAGGAAGCGAAGTGTTCAAAACGTGCCTGTGTAGTGTAAAGAGCAGTGTACACCCCTGAAAGTAGGATGAAAGTTGGAAAAATACTAAAAATTGACTATTGTTTGGTAGGATGGTGTTGGTATGGCGAGAAAGAGAGCATGAGGACATGGATCGAGAAGCATTACAAGATCCAACAACCCTTCATATGCTCAGAAGATGTGGATTACTGAAATTCTATAGAACGGTCAACATGCGGGCACAAATCCGCTTGCTCGAAAGACTTGTCCAATACTGGGATGCAAATGCTATGGTGTTTGATATCCGAGGTGAGATACTGGAGCTCACCATAGATGAAATTTACTTTATCATGGGTCTCTCTCATAGAGGAGAGTTGGTGAATCTAAAAGGGTCTTCTCACAATGTGGATGCCTTGTCAGTGCAAGAATATGTCAATGCTCACTGCCAACCAGGAAGTGAGAAATGTGGTAGTCAAGTTCTCATCTCAAGTGTTACAAGCTTCCCTCTCTGAGTTATTCTTAGTGTTCTCAACCGAATGGGGGGAAGTGCTTCTCAACATCTTGCCTCGAGGCATTATATGCATATAGGTGTTGAATGCTTGCAAGGGCATGTTTATGACTGGTGTTCGAGTCTTTTGGAGAACATGAAGCTTCAACTCTCGAGGTGTAAGACTGGGAGAATGAAGAATTTTGGGTATGGGAGCATACTTTGCACCTTCTTCTTTGAGAGGGTGCATGCTTTTAGTTTGGGCATGGAAATGCCCCCTGTCAACCCTTGTGAGCCAATGATGGCCCATTGGGGTGAGATATTCCTCCGCCAGGGTGGTGGAGAGATCAACCTATGTTACCAAGAGGATGACTTCTGGGGTTTGTGGGAACAACAGGTGCCAGCTCTTGAGCAGTTTCCGTATGCAAGCCTAGAGTTCTGCCATGATCCTGAGCTGATACTTCATCCAGGAGCAGCCTGGGGAGATATAGGCATGTTTATGTTTTTGAAAAATTATTTAATGTTTTCAATTTTATGTATATATGATTTTTATGATGAGTTTGAAGAACCGAAGCAAAGTGTCAAATGCAGATGTTGGACCAGTACGCCCTGAGGGACACCCATATACTTCTGTGATACCAGTAGAAGTGGGTGCAGCTGATTGCACGTTGGGGACCATAGAGAGGAAGATGAATCGGTTGACTCATGACGTTCCTACATATCGTATCGAGCGGATGCCAATTGATATGCAGGAGGATGTGGTTGGTGTGCCCCCAGCATGGATTAGGTTATTGCAGAAAGTAGCTAGGCTGGTCATATGCTACCAAGAGGCAGGAGAGGCAGATGAGGCCCCACCTTCTCCAAAGGAGAAGGATATTCTATGTATATTTTTGAGGCCATCGAGCCCAATTTTGTATCTTATGACATGACTCTATGACAAACTTATGATCCAAACTCATACTATTTTTTGATACAGTATCGGTTATATTTACATATGTATTATTGTGTTTTATGCATGAATTACTTATGTATGTGAATGATGCAAATTCCAATCTAGAACATAATTTGCAAATGAATCAGCGAATGCATCCAGATTCCTTGGGATATGTTGATATGTGATATAATTAAACTGTCTCTCAAGTAACTTAACGCGCATGAACTGACGTAGCAAAGTAGGATCTCTAACTTGATAAACACCCATTAACTGAAAAAAAACTAACTGTGAGTCAAGCCGTACCTCCAAATGCGAAATGCCATGAAACAGGGCATCTCAAAGTAGCTCTATGACTGCACTGTATTCATCCACGTTGTTCATTGTGGGACCTAAACAAGCCCCTCCCGAAGACACCAGTTGACTAGTTGGTGAGTAAATAACCTAAGCAGCCGCGACCAACTGACGGGTGTGGCGGCTAGCGCCATCAGCAAACCCTATAAAGTGTTGAGTCGACATCTGAAACACAAAGCAATAAATGCATAAGATGCAACTACAACTGTAAACAAGCTAACTATACAAAATGTACAGCTAAAAATACATGAAAAAGCACAGATGCCTAAGCGTAGTACTTCTTCAAGTAGGGTCAATGCCTGGAATCTCATCATGAGACCGAGCAAAGATTTCACGGAAATCATTGAAAAGATTGGTGTACGGAATGATCTCATCAAGATAACAATCTACTCCAATAAAGATGTTTTCCGTGACCCCAGGTTCAGTGGAAATGTTGATCGGGATAGTTCTCATTGTACTTGTCCTATTTCCTTCGGCAAAAACAGCTTGTGAAGTGGAAGGAACAGAGGACCGATCAACATTCTCACTGGGTCTCGGAGAGAACTCACCTCTCTCTATCAATTTTAGAATGGGAAGTAAATAGGACCTGGGGTGTAGTTGTTCCCAAGGGTGTCTCAGGCCTATCATAGCTTCAAAAAATGTTTCGTTAGAAGGAAAAACCATGTCTAAACAATCAATAGAGTGGGTAAAGTCCGATGACCATGCAGGGGCATAGTCCATATCTGACTCAGCAAATACCAACGGAGTCATGATATGTTCTGTTGTAGGTTGTTGTGAATCCAAGTAGGTTACCTCTGCAACAGGTACAGGCACAACTGGTTCTGATTCAGTAGGGACAATCCATGGATCTGTCGTTGAACCGACCGTGGAAGCCTCAGAAGATGAACATTCTTCAGAACCAACAAACAAGGTGGGAGAAGGCAGGTCAAAAGTGCCTATTAAGGCCCCATAAATACCTGCTCCTAATCTCTGAGTGACTGGGCCGAACTGATCAATTAATAGAATGGATGAATCCGATGAAGTCTGATTGTTCTTCCGGGTAAACGAAAGTTGATCGACTATGACGATCTTCCCTTCATGAGGGAACATTATGACTTGGAATACAGCTGATGGGACAGGCTGCATGGCATATGTCCAGCTCCTTCCCAACAATAAGTTGTAATCAAGCGGAGCATCCAGAACTTTGACCTCTACTGATACTAGTTTTCCTGCAAGTTTGACATCGAAAGATGGTAAGACTCTGTGTGGACGAAAAGATCTTCCATCGAAGGTAGTAAGTATCGTGTTCGAGGGAGTTAACTCAGGTTCGCCCAAATCCTTCCAGTAAGAGATAGACATTATGCACGTTGATGCGCCCTCATCTACAATAGCTCGTCGGATGGTCATGGGACCATGGACGACCTCTATCTAGAGAGCGACATGATATGGCAACCGATACTTGATATCCGTCATATCAAAACATGCAAGCATGGTAGATGAATCAACACTCTCAATCACTGCGAGGAGTGCACTGCGTTGCAATGGGCAACTTTGCAATACTTCCAAAATAGACATGGCACAGGGGGTTTGGGCTAAGTCCTCCACAACATTGTAGTTGGGGGCAGCCCGCTCATTAAGGTTGTGCACAAACCATTTGAATACACCTTTTGGTATCTTCGGCAGCGTCTCCACTAGAATGTGAAGAGGAGTAGAGGATTCAGGAGCATCTTTCTACTGCGAATCTAGGGTATAGTTCCTTGCTCGAGTTTGAAATAGAGCATCTGAGTTAACCATGTTAACGAATGACTGATCAACAGAGGTGGCATGATTGGTGCCCCGAACACTAGAGCTGCCAGAAGCTAAACTCTGTCCATGAGCGAAAGGGTCTTTTAAGACAGCTGGTTTCTTCTCATAGATCAGCTTATGGGCTTCTTCCATTAGAGGGAATTGATGGGTAAGGTGGTCCTCTTGACATAGTTTGCAAGGGAACTTAGCCTTTTGTTTCTCTTTTTTACCCTCCTTGGCATTTTGATTGTTGTTGGGCTTTTGTTGGTTTCCCTCCCCTTTCTTGCCCTTTCTTTTGGGCTACCGAGAGCCCTTTTGGTTTGTCTGCACCTGCTGTACAGATTCTATAGTATAAGGGGAGGATGCAATAGAAGTTGCTTCTGCAGTAGACTATTTAACTGACAAGGCGTGAACCTGATTTGTTAAGGCATCAAATGCTGCAGAATCGACTGAACCCACAATGCCATCAGCATGTGGTCCAGGTTTAGGTTTACCTAAGTCTATATTAGACCTCGACGCATCAGGAATAATTAGATATAAAAGCCCAGACTAAGCATAGACCAAGTCTAGCTGCTGGGTTCTCAAAATGGCTTCCTCTTCGGAGGACACCCCTGAAGTGGAACCTTCCTTAGAAACATAAGGAAGAAGTGACTTAAGGTACCATTCTAATAAGAATGCTGGGGGGATGTCGTCCTTGATGAGCCTCTTTCGCCTTCGCCACTCCTAAATATGATTAGATAGGTGAGTGGCCTTGTTTTGTCGAAAAGTCGACAGAATATCAGTGCCGGCATCATACCGGACTGGAAGTTGAAAGTGGTTCAAGAAAACAATAGCAAGATCTCGGAAGGTGCCATAGGCAGCTGCACGCAATTCGATATACCACTTGGCTATGAAATTAGTTAAGGTTCTTTGAAAGAGCCTCAACCTTATGGAATCATCATTCAGCGAATTGGAGGAGCACTAGAGATGAAATGTTGTTACATGGTGACCAGGGTCCTCACCAGTCTTTACTTGAAACTTCAGAATGTCAGAGGGAAACTTAGTGGGGATGGGTGGCCATGCAGGGTCATGACGCACGGGGTCGTTCATGAGTTTCGAAAGATCTGGCAAGTTTAAAGTTGCCAGAAATGGTAAACATGGCTGAGCCGTTGGCATCTAGTAGACAGGAACCTAGTATTGGGAACCACCCATCACCTAGTTCGTGTACTGTTGGTTGGGGTTTCCCCTAGCCATCAGTTGTGAAATGAAAGGATTGGAATTAATCCACCCAAAAGAAAGCGGATTAAAACCTTGTGTGTTTGTCCACTGTGGTTGGGTGTTAGCCCCACCATACTGCTGGTTGAACATGTTACCCCCGCCTCCACCAAACAAAGAGAAGGGAACACTCCCTACAAGTATGTTCAATGGATTCACATTGTACCCTGCATAGGGGTTGAAACCAAGTGTGGTTGTAGTGGATAGTGATGTCATGATACGCATGAAAGGCATAGAAGCAGAGGGAATCGATCCTACAGTGGAAGTGGAAGCAACAACTTGTGTTACACCTTGAACTTGTTGTGTGGCAGAAGACGGAGTGAAGTTCACTGCGGGTATCCCTAACAAAGGGACATTGTTTGGTCCAAAAGTTGGTGTGGAGGCTGAGGCAGATGTCGAGGCTAATGAGCCCGACATGCCTAAAGTGCTAGCATTGAAATTGAAGGACGGAGTTGAGGCAAAGGCCATCTGCGATGAACTTGAGGTAGCAGTGTTTGTGAAGGAAGGATTAACAATCCTTGTGTTCATAGAAGTTGTGGGAGTTTGTGGAACTCCCTACTCGTATCCTAGGTTAGTCATAGTATGACCCGGTGTAAACAGATAAGCACTATACTCAGGCTGTTGGAAGCCAACAGGCACCAGAAGTGGATCGTTGGGTCCTATAAGAGGAGGGTTAAAAGGAGTATTAAACTCTCTAGCAGTTAAATCCTCAACCTAGACAGTATCAAAGACTTGTCGATCCGGTCTTCTAGGATGTGGTTATCCAAGAACCTCTTTGTCGCCCGTAAGTTCAAAAGAACCATGGGAATTTGTTCCCCTACGTCGCGGTGGCGGTGGAGGCTCCACTATGAGTGGGGGAAGGTTTTGAAATCTCTGAGACTGATGAAGATGTTGGTTCTCCACAACTATAACAAAATAAAACTAATTAAAAACCTAGTGACCACTACAACTAAGGGGCAAACAGCATACCACTAAAAAATTCCTAAGTAGTCAAACCAGGAAAACAATGGCAAATACTCTCGGAAGCAAGTTTGGGATGATTAGGGCCCATAACATACTAACAGAGTATCGACGGTCAGTTACGTGGCGTCCTCCGGAGGTCCACGGGGTGCAAGTGCTTGAATCACCAAACTGCTTTCTCGGGATTACTGCCAAAGGGTTACCTTCCACGTCTGTCTGAGGTGAAGTGGGAATAACCACCCACTCTACCTGTGTAGAATCCTAGAGGTCCGATACTAAGGATACCATCAATACAAAATAACCTAGGGGGACATTCGTCAGCCTAGTCGAAACGCATGGGAAGAGTAGCAAAGCCTGAAGTCCGAAAGGACCCCCATGTGCGAGTCAACTTTGGTTTATGGTTGAGAGGAAAGTGATGGGATATCCTCAACAATTGCAATCACCCATGGCCTCATGCTTAGCTCTGGTTTAAGTAGAGTTTCCCATGACTATTTGATATAGACGGATTTACCTAAATGAAAGTCGTACTATGATTGTTGAGTAATGAAGCTAGTTTCGAGCAGTTTAAGGTGATTTAAGCTTGAAACTCTAGCCTATGCTAGTTTATGTCGTGTATACCTAAAATGAAAAATGTTGCTAATAAATTTTATTAATATTTTCTTTTTAAGGGATACTTGTTACTCAAGGGTTGTAGTGCGGTGTGTGGAATGGTTTGTTATGAAAGTAAAGTACTTGTAAAATAACACTTTCAAATTCACAAAACTTTTCTCTTTTTGTTTATAATTCTTTCAAAACTTGAAACCTAAGCAAACCTAAATCAAAATCTTTTTGTATTTTCTTTTAATGTTTCGAAGCAAACTATGTTGATTCAAATCAATGCTAGACCTTACTACTAAGCTACTTAAAACAATTTTTTGCTTTTTCTGATAAATGTAAAAGAAAAAGAACTTGTAAAAGTGCAAGTAAGACCTAAATGTAGAGTGCGAGTAAGACTAACACCTAAATGGTTCAAAACAAAAAAATCAAATGATTTGAGGAAGACTTGACTTACCAAGTTTTTGCAAAAGAAAAACTTGAGACTTGGAAACAAAGTGTAAAAGAGACAGGAAAAATAAATGCTCGTGATGGAAAGGTAGGCCTAACAGGTTGCTCCTAAGCATCAAAACCCTAAGAAAACACTAATCCAAGTAAAGAAGTAAGCAAGCGAACCAACAAGTGACCTTACTAAACACACAGACTCGAAAGAAGGCTAACTAGGAGGCTTTGACTCACTTGATTGAACTGAAAAACAATCAAGAAGTATCTAAACCGAGCAACCTTTCGGAAGAAACCCTAAGGACTCAAACTTGAAGGTCAAACCCTAATGGAAAGGATAAGATAAAGAGAAAGTGTGCTAACGTTTCTACAAACAGCAAACGATAATGATGCAGGTTTGTATGACTGCAACAAGCAACTACGGCCAAAGCGTGCAGCTATGTCCAAAAGAGAATAGTGCACAAACTTCAAAAAGGGATAGAAAGCAACGAAGACACTTAACAAAGACTCAAGCAAGAAAAAACAAACCAAAAGACATCAGAGAGGAAAACAAGACTCAACAGAGACATGGAAGGTCTCAGGGGTCAGTGAAGGGAGCAAAACTAAAGACTAGAAAAGAAACCAAAAAGCTTGGACATCAAACCCTAACAACAAATTGGACACTTCAAGAAAATACACTACTGTCTAGTGTAGAAACCAGCATACATCAGGAGAGGTACACTACTGTACAGTGCAAGGAGGGGCATTCATCAGGTAACAAACGCAACTGTAAGTAGGGAAGACCAGCATACATGCCTCAGAAGGGCAAAAACAGGCTTTGCAAACAGTCAACTGAGATGAATCAAGCAAAGAGGACAAGTAACACAGACTTACAAGGCCTCTCAGACAATCAAAAAGACTGAAAAATGGGCTCGAAGAACACCTAACTAGGTCTCCTAGAGCAGTGAAACACACAGTTACTCCCCAGCGAAGTCGCCAGTCTGTTGTTCAGGATTTCTACCTTATATTGAGGAGATGGACACTACCAACTGGGCGGGGTTGACAAGTAAACACATTAATTGTATTGCATTTAGTTATTGCAAAATAAAGAGATCGACATTGAAAGAAGTACCTCTTATCGACGGCTAGTCCTAGCTTTCGCTTGGTCTTCCGCTTGATCTCCCACTTGATCTTCTGCTTGACGAACCTGCAACACAAAAGATACCTTCCTCGGCGTATCTTGGATATAATAAATATGATGAAAGAACAAACAACTTGATCATCAAATATAGCAAGATATTAATCCAAATGAATATACAATCTAGTAGACATTCGATTTGGGACAAGAAGGGTGTTTCGACCTTTTTATTGTCAAAGAAACATGAATCAGTACAATATACCTAACGTGTAGAGATGTTTCTGCAACTGGATCCTGGGCTCCTGCTCTTCACTCTGACTTGGGAATTCCTCCAGCCTAACAGTACTCCAAGTATTATTTCTAAGTCTTCACACTTTATGTGTGTGTATCTAACCCCGCTCATGGATCCTCCTTGTATTTATGGGACAAGGTAGGCAGTTTAGATCGATAGGTGGTTGAATTGAGAGGTTGGGGAAGTTGCAGAACCAACTTCAACTAATCCCAATTCGTCAAATTAATATATTTTTTGATTTCATCTTAATATGTATGCGGGTTTGCCTGGTTTGGCGACATCCGATAATCATTGTCAGACCCTATCCAAGGATCTTGCCCTATACGTACTTTACTCCCATATCCAATTCTCCATACAGTCCACTGCACAATTTGCATAAAGGAGGATACCAACGCTTTCCATGCAATAGACTCGTTCTTGGAAGACTTTCATGGATTCATGTACCACTCTTATATGGAACAACTCTTCAAGTATTTGGCTTTTGAAGTTTTCCCCTACAAAGATGAATTATAATTTAAGCTTCGAGCCAACAAAGATTGGTTGTAGGTAAATAGATTTTTAATACCCCACCCTCTGAGAACCTTGGGTAGAGCAATTTTCGACCACTTAACCATATAGATACATATTATTTATTATTTCTCTATACATGTTGCTTTAATTAATATCATTTAACAAGTGAATTATATTAAATAGCATGTAATCAAGCAACATCTTTCACTTTCACAATACATTGTTTGAAATCATGCACAAACTAGATTTTGTTTGACAAATAAAATGAAGGTTATCCATCGAATATGATATATATCCATGTGTAATCTCATATATAATTCTCATAAAAAGTCATTTTCGATTTTATTATATTAATCAATTTACTTTTTCTTAACAACATGGATCTATATATATGATACCACATAAATCTGTTAATTTTATAATGATCATTATTAATTACTTATATCAATCTATATAATATTAAAATGAATTCTCCATATCTTTCAGCATAGTGAAATTCACATTTTGGAAGTTCAATGTTCACCACCATACATCTTATATCAATCAATATTTTATGACAAATAACATTTTCTATTAAGTTTTTGAGAGAAGAAATCACAAACCTTTTTCCAAAAAATAGTTTATGTTAGACCCACTCATATACAAAGTACTCGATGATAAAGGAACTTGACTGTCATAAATTCAATAAGACATTGGCAATTCAATAGTGGTTATTGGCTTTATGAGGCTATTGCTTTGGCAAAATCTCATCCCTCGTCAAACTATGTGATTTTGTTCTTTTTTTTTTTACTTTTGTGTAAAACTTTTCTTTTTCTAAGTTAAAATCATTCCATTATGAAATTCCTTTTGAATTTCATTATATAAATGAAATAATCTCCCATTCATTTAGACTTTCATATTTAGAAAAAAAATTATTATGTCTTTAAAATTTTATTTATTAATGTGTTTGATATTTATGAAAAAAATTATTTGATTTTTTTAATATTTAGTTGAATAAAAAAATAGCAATTTTTATTCACAACAATTTGAATTATATCTAATTAACATTCGACTATATTAAAAAACAACTAAATTATATTATTCAACTAAATTATGGGGCTATTTCAGTGTGCAATGTGTTATGGGTGCAGGATGCGGTAGAGATCATCTTTTTGCACATTGCTCTTTCTCTCACAATGTGTGGTTAGAAGTCCTTAGGGGTTTGTAGGTGGACATCTTGTGGGAAGGCCACACTTTGGATCAATGCTTAAAGAATTGGGCCAATTATGCGGTCTCCTTGCGTAATCTGATATTGTTCCTCCTTTGGAATTTATGGTCAAGGAATTTGTGTATCTTTGAAAATAAAAGGAAAAAGGTATTCATCATTCCAGCTAAAATTATTGGGGATTTCAAGGATCACTTTATGGGATCCCTTGTTCACAGGCCACAATGTTTTAAACTGTCGTAGATACCTCTAGGCTACCATGTTGGTTTTTTGATGCAGCTAAGAAGGGGGGTCATAGTGGGGCGAGGTTTGTCATTAAATTGAACTTAAAACATTTTTTCTAGTGTTGGTTGGGGTGTGGTACTGGTACAAACACGAGGGCCGAATTGATCACCCTGTGGGGTCTCTTTATTTGATTCACAAATTGGTTTAACCATCATTCACGTTCTTGGGGACTCATAGGCCATCATCGAATGGGTAAATGGACGATCTCGTCTATAAGTCTATGTACTCGAAGAATGGAAATCAAGGATACGTGATTTACTAGCCACCCTTTGTGATACCTCCTTCAACAACATTTATAGGCATTTAAATCTTCAAGTTGATCGCATGTCCAAAAATGTTGTGGGAAAGACTAAGGGTATTTTGTTTTATGAAGAGTATAGAGAGTCCTAGAGGATCGCAGCTGGCTCATTTCGAAGTTAAGCATTGTGTCTCTATTTTCTTTAACCTTAATGTCTTTATTTGTCCTATTTTTATCTACAGTTACAGGAAATGTGCACTCTCATCTGCGATGTTTATTTTTTGAGAGTTCTGCTAAGAACACTTAGAGATCAAATTATCATAATTTGTATTTTTGTAACGGTTTATGTATTTTCAAAATATAAACAATGGAGAAAAAATAGATTTCATAATATTTACTAATGTGTAAAGATCTGAGGAAAGTTGAAAATCTTGATGTAAAAGATCCGAGGAAGGTTGACAATCTTGATATAAAGCATATTTTTACCTCTACTAATTTTTTTACCAAGTTATGTTTGATTCAAATCTCATGAATATCTAAATAATAGTTTTTTTCTGATTGAAAAAATAATAATAAAAAACATAACCAACTCAAACATATTAAGTGAGAGAAGGAGAAGAAAAAGAAACAGAAACTTTTACTTTTACAAACTTACTAACATTTTATGATATCATAACTTTTACTTTACACGTTGAGTAACATTTTTGCTATCGTACGATAGAGTTGTTTAATTGTTTAGAATTGGTTATCTCAGTATTCTCCTCAAATATTACTAACTCTTTGGACTTCGAAATCTATAATATAGTATTATATTTCTAATATAAATAATCTTTAATATCCAATTGACTCTCACCGACATATTTTTAAGCATCTTTTGTGCATCATTTGGTCCACTAGTTGTACTATGCACATAAAACCAAAAAATTACACTCCCCATTTGGTCCACTAGTTATGCTTTAGAAAAAGCATCTTTTAAATCAAGTACTAGATCTTTGCCATGTGTTACTGGACATCTCATCTCAACACTCAATTTATTGAAAGAACTTTATATATTTTGTCCATAATAAGTAGTCACAACTTTAACGAGTGAAATATCTTTGATTCTAATGTTTTATTTTATGGTTATGCTTGTATTTTAGTCATTTTGTGTTTTAATTTTTAATAATTAATAATTATAATTTATTTATTTGAATTTTTTAGTTATATTTTAGAACAAATTTTAGCTTTAAACTTTTTATGGAAACTGGGTTAGTATAATATTTTTTGAGAGGTCCAAAGTGGTTGAAATCATCTGCGAGAAATGAGGAATTTTTCATAGTTAATCAAGGTTCAATTCTTATGAGGAAATTTAGCTCTTATGGTTGTCATGGAGAGACCCAGAGATAGTGGATGAATATGTGAGGCTTACAATCCACTCCACGTGCACAATTAAGTGGATCAAATCCCATCATCTTATCGTCTTTAAGACCAGACACTAAGTGTTACAGCTACGGGGCACAATTTTAAAATCTCAAAGATGGGATGATCTCGCTCTTGTGAGAAAAATCAGTCCAAACTCCAACATGCAAACAGGATGGTGATTTAGTAAGCAGAGGATAAGAGGAAGCAGGTTCATGATTCAAACTTAGTGGTGATAGGGAATGAAGAGATACTAGAGGAGCACTAGAATCCGAATCATTATATTATTTTTGAATTTTTAGAAGTCATAAGGATCATTAGGCATTGTTTAAGGCACATTGAGGAACTTCAGGAATGCCATGGTCTATTGCTCTGAAAATTGGAAAAATGGAGGTGAAATTGGGAAAGGGGAAGTGAGGAAGCATGTCAACATTGGCTCTATCGGCTAGAAGAGGTTAAAGCAGAGATGGAAACCATGAAAATCATGCAACAAAAGAAAAAGAAATAGCAGAGAAAACAATAGCCTCATATTGAATGTTCTAGAAGAAAAAATGAAGATTATGATTAAAAAGCTAGGGAAAATGGAGCAGGAAAACAAACTGGATAAAGAGAATTCCCTCTTCCCCCACCCTTTGTTGATCAATGTGAGACAGTTAGGCCAAAACTTTAAGAAGACATTATAGTTCAACAAATAGCTCAACTTCGTCGAGTGAATCTCAACTCTCCAAGGTTGAAGGTACGACATCCCATTACTATAAAGTATTTTTTACTAGAATTATGTATTTTATATTTGTTTTTTTAGATGATGATTCACCGTTTGTTAGAGAGCTAGTCCACAGGAAAGATGTTATCAAAACAAATTGTAAAAAAATATATTTACCGTTTAAGAATCAACAGTATCATTTAATATTAAGATAAATAAGTTAGAAAGCAAAATAAAATAAAAAATGTTTGAACTTTTTAAGACATGAAAATTTGTGTCACTTTTTTGTATTGGCCCTTAGATGGCTATGCCATTGTTTTCTTAAAACAAGAGCCATGGGGTGGCAATGTCCTCGACATTGCCACCTGGGCTAGTTGCTATTTTTTTGCAATTGGCGTGAAAGGATTGAACAAATAGCACTATTGGAACAAATAAGTACACTATTGGAATAATGGTTCTTTAGTATCGCAAAATATCCATTTGTAAATAAAGATTGCAATGTTGCTCTAGTAACCAATCTGATTCTATTTAATGATTCGATTCTGAAAATGATAATAGCACATTTGTAATTGCACTCCATATTGTGTTGTATTTTAGTGATTTGAGAGGCTTAATACTTAAATGTCTTAAAAGAATTAAGAGAGAATATGATATATGATTTTAGATAAATTAAAAAACATATATAATGCCATCGCTATCATTAGATCACATGAGAATCAAATTTGTTAGGTACAATGTTATTGGTATACCCTAAGTATACTACGCACATTAATACATTTTAGTACACATGAACATAACTAAGGCATAACCATAATAAAAAAATTGTGCTAACTTAATAATGTAGGAAACATGATCAACTATCAAGTCATAGATATCAGTGGTTGCAATGGAATAGAAAACTTGATTAAATAACAAGACATAGATATCAGTAATTGTTCGGGCACCATCTATGAAGCCCTGCCAGTGCCAGTGTCTTAGATGAAGGACCTTTTAAAGCACAATCTCTAGAATTCAAAGTTATGTATTGTTTTTTTTTAATATCGATGAATTATCATCATATATATATAATCTATTGTAAAGTATGCAATAGCAAGGGGGCCTAGTTTCCGACCATGAAACTTTTTTGCCAACCACTAGTATCAATATCAGACTCAAAATAAGATTTATGTAGGTAATATATCTTGTGAAAACAAAGTCAATATCAACATTGAACCTTGCAAATGAAAACTAACATCTTGATTCAAACCCTAAACTCTCAATAATTTTGCATAACCCCTAGAGACATGAATGAGATCCTTCTCTAACAATCGCTAGAAAAAAAATATAGAATCTTCAACCTTTGGCTTACATAATAATGACACATGATTATGTGATTTCCCAACAACTTTTTGAAGAGTTAATATTAATATTAAAAAGGGTAAGTATACATAGGTATTAGCTTTTCTTCATTGAAATCTACTTATTCTATTATATAAATATCAATATACAATTTTGAATTAAGATGATTTAAATTACCAAAAAATAAAAAAAATCTAACTCATTTTAACTTAAACTTTAATTTTTACATCAAACTTTGTCTTTCAATTTTTTATAAATTCTAAGATGATTTAAATTACCAAAATTTTTAAAAATCTAGCCCATTTTAACATAAACTTTTGTTTTTATATTTTTTTATAAATTTTAAGACCACCTAAACTACAAATTGAATGACTGTAGACTCACATTACAGTTCTTTGAATTTATAGTAAGCTTCTTCATAAAATAAATACAGCATCAAAATCAATTGCCACCCTTAAACAAAATCGCCTTCAACTAGCAATATCATAAAAAAAAATATGTATCAATACAACATATATCTGATCCGCTGATCAAGTTTATGTATAGCGAAATTTAAGTAATACAATTAATTCATAATTTTGAAAATAGAGGAATTTGTTATTAGCTCGTAATATAATAATATTATTATATTAATAATATATTCCTAAAGTTAACGATCTAATATAATATTAATATTCCTAGCTTTATCATATTAATATATTGGTAATGATCTATTTATATTATTAATAAAATTATAATAATAAGATAGATTCATAATATTAAATAGTATTCCATTTATATATTCTTAAAAGTTATAATATTCCATATTATATGTCATAACATTTTTTTATGACATATTAATTAAGTATATTCTTTGATATTATGAACAATATCAATTAATATTACCATTGCATTGTTAAGTAATGGCTATGAAATATAACATGGTTTCTTCTAATCTCATCATTTATATTGTCAGTGGCTTCAACACCAACCCCAACCCATGAACTTTGAATTCGTAGCTTAGCAAGGGCTTCCAAAAGCATCGCATCGACATGTAGAGGAGTAGTTTGGTCGTGCCCACGGTGACAAGCTTATGCTATGGCATGATTTAAGATGCTCGCTGCCTCCAGGGTCAACGTCTCTACACTGTGTTTAGCCATGTTTGCATTATTGCAAAACTTTCTTGATAAGGAAATCAATTTTCAGAAACTGTCTCTAAATCTATCTTAAGTGGGCAAAATAAATTCTCTATGAGGGAATTCAAATTCAATCATACAGTCTTTGATTTCTAACATTTCCCATAATGTTTAATTAAATTTAACTCGCGTTTCCTTTGACCCACCCACTAGCGTTTTCATCGTTTCCCATATATATCTTTTCATTTTGATGATGCTTCCCATGCCATCTAGAGTCTGACAGAGCTCCAAAAACTGTCTCCCTCCCACTATGGGAAATCGCAAATCTCCTTCATTCCACAACACTTTGTCAGATCAATAGCTTCTTCTTCCCAGTATTTCCAGTGTTATGCTAATTCAAGTGCGGAATTTATCTTGAGCAAAACTTCTTCGTGCAAATAAATCCCTTTTTATTTACCCTTTCTTCGATTTAATTATTAAAACCTCAATAACTTGGACTTTTCTTTTCCACAAATAGCTAAATTCAACGGCGTTCCCCAACAAATCTCTAAATTCTTCACCTAACACGCTTCTTTAATTTAATCTCTTCTTATAAACCAGCTTCCTCCTGTTTAGCTGATACAACTGAATCAGGGTATAAATTCAGCGGCGTTCCCCAACAAATCTCTAAATTCTTCACCTAACACACTTCTTTAATTTAATCTCTTCTTATAAACCAGCTTCCTCTTGTTTAGCTGATCCAGCCGAATCGGGGTATACAAAGGATAGAGTTATCGGTATTTTTCGGTTGGGTTGTAGGTGTACCGCGCTAACCGATTAAATACGTTAATGAGTTAGCGGGAAAGATATGCCAGCTAGTTGGGGTAGGTAGGTATTTCTTAAAGGAACAAAAAGGATAATATACGAAGATAACCTTAATAAATACACGATAAATACTAGAAAGGGAAAAGCGCTGGCAAGACAGAAGAACTGCTCCCGCCTTCACCCTTTACACAGAGAGTTGGCAGTGACAAAATTATCTATCTTCGAAACAAGCATGCATGCGAGTAGTAGATATTTTGGCTCCTGACCGGGGGTTTATTCGGGGGAGCAGGAGTGGGATTTACTCTGATACATTCTTGATACATAAAGGTCCTATTTCGTGCGTCTTCTCATTTTTATCCCTGGCAAGTCTCCTCGATGGACAGTACCCATACCTATTCATGCCCACACCTTGTTAACTGGCGATTTAACCTTCCTTGCTGTCCCAAGGTCTTCTGGTTTAGCTCCACCAAAATGTCCAATCTTTGATGAATAATTGTATATATTATTTTAAATGACCAAATTAATTTACAATCTTTAAGAATCAAATCATTCACACTCGTAATGACCAATGCAATATTTCAAATTATACAAACAATGATTTGTGATAAAACAAAGAATATGATATAAAACAATATTAGACAAGATTAACCTTTACTCGTAAATTACTAACAAAGTCATGTAAAAGAGTTCTACACTTACTTTCATGAAAACCAATTTATAAATAGACACCAAATAAGTTTCATTTACCATCTTAAATGACCAACTCCAATATCAGGCACATATATCCAAAGGAAAGGATAAATCACCATCAACCTTACGCATCTGTTCTTTATTCATCTATCCATATATGTAGGGTGCCAAGAGGGTTGGTTTAATCATGGCAGGGTATTAACAAACAATAAAAAAACATATTTGGATAATAATGTCAGGCATAAAATCTCCATCAAATCTCCATCTTGGTCTTTATGAAAATCAATAGTTTTTAGTTAAGATTTGTCTTCATAGATTCATAGTTAAGGTTTGCCTCTATAGATTCATAATTTCATAGTTATAGAGTGCGGATACTTCACATAAAACACCCTTTTCCCGCAAGCTCCAGGTCTGAATCTGAAAAAGCAAAGAAGCAGCTTGATCCACCCTTTTATTTGAAGTATCTGCACTATATAACAATGAATCTATGGAGGCAAACCTTAACTATGAATCTATGAAGACAAATCTTAAGAGAGTGAGAAATTTAATTGTAAGCTTGCACTTATTTTTAGGAATTTTGAGGAGTAAGGACGAAACTACGAAAGTTTTATGATCTCATTTATTTTATATAATTTCGCACAATTTTCATAATTCCAGTCCTACTTATCATGATTAGAAACAATCAATACATTTCATAATGACATTCTGTCAAAATCAAAATTGGCCACCAATATAACTCATGTTTAATGCAAACAGGATAGTAATAAATTATAATAAATGGCAAGGAAAATGATTCATATTTTTCACAATAGCATACTATGATGACTGAGTTGGTGCCAGCCTGTCTTAATTCTACATATATTACACTTATTCCAAAGGTGGATTGACCTTCTGATTTTGATGACTTTCGTCCGATTTCGTTATGCAACCTGATGTACAAAATTATCAGTAAAATCATTGTTGAGAGGATAAAGCCCATTCTGGGTCATTCGGTTTCTGCTGAACAGTTTGGTTTCTTACCAAATCGCTAGATCATGGATGCAGTGGGGACTGCACAGGAGGGAATTCATACTATTAAAGATAAGAAATTAAGTGCACTTATTCGTAAGATTGACCTTCAAAAATCCTATGACCGCGTTGATTGGTCTTATCTCCATTTTATTCTCATTCAAGTGGGTCTCGCGATGGAGCTGGTTAATTGGATGATGAGTTGTGTTACTACTGCTAGTTTCTCTGTTTTGATTAATGGATCGCCGACAACTTCTTTTGGTGGCTACCGGGGTTTATGTCAAGGTTGTCCCTTATAACAATATCTATTTATTTTGGCTATCGTAGGGATTAGCCTCCTCATTACTAAGGCCAAGGATCTTGGGAACATCTCAGGTATCACTATTTCTAGAACCCTTTCTATTACGCATCTACTCTTCATTGACGATGTGCTTATTTTTGGAGCTGGGTCTCTTGGGGGTGTACAAGTCGATACTCAATCTTTTTTGTGAAGCTTCTGGAATGGTTATCAATTCGGCCAAGTCCGGGTTTTTAGGCAACCACACTGATGGGGATTTTATACATTTTATAACAACCTTTATGGTTTCTCCTTTAAGGACCTGGATGTGGGTTTCTAGTATCTTGGATTTGTTCTTAAGCCAAATTGTTATGGGGTTTCGGATTGGTTGTGGTCGATTTAGAAGATTTCTTGAAGAATTAATGCATGGATTCATCGTGTTTAACACTTGGAGGACGACTTACCTTGGTAAATTATGTTCTTCATAACATCCCTATATTTTGGTTTTCATTGTTCATTATTCCATAGGGGGTGCTGACTAAGATCTGTTAATTTCCAAGGTTTTTTCTTTTCTGTGGGGGGGGAGGGAGGGTGAAAAGAAGATCCACCTTTGCTCTTGGGAGAGTATCTCCCTTCCCCTCAGCTCTGGAGGATGGAGTATCAAGAGACTAAAAGTTTTCAATTTGGCACTCTACACCAAGAGCCTCTGGCGTTGCCTTTTCGACCAAGGGTTGTGGGGAAACGTGATCAAAGCAAAGTATCTGAGGGGTTTGGACCCCATTATGTGGTTCAGAAGGACTAATAAATCTTTTCATAAGTCTCCTTAAAGCGTCTCCCATTATAAATTCTGCTATTTGTTGAAAGGTGGGGAGGGGTATCCAGATGTTCGTTGGCATAGACCCTATCGTTGACATGGGTAGAGCTTCTTATTTATCTGATGGTATATTAAAGGAGCTTCTTAACCAGGGCATTACTGCACTTTCTCAGATAAAAAAATCCTCTAGGGAACTTTTCTCGCATTGGCTCTCCTCGGTGGATCTGCAACTTCCTTCCTTTTGCCGAGAGGAGTGGGATGGATATATAAATAATATCTCTTCACTGGGCATTACGTTCTCTGAGATGCCCGATACATTGGTTTGGGAGTCAAATCTTTTCGATGGGTCGGTTTCTGCCCGACAAGATTATACTAGGGTTCTGGAGACTGTTCTGGTTCCTGCGGTTGCGTGGATTCCTCGAAGACTACGGAATGCTAAGGTGCCAAAAAAAATTCAGCTGTTTTGTTTGGATTTGTCGACATGATAAAATTATTACTTGGGGGAACTTACAGAAAAGGGGCTTTGTTGGAACGGGAGTTTGTCACCTATGTTGGAAAGCTCACGAGGACATTCATTATCTATTCGGTGGTTGTAGTTTCTTTCGGGAGATTTGGCGGTTATTAATGGGTGAAGTGCCAGAGCTTCCTCATTGGGATCAGTCTGTTTTTGCCGACAATTTGGATGCTTGCCTCTCCTTGACATTGAAGACTATCTCTATGATTTTCCATACCCTCTGGGAGGTTTGGCTTGCACGGAATAGGATGAGTTTTGAAAACCTGAAGCCTTAGGTGGTGCTGGTTTGTGGCAAAATTCCGGTTGGCATTTGCACGGGTTGGAATATGAAGAGGAATATTTACACAGCTTGTGGTCCTTTTTATGAGGGCTCCTTTACTTTTCCCCTTGGATATTTCGATGGAGCGGCGCAGGGTGGCCTGTGTGGTGCAGGCATGGTTTTAACAATATCTGCTGAGCATGTTTACCACTTGATGTTCATGGCTGGCAGTGGCACCAATACTCGAGCAGAGTTACTGGCGCTATGGGGATTATTATGTTTTGCCAGGCATTTAGATCTTGAAAATATTTGTATCCTTGGTGACTCTCATTGTATCATCGATTGGGCTAGTGAACAATCCAGCTTGTGATCATTAACACTACAACACTGGTGCCAGCGGATCCTGTTACTGATTTATTCTTTCTCCTGCCTTGTTTTCAAGCATATTTATCATTGCCATATATCTGTGGCCGATGGATTATCAAAGATGGCATTGGGTATACTTACTGGGCATTTGTGTTTCAAATAATTCTGAGGTCGCTCAATGATATTGGATGGGTCCTTGGCCCTGGATTCACTGTAATTTTTACAGTTTGTTTACTCTTGTACTGTAGACCAGTACGTCTCTTGTCTTCAGCTGGTTTTTATTTGGGGATGGAACATGTATCTGTTTTTGGAGCTTGGCTCAGTGAAGCTTGCAGGTTTCTGATCTCATGTTATTAGACTCTTGAGTTTTATTAATTCTAAGTAGCTCGATGAGCACTACGTAGAGGAGTTGTATTATTTTTGAACATTCTGGAGGTAATGTTTATGATTAGAGAAGTCCTCTTGACTTCTCTTTGTTTTGAAGTTTTTATGTTGACACATCTTTTTCTTTAATAAAAAGATGTTTTTTTCATATGAAAAAAAATAAATTACACGCCGAGTGATGAGAAAGCACAAAAGCTTTGTGATAGGATAAATCACATTCAAATGCAATATCGAATAGATTACATTAAACAACTGGATGATACACTTTACAACGAAGATATGTTTCACACGTGGTAATCCCAATCAACCATGGTGGACCAATTCCTCCATATCGAACTAATATTTGGCTCAATTTCATAACAACTTGTTGCACATAAGATGAGACTCACAACCCTATCTATGCTCCTCCTACCTTGGGCTTCTCTTCAAGTAAGTATAAATCACCCATGTTAAGAATTATACCTTTATTCAAACGCCCTTCCACCGTTTGGTCCAATTCCCCGAACTTCATAGCAATGTGGTCTTTATCTTGTTTCTGGAACATAAAGCATATCTCTGTTTCAATAGGAAGAATCTACACACCCTGAAGCTGCGCTGGGTTTTCACCTTTTTCTATTCTCTGCACAAGTTCTTTTATTATAGTTTCGGGCTCTTTCTCCCCTGTGAGAATCAGATGCTTCTTCTTAAGCTTTAGAAGGATTTCTATGAGTCTTCTAATCTCATCATTTCTATTGCTGGTGGCTTCAGCACCAACCCCTGAAATTTGAAGCTACATCCTAGTAGGGGATGCCAAAAGCATCGCAGTGACATGTACATGATTCGTTTAGCTGTTCCCGTGGCCACAAGCTTCTGCTATGGCATGATTTAAGATGCTTGCCGCCTCCGGGGTTATAGTATGTTGCACTGTGCTTAGTCCTGCTTGGAAACTTTCTTGATAAGGAAATCAATTTTCAAAAACTGTCTCTAAATCTTTCTTAACTGAGCAAAATAAATTCTCTGTTGATTTCTCCATATGACCATCAATTTCAGCCTACAATTGTTGATTTATCAGGTATCCACGGAAAACATGCAATCTCTATAAACCAAAAACTAAGGCACAACTAAAGACTGAATATTCCAGAATATGGTAGTAGTCAGAGATTGCAGCATTGTCGAAACCATGGGATTGAGGATGTTCGAGCATAGATTAAATTTATGGTGTGAATTACAGGTCCCTAGTTGTTACATGCATATTGCCACGACATCAGCTATTAACTACAGTGCAGGGAACTGTCAGCAAGTGCAAGCACAGGTGCAGATCCCTGGTTTTTACATGCAGCTTGCCACGACATCAACCATCGACTATAGCATCCTAGAATTCCATGGATTGCAGTGCAGGGAGCTATCAACCCACAGGTTTCCTGCAGATGTGGCGTCAACCCGCAGCCCCCTTCGGGGAAGGGAGAATTGAGGAGGACGTCACCTCCTTCAACCAATCAGGTTGTTGAAAAATGTAAATTTTAAAAAATTGGAAAATATTAGATAAATTAAACTATAGTTTTTGTATAGTCCAGAGGGAAAATTTGAGGTTTTAAAGCAAAATAATAAGAGTTTGATGATATCTATATATATATATATATGATCCCTTCGGGGACATAAAAACTCATATTAAAAAAAAACAATCTTTGAGTGAATATATAAAAGTAGGTATTTCAAAATCTATCTTATTGTATAATATATTTAAATTTATAAATTGTTTATTTTTCTTTTTTATTCAATATTTATGAGAATAAGATCCTATAAGGGGTATTTAAGGACATTTCTTTAATGGAAAGATTGTTTAATCTTTTTCTCTTGTTTTTACTGGATTTTATGGGCTTCTTTTAACAATAATACTTTTGAGATAATTTATATTACATAATAAAAAATTAGAAATTGAAACCTTTTATTTAGAAGTACATGTATCTGTAAAAAAAAAAACTATTTTACTATACTAACTTCAATATTTTTTTTTTCCTTGGAAAAAGTCCGTAATTTTATTTCAAAAAGATGATCAAAATTACATATTGCACATGTAGTAGAATCAACAAGGATCCCTACATTTTCACATATTTCTGTCCCATATAAGCAGAAACAACAGCTTATAAAGAGCTGAACCAAAAAAAAGAGAAACCCAGAGAGAAGAACAGATAAATCTTGAACATACTACAGAAAGTGTGAGCAGAAACCCGCTCAAATCCACCATAGCCACACAAGAACAAGAAGCTATGACCATCCACAGCTCACATTGCAGCAGACTCTCCACAGAAAGATATAGATCCGTCAAAACCGAAACCCTCATCGAGGAAGCAGAAGATCCATGTCTGTGGACAGAGCAGCAGACACGGTAGACCTCCCAAACCGGCAAAAACAGCCAGCAAGCAAACCCCTGATGAAGAATCAGCCAGAGAAACCCCATTTTGGCTGGAGCAGTCCACCGAAGCAAGCTGAGCGTCGCTGAAATCAATCCCCAGACGCCTCCACTGTAAAGGGACGACGAACCAAGGGCATGATGGTGGTGGCGGAGTGAGAGTCGGAATCGATCTTGATGAGGCAGGCGAGGCCGTTGCAGCCGATGAGCAGATGAAGCAGGCAGATCCCTGATCCATGGATCCAGAGGCCTTTGTTAATCTTTGTGGGGATGTTTAACACCTGGAAAAGATGTCTGAGTTCCCGGACTTCTCTGCATACAGGCGTCTCTTCATCATGGTGTTTTTTCCCATGAGAACGAGTGAATCCGGCCTTAACCCCGCACGAATGTTCTGCAACTACTTGGATCCAACATTGTCTGCAACGCAGACCAGCACCTGCGAGTAGTCCTCCAGCAAATCGCATATTTTCTTGTCGTAGAGAACTTTCTTCTCCGCCTTCGTTCCCTTGAACCCCATTTCGTCCCTCACGGAATGCTCACAGTCTGCAAACCCAATCCTCAGCTTCTCGGCATCCCAACGAAGACTAAGGCAGGCTTCTCCATTTCTCATAAATCTGACCATAATCAGGTTCTTGAATTCATCCCAGTCAGTGTGACAGACCCCATGAGCATACGCTGCTGGGCACAAGATGCTGAGGGTGATCTGTGTCTCCATTCCATAGCCTGCCGAGAGTGTACAGGGAAAGGAGGGGCGGCTGGGCCAAGCCCTGGCCGCCCAAGCTGCAGCAGAACGATCTCAAAATGCTTCGCTCCAAGAACCGCCGCAATGGCCAAGATTTCAGACACCTGATCACAGCAATGTACAGGGAAAGGAGGGGCGGCTGGGCCAGGCCCTGGCCGCCCCCTATACTAACTTCAATATATTAAGACATGTTGTATTATATAATTCACATAACTTCAATATATTATAAAGGCATGTTGTGTTATACAATTCACGTAACTTCAATATATTCAATATATTATAAAGACATGTTGTATTATACCATTCACATTTTAAGAATGCATTCTCTTATAAGATGAAAAATATGATTTTTTTAACTAGAAAAAAATATAAAAGACATTTAAAGAAATAATATAGGAAGAAAATGGTTTAGAGGTTATTTTTCCTTTTCGATAGATTAAGGTTCAAAGAAATAAGACATAAAAATATATTAAGAAAATGGTTTAAGGGTTATTTTTTCTTTTGGATATACTAAGATTGTAGGGTTTACTTATGCACTAAAATATTTGGTTATATATATATAGAAAGGAATATGTAATTTGATTGAACAAATGGAAGAGTGTTGGAGGAGAAGGGTGGGGCGAAAATGTTAGGGTTTAGGGAATTTTGAAAACCCTACTTGGGGATTAGGAGATTGCAGCTAGTAGACTTGGAGTCAAGCCAATCGGATTCGGTTGGCCTAGTACCAACCAAGTGAAAAAATTGGAAATTGTTTTACTCTCCTACTTTAATCAACTATGTCTCGGGGCTAGGATTTTTCAACCTTTTCATTGAATCTCTAGCTAAATCAAGTTTCTATCCTTTCTGGTTGTTGGTTTTTTTTCTTTAGTTTTGGTTCACTTTTGAGTATACTTTCGCATATTTCTTAGTCCTTTGGTACTCGATGTGTTAATCAATACTTTTTATCTTCAAAACATATACGCTGGAGGTAGAACTGTTCTGACATTGATATTGGGGCCATATATGGACATGTGGTTGGACTTAGGATAGATGGATGGATTTTTAACTTGGGACTCCTTTTAAAAATTGTTTGTTGGCGACAACTAGCTAATTGATCGAGACATGTTGTAAGTTTTGGGTAGTGTGGACATTAAGTGCATATTACCGACTGAAACTGATGGATCTCATTTCACCTTTAGGTAAAATGAGACATTATTTCACGTTGTAGGACCCAAGTCCTAAATTTGCTAAGTTTAATAATAAATATGTGTTTCCTTCCGTTTTCACATTTGTTTCAAGTCTCGGTTTTCGATTTTCTAACTTATGTTTTAATTCCTTTTCCATGCCTATAAAATATATCAAAGTTACATTTACTGGTTGCTATAAACATATTTATTGTTTATCTATTTCTAACATTCACTACGTATGTGCAGGTGTAACAACATATAACTACATGTACAATTTCACAATAGTTTTATTTTCATAACTTGAAATAATAATTTGATAGAAGTAGGATTGATCATTATACCTGTAGGATAAGTACTTGTAAATAGCTAGTAGATCCCCTTTGCTGCTCCTTTGTTATGTTGTAGCCCTGCAACCAAAAGCTTCCCCAAACCTTATGAAACTCAACCAGCCCAAACTGAGTTGCCACCCTGCCAACCGGAGAAGTCTCGCCGACCACCCAGCTCCAAAGGTACCCCTTTGGACCCCCGAGCCCAAACTGAGTACAGCCAACGAGTTCAGTCCCACTACAATTTCTCCAACAAGAACCCCCTTCCCTATGCTCTATAATTTTCTCTATCTCTATTCCAAAATTCCCCCAAAACATGCTAAGGTCAAGACCCCCCTTCACTCTCCCCTTCTCGACCTTATTCCCCCTTCCATTGCCGACTCTCCCTTCTCCATTACTACTCCTATCCTCATCATAAATGTTCCCCCCACCAAGTCAGTCCTCGAGCCCTTCACCTTTGACTCACATTAACTTCCATTATTTTAATATTCTTTCCTTATTTCAAAATATAATATTTATTTAATTAATAAGAAAAGTTATTTATGATAATTTAAGTTTTGGGTCGGTTTTCTCACTATCTGTAAGTGTTTTACACTTACACGTTTCACCTTATTAATAATTAGTCAACCTCAGTGACCTCATAATTAGATGTTTCTTAATTGTTTTATAATTAATTCAAATTAATTTATCATTTTTTTTGAACAATTCCAAAATGTATACCCGGCACTTATTCATCAATTTCATCATATATCTATTTATAAATTACCCTACATGTTCTAATTAACTTAAGCATGATCATAATAAAACTAATGGTTTATAAATTAATCTTTATCCATACATTTTAATTAATTAACTAACCTTGTAATTAATATTAACTTCTCAAATTAATACTACTTAAATTAACATTACAATAATCATTTAACATTTTAACCCTTAGTCTTGACTATTTAAATTTATTAACAATCAATCAAGCATTACTAATCAATTACATTAGTTACTACTTAGGTTAACCATAGTTTGTTTATTAATCAACATTACTAACATTAATCAACAATAATTAACATTAATCAATATTATTAACGTTAACGACAATAATTAACATTAATCCACATTATTAAGATTAATCGACAGTAATTAACATTAATCAACAATAATTAACATTAATCAACATTATCAACATTAATCTACAATAATTAACATTAATCAACATTATTAACATTAATCGACAATAATTAACATTATTACTCAATCATCTTTCATTACCACCTAGTTCACTCTATTATCCTATTTAGTTATTAAACCAAAATTTACTAACTCGACCTATTAATTTAACCTCCTAGTTAGATAAGTAGTAATAATGTAATTAATGCCTAAACACTATAGTTCAGTTTTATTTCACGCAATTTATAACTATGTAGGCGAGTTATGTAAGCGTAGCTATTGCTTACATACCTTGCGTAAGTACACTAACAGTACTAGATCACACACATCAATCATAATCACGAAATTTATTGTTTACTGACACAGGTTTAAACTTAGTTCGCAAGGTACAATCTTTTACCTAACTGCATCTTATTAAGTTATGACAATTCATACATTATTGAGTTACGACACATAATCAATCAAAGGTCTTCAACATATACAGTTAGATCATGTTTTCTTCCCAACTTCAAGCTACACCTATCTACCTACATCATCTAACTAATCACAACTGACTTCCACATCCTATCATTTCCTATGTTGGACTACCCTGAAGTGTCAAGCCATGACTTGCTCTAGTTAGAACCCGTAAGCGAAAGTGTCGACTACATCAACCAAGCTTCCCTAGCAGGAAACCACCAGTCATCATCACACACCTTGGGGAGCGCACCGTAGCACGGCCCTCCCATGACTCTGGGTTTCAGGGATAAACGGTGCATATAGCCTCCACCCCCCTAATGGAACAAGGGACTATGTCTACCTGACATAATAACAGCATTGCATTTGTACTCAGTTTGTCATCGTATAACCAATTTGGACAGTTGAGTTTCCTGAAACCCTAGCCCACCCATACATCATAATAAACAACATAATAATCATGAGAAAGTAAATAATGCATCACTTGCATACCATTTATCTTTCAGATTCCATGTCCCCGA
This sequence comes from Larix kaempferi, assembly GCA_027924585.1. Classification (NCBI taxonomy): domain Eukaryota; kingdom Viridiplantae; phylum Streptophyta; class Pinopsida; order Pinales; family Pinaceae; genus Larix; species Larix kaempferi. The sequence continues at coordinate 19,030,655 of BSBM01000155.1, read as the reverse complement.
GGCTCTCCCACCTCGTAGGATCCAGCTATCACTTAGCCATTTTAACTTGTAAGTCAGTCCTCGACATACAATATAGAATATTGTGCACAAATCCTCAACATGTACACATACATTTATTCATAACATAACACCAATAATCAATTCATTTATTCACCATGCACCTGGCATAACATTCATTCATTCAACATATAACTTTAATGGTATCCAATACCCATCATTCATTAACTAGCATATTTGAGACATAACTAACACATGATACATACATCCAAACATGACTATATATCATAACACTAACATCACACACACACATATATATCTCAGCAAAATAATAGAACCATATGTCCACAGTGTCGTCAAACCGACAAAGTCTCACAATCAAGCAAATACAACATATAATAGTAGTTCAGGTAGTAATGTCAAAACGGGGCGTTACACACGTTGTCTTTGTTTTGTAGTGAGGATTAGGATAACAAACCCTCAGTTGGAGGACTTATGCTATTGGGCGAGGGTATTGATCAGGTGCTCACTGAAAATGTTGTTGGAACAAAAGGAAGAATTAAGGGTGAATAGGCCTGGAGGGAAAGGAAGTTGAAATATTACAAGGAAAAAGAGGGGCTAGATAGATATGTTCTAGGTGAAGACGTGAACTTGGATAGGGTCAAGATGCTCTAGAAGCGAGCTCTGGTCGGACGTGTGGAATATGCAAAATTCAACAAATCGAAGCTTCTAGAATGGCTGAAGGAGTAGTGGATGCATGTGTGTGGATATACCCCAAGGGTAAACCTCCTTATCAATGGCTGGATCATCTTTATCTTCTCGAATTCAGAACACATTGAAACGATATTGAGGGGAATACGGTTGGTGAAAGAGGGGTTGATGATTCTTAAAATATGGCATACTGCATTCAATCCAGCTAAAGAAAGACAAACTAAGTGACACACATATATATCTCAGCAAAATAATAGAACCATATGTCCACAGTGTCGTCAAACCGACGAAGTCTCACAATCAAGCAAATAGAACATATAATAGTAGTTCAGGTAGTAATGTCAAAACGGGGCATTACACACGTTGTCTTTGTTTTGTAGTGAGGATTAGGATAACAAACCCTCAGTTGGAGGACTTATGCTATTGGGTGAGGGTATTGATCAGGTGCTCACTGAAAATGTTTTTGGAACAAAAGGAAGAATTAAGGGTGAACAGGCCCGGAGGGAAAGGAAGTTGAAATCTTACAAGGAAAAAGAGGGGCTAGATAGATATGTTCTAGGTGAAGACGTGAACTTGGATAGGGTCAATATGCTCTCAAAGCGAGCTCTGGTCGGACGTGTGGAATATGAAAAAGTCAACAAATCGAAGCTTCTAGAATGGCTGAAGGAGTAGTGGATACATGTGTGTGGATATACCCCAAGGGTAAACCTCCTTATCAATGGCTGGATCATCTTTATCTTCCCGGATTCAGAACACATTGAAACGATATTGAGGGGAATACGGTTGGTGAAAGAGGGGTTGATGATTCTTAAAAGATGGCATACTGCATTCAATCCGGCTAAAGAAAGACAAACTAAGTGACATCTTTGGATGTTATTACCAGGATTCTGCTTGGAGATCTGGACTCTTAGTGTCCTGGAGGGCATCACGAATACTATTGGTAAATTCATAAGGGTGGATACGATATCTATGCTTTGGATGGACAAGCATGTGGCCAGAGTTATGGCCAAGTTGGAAATCACTAAAGGATTACCAGTGGAGGTGGAAGTTATATGGGGAGCAAAATTTATTCGTCAAAAATTGGATTTTTATCGAATCCCCTTTTGATGCTTTTACTGCCACCACACTGGTCATATTCAAGCGAGGTGTCCATACTTAATGTTGGGAGCAAAATCATTTGAAGATGGTGTTGATACAGGTTCTACTACTCAGAGTCCTTCATCTTCCCTTGACATCCAAAAGATAGAATATTTATGTGTCGGTTCGGGTAAGAAATGCTCTAAATCTCCCACTCCTTATAAGGATGTTTGTAGGGTTGAATTAGATTTTTATCTTACTCTTGAAAAAGATTTGGATAGAATATTTTCAAATGGGGAGGTGATTTTAAACTTTGAAAAATTCTCATTGGGAGTAAATGTAAATGGATTGTGCTCTCAGGAATAGGTGAATAAAAACCCTACTGTACATAAGCAAGGGGAGGGTAACTTTGGAAATTCTCCTACTTTCTCTTCTCAAGACTTGCATGTTGAACCTAGATTGTTTTAAGAACCTTAAATCCTTATCCACTAGGGTTTCCTCTGATGTCCCGTCCAGTACCAATGGTATGTTCACATCCCCAGAATGCAATATCCTTAAGGAGTGTGGATATGGGATAGAAGCGAATCCTGGGAAATTTTCTCCTTTACCAATCTACTCAAAAATTCAGTCCTCAAATCCTGAACTTGTTTCTACAAAAGTCTTAAGGTTCTATAATGTAACAATTAGAAAAAAAAGAAGAAAAATATGGACCCATTTCCAACACATATTGATCGTACATATAAACCTATTTATGTCAGATTGGAGGAAGCAGAAAAAATTATATATGACATTGTTGATGAGGATACTTCTCGGGCGCTTAGAGCTTCGATGCCCTCAGAAGAGGTTCAGTCATGACTATTTTTATCATTAAATGTGAGGGGTTTGGGTAAGGCTTCTAGGGTTGGGGCCTTAACCAAATTATTTAAAGATACTAGCCCTGAGATAATACTGCTTTAGGAAACTATGTGCCTTGATTCCTGTGCCATTGAGTCCCTTGCAAAACGGTTACCTGGTTGGGAATTTTTAGCTATTAGCTCATCAATTTTGTCTGGTGGATTGCTTTCCAGTTGGAATCCTCGCTTCTTTCAATTCCATCCATATAGGACAAAGTGGGGTTTATTAATAGAAGGAAAAATGGGTAATCTAGATTTGAAGTTTACTATATTAAATTGTTATGCACCTTATAAGGACATAATATATTTCTAGATTTCATTGGAAAATTATGGACTCTTAAATATTGAAAACCTAATTATAGCTGGGGATTTGAATTTTACCATCTCACCATCTAAGATTTGGGGTCAAAAAGCTAAAAATGATGAGTTGGCATATTTTTTTAATGAGTTGTTGGGGAGGAATAACTTGCTGGATATTATTCCTAATTACATTGTTCCTACCTGGTCAAATGCTAGATGTGGAGAAAATGTAATCCATAAGAGATTAGATAGATTCCTTTTAAAGTTTTCATTGCTGAACTCTTTTTGTCGTTTTAGATCTTGGGTTGGAGAAAACAAATTATCTAATCACTGGCCTATTTTCTTGCAACTTGATGATGTTGTTCCAAACCTAAATTACCCTTTCAAATTTAACATCTCTTGGCTTCAGAATGATGACTTCTGCTCAGCTGTTAAAATATTTTGGCCTAATTTTGTGAAGGAGGATGATACAAATCCGATGGATATTCTTGTTCGAAAACTAAAAAGTTTGAAAGGGTTTGTTACAAAATGGATAAAATATAAATGTCAGCAAGATGAGGCAGATTTTAAATATTTAGAAGACCAGATTAAAAATATTCATTGGATGAATCGATATTTTTCTGCTAGTGAGGAGGATAAACTAAAAATCAAATATTTCGAACAGAAAAAAGATCAGATATTGAAACAGGAAGAAATGGACTGGAGATTAAAAAATAGAGCTTTGTGGATTGGCTTAAGTGATGAAAATATAAGATTATTCCGTAATTTTGCATCTTAGAGATGAAATACAAACTCCATTTGGGAGCATGTTGATAAAAATGAGAATGTTGTAAAGGGGCAATCAGATTTGCAAGCTATGGCTAAGGAATATTTTGGGGATATGTTTAAAGACCCTGGAAATTGTTCATTGGATGCTCAGTTGAATATTATAAATTTGTTTCCTTGTTTATTTAATGAGAATGAAGGGAAGGATGTGGGTATACCGGTCACTGTGAGTGAGATTGAAGAAGCTCTCAAACAATTTTCTAAGGAAAAACGTCCAGGTCCAGATGGATGGACAAACGAACGTTTTCTTCATTTTTTTGATATCACGGGGAAATATATATTAGATATGGTGGATTTATCCAGAATTGAGGGGTTTGTTTCTAGTGGCCTCAATTCCACTTTCATTAATCTGGTCCCAAAAAATAACAAGCCAAAAAATTTCTCTGAATTCAGGCCTATTGCATGTTGTAACCTTATTTACAAAGTTATTTCAAATATCATCTCGATTCGAATTAAACCTTTCTTGTCAAAGTATATGTCAGCTGAACAATTTGGTTTTCTACTTGATAGGAAAATTTTAGATGCTATTGGTATCACTCAAGAAGTGATCCACACCATCAAACAGAAAAAAGAAAAAAAGAAAAAAAAAATTCCAAGAATTTGTTATTAAAAATGGACTAGGAGAAAGCTTATGATAGGGTTGATTGGGTGTTCCTTAGACTAATCCTACTCCAGATTGGACTCCCTCTTAGTGTCACAAATTGGATTATGGGTTGTGTCACTTCTGCACATTTTGCTATTTTGGTGAATGGAGCACCTACTGGTTTTTTCAAAAGTACCCGGGGAATTCGACAAGGATGCCCCTTAGCCCCACTTTTATTTCTGCTAGTTATTGAAGGACTTAGTAGACTCATACTTAATGCAAAATCTTCAGGTAAAATAAAAGGGGTTAGAATCTCTTCAAATGTATCCATTACTCATCTTGTTTTTGTAGATGATGTAATTCTATTTGGAATTGATGATGTAGAAGAATGGGTTTGCTATAAAGAAATTATCAATTTGTTTTGTGTTGCATCAGGTATGAAATTCAGTCTGCAAAAATCAAGTTTCTATCATAACAAGATTGAATACAATGTTTTGGTAAATATTACATTTGTGCTCCCTTTTAAAGCATTCAACCTGGAAGAAGGTTTTACGTACTTGGGGTACTTTCTAAAACCTAATGGATATAGAATTCAGGATTGGTTTTGGATGGTTTCAAATTTTGTAAAAAGGATAAAGAACTGGTCTTATAGGTTACTCTCTATTGGTGGAAGACTTACGCTTATTAAGGCAGTACTTATTGGTATTCCAGTCTATTGGTTTTCCCTTTCACAAGTTCCTATCTCAATTATTAACTCTTTGAGAAAGTATATTTTCAATTTCCCGTGGTCGGGTGGGATTGACAAAGGAAAACACATTATGGTAAATTGGGAAAGACTCTCATTACCCAAAGAATGGGGTGGATGGGGTATAAAGAATCTTACATGGTTTAGTACAGCTTTGAGATTAAAGAGTTTATGGCGTGGAATCTTTGGAAAAAGTCTTTGGTCGACTGTCCTATAGGTGAAATATATCAAAGGAAACTTAATTTTGTGATAAGGAATCCAAATAAGAAGGTCAGAAACCCCTCACCAGTATCGGCTGGTTTCCTCAAATTTACAATTGGCTTTGAAAAGACCTTATTTAGCGTGTTGGGAATGGTAAGGATATATTGGTGGGTATTGATCCCATTATTGGCATGGAAGAGAATTACAAAATTTCCTCACATCTTCTATACTATTTGGTGGAGGTTGGTTATTATACATTATCTCAAATCAAAAGACCTTACTGGCACACTGATCACAACTCATATTGGTACAATGCAAAGGATTTGGGGATTACAGTTTTTGCAGCTTTTGAATGGGAGGCATACATTAAAAGATTAAATGGTTCTCGATGCAGATTAAATCATAAACATGATTCACTTCTTTGGCAACATAATCCATCTATAGGTAGTATATCTGCAAAATGTGCCTACAATGCTATTGTAAAAGAAAGAGGGTGTACTGTATAGAACTGGTGGTATAAGGAAATATGGAAATGGCACATACCATTAAAAATAAAGTGATTTATGTGGCTTTCTCTCCAAAATGGTCTGAAGACTTGGGATAATTTGGTTGGAAGGGGATGGTGTGGCCCCAATATATGCTTATTATGCAGGTGAGATTTTGAATCTATAGAACATCTTCTGGTCAGATGTAAGTTCACTAAGCAGGTTTGGTATTTTATTATCTTTGCTTTAAATCTTGAACATGAATGGGGTGATGATAAATTTGATATTAATTGTTTTCATTGGTATAAATATTGCAAAAAAATTAGTTATATTCCTATTTTTATATCATGGAAGATATGGAGAGTAAGAAATATTTTGATCTTTGAATACCATGCTCTGGATATTGGGATCATATGCATGCAAATTTTAAATTTGGTTAAAGATTACTGTATTGAAAACAAAAAATACAATATGCCCATAATTCCAAAAGAGATTGAACACATTTAGGGAGCAGAAGGATATTTTGATGTTGCTACATAAAATGGGTATTGTGCAGTTGGTGTAGTCCTCTTTCTCAACTGAGCACATATGTTTAATTTCAGACTATTTTGTGGACAAGGGACAAATATGAAGGCAGAGTTGTTGGGTTTTTGGTGCTTATGTAAGGTTGCTTCTATTTTTGGAATTGTCACCTTATCAGTATTTGGTGACTCTAGGGTTACAATCAACTGTGTTAGAGGTGATTACCAATTAAATGTCACTTATTTATCACATTGGTACACCAAGATTCAATAGGATATTAAAACATTTACACATACCGGTTTCAATCATATTTATAGAGAACAAAACTAGCCAGCGGACAAACTTTCCAAACAGAATTTTGATGGAGATGAAGGGATCCTATTTTGGGATGAAATTCAAGACTATACTCCTGTGAATGGGGGTTCTATGGACATATTTGATCTATAGGATCACTGTCTTGTTGATATGTTTCTGATACTCTGATTCAGATTTGGAGTTTCGGTAAAATTTTGTATTTCTATGGATTGGGAGGATTATACTGGTTTAAAACTATTTTTGGACATTAAGTTGGAGACAATTAGCTATACAGACTGGCCTGAGTATGTCTTTGTACTTTTTGATTCATATGAATGATAGAAAAAGTATGTTTTTTTTGCTGAAAATAAATTAAAGGAATATATAATAAATTAACCTCAAGAGATATATAAATTAGCATGTACGGATTCCATAGAATATATATTATATTTAGCTAGAGAGAGATATAAATTATATTTTGTTTTGTTTTGTGTTTAATCTTTATGATAATAGAATTATATAAACATGAGAGATATTCAAAAGAAAAAGAGATAAGTATTATTTTTCAATGTGGGTAGGAGCGAGATTGTTATAAAGTTTTAAAAACCCTACTTATAAAGTAGGCATGGAAGGATGTCAAAAGGAAAACAACAACAACGACAACAATTGTTAAGCGAGACATTAATTTGGTGTATGAGACCCCTTTGTTTGTGGGACAAGGGACCTCCTCTACAATGTAACTGCTAAAATATATAGAGATGTACATACCCTACCCTCCTTCGAATTTGAACTTATGACCTCCTAGGAGGAAACACATATTCTTAACCATTAGGCCCACTCATGCTGTTAAATACATCTCAATAATATTTTTAATTAAATCAACAAATTAAGTTTACCTTTTCAAACTATATTAATAAATATTGTCCCCTTTTGTCCCTTTTATGAAACATGAAACTTAATTTTGATGATGCATCAAAGTGGATTTCTAGATAGGAGGAACTGGGACAAGAAAAATTGGAGATTATTCTCCATGATGGGAGAAGTTAACCTGTCATTTGTTACACCTATATTATTTTCATGTCTACCTAGAAATCATGTAGAAATCTTAGCACTTTAATATGGTCTCCAATTATCACATAACATATAAATTAATTAGATTAACGAATTTAAGGAAACTCAAATTATTATTCAAAAATTAAAATAGATTAGAAAATGGATTATAGGAAAGTATTTTAATAATAGTGTTCAATTAATATTTACGCTCTCAATCATCAAAGACATGATTTCACTATTTGTTCTTGTTTAGTTCAATCAAATTAAAAGATCATTCAACCTTTTAGTTGCATATGCTTTAGCTAATATTGGATTTATTGTGAACCATGTTAACCTCAAATCTATTAAGTAATCATGAGGATCAAAATAAAATTAAGGTGTGAACCTTTTGGTGCTTAAAAATTCTCTTGTTAAGATGGGTCCATTATTTTAGGTCCCTACTTTAACCTCTTTACTTTGGGATACTTTGAAGTTAGTCAATAAATGTACAAGGTCCACTTCTTTGAATAAGGGCCATTAGGTAGCGAGTGGGTAGTTAGTCAATGTAAAAGTGTCATATTTAATAAATAAGGCCCACTAGGTGGTTGGTACTTATCAATGCTGGGATTAAAAATAGTAAGGGTTTTTTTTTCTGCTGAGAAACTATTGATAGAGCTAGAAAGCTATTAATGTTTTGGTAAGTATTATTATTTTATTGGATCTCTACTCAGTTGGAGGTTTCCCCTTCAAATATGCTTGTGAACATTGCTCTCCCTTTCTAGATTATCAATATAAGAGCTATATTATGTAATATCAATATCATTGCTTCTCTTATTTACTTTTATGCATCTATATTTCTTTGAATATTTCTAGTAATTTATTGTTTTTGATGGTTAAGTACACTCTAGGTGGCATTAGAGCTCTTTCATCTGCCAAAGCGTGCCTAATTTTTTTTTAAAGGGATAAAGACATGTTATGGCATCTTTAAAATAGATATATGTTAATTCAGCAAGTAAAATTGCATCATAGAAGCATACATGTAGGGAAATAATTGGAATCACTTGGTTGGACACCCTTGTACACCTTTGTTGGTACTTGGAAAGTAGTACCACAATAAACAAAATATGTATACGAATTAAATATTCCATGTGCATTGAAGTGTATTAGAAGCCCCATAGTCACACCTAAACTCATCCTTACATAAAAATATTCGCCATGTAGTTGATATAGTACAACAATAGCACTTAGGGAGATCACTCTCACATACCATGGATCACATAGTACTTGTACTAAGGTTACGATCAATCCTCTCTAGTTAGGATTGGGAAATAATTGAAAAAGTTCTACATTTCGAAACCCTTAAGTATATTAAAGAGTTATAGTGCATGAAAGGCCTTTGAACTTAGTACCCTGCAAACCCTAGCCTCTAAAAAATGGCAATTAAAATAACAATATGTTGGAATATCAAACATCATAAATTTCACAATTAGAGTATTTCTTAGACATAAATAAAACTCCTAACATGAGTTTTATAAAAGGAGGATCAAGGTATATCCCACCTTTGTGGGAGATCGATCTCAAAATATTCCTTATGCGATGTTGATTTCATTGTATAAATCTCAAGTGACACTTTTGTAGACTCGACCATACTATTGTGGATGAGCTATCACAAAATAGTCCTTGTGCAACATCCATCACCTTAGTATAACTCCTTGGTAACCATTCTGGTGAACCCAAAGACTCCATGGCGTCCAATCGAAACAAAACCATGGAGAACATGATCACCCAGCCAAAAAATCAATTCACTCAAATTTACTCCAAGGTTTCTAACATTTGCTCACACATCAACACACATGTTGCTAAGATCAATTCTCTATAAATTTGGATTGTTCCACTACCCAACATGAAAAAACATAATCTCAACTTGTATTTTCATTCCTACCAAACACATCCAATTGGTAGGGTCCACAAGTGGAGTCAGGTACTATTGAATCCTCCAAAAGAAAAGAGCACTGCCCTAGGCCACCATTTTAGGGAATCTAAATCATACGTGGAATTAAATCCCTAAAGTTGATAAAAACAAGTTTGATGGTTTTGAAATAATATGTTAGTTTTACCCAAATGGAAGACTACTTCTCCCTCCAGAATATCATTGATAGCATGATGAAAATTTGAATGGGTTTGCTATACTTGGATTGTGGGAATTGGAAATGGTGGTAATGGCATAAGAATTCCTATGTTGTTAGGATATTTAAACACTTAAGAGTTAGTTAAGATCAACTTGGTCTAATATGTCTTTAGGTAAATTGTGTTTCTTTAGTGTGCATTGTAATTACCTAATCCAAGTGTCACAATATGTTCTAGACATAAAGTGATCCGATGATTCATCTTCTCCTTGATACTAACGTCTAAATTGATCCTTTGTTTCACAAATTATTATCCCATGATCTTTATTTAAATAGCATAGAGGTCCTTTTCTAATGATCAAATGTGAGAAACTCATATGTAAAATATTTTCCTTTTGCATTAAGATATTGCCTCAAGTGGTTTTGTTGGATAGGGTCGTGCACTTTTTCCCTCCTTAAGGGTTTTAACCACATAATACACAAGTATATCAATATTTTATATGTTTGTGTGAGAGTTTACTTAAGGTGTTAAACCTATGTGAAAATACCACATTCATTAAACATGGTATAAAAGTGCTTATGGAGACCCACTCTCATTGTTGATTGAGATCATGAATCTATGTCATTTTATGCATCAAAGGACTTCTACTCTCTATTGTTTCTAAGTATTTCTAGGTGAAGAGATTCATTCCATTGTGTCCTGACCACTACTTTCAATTGGAAACCTTTCTCCATTTCACTTGAAAAGGTTTTCATTTACACGAAATATGAACATTTTATCAAATCCATAGGTATAAAGTTTCATTATGGGTTTTAAATATTTATCACAGTTTCTGAATATTTCACTTCAATTTTTGTGTTTATATTTCCAATTCACTACCTTTCTAATTTGTGTATGATCTTTATCATTCGCCTTGTGCAAACTTGAGAAATAAAAAACATGATTTTTTTTCTTCTTTTCTTCATATACTCTTCGCCCTACACTTTTCATGATTTCGGCAAGTAAAAAACGAAGAGAAAACTTACATTTTCTAGGTAGACTAACCAAAATCTAAACCCAAGGTTATAAAGTTTTGGTTTTTTTCCAAGGTTTTTGGGGTAATCACACACTTCAAAGAAAAAGAAAAAAAACATTCATTAAATTTGTTATATATTTTGCATTAAGTCAGTAGGTTGAAAGTTACTTTATTAAATTAGAGGTTTTGAGTTCAAATCTTTCTTTTCATCAAGTTAATTTTTTTAAAATTTCATGCAACTTTAAGTTTTAATATAATTTTATTTTAAATTGTATTCAACATAAATTATAAAGATTAATTACTCATTAACAAAAACTTAAATTAAATTACTTTTTGCATGCAACTTTAGTTTACAAAGTAACTTCATGGTAAAATTGACTCTAACTTGTTTATAAAAGTGGGTAACTTGTTGTAAAAAATAATTTGTGTAAAAGCGAGCTTATAAGAAAAGTTAGAGAAGGAAATTAATTTATTTTACTCAACAACCTCATTATGCACCACCCATGACCACATGGGACAACCTCTACGCACCACATGGAACTTTGGGTACTTTTTATGCTTTTCTTAAAATGGTCATAACTTTGACATCCGCGGTCCATTTTCAGTGTCATTTTTTTACTACCTACTTTTTTAGAGGTTTCCATCTAGATAATTAGTTTATGCTTTTGATATTATCTTACGTGCAAATTATAATATGGCTAGTCCCATTGATCTCCCACTTACCAATTTAAACTAATTTTCAAGGAAAACGTGTATGGAGGATTTACTATGAAGTAAATGACTATACTAGATTACCATGGGAAAATTAGAAATTGGCCCCACTGATGCATCAAACAAAGTCAAATGGGATAGTAAAAATGATGAAGCACATGGATTAATCACAATATAAATCTCTAGTGATCAATGGTTTCACCTTCAAGGAGTTGACAAACCAAATGAATCTTGGACAAAGATATAAACCATGTTTTGCAAACAAAACGAGATTCAAGTCCACCAGTTCAAAAACTAGTTGATTTTTTAAAATCCTAGTTATTTCTCTCACATTAAAGATTATCTATCTAAATTTAAAACACTTAAACTTTTACTTGAAGAATGTAATATGCCAAAGAATGACGAGCAATGCTTATATGTTATTCTTTCTAATCTTAGTAGTGCCTCTTTTGTTTTTGTATTTAATTTTCACTTCACCAGAGAAATATTAAGGGTTGCTTACAAAATCCTCACTCTTGAAGGTTTTTGTGCTTCTTTGATTAGAGAGAAAGATAATATCTCACATATTGGAGTGCTCAACATTGTAGATACATGTAACAAAGCCTTAGTTGCATAATAAAATATTAAATCTAAGCATCTGAAGAATCAACCTCCTTGTAGCAACGAACAAAACAAGGGCCCTTGATCCCTTTCATCCAACTCCTATTCCCAATGGTGATAAATGAACTAGATTGAAAAGTAAAAAGACTAAGATACATCATAATTTTTATGGGTGAGATGGTCATCTAGAATCTAAATATTTCAAGAATATGGAAGCCTTAGAAGCAACAATAAAGAAACACAACATCAATCTTGATTCTTCTTCCTCTAACTCTTCTACTCATGGACATGCACTTTCTACTTCTTGCATTTTCTTCAATGCAACATCCACTTATTATTCTAGTGAGTGCTTATTGATTATGGAACATATTATCATGTGGATAAGGATTTTTATAGGTTAAATCCATTAACAAGGATAAATCCATTTTTCTACTCTAAATGAATGTAACACCAAACAAATATTTGTTGTTGATGATAGATCTCTTAGCGTTGTAGGTGTTGATTCCCAACACCGGCATGGTTATGAAGGGTTGGAACATTATGACATAAGTGAACATATTAAATGATCTCAGAACCCAATTTTGTCTTCACCATTGGGTCTATTACATTGATTTCTTCATGTACATTATTATTTTCTCCATTTGCATCATCATTTGGTCCTCATGCCTCTCCTAGGAATATTAATCATATGTGTCATCATGGTAAAATTATGTCCAATCTTGAAATTTGTTGATTCTCATTATATGCATTATCATGCTATTATTTATGTGTTATTGATTTCAGGTCAAAATGCTCATCATTCCCATATTTTGTTTCATCAAAACCATCATTGTTCGTCATTGTTTGACCCTTATGTCATGATTCTGAATTTTTTCCATCCTATTCATGTGAGTCTTGTTGGTCAGATTTCATCAAATTTTTGGTCATAAGAATTTGGATTTATTTTCATGAGGTATTTTCATCCTCTATCGCCATCATCATGCCTACATCTAGCACGTTAAGCCCCCCATTAACTTCACCTCACCAATGTCCATTATTAGCACTAAGAATATATATATATTTTTAAATGTGCAAAGCTATTTAAGGAAAAGTTCATTATGATCCAATTAAATTCTTGTCATTCTTATAAATATTAAAAAAGACAAAACTCATGAGAGATCCCCAAGAATTAACCAAGCTTCTTCCCTTTAAAGCACTTCTACCATGTATATGTTTTCATCATATTTTGAAAAATTAAATGCCCCCTCCTTTAGGTGAAGTCTTCATCAACCATTATATGGGATTCCATGACTATCTTTCATGATTGAAAATAAATGAATTTCCCCTATATTTCACCCTTCCTTTTTCCATCCCAAATTATTGCCTTCCCCCATAAACCATACCATTCCTTTTAATTGCATCCCAAAATAAAAGAATATTAAAAAAGCTCCCTCCGATCAAGTTTTTCCCATGTCATAAAGAAAAAAGCAGGTGGCGTTTATATACACATAAATGCCATGTCTGTGTGTGAGATAAAATGGGTCCTCTTTCCTAATACTTACCACATTTTAACCCTTCCTTTTGTATCCTTAATGTTTCTTTAAAGATTCGCATTATCCATCTTTTGGTTCCCAAGAATCATGATAATAAAAAGGGTTTGTTTCACCTTTTGATTTTTTTTTTCAAATAGAAAAAACAATAACTTGGTATTCCAAAGGTAGAATCAAAGTTACATCAGAAAAAATGTTGACTTTCTTATCATCTATGACATCTTTGCAAAAGACCAAATATACAAAACTATCAAAGTAACAGGAAATCCCATAAAAACTAGACCTGCCAAAAGACTGCTACAGAAATACCTACACAAGACACCAAGAGATGCAAACAAATGGAAAGACAAGCAGATGCTAACATCCCGACGAGAACTAGAAAATAGCAAGATGAACCACGTACACCAACTGATCTTCAATGTATTCTTAAAAATGTAGGAATCCGTCCATTTCCCCCATGGCTCTCTTTGACATGGCATCTGCCAAACCATTTAGTTCACGAGAGATATGCTTCAACGATATGAGAGTGAAATACTCATTCATATGCTCTATACTCTTCATCCAGTTTTTTAATTTAAGTACCTAAAGAGTGGATTTACCAGCATCCCAATCAATAACTATATGAGAATCACCCCACACAAGAATATTGAGAATACCCTTTTGACGAGAAATCCATAATAAACCCCAAAGAGCAACAATTTTTTCTTGGGTATTTGTACCATGTCCTGCACCCAACCACAGATGTAAATAATGATCCGCCTTCAACTTCAAAATCATACCAACTCCGTAGATACCTTCGTTGGATACCCCATCAAAAAAACCATGAGCCAGACCCTTCTCCATCACAAGATTAATAAGTACACAAGGTTTCTATCCAACCTTCTTACTGAATTATTCAATAAAGGAACAAATAGAAATAGTTTTCACTTTAAAAATGGAAGGCTTTTGATCATCGGAGATGAACCTGTTACGTACCTTCCAAAATTACCAAAAAAAAAACAAAGTAAGTTCCTTAAACTCTACATGATGTTGCATCCACTGATATAAACAATCATGTAGATTATCGTGTTCCCAAACAGTCCTAGAGTCTGCAGGAATTTTCAGTCTATCACATATTGCATCCCAAAACGATCTAAAGAATACACATCTAGAGAATAAGTGTATCACTGTTTTGACTTTTTTGCAGCAGAGAGAGCATTAACCGGGGCCAATGAAACCCCTTCTCATCAAATTATCCCACGTGAGAATTTTATTCTCCAAACAAATCCAAATGAATCATTTTAACCTATGAGGAATCCTCCATTTCCATATATTTTTTGTCACCACTTACCATCCTGAGTGATCAACCTACTAATCAGTGCATCATATTCCCATTTGGATGAAAGAGTTCTATTTGAGTTTTTCCAATCCCATACTAATGAATCAAACCAATCACTTAATAAAATTCCATCAATATTTAAATTCCTAATGTAAACCATCCATTCCTTGGTGACCTATGGAGAGAGGCCCAAACCCTCATCTGTGAGCCAACAATTTAATGAACCGGTCGATGAAGTACAACCTTTGATCTGACATAACCATTTAACATCCTTGGAATGTAATCCAGATATCAATGGATAAGATAGATTAAAATTACCATAGAATCCAACGATAAGATCAATTCCAATCGCCACCTGTATACCTCTCCCAACCTGCCAAGAAATCCTATCTTTGATAATAGGAAGAGACTTTAGAAGATTCTTCCACATCAGCGAAGAGTTACATGGCATCTGCACCTTTTTTTGAAACCACTCAGAGATGGAATAAGACTATATATTTAGCATCAATCACACTACTCCAAAGAGTTTTACCAAAAATACCCCTCCAAAGATTATTTGCGCACAAAGCTTTTCCAAATAGCCCCAGGTTTTTCAACCCCCAACCACCTACATATTTAGGAGTTGATAGACATTCCCAAGAGGACAGATGGAACTTGGAATGATCCAAGTTTCTATCCTAAAGAAACTGTAAAATATTTCTCTTGATGGCATTAATGACCGATATTGGAACCATACACCTAAGGAAATCCAATAAACTGGTATGCTTTCCAAAACCGATTTAGCAAGTATAAGATGTCCTCCTAGAGAAATACATCTGTAGGTCCAACAACTAATCCCTTTTTCCTCTTTTTTCATAATCCAAATCCAGTCATGAACTCTGTATCAATTAGGTTTGAGAAAAAAACTAAATACTTGAGTCCATTATCAATGTCATCCATTCTGAAAGGAAACATATTCCAACCAGCCTACACATCCTTTCATCTACACAGGTGATCAGAAAAGTGGATTTTTGCGGGCTTAATTTCATACCAGATGCATCACAAAACATATCCAAGATAGCCTTATATATTACATCATGTTAGAAAAAACAGGATCACAGAGCAATAATAATAAACAAGATGCAAATATAAATCACATAAATACAATACAAGGGAAACACCAATATAACGTGGTTCACCCAATATGGGCTACGTCCATGGAGAAATTCCCAATCCTTTTATTATTATACCATCCAACAAATGAAGGGATACAACCTGCAACACATATGCTACAACTTCCTCTTCACTCTCTCTCAGTCTCTCTTAAACAGTCACATAGATCTTTACAATGCTACAATACATTACATAGTCGTATTACAATGTATTCCTTTTAAAGGGAATTACCATGGGAAAATACTACAGGCTACCCAATACCATGGGCCCGTAAAATGTTGGCCAACAAAACAACCCATAAACTTTCTTTCAGGGGATTCTCCCCCGAACCCCCTTTCTCGGGGGTGCCAAACCCTCGTGGGGGGGGCGATGCCCCCCCACACCCTCCAGCTGGGATGAGTGTACATTCCACCTGCATATCATATAAAATGGGGGTACAAACACAGCTAAAACAACAACATCTCTGAATTAAGAAGATGAAGATCCACAACCAAGAATATCCCACTTGGAGACTGATCACAACAACTCCACCGTTGTTGCACTTTCTAGACTATGCTTTGAACCTTGGATCTGGAAAATTTCTTATCTTCACCTTCATGCTAGAAGGCCAATTGAAACTGACCAGGAACTCAGTTTCTCTCTAGTTTCTACCTTTGTCAAGATGTCTGCAGGATTATGGCTAGTGTGTATCTTTTCTAGCTTCAACTGTTCATATTCTAGAACATACCGTATTAAATGGTACTTCAGATGTATATGTTTAATACTAGAATGGAAGGTTGAGTTCATTGCAATATGAATGGCACTTTGGCTATCACTATACAACTTTCTATCTTCCTACTTCTTACCCAATTCCTCCATGAACCTCTGCAACCAAATTATCTCTTTACTAGCCTCTGTAGCAGCAACATACTCTGCTTCTGTTGTTGAAAGTGCAACAACCTTTTGCAACTTCAAAATCCAACTTACTATTGTTCCACCTACAATAAACACATACCTTGTAGTTCTCCTCCTACTGTTTGCATCACCTTCCATATGTGCATCAACATATCCCTATAGAATAGTGTATGAACCTCCAAAACATAATGCATGAGTGGTAGTACCTCTAAAATACCTAAGAATCCATTGTACTGCCTTCCAATGTTCTTTACATGGATTGTTCATATACCTGCTCACAACTCCCACTGCATGTGCAATATCTGGTCTTGTGCACACCCTGGCATACATCAAGCTGCCAACTGCTGATGAATAGGGAACCCTGGACATGTAATCTATCTCTTCCTATGTCTTGGGACACAACTCCTTACTTAGTTTGAAATGGCTTGCCAAAGGTCTACTAACTGGTTTTTCACTCTGCATTTTGAACCTCTCCAACACCTTTTCTATGTACTCACCCTGAGACAATGTCAATTTGTGATTTTTTCTGTCTCTTTTTATTCTCATACCAAGGATTTTCTTTGCAACACCCAAATCCTTCATCGCAAAATGAATTAGCTAACTACCTCTTGAGCAAATTTATATCCTGTATGTTAGATCCTGCAACAAGCATGTCATCCACATACAATAACAAGATAATATATCTTCCATTATCTAGCCTATTGAAATAAACATAGTGGTCAGAATGACATCTACTATAACCTTGTTCTGTCATAAACCTGCCAAATTTAAAATACCACTTCCTTGGAGCTTGCTTCAAGCCATACAATCTCTTTTTCAACATACATACTAAATTTTCCTTCCCTTTGAAATCATACCCTTGTGGCTGCTGCATATAAATATCTTCCTCCAAATCTCCATGGAGAAAGGATTTGTTTACATCTAAATGTTCAAGATGCAAATCTTTTACTACCACTAGACTTAAAATAGTCCTAATTGAAGTAATTTTAACAACAAGAGAAAATATTTCATCAAAATATATACCTTTCTTATGTGTAAACCCCTTTACAACAAGTCTATCCTTATACCGCTTCTTTCCTCCATCTTCTTCCTTCAACCTGTAAACCCATTTGTTCTGTAATGCTCTTTTACCTACATGCAATTGAACCAAATACCAAGTCTGGTTTCTTACCAATGAGTCCATCTCCTCATTCATGCCTTTCTCACACTTCTTTCTAGTTTCCACTTGCATTGCTTCTTCATAACATTCTGGTTCACTAGAATCAGTCATCAATAAATAATACATTGAAGGAGAGTATTGTTCAGGAGGTCTAGTTAACCTGGTAGATGTTCTAACACTTGCAGGAGTTTGAGGTACCTCCTATTGTTCTTTATTTTCTGGCACCTTTGGAACTTCATTTTCTTTGATTTCATCAAGCATTGTATACTCTGTTTCTTCCTTTTCCTATTTCTTTCCCTGCAACTGATCTTTATACATGACCTTTTCATTGAATATCACATCTCTACTCCTAATGATTTTGTTACTTCCATAATCCCATAAGCGATAACCAATATCATCAACCCTATATCCAATAAAGGTACATTTCTTGGATTTAGCCTCAAGCTTTGTTTTATTTTATTTATCAATATGGACAAATACTTCACAACCAAAAGTTATCAGAAATTAGTAGTTTACCTTTTTACATTTCCATGCCTCCTTTGGAATCCCACCATCCAAAGCACTTGAAGGCCCTTTGTTTATTAAGTAAACAATAGTATCTACAATATCTGCCGAAAACTATAAGGGAAACCCTGCATGCAATCTCATATACCTTGCACGCTCCATGATTGTCCTATTCATCCTTTATGACACACCATTTTCTTGTGGTGTTCCTGGGACTATCTTCTCTCTATGAATCCCATGGTATGAACAGTAACTATAAAACTCCTTGCCGCAATACTCACCTCCATTATCTGATCTGAGACACTCCAATATTTTTCCTGTCTCATTCTCAACCAAATATTTCCATTTCTTAAAAGTAGCAAACACATCAGATTTCTGTCTAATGCAATAAACCCAAGTTTTTCAAGTTGCATCATCAATAAAAGTAAAATAATAAGGAGAGCCACCAAGAGATTGTACCTGAGCTAGTCCCCATACATCTATATGCACAAGCTCTAACTTTTCACTTTTCTTATGTTTCCTAACCCTGAGAAATATGACTCTCTTATGTTTTCCATAAACACAGTTCTCATAGAATTCCAAACTTACCTGCTTCAGATCTGGAAGCAGCTTCCTAGATTGGAGAAACGGCATCCCCTTCTCACTCATGTGGCCAAGCTTATGATGCCACAATGTTGTATATGATCCTATGGAAGCTAAATATATAGAACATTAAGTATTATGAGGACATAAATACAACGTACCTATCATGTATCATTTTTCTATCACCATCGATCCTTTAGTGATATTCCACCACGTTTCTCCAAACATAGATAAAAAACCACCATATCCCAACTGCCCTATTGAGATCAGATTTATTTTCATGACAGGAATATGCCTTACATATTTCAACATCCATTCAGTTCCATTCATTAATTGTATCTTTACCTTGCTCATTCCAACAATTTTACATGGCTCATCATCACCCAATAAAACATGTCCAAAATCGTTTGGAACATAATCATGAAATGATTTCCTATGGGGTGTAGCATGACATGAAGCCCCTGAATCTAATACCCAGTAATCACTAGTATTATCTAATGCAAGAATCAAAGAATCTTGTAACACATCACCTGCTCCATTTGCTTCCTGAGTAGTCTCTTGTTGTCCATTTCCTTCCTTCTTTAGAGATTTGTAGTCTTTCTTTCGATGTCCTATCTTTCCACGGTTCCAACACTCTATCTTTAACAATCTGGACTTGAATCAACCCTTCCTAGACTTGATACAATTACATGGGATCTTTCCTCTCTCCCTTTGTTTTCCCCTGCTCTCCATGGTCAATGCATTATTGATGTCTCACTTGTGCTTTTCCTTCGGATTTCCTCGCTAAGAATAACACCAAGAACATCATCAAATTTCAAAGTGTTTGAACCAGAGACAAAGTTACTTACAGCCATGACCAAGCCATTCTAGCTTTCTGGCAATGAGCACAAGATTAGAACAGCCCCAACCTCATCATCAAATTTCATTTTTACAAAACTTAGTTGATTTGTAATTGTATTAAATTCATTTAAATGATCAGCAACAGTTCCACCTTCTGACATCTTCATATTAAATAAACGCTTCATTAGAAATACCTTGTTGGATACCGAGGGTTTTTTCATACAGATTACCCAATGCACTCATCATACCTTCCGTTGTCTTTTATTTTGAAATATTGAAAGCCACTGACGAAGCCAGGCACAACCGTATTATTCTGAGAGCCTTTCTGTCTAGAAACTCCCATTCTTCATCCTTCATAGTCGCCGACTATTTTGCTTTTCCTCCCAATGGTAGGAATAGATCCTTCTGATACAGATAGTCCTCCATTTGCATCTTTCTTAACTGGTAGTTTTGGCCATTAAATTTCTCGACCTTAAACTTTCTTTCTTCCACCATTGCTCCCACTCAAACCAGGAACCCTTCTTTCCTACAAGTTTATCTTCCAAATAGACCTTTGGCTTTGATACCAATTTTTAGAAAAAACAAGATAACGAAGCAATAACAATAAACAAGATGCAAATATAAATCACATAAACAAAATACAAGAGAGACACCAATATAACATGGTTCACCCAATCTGGGATACATCCATTGATAAATTTCCAGTCCTTTTATTATTATACCATCCAACAAATGAAGGGATACATCCTTCAGCACATCCGCTGCAACTTCCTCTTCACTCTCTCTCAATATCTCTTACACAATCATAGAGATCTTTACAATGCTACAATACATTACACGGCTATATTACAATGTCTTCCTTTTAAAGGGAATTACCATGGGAAAATACTACGGGATACCCAATACCATGGGACCGTAAAGTGTTGGCCAACAAAAAAACCCATAAAATATATTTCATGGGCATTGTCCCCGAACCCCCACTGGGGGCTGCCTGGTCCCCGGACCCCCGTGGGGGGGCGATGTCCCCCCATGCCCCTCAGCTTGGATGAGTGTACAATCCACCTGCATATCATATAAGGTACAAACACGGTTGAAACAACAACATCTCTGAATTAAGAAGATCAGGCTCCACAAGCAACACATCCCATTACTCCTTTGAACCACGACCAAATATGATTACATCATCGACAAATAGTAAGTGAGTGATAAAGACAGAAGCACTAATTTTAATACCTTTTACCTTACCTTCAGTTTTGGATTCAAGAATAGATCTACTAACACCTTTAATATCCAGAAGGAAGAGAATAGGGGATAAAGGACATCCCTGACGCAATCCCCTACTGCTCGAGAAAGAACTGGATGGAGAACCATTGATTAATACAACAAAGGATGCTGAGGAGACACAACTCATAATCCAGTTGGTGACTTCCACCGGTAAACCGATCTGGATCAAAATAAACCTCAAATAAACCCAGTCAACACGGTCATACGATTTAATAAGGTCCAACTTTAAGATAAAATTCTGGAGATTCTTGACCTTGATTGAGTGTAAGGTTTCCTGAGCAATGCCCACAGCATCCAAAATCTGCTGATTTGAGAGGAAACCAAATTGTTCACTAGTAATAAACCTCTCTAGAATAGGTTTGATACTATTCAAGATAACTTTCGTCACGGATTTGTAAACCAAATTACACAATGAAATAGGGTGGTAGTCATTAAAGGACTCTGGTTTGTCTTTTTTAGTAATAAAAAATATATAGGTAAAGTTCACATCCTTTGGTAGGTGACCTTTTTTCCTGATGTCTTCTACTGCCTACTGAAGTTCATTCCCAACCAAATCAAAGAACTGGATGAAACATTCGACTGTCCACCCATCAGGGCCCAGAATTTTATCTTTCTCAAAATGAATTAAGGTTTCTTTCACCTCTTCCAGAGAGACTTCCTTCCCAATTTCCAAACCCTTCCGAGGACTGAAAAACCTTGGAAACTTTTTTACAATTTTTAGCTGACTTTCCAAATTAGGAGTAGACATGTCATCATAAATTCCTTTGAAAAAGGAAACAACATCATGCTTAAGAGACTGATCCAAGTTCCCATCAGAATCCTTAAGCTCCCAAATAGAATTCTTCATTCTTCGTTTACTGGCATATCTCTGAAAAAACTTAGTATTGTTATTGCCTAGTGCTACCCAAGTGGACCAACTCTTGAGCCTCCAGGTACTTTCCTCTTGTTTAAGAATCTATGCCTTCTGAAATTTAAGCCTGAGAATCTCTTCCTTCCTGTGCACAGAGAAATAATTCTAATCCATGGAGTCCAACAACCCAACAATTTCCTCTTCAATCTTAGCAAGTTGCAAAGAGTTCGCCTTTTTCTTCGTCTTGTCCCACAGCACAACCTCCTTTTTAAGCAAATTAAGTTTCTTAATAAAACTGTAAGTGGGGGATAAATCTTGCTCAAAATTGAAGGAACCCCATTTCTAATCTACAACAACATGGAAATCACTATCATATAACCACGTTCTATTAAATTTTAAGGGATAAACGAAAGGAGCAAAATCAGAGTCTAGTTGCAAATAGATAGCCTTGTGATCCTAGATACCATGAGCCATTGCCCAGGATCTATATATACCTAGTAATTCACCTAAAGGTTCAACCATTAAAAATCGATCCATACATTTGGAAACCCCCACTTTACCAGTGCAACCGTTCGATCAAGTAGGGACTAAGTTACATGGGCATAGATCAATAAGGCCAACTTAGTCAAATAAATATCTGAATTAAGACTCCATAGAATCAGACACAGAATTCAAACCCCAGATCTCCGTTGAGGAGAGTGTCAAGTTCAAATCTCCAGCGACAATTAAATACGGGTCCTTCAATATACCATATGCATCCACCGTACCCCAAAATTCCTCCCTCATGTGATAAGGAGCATAAATATCAAGCACCCGAATAATCTGATCTAGACTTTTCATACGACCTTCCACCATCAGACTAACCACTAGAGAATAGGGTCTGAAATATGCAAAGATAGGGTTCCAACACATTAATAAACCTCCTGGAATCCACAAGCATCAATTCCACAACATAACCACAAAGGTCTCAACTTAAGGAGAAAAGGACAAGCTTTTTCAGCTGTTGTCATTGTTTCTTGAATCAAAATCAATACAGGATGGGAAGAGTCCAAAAGACGCTTCAATGAATTTTGTTTGAGAGAAATGAAAATCCCCCGAATGTTTAAGGACACAAACAACATCAGGGACCGCATCCAAGGGTACGCCCGCTCTAAGGACCCCGAAGGAAGACGCATTTCCATCCAAAGTAGCCTCCACAAAGTATAGGGAAGAAACGTTAGGGTTTGCAAATTTTTGTTCCACCATAGTGTTCCCAACAGGAGAGAACTTCTTTTTTTTGGACTTTTTCCGGGTGGTAACATTAGAATTCTGAATAGAAGCAATAAGAGTGTAGGCTTGGGTTTCCTTAGCCAAGACAGAATAAACAAAAAGAGGTAGACCAGGGTTTTTGGCAAGAGAGGTACGGAAGGAATTTAACCCCGGGGAGGAAATAGGAACTTGTTCATAAAAAATAGGTGATGATGAAATTTCAATTCAGAGCTGAGAGTCCTCAAGAGAACAGCGGGACTCACCAATCCCCAACCCACCTAAACCCTTGACCTCAGTTGATACGAGAATACCATAAGGGGAAGATGCAGGAAAAGACCTATCCAAACTCATAGAATTTATCAACATAACATCACCCAACTGGGGCGTCAGTTCACCAGGTTCCGTAGAGAGAGGGTTTCCACGGGGGGACCAAGAAATTTCACACAATGGGGAAGGTAAACGCAACCCACCCAGAATATTCTCCGCACTAAGAAACTTAAGTGAAAGAGGAAGAGAATTTCGAAACTTACCCAGAAAGGAAGCCGCAGACTCCACATGAAGGGGAAGTGGAAAGTTAATGTGAGCCTCCTCATCTTGTTGGGAATTTTTGGAAGAGTCTAAATCAAAAGAATCATCATCGAACTCCTCAAGGATGTATCTGTAATTTTGCTAGAGATTGCCCGTTTGATGACATCGAAAACATTGATAAGGAATTTTCCATTAATTGAGATGTTGGAAAAAACATCCCCCATCCCAACGAATCTCCACTTCGTCGGGTAAGCCATCAACAACCTCCATTTCCACAAGAATCATAGGCCTTCGCCGATCCAAATACAATAGCGTAGCTTCTTCAACCATAATGAAGTGCAAAATGGAGTTTCCCACCACCAAGAAGGCCTTAAAATTCCAACATTGGGGGGGAAACCAGGAAACAAAACCCACAAATTTCTCTTCGAAAGCTTCTCATGCCAGGGATAAAAAGAAGAGTTCCATCTGTAGAGTATCAAAGACCCTAAGACAAATACCCAGAACCTCGATAAAATCTCCTTCAAACTATCCTCTGAGATAAAATGGAAGATAAACTAGCCATTAACCAGAGAAACCACCCGCAACACAGAATTTATGATAGGTTTCCACGACGTCGAAATCCAATCCATCAACTTAGGTCTTCTAAGCTTCACATATTCAATTCTACCAATCAATTCCCGAGTGGACAGAGACTACACCATGTCAAAAGTGACGTCTTTCCCTAAAACACATTACAGCTTATTTTTCTTTACCCGCTCCAATTTGGTTCGCCAACACTTGGTCACGTTATCTCCAAAGAACCTACGTCTCGAGCCATAAATCTCCCGATTTCCACTTGAGAAAACCCCGATATTAACAGACACTGAACCGAGAATGTTCAAAGGGAACTCCCCAATACGTAAGTCGGAAGAAGGACTATTTGGATCAAAGGGAGTGGATTCCTCTTACCAGCCACCAGCCTAGAGTAAACCACTAATGTACTAGGGTTTTTCCAAACCCTAGGATTAGAACGAGATGGGAAAAATGTCATCTAGCGCTCATGAGGAAGTCCCTACACCACCGTATCCTCAGAACTGACGCTCATTCCACCCTTTATAGAGGAAACACGACATGTCTTATATGGAAGTGAAGAAGCATCCATCCCAAAAGATAGACAAGGAGTAAAAATTCCCACTTTTTTGTTAAGGCTAGGTTGGTACTAAGTCACTTGTGATAGTGAAGGACTCATAGCCCTACATATATGCCATAATTTGTAGATATAGACATACAGAAACCGACACCCTAACCCAAACCCCCGACCAGAAACCCTACGTCCCTCTTAGTCATCATCCTCTCTCATCGATGCTTCCCTACCCATCAAATTGTTTCACCTTTCGAGTTGACATGTAAAATTGTCAAGGGAAATATTCACTTATCTTTTATAAGGTTTTAAGGTTGCTTTTAAAATATAAATCATTTTATTTACCAATTTCTACTCAACATACGCATAGATATTGTTTTGGCACATTACCGACAGTTAACAATACACATGGAATAAACACACAAGGAGATACTTGGCGTGAGTTTCTTCCACAAAGAATGATCTATAAGATTGAACGCGTAAGGAAAGGTGGATAAACTGACGGGAGAAGCCACAAGGAGGTTCGATGTGGACTATCCACGTAACAAGGAAAACAACACACGGATGTTTCTTTCCAATGGGCCACGTGCAGTATAGAAAATGGCACAGTGCCCGCGCATAGAGGATTTAAAAGCAGTGTGATATGATATGGTAACACATACATACCATGCACATGATTGTAAGAATGAAAAATATGGCAGGACAAAAAAGACAAGCGCCAACATGTTTTAGGAAGGAGAGTAAAGTTGATAGTGAGACCATGGATTTGGTTGGGAAAGGATGAAACACAAAGAAGACACTAGAGAGAACCAAAATGAATTTGATAGAGAAAGGTCACATAGACTATAGGTTGTAGATAGAAACAACACTTGAAGAATTGACATAGGTTCATCGTTCAGTTTGAATGAATTTACATTAAAAATCACATTTTAAAGCGCAAAGACCCATGAAGTGGAGAACATTTGTCGGCTTCTGAAACGCCTAACCTCCAATCATATGCAGGAAAAGAGAGGAGTGATTTACACCCAAAAACACCTTCCATAATTGAGACAGAGGGCATCAATAGATTCATACATGTCACATCTAGAATGAACGAAGAGACGCATGTTTTGTGTGAAGTGGCAAGTATACTAGCCCGAAGCAAAGTGGTTTAGAACGTAGGGAACATTGCTTTATTTTCTCATGATTTCATTTCTTGGTTTTGGGTTGGGTATAGTACCAATATGCGAGCTTGTGCCCTCTATCCCCAAGAATATACAAAACATACGCCCCTTGAAACAAAGAACCATTGAGAAAGGCATATCATTTTCACACAATCATAGACTAGGCATGTGCATGCATGTTATTTGTTCGTGTTAAGATACAAAGTAGATAAAAGTTTGAAAACTTCTAGTCTTCTAAATTTATGCAACATAAAACATCAAACACTGTTGAAAATGCCTCAGATTATAGGGGCAGCTAAAGCTCTTTGCCTACCCCTCCATACCCCTTTTTAAATGCAAGACGAAGGTGATAGAAAGGATCATCACTCACATAGGGAGGTAAGGAGATGGTACTACTAGGTTACATTCTATTATTTTTTCCATTTCATACTCAGTCGTCCAAGAACCTAATAGTGTGGTGATGGCAGGTAATACTACGTCCAGGTCCATCCATTAGGGTGAAGGTAAAGTGTCCTTATGTTGAAGGTATGTTCTATTTTCCTACATGTTTTTTTGTATTTTCCCATAAATTTTTATGATTGGTGTCTTCATGCTTGTAGGTTACCTTCATAACATTGTGAGTTGGGAATACTCCCATTGTCTAGGTTTCACTCAGTTGAACCCGAAACATTGAGAATGGAATAGGGTCTCATAAACCTCATGTTCTTAGGGGAAAAAATGAATCATGACCTACTTTACTTTAATGACTGTTTAAAGTATGTGCTCAATAAAAAAATTATTTTGGGCATACTTGCGTCCTTTCTCCAGCTCCTTTATCATTCAACTTTAATTTTTTTATTTCATTTTGGATTTTTGTACAATATGTAAATAAGTGGGACTGTATATATTATTTGATTTTGTTAAATTGTACATAAACAATGAACTTTCATCTTTTAGGCATTTAGCTTTTTATGATATTTTTGCAAATAAACTACCTACAATATTTAGTTTTATGTTCTCTACAATTCAGCGTAAATTGTCAAATTTAATAATTTCATTTTCATAAAACACTCAAATCACAAAGTTAAGTATCTCACAAAGTGGTTTATTTTCATGCACAACATTTAATGAAATTAGTGGCATTCCAAAAATCTGATTTTGAGTTTCATTGACGTACTTGTTCTACACATTTAAAGTAGCCAATTAATTTAACATATATATCAGAAATATTTCAATTATTTTTGTTTTTATCAACTAATGTCATAGGTTTAATTTTTCTCTAAAAAAAAAATTATTTCATAAATGTTGCATAGTTTATTTCGTAAATATTTTATGACAAACGTTTTTAGTCTATTTTTCTATCATTCTCTTTTTGAAATTATTTTGAATTAGCTCAAATTATCTTGTACATATTTTTACAGACTAACACTTTCCATTTTAAGGTTATTAGCACATTTAATCGTGTTAATTTAATTGTGCTTTAACTCATTATTAAAGATATATTCATCATTCAACATTGTGAATCCTATCTATCTTAGGTCTCTAAACACAACCCATGTTTCCATCCCTATATTCCCCTTAACCAACCCTCCAAAGGTGTTTTCAATATTCTTTCCTAAATCATGTCTATGGGAGCATCAACATAAAATGGTGACTCCACTAGAAAGCAAAGATCCTATCTTTCTTTTGAATCATCCTTAATTCGATCCCTTGAGATTAAGTTCCATCAAATATTCTTGTCATTATAATCCAATCAAGACTTATGCATGGTGGCCTTGTGTTATTCTTGTCGATACACTAGGAAGTTTGGATTATTTCCCTAGAACTGGGTGTTTGAACAAAGTTCCCGACCTTTCCAATTAGCAGTTCTACCTCAAGATAATCCCAATGTGTTGGGGAGCCTCTTCATATGAACTATAGAACATAAAATAAAATAGCAGAAGGGAACAATATTCCAAGAAGATAGGTGGTGTCTAAAGACACCGTTGCAGCACTTAAGCATAACGCATTATGATCAGAACACCACAATGCATTATCACAAAGGATATGATTCAAGCATATGAACATAACCCATAGGGTCATTCTTTTTTAGTTTCCATATCTAACCAAATTCCTTGAATTAAGGGGGATCTGTTAGTTTTTCAGAATTTACTTCAATTTGATCTAGGATCTTAACTGAGAGAAAAACATGTACAGCATATCAATCATGGAAACAATAATGCAAGCACACAAGAGACACGGAGTTTACTTGGGGAAAACCATAAAGGTGAAAAACCCCAATAACTTCTTCAGAGATAGATAGAGCAATGATACAACCCAAGCATAAGATATAGACATCTCCTAGTAGAAGCTTCTCCTCCTCCATAAGTGCGCCACTCTCCAAAGAGTGTGTGTGAGAATAGAATGATCAAATAGAGTGCCTCCCGCACTCTATTTATACTTGACTTGACTTTCCTAATAACTTTTACTAGGTCGGCCTTAACTTAACCACATAACATAATGTTGATTAGGTCGACCCCCAATAGGGTGGTCTAATAACCCTTTGACCCACATGGCCGACCCCCAATAGGGTGGTCTAATAACCCTTTGACCCACATGACTTATACAGGGCCGACCCCAACAAGGTGGTCTAATAACCCATCAAGTATAAGTTACAACACTTACAATATAAATGACGACACTTCTGTATAGAGGAATAATAACATCTTTATAGGAATACAATATACATATATGTGAAATAAATTATGAATTTACATATACATCAACACTCCCTCTTAACTAGGAAGGTATTTCTCGACACAGATCATCTAGCACAAGTCTTCTTCTCTGGATCATCGTCACTATTGCTGCTATCTCAATCAATCTCTGAATCTACTCGTTATAGGAAGTTCTACAGAGCTAGTCCTTTTTCATACTGGATGTAGGCCCACCATTTGCAGGTCTTCATCATCACTGGCCATACTGTGGAAATCTCAGGACTTATTATGTGCGTCACAAAACCTGGCGGTAGCATCCCAGGCTGTTACGAGCACACAGCTCTACCTATCGGATCTCCTAGGAGCACATTACATGTGACCCATCACAAAACCTGGCTGAAGCATCCTAGGCTGTTACAAGCACACATCTTTACCTGTCGGATCTCCCAGGAGGATATTACATGTGATCTCACCACAAAACCTGGCTGAAGCATCTGAGGGCTTTTTCATCCTGTCTAGATCTCCCAGGAGCAAATTACATGTGGTCCACCACAAAACCTAGCTGAAGCATCTGAGGCCTTTTTCATCCTGTCTAGATCTCCCAGGAGCAAATTACATGTGGTCATGGAAAAATCTGGCTGAAGCATCTGAGGCCTTTTTCATCCTGTCCAGATCTCCCATGAGCAAATTACATGCCATAGGAAAAAACCTAGAAAGAGCATCCCAGGATGTTACGGGTACACAACTCCAACCTGAAAGATCTCCCAGGGCGCTATTATATGTCCTCCCAGAGCAATGTGTCGAAAGAGCATCCCAGGCTATTACGGGTACACAACTCCGACCTATAGGATCTTCCAGACATGCTCATCTGCACAACCTGTTCCACGGCCACAAAATATCATCCTGATACTCACCATACATCATCCCGATGTACACATGATTGTCCTGATCATCATCACTGCATCGTCCTGATGCATGTCAACTGGAGAAGCTCGTCATCCATGATCATCCTGATCATACAATGCATATACCTGATGCATACCAAGTATCTACCTGATACATATATAGATACATGATCCACACACTGTATCCATCAGCATACATGATCTACCTGATCATACAAAGATACATGATCCACACAATGTATCCATCAACATACATGATCTACCTGATCATATCCAGCATCCAGCATGATGCATACATACATAAATGATCCAACTGATCATATCCAACATACAACATGATGCATACATACATAAATGATCCAACTGATCATATCCAAAATCCAACATGATGCATACATACATAAATGATCCAACTAATCATATCCATCATCCAACATGATGCATACATACATAAATGATCCAATTGATCATACAAAGCAGAAACTAGAACATCATCCTGATGCTCATCATCCAGTGCTTACATCCACAGCCATGTGAAGGATCCTCCTTCTAACATGCTTGGAATGGCTTTGGCAAATGTCTCCATCACTTCTTCCTCGAAGTGTCGTCGATCTGAAGAACACCAAGCCTCTCTCTGAAGTACTCAAACTTCACTCTGGCTAGTGGCTTCGTCAACACATCTACAATCTGCTCATCCGTTGCAACATACAAGAGCTTCACTGCTACTCTCTACACCATATCCCTGATATAGTGATATTTGATCTCTATGTGTTTCGACCTGTCGTGGAACACCAGGTTCTCAGACAGCTTCACACAACTCTGGTTGTCATAAAATATACTAGTAGCCTCCAGCGATAGATCAAATAACTCAGATAGTAGCTTCCAAAGCTACACTGCCTCACAACTAGCCGAACAAGATGCAACATACTCTGCTTCGACTGTACTCAGTGCTATGCAGGACTGCTTCCTGCTAAACCAAGAGATCACACCTGATCCCATACTGAAGCAGTACCAAAAGGTGCTCTTCCTATCTGCAACATTGCCTGCCCAATCTGAATCAACATAAACCTATAGGTTAAACTTTTGATTCACATCATACTTGAGCCCATAATCAATTGTATCCTTCAGGTACCTCAGAATATGCTTTACAGCAACCAG
This sequence comes from Larix kaempferi, assembly GCA_027924585.1. Classification (NCBI taxonomy): domain Eukaryota; kingdom Viridiplantae; phylum Streptophyta; class Pinopsida; order Pinales; family Pinaceae; genus Larix; species Larix kaempferi. Next base: position 18,999,628 of record BSBM01000155.1, on the reverse strand, counting down.
GTGAACACCTCTGGGATCCGTCAAGAATTGGATCAATTTTTCACCGCAAAGGAAATATCTGGCCTCGTGTTCGTCAGGTACATCAAGGACCCAATCATCTGATGATACATAGTAACATCAACTGGCTCAGATGAAGCATCACACAGAAGCTTCAGGTTCGATGCCATAGGTGTGGTCATGGCCTTGCAGTCCATCATCCCAAACCTCTTCAGGATCTCTACTGCATACTTCCCTTGTCTAAGGAAGATTCCATCTGAACTCTGCCACACCTCCATGCCTAGAAAATAGTGCATCATCCCCAAGTCCTTCATCTCAAACTCGGTAGCAGGCTTCCGCTGCGTGTCGGCAATCAATCTATCCTTACTTGTAATAAACAAGTCATCCATATACAAAAGTAGTATCACGGGATTGCCTTCCTCAAGCTTGTAGTAAAGGTTGGAATCCGCTTTACTCTTGGTAAAGCCCAAACTGGATAGAAAGTTGTCTGTCCTACCATACCAAGTTCTGCACATATATGACTCCTTGTCATGTGTCTCAGAACCAAGTTGCTGCTCCACATATACTTCTTCCTTGACTACACCATTCAAGAAAGCTATCTTGAAATCCATCTGGTGTTTCTTCTACTTCATCACTCGCTTTGTATTTTTCTATGCTGCCATCTACAGCATGCTTATCTTGTAGATCCACTTGGAATTCATTACAGACTTCCCTTCAGGTCTTGGGACTGCATCCCAAACATCTTCATGATCGACTGGTACTCCTCGATCATGGCATTCTTCCCAGATCCTGGGAACTTCAATATCTTCAATATTTTCAATAGATAACTTTGTTGTTGAACAATGTTGTAGTCCTTCTTTTGTAGGTGGTGGTATACGATCTTTCCTACAAAACAAGTTAAATTGCATGATTAGAAACATCTCATAGTTTTCATAACAAATTCTTACACATAAAGAAATATGTCATACAGTCATATAATTATCTTAGCCAATGTTTCAATACAACATTTTTCCATATCTTGTAATTTTCTAGATGCCTTCCAATCTCTACCATAACATTGTTAAGAGTGTGCACAACTCCCAACATGTCAGCAAAGAGGTTTCATTCTAGATAAGTAGCAATGGAATGTTGTACAGTGCCATAGGCCACTTACCCATCACATGCATATTAGTAGTATACTGTTCATTAATGCAATTATTCTAATATGCATAATACACACCCTAAGTCTAGGAACATAAGCATATACATCATTGAACAATATTATTTAAACAAACAAATATGCAAGAAATGACAATTGAAATACTTATCTTTGTTTGGTTGTAGGGTTGACTCCCTCTCAGTCTTCGCTTCCTTTCTGCAACTCCATTCTGATGTGGATAGTGAGAAGTGGTCAACTCCCTTTGAATATCTGCATCCTTGCAGAAACTACTGGAGTGAGCTCCCTATCGATCTTTGCTTCCTAGAGTGTGCTCCCTCTTGATCTTTGCTTCCTGGATTATTTGTTCTTGACCTTACATCCATCCTGGATCACCATGCATACTTACCAGTATCATCATTGTGTTATCCTCGATATCTCACACACAATCATACATTCATTAGTATAATCTCAATCCTATCAAAAACACAATAATCTTAAACATGTATAGTCATGATCATTTCATACATAGATAATATATCACAATGATTTTACTCATGCATATTCCTATTTGACCATAGGACTTTTCTGGTTAGTCATATCATCAATTAAAGTAAGAAGCATAATATGCCTAATCCCATGATTACTTCAACCTATAACTTCATGAATAATCATGATCAATCATGCCAAGTATACTTATATAAGAGATCCTAACATAAGGTAGAATTCTAACTTGATATAGGAAAAACATACTTGGATTAGCATGTTAGCTAGTTATGTCTAACATACCCACATAATTTCTTCTTGTTCGTTTTAAATGACTTGTGCTAGTAACCTGCATATCTCATAGGTTAACCATTATAGAACCAAGTTATACATACCTCGCAAATAGATATTCTAAGTGATTCATGACAATGGATGAATCTTTGTCCTGATGTCATCATGATCATATGTTCTTGAACTAGAACATTATTTGTCTTTCTTGGTGTACCTTTCATGTTAGCGGACAACATAAACCTCATACAACACCATCATGCATTAGTACAATCATAAGTGTCAACACCCTAATCAATGAATATCTTCTATCATGCATTCATAATTTTATTAAGGTGATACAACAAATCTAAATTTAATCAAGATTGTACTAACCGTAATAACATGAAGACAAACATACCATAAACTTAATCATGAACAAATCTCGAAACATATCTGGATGAGTTCATACCTGTCGAGATTGCTTGTAATCTTCTTATGTAAGGCCTTAGCCTCATCTCCCTCTGAAATAGTAACTTCTTCACTTATGCAGGTGACCAATCTATTCTCTTCTAGGATTAATCCAATCCACTTGATTTGCAGGAATTGGATCTGGAGCTGGATTAGGGTTTGTCAGAGAAACCCTAAAAATTCAAACTTTGAATTTCAAACATCTGAAAGGATAGAAAGATGCACCTTTCTAAGCTGGTCAAGCTAGTATACTCAGAATTTGAAAACTGCAAAGTTTCACCCCTCAAATTTGCCTTTGACACTTCCGGATTCACTGGACATGACCCCGAACCAGGGTTTGATAAATCCCACCCTTCTTCCCAATCAAAAGGTTCGATCCAAATTTCTAAGCTTCTCTTTTTCTGAGGAGCTTCCAGCCGTGGTCACAGATTTAAAAAATTTCCATTTTTGCAGAAGCCCTAATTTTCCACTTTTCCAATCAAAGTCCCAAACTGGGGTCTGATCAAGCTCGACCTTCTGCCCAACCAAAAATTCTGATCTTGGTCTCTAAATTTTGATTTTGATGAGTAGCATTCAGCCGTAGTCTCCGATTACGAAAATTCCAACTTTCTCTGAAACCTTAAATTCCGGAAGCCATGAATGAAGGTGCTCAAAAATAATTTTGTTTTTGACAGAAATATGTACCTGATTGTTTCTGGTGTAACTCTGAACTTTTCGATCCACAGGGTCTGAAAACGTTTCTTGTGATAGCCCAACCTATCATCTTTCCAACCCCATAGGTGTGACCTCAAATTGATTCTATGAGAGAGAGTTATGCCAAGTGTCGCAACATGCCCTGTTTATGGGATAAAACAGGAGAGCGAACTTGTATGGTGTGCCATGTGTCACTGGTTTAGTTTCAACCTCTAAAAACGTTACCTAAGAACGTAACGTCCGTGCACTACCTGTCATGTTTTACGAAATTTCATTTGGAGCTTCCTATCCCAAGTTATGATCTTTTTTCCAAGGTCGCCTGTTTATGATTCAGATATGGAAGAGGCAGAAACCCTATATTGTACAGATCATAAAACACAAAGTACAACGAATTAGAAGCTTTCCTTTGGAAAAAAGGTACATGGGCATCTGATCTTCGACCTGCAAAAGTTTCAGAGCTAAAAACGTTTCCAAAATGGATTTATAGCGAAAGTTCTACGATGACTGTTTTTTGCTATATCAATCCCAAGCATCGCAAGTGCAACAAGTTTCATACATGCCATACCATGCCTTCTTTCAGGATAGCTTTGATACCATGTTAGTTTTTCAGAATTTACTTCAATATGATCTAGGATCTTAATTGAGAGAACAACATGTACAGCATATCTACAGCATATCAACCATGGACATAATAATGCAAGCACACAAGAGACACAGAGTTTACTTGGGAAAAACCATAAAGGTGAAAAACCCCAATAACTTCCTCAGAGATAGATAGAGCAATGATACAACCCAAGCATAAGATATAGACATCTCCTAGCAGCAGCTTCTCCTCCTCCACAAGTGCACCACTCTCTAAAGAGTGTGTGTGAGAATAGAATGATCAAATAGAGTGCCTCCCGCACTCTATTTATACTTGACTTGACTTGCCTAATAACCTTTACTAGGTCGGCCTTAACTTAACCACGTAACATAATGCTGACTGGGCCGACCCCCAATAGGGTGGTCTAATAACCCTTTGACCCACATGACTTATATAGGGCCAACCCTAACAAGGTGTTCTAATAACCCATCAAGTATAAGTTACAACACTTACAATATAAATGACGACACTTCTGTGTAGAGGAATAATAACATATCTATTGGAATACAATATACATATATGTGAAATACATTCCGAAGTTACATATACATCAACAGGATCTGGTCCACAAATAAGGGTCATTGGTTCTAATCGTTTCCACAAAATCCGAAACATCCCAAATTTTAGTCAGCTGCTATAGTCGGTCCAAGCACGGTCTCATCAACTATCTAGTCAACCGACCGATCAATGAACTACTCAGTCGAAATTCTAGTTGACTTCTCTACCATCCAACTGATTGTATCCCGAAGATCCAAATTAGGTGCAATGAATTTGCATAACCATAGGTTCCAACACCCCCCCATGAGCACAACTTTGGAGATTCAAGAGATGTATTTACATTCTTTGAACATCTCCCCATAATTATAGCTTCCTAACTCCCGATCATAGCTCAAAGTTTCACAAACTTAGCTTATTATAACGAATTTGTAAATATATCAATGACCTAGTCATATGTCCTACAATAAACAAATGAGACAACATTGTCCTGCACCTAGACAGTCTCAAATAGTGAACATGAAGTTCAACATGCTTCAGTTTGTTGTGAGCAACAATATTATCAACAACCTAGATAGTACTCTGGTTGTTGCAATAAATAACACTCAAGGCTGAAACAAGAAAAGCAAGCTCTTCTAAAAGATGTCGAACCAAATTGCCTATTTACCAGCATTGACAACACCACGATACTCTTCTTTTGTAGTCGAAAGAGAGACTACCTTATGTTTCTTACATGACCATACCAAGGGTCCAAAACTTAGTCGAAACACATAGCCAAAAGGGGGCTTGTGATCATCAATGTCACCTCCTCAGTTAGAGTTAGTGAAATCAACCAGCAGTTTGGTACTGTGACAGAACTTAACCATTTCGATAAGTTCCTTTGATATAGCAAACAATTATCTTTACATCTTTCTAGTGACTTTCTTAAGGATCCTACATGAATTGAGAGACCACACTAACAACAAGGGAGGGATATGGTTGACTGTGAGTTAAGTAAATCAGGATACTAACCAACTATCGATAAAGAGTGGCGTCAACTCATGGAGAGTCATAGTCTTTTGACAACTTCACTCTAGACTGATAAGGTGTAGCACAAGACTTAAAGTCTTCCATATTTAATCGTTTCAAAATATACAAGGAATATTTAGGTTGAGAAAGAGAGATACCATCATCCATTTGAAAATTTTGAATGATTAGAAAGAAATGCAACTAACCAAGATCATCCAATTCAAAGGTATCTGCAAGTTGTTTCTTCAAACCCAAAATTAGATTGACATTATTTCCAGTTATGACTAAATCATCAACATACAATTCTACAATCAAGGTATCACCATGAACATGCAAGACATAGATACTATGATTAGATTCACAATGTTTGAAGCCAAGATTAACAAAGAAATGATCAATCTTCTCATACCAAGCATGAGGTGCCTGTTTCAAACCATACAGCGACTTTTTGAGCCGACAAACAAAACTAGAATCTATCACAAAACCAAGAGTTTGTTCCATGTATATTTCTTTAGACAAGTCTCCATGAAGAAATGCACTTTTAACATCCATTTGATGAAGTTCCCATCCAAAATTAGCAATAAGAGAAAGGATTAGTCGAATAGAATTCATCTTTGCAACAGGAGAAAAGGTTTCATTGTAGTCAATTTCGTCTTGTTGAGAGAATCCCCTAGCGACCAAATGAGCCTTGTGGCATTCAACTTCACCATCGATAGTAAACTTGGTCTTATAGACCCATCGACACTTCACAACATTCTTTCCTTGTGGTTAAGGAACAAGTTCACAATTTTGATTCTTCTTCAAATAATCAATTTCAACAATCATAGCTTTTTCCCAATATGGCACACCCTGAGCATCATCATAAGTGTCAGGAACCCAGGTTTCAAGAACTTGTGTGCCCATCATTGGAACATTGCCATGTTGTTTATGAATATAGGTCTACTAGCCAATATTAGCATCTCCAGCATCCAGTTCAACAACTTCAATTTTTTTAGCAGCCCGCCAAGGTAAACAGGTCAGCGGTGATTCAGTTCGATGATTGTCACTCGAAGGATTCAGTGCATCGACGCCATCAGTATCAATAGACCGACTACCAGTCGAATCAGGAGTAGAATTTGTTGCTCTGGTCAAAACTTCATAGAAGGGTATAGATTCTTCAAGAATACCAAACGGATCACTGTGCAATAGATCAGAGGACGAATTCAACAAATTATTACCTGAAATATTATCATCAAATATCACATTTCTACTTAATTTTTTTTTAAATTTTTTTACATATTCAAACAGTTTATAGGATTTTGATTCATCGGAATAGCCCATCATGATGCAAGCATGACTCTTTGCATCTAATTTCTTCCTATATTTATCACTGGCATGCGACCAACCAACACATACAAATGTTCTAAGGTGTCCAATACAGGGTTTCCTGCCATTCCACTTCTCGACTAGAGTCATGTTAGTGACTCCTCTAGTTCAAACAAGTTTTAGGAGATAATTTGAATAGTAAACAGATTCTACCCAAAACTTCGTTAGGAGATATTTGGCTGCAGTAGCCACCTGACCATTTCCACCAAAGTTTGATTCTTTATTTCTTTGACTCCATTCTATTGAGGGGTGTGAGGGATAGATATCTTCCAAGAAATACCATTTTGCAAGAGATATTCTTCAAAATATTGACTCACATATTCCCCATTGCTTTCCGAGCTTAATCATTTAATGGGTAGACCAGATTGGTTCTCAACCAATGCTCTAAATTCCTTGAATATTTCAAAGACATGGATTTTACTCATCAAGAAATATATACCCATGTAAATCTAGATAAATCATCAATAAAGTTCAAAATACACTTTCCACCTACTAATGAGGGTTTGTTCATGCAACAAGGATCATTGTGAATAATTTACACTAAGTATTTTTTAAGGATTCTAATAGTATGCCTAAGTATAGTATTATAGGCGATTATTTTGGAATGAAATAATTATATATATAGATAGGTAGGAAAATATTAAATATGGAACCTACAATTTGCTACTGAAACTTGTATATTTTGGCAAATACTATAATAAAAAAACATATTTTATGTAAATATAGGTGAATATTGAAAGTAAAAATGACCAATTAGTGATTTTATTTTTTGAAAAAAATTCAAGTTAGTTATGTTCTCACCATTCTTTCCCAAAATCAAAGGGTGCCTGATGATGTTTTCCAAGCACACATCCTCTACAAAATCCATTAGATGGAATAGTATTTGGGATACCAGTAACCATATTATGAGTAACCATCATCTTCAAATTCGAACGTTTAGATGTCCAAGTTGTTCATGTTGAATTCGGATTCCTTCATCAGTTTGAGCAATGAGTGCAGTCGGTCCAGTAACTATAACTATTGTATTTGGTGTAGTCAATTTGGGAGAATCAAAAAATTAATAAATTCCATCCTTGGGATCCAAATACCCTGAAGCAATGAATGCACTGCCAAGCCGCAAATCCTTTACAATAAAGTGATCTGACCAAAAATCCATAGCCTTCTGAGTATGTGTAAGTTGAGAAACCGACAAAAAATTTGTGCTCAAGATAGGAACATGGTAAACATTGGATATTCAACCATGATGGCATTCAACGTCTCCACTTCCAACAACCATGAGAGCGTAATCATCAGCTACATAAATATTTTGTTCAGGAGCTCCACTTAAGGAAGAGAATAGAGAAACATCATTAGCCATATGATGAGTGTAATCATAATCAACTATCCATTCTATCTGAGTGGTACGGGCATGTAATTGTCACCTACCCAAATTTCTGAGAATTATTATTTTATTTGCAAAATACTTTATGTTAAATTTAAATTACAAAGTTTTGTAATTATGATAAGTTTTGATCATGGATGAATGTAATTACTAAATATTATTATTTAAATTAATTAATTAAGAGACAAACACCCAAGAGGACTGTTGAATGAGTGTTCATTGACCCACTAGGAGGAATGGAAGCTGTTGGAAGGTATGGGACAGATCGCAACAAATTCACTTCACCACTAGCTGTTGGTTATGGGACAACAACCCCTAAAATAGTGGCATTATCCCCCAGGTGGTGGGAGTGGGTAGGCAACTCATTTAATGACCCAGTAACAACTGAAAAGGCCTAGGGAGCCTACATAAGGAAATTCGAATTGAGTAGGCAACTCTTGATCAATATTTCTGCAGAATTTTTTCCTCATGTGCATCAGGTGATCATTGAGAGATTCGAATAGGGAGGCTAGTGGTGAGTAAAATCTTAAGTCTGCATATTGCTGAGAAGAACTAGAGGTGTTGGTACAAGTCTATTGGACTGCTAGCTATTGAAGATTCAGAAGTTAATTTCTAAGGCAAGAAGAAGTTCTAATTCCTGAGTTTCTTCCTCCTAGTGGTTCAGTGAACAAGCTCGACGGTCCTAAGACAGTACTTGACTGTTTTCAGGAATTGGTTGGGTGGAATAGTCTTCTTGGGGTGTTTGTTTCCCTATAGATTTATCCAGGTTTTTAAATCAAGCCAAATTCCTTTTAAAAATTCATTTTTCAAGAATTTGATTTCTATTTAAACAAAACATAAACAAGGTTATGACCTGTTGTCATCTCTATAAACAAAGAGACAAATCAGTTCACGGCTATACTATACATAGTTATCACCTACAACATTGTTCACAAACCCTAGCTCGTAGTATTATGATTTCCATCTACAACATTAAATTGTTCAATACAGACCCGATAGACACCTCTTATGGGTGAAGCTTCCAGTTTGATATTTTGAGTTTGCAAATTGAAATTCATTCGACACTTTATTCTATAGACTCCTTGACTTCGACGAAGTTCTTAAACCCTACTCTAGTTTGAAAGCCACATTAATAACCTACAGTAGTAAGTCGATTAACATAGACGATTACACAGAATAAATAGCGTGCATTCTTTTATTGCCGAGAGGGAAAACACTATTTACACAGAAGATGAGCCCTCGGCTCTACTTCTTCTTTCATAACTTAAACCTATGAAGTCGTGGATTCTCAGAATGAGATTTTACAACATGTTTGGAAAAAAAAACTATACAGGGTTTTTCCCAAGCTCCAACAGTTTGAAAGAACCCAAAATTGTTATGCATCGACGAGTTACAACTCCAGTCGGCAACATCAAACTTTAAAGTATAGAAACCAAGTATAATTCAAACGAACGAGAGTCATATCAATGAATAACAAACGTGCTTCGGAAGTTCTTCAACTTTCAACAATGACAGAGCAACGACAAGTCTTGGCAAGGCCTGCTACTCATTTTCTTGAAACCACTTCAAGCTTGCCGGAGTGGGTGTACACTATTTCCTTTGCCAAAACCCTTACACAAGTGCTTTTCAAAACCCCATAATTGACAAACGATAGTCGGATTTAGATTTCTGTCACATTTTAAACTAAAAATTCGATGTGCAGCAAAAGAAAAACCAATTCATTAAAGGAATGCTTACCTCCACAACCATGATGAGAACGTTGTCACAAACGATACCAGGATGCTTCTTTCATCTTGCAGTTATGTGTGTTTCTTTTCACTCATTTTCTCAAAAATGTAAAGCTTAAACCATGATTTCGATAACCCTCCGAGCTAGAGAACCAACTCTTAAACTACATCGACATTACAGTGATAAAACCCTACAACTTTAACCCTTTCGGTAGGTCTCAAGGTTGAATCTCTCCCAAAATTCCTTGACAAGATTTTTAGGCAGCCTGTCGGCCACACAGACCGGGACAATAGCACATTGAATGATTCACCAAGTTCATAAACCAAATCAACGACAAAGGTAGGGTTACAATCTAACGGTCCAAAATTCACCACCATCGACAATCACAATGTTGCCAATGATTTAGTATTGGGACAAGCAATATCTGCATTAAATGCCCACTATTCGTTATCAGTTGACAATGCCACTATGGCACACGGAGAAGCGAGTAACAACCAGCTCGAAGGGGTTTTCATCCTTATACATTGATGAGCACAGAGGATATTACATTAACATTTGTATTACATGGAACGTTTAGAAATCCAAGTCAGTTGGGTATTGTACCAAGATATTAATGCAGGATCGAGTCTTGAACTCCACGACAGCTTGGGGTATGCGCCAATTTATTGAGCCAGCAACCTGTCAACCATCGAAGTAATTGTATGTCAGTTTGGCACATTACATCGACATGATATTCACTATATGAAATACTTTGGTTTTATTGTTTGCAATGTATGTAAATCGTTGCATTATAATATAAGTTTTCGTCATATTTTATATTGTCGATATTTAATCAAAAAAATTGGTATAGTCTTACCAATATATTTCCGATACAATGAATAGGTAATGCTTTATACATAGATTGAATTTATATAGTCAAAGTTTTGGTTGCGCCATAATATAATTATGGTTTGTTTTGATTAATTTTTGTTTATTATTTTATAATGTTTCTTCTTCAAATGTTATGCTATATTTATATAGTATAGGAAAAATTACTTTTTTTCATAGAGAGTCAAATACTATAGTGGTAGATAGGCAACATGAACCATAAGAGCTAATATAGCTACACATTAGGTATAATAATATCTTTTTGTAATAAGCTCTCAAATATATAAACTATCATATATAGTTTGGTAATATAAAACAATAGTTCCTTCGATTTCCTATTTACACTAAGTCATGTGATATGATGGAGAAATTACCACTTGGTACTACCATGTAAATGATGACAACAAGACAGCTATCATCACGACAATGACGACGACAGAACCAACTAGTACAATGACGACTACAGTGATGATGCTGCTAACCTGATGCTTTTCAACAGTTAACTTAGTTTGATTATTACTCAGCTGCAAGACAAACCTTGGAAGGCGGAATTGTAAGCATGCGAATTGTACCTGTATGCTTTTATAGTTGCAACAGTCTTTAAACATTGTATTTTTATTTACGACGGTGAATTGAACTTTACACGAACTTGAATTTATTGCAATCATGAAACTTCTTACCTGTCGTCTGTACATAGAATAGGTTTAATGCTTTAGCGATATAGCTAAGTAAGCTTCGGGATCCCTCATAGGACACCCTTGTTCAGAATAAAAAAGCAAACTGTCAGTATCATCTCAAGGGAAAAACTATCATATCACCCTTCTAACCTGTCATTTCATTTATTACATCAATCATACTTATCATTGCATTGAAAAGTGTCGCATCAAAATTCTGATCTATTAGTTCATTTAATTATCATAATCATAGTTGTTAAGAATGTCTTTAAGTCGTCACTATCACAATGCTTCTTAACAAAATTTAAATCATGTTTAGTACTAACAGTTGTTTAGTTATTACGGTCACAATCAACAATTATTATTTCTGCAATTATAAATTCTCGAAATTAACGCTGTTATTGCTATTATTAAAAATTTTAACATTTTATGAAAATTCGGGATGTTACATGTGGTATCAGAGCAGAGATTCAAACTATAGGCCTAAATGAGGTCCAAAACACGGAGTAGAAAAAATATTTTTGCAGCAGAAAATTATACTAACTTGAAATTTTTATTATTATGTTATCCAGAAATTATTTTCAGTTATAGGAATGGAGAACTCAGCTGAACATTTAAGCGATCGATTTTAGCCAAACAGTCACAGTTCAGGACAGCACTATGTAGAGGAAGGTCACGGGGAAATAAATAACAGTTCGTCAGAACTGTTGTGTGCTTTCCACGAATTAAAAGTAGAAATCAAATCTGTGAGACAAGATAATGAAAGGATTCTGCAAGCACAAGAACAACTTAATCAAGTGTTGTTTGAACACAGCCAAATAGAGGAACACGAGAGAAACAATGAAGATATTTCTAAAGTTGATGATATGCCTCACACTGATAAAAATCATAACATAAAAATCAGTGAAGTCAAAGATAGCTCAACCTCATCAGGAGATGCTATTAAAGAACACAAAAGGAAATGCAACTATACCAGTGACAGCAGTGAAGGAGATTCCAAACCAAGAAGGAGAAATCATAAGGAATATGAGTAGATTTATGGAGAGTTCAAAAAGATAAGACCTCCAACTTTCAATGGAGAAGCTGAGAAAGGCGAGACAGTTGAAGCTTGGTTGTCTGGTATGAAGAAATACTTCTAGATCTATAACTATTCAGAGTTCTTGAAGGCAAAAATGGCTATATATAACTTGACCGTAAAATCAGATATCTGGTGGCAGGACATCAAAAGGGTAAAGGGCATCAAAGATAAAGATGTAAGCTGGAGTACTTTTAAACGATATTTCAAAAAGAAGTACTTATCTGAACAGTACTACGAAGAAAAATCTAAAGGGTTCTACGATTTGAAGTTGGGAGGTATGAACATGAAAGAAATGAATAGTAAGTTTTTGAACTTACTGAGATATGTACCATACCTCATAGAGGAAAAACCAAAAATTCAAAGGTACCTGAGCTGTTTACCTTTCAACATTAAAGACAGAATTGAGTATGACAGTCCTAAGACTTTGGAAGAGGCAATGAGGAAGGCAGTTTTCTGTTATGACACAAATCGGAAAAGAGAAGGAATGTCAAACTAGAAAAATCATAAGCCCAACAATTTTGAGTAGAAAAAGAAAAATTTCAAAATCAGTGGAAATTCCGGATTTCAAAGGAAAAATTTTCAGAATCGGAATTATCAAGGAAACAACTCCAGAAACAATTCACAGCAGAATTCTACAGCACCTAGAAATGCACCTAATACTGCTAAGACCAGTGAGCCAAAGACACATATTAAATGTTTTGAATGTCAAGGCCCCCATTACACATCAGAATGTCCCTTAAGGAAGCGGAAGGCAAACAACATCAACTCTATACAGACTGAACCTACTGTTGGAGACGTAGCAAGGGAGATGCCAAGAATTAATGCAGCACTAGACAACAAGCAAGCAGATCATCAAATATCCATGGTAGAGATTGAAAGTATGATACATGACCATCCTATTACTATTTTAATTGACCCAGGTGCTAGTTTAAGTTATATATCACCAGATATTGTGGAAAGTCTTAAACTGAAAACTGAAAAGTTTAGTAAATCATAGCTAGTTAGACTAGCAACTGGAACAAAGAGGAAAGTATAAGATTTTATAGAAAACTGTGTGTTGTCCATGAATCATTTACAAACACAAATCAAGTTGAACATTCTACCTTTGGGTTCTTATGATATTATAGTCGGGATGGACTGGTTAGAAGCCCATCATGTCATCCTGGACTATTATGGAAAAAGTTTTACATGTATAAATGACGAAGGGAAAACTATAGAAATAAAAGGAATTCCAAGGAAAGTAACCCTTAGACAGATTTCAGCCATGCAAGTTAGGAGGGCAGTTAGGAAAGGATGCCAAATGTTTGCAGTAAACGTAGTAAATGATGAGCTTGTGGATAAAGAGGGAAAACTGAAACTAGAGGACATACCTGTCCTAAAGGATTTTAAAGATGTATTTCCTGAAGAGATTCCAGGATTACCTCCCAAAAGAGATTTAGATTTTACCATAGAGTTGATACCAGGAGTAGTACCAAACTCTAAAGCTTTGTACAGAATGAACATACTGGAGTTAAACGAATTAAAATCACAGTTGAAGGAACTTATTGACAAGAAGTATATTAGGCCCAGTGTGTCTCCTTGGGGAGCACCTGTCATCTTTGTTAAGAAGAAAGACGGAACCTTAAGACTGTGCATAGATTATCGCCAGCTTAATAAGATGACGATCAAGAATAGGTATCCATTTCCTCGCATAGATGATCTATTCAATCAGTTGCATGGAGCAACAGTATTTTCGAAGATTGATCTAAGATCAGGATATCATCAAGTAAGGGTTAAGGACGAATATATTTCCAAGACAGCTTTCCGAACTCGGTATGGACATTACGAGTTTGTAGTCATATCGTTTGGCTTGACTAATGCCCCGGCTATATTTATGTGTTTGATGAATAATATTTTGCATAAATATTGAGACAAGTTTGCTGTTGTGTTTATAGATGACATTTTAGTGTACTCAAAAAGCAAAGAAGAGCATGATGAACATTTATGGATTATCTTACAAGTATTAAGAGATCATCAACTATACGCCAAATTTAGTAAGTGTGATTTCCACAAAGACAACATTCAGTATCTAGGACACATAATTTCAGCAGAAAGAATCTCGGTTGACCCCGACAAGATAAGGGCCATTAATGACTGGCCGGTTCCTAAAGATGTGTCGGATGTAAGATCATTTATGGGAATTATGGGGTATTACAGAAAGTTTATAGAGAATTTTTCAAAAATTGCCAACCCCATAACTTCCTTGCAGAAGAAAGGAAAGAAATTTGTTTGGGATCAGAAATGTGCTGACAGTTTTAAGAAATTAAAGGAACTATTGACGACAGCACCTATCTTGAGAATAGCAGACCCCAACAAGGATTTTGTAGTTTGTACAGACGCATGCAATGACGGACTTGGTGGGGTCCTAACTCAGGAAGGTCATGTGGTGGCATATGAATCTAGAAAGCTGAAAGTACATGAAAAGAACTACTCTACCTATGATTTAGAGTTATTAGCAGTTATTCATGCCTTAAAAATGTGGCGTCATCACCTTATTGGCAGAAAGTTTACATTATTAATAGATAACATGGGTCTGAAATATATATTGGATCAGACAAACCTGAATGCTAGACAAGCTAGATGGTTGACGTTCTTAAGTGAGTATGATTTCGAAATTCAGCATATTAAAGAGAAGGAGAACAAGGTTGCTGATGCCTTGAGTCGCAAGACAAAACTAAATTTCATTTCAGCAATCAGTACTTATTCGGCTGATTTGGAAAATCAAATTCTAGAAAAGAGTGAAACAGATGAAGAATACAGAAAAATTCAAGGAAAAGACAGCAAACAACAGTTCTGAAAATTGTATGGCAGATTACAGAATGAAGGCAAACAGTTTATTACTGTTTAAAAACAGATTGTATGTACCAGATATACCAGAAATAAAATTTCTAATATTAAATGAGATGCATAAAAGTCACTATTCTGGTCATCTAGGTTATCAAAAGACCATTACTATGCTAAGAAAAGAATACTATTGTCCCATAATGAAGGATGAAGTAGAAGAGTACATCGCAAAATGTTTGGACTGTCAGAAGGTGAAGGTTGAACACCAACATCCTGCTGGATTGTTGCAACCATTACCAATACCAAGTTGGAAATGGGAAGTGGTCAGCATAGATTTTATTACTGGATTACCTAAAAATCAGAAACAACATGATTCTATCATGGTGGTGGTGGACAAACTCAGCAAAGCAGCACACTTTATACCAGTGAAGACCACACATAAAGCCCCAGATATTGCAGAAATTTTTATGAAACAGATTTTTAGACTTCATGGAATACCAAAAGTAATAATTTCAGATCGTGACTCTAATTTTACAGGAAATTTTTGGAGGTCACTGTTTAAGGGATTGAACACAACTTTGATTTCAGTACATCTTTTCACCCTCAAATAGATGGACAGACAGAAAGGGTAAATCAAGTGTTAGAATATTTATTAAGAATGTATGTTAAAGATGAGCCTAGTAAGTGGGAAGATTACCTGCACTTAGCATAATTTGCTTATAATAATCATTATCATGCTTCAGCCAGACTTAGCCCTTTTGAAATTCTTTATGGTAGGAAATATGATACACCTGTTTCATGGAATGATCCAGTAAATAGAGTTGTTTTAGGACCTGAATTATTACAGGAGTTAGAACTAATTGTGAAACAAGTGCAAGGACATTTAAAAGCTACCCAACATAGGAAAAAGAGTCAAGCATATTCAAAAAGAACTCATAAAGAGTTCCAGGTTGGTGAACATGTATTCCTCAAGGTAAGACCGAAAAAGAGTTCACTGAAATTGGAAAGCTGTGCCAAGTTGGCACGCAAGTATTGCGGTCCTTTTGAAATATTGTCTAAGGTTGGAGCAGTGGCATACCAACTGGCATTGCCACCAAACTTAAAAATACATAATGTTTTTCATATATCATTTTTGAAGAAATATGTGCACGATACTACTCATGTTGTAAATTGGAATGATGTACAAGTGGGACAAGACAGAGATTTTCCGATGGAACCAGATTGTATCCTAGGAAGGAGGGAAACTATTCTTCGAAATCGCAGCATTGGGCAAGTGAAGGTGCAATGGAAGCACCTTAGCCCAGAAGAGGAAACCTGGGAGTTGGAGAGTAGTATGCAGGCAGCATACTCAACTCTATTTTAGGAACACTCAAGGAGTGATTAGCCAACATCGAGGACAATGTTGAGACTTAAGGGGGGGTGTATGTCACCTACCCAAATTTCTGAGAATTATTATTTTATTTGCAAAATACTTTATGCTAAATTTAAATTACAAAGTTTTGTAAAAAAGATCAGTTTCGATCATGGATGAATATAATTACTGAATATTATTATTTAAATGAATTAATTAAGAGACAAACACCCAAGAGGATTGTTGAATGAGTGTTCACTCACCCACTAGGAGGAATGGAAGCTGTTGGAAGGTATGGGACAGATGGCAGCAAATTCACTTCACCACTAGTTGTTGGTTATGGGACAACAACCCCTAAAATAGTGGCATTATCCCCCGGGTGGTGGGAGTGGGTAGGAAGCTCATTTAATGACCCGGTAACAACTGAAAAGGCCTAGGAAGCCTACATAAGGCAATTTGAATTGAGCAGGCAGTTCTTGATCAATATTTCTGCAAAATATTTTCCTCATGCGCATGAGGTGATCACTGAGAGATTAGAATAGGGAGGCTAGTGGTGAGTAAAATCTTAAGTCTGCATATTGCTGAGAAGAACCAGAGGTGTTGGTAAAAGTCTATTGGACTGCTAGCTATTGAAGATTCAGAAGCTAATTGCTAAGGCAAGAAGAAGTTCTAATTTCTGAGTTTCTTCCTCTTGGTTTTTCAGTGAACAAGTTCGATGGTCCTAAGACAGTACTTGACTATTTTTAGGAATTGGATGGGTGGAATTCCAGGTTTTTAAATCAAGCCAAAGTCCTTTTAAAAATTCATTTTTCAAGAATTTGATTTCTATTTAAACAAAACATAAACAAGGTTATGACTTGTTGTCATCTCTATAAACAAAGAGACAAATCAGTTCACGGCTATACTATACATAGTTATCACCTACAAAATTGTTCACAAACCCTAGCTCATAGTATTATGATTTCCATCTACAACATTAAATTGTTCAATACAGGCCTAATAAACACCTCTTATGGGTGAAGCTTCCAGCTTGATATTTTGAGTTTGCAAATTGAAATTCATTCGACACTTTATTCTGCAGACTCCTCGACTTCGATGAAGTTCTTAAACCCTACTCTAGTTTGAAAGCCACATTAATAACCTATAGTAGTAAGTCGATTAACATAGACGATTACACAGAATAAATAGCATGCATTCTTTTATTGTCGAGAGGGAAAACATTGTTTACACAGAAGATGAGCCCTCGGCTCTATTTCTTCTTTCATAACTTAAACCCATGAAGTCGTGGATTCTCAGAACGAGATTTTACAACATGTTTGGCAAACAAAACTATACAAGGTTTTTCCCAAGCTCCAACAGTTTGAAAGAACCCAAAATTGTTAAACATCGACGAGTTACAACTCCAGTCGGCAACATCAAACTTTAAAGTATAGAAACCAAGTATTATTCAAACAAACAAGAGTCATATCAATGAATAACAAACGTGCTTCGGAAGTTCTTCAACTTTCAACAATGACAGAGCAATGACAAGTCTTGGCAAGGCCTGCTACTCATTTTCTTGAAACCACTTCAAGCTTACTGGAGTGGGTGCACGTTGTTTCCTTTGCCAAAAACCTTACACAAGTGCTTTTCAAAACCCCGTAACTGACAAACGATAGTAAGAGTTAGATTTTTGTCACGTTTTAAACTAAAAATTCGATGTGTAGCAAAAGAAAAACCAATTCATTAGAGGAATGCTTACCTCCACAACCATGATGAGAACGTTGTCATGAACGATACCAGGATGCTTCTTTCATCTTGCAATTCTGTGTGTTTTTTTCACTCATTTTTCTCAAAAACGTAAAGCTTAAACCATGATTTCGATAACCCTCTGAGCTAGAGACCCAACTCTTATAATACATCGACATTATAGTGATAAAACCCTGCAACTTTAACCCTTTCGGTAGGTCTCGAGGTTGAATCTCTCCCGAAACTCCTTGACAAGATTTTTTGGTAGCCTGTCGGACACACAGACCGGGACAATAGCACATTGAACGATTCACCAAGTTCATAAACCAAATCAACGACAAAGGTAGGGTTACAATCTAACGGTCCAAAATTCACCACCATCGACGCTCACAATGTTTCCAACGATTTAGTATTGGGACAAGCAACGTCTGCATTAAATTCCCACTATTCGTTATGAGTTGACAATGCCACTATGACACACGGAGAAGTGAGTAACAACTAGCTCGAAGGGGTTTTCATCCTTATACATTGACGAGCACAGAGGATATTACATTAACATTTGTATTACGTGGAACGTTTAGAAATCCAAGTCAGCTAGGTATTGTACCAAGAGATTAATGCAGGATCGAGTCTTGAACTCCACGACAGCTCGAGGTATGCGCTAATTTATTGAGCCAGCAACCTGTCCACCACCGAAGTAATTGTATGTCAGTTTGGCACATTACATCAACATGATATTCACTATATGAAATACTTTGGTTTTATTGTTTGCAATGTATGTAAATAGTTGCATTATAATATAAGTTTTCGTCATATTTTATATTGTTGATATTTAATCAAAAAAATTGGTATAGTCTTAACAATATATTTACGATACAATGAATAGGTAATGCTTTATACATAGATTGAATTTATATAGTCAAAGTTTTGGTTGCACCATAATATAATTATGGTTTTTTTTGATTAATTTTTGTTTATTATTTTATAATGTTCTTCAAATGTTATGCTATATTTATATAGTATAGGAAAAATTACTTTTTTTCATAGAGAGTCAAATAGTATAGTGGTAGATAGGCAACATGAACCATAAGAGCTAATATAGCTACTCATTAGGTATAATAATATCTTTTTGTAATAAGCTCTCAAATATATAAACTATCATATATAGTTTGGTAATATAAAACAATAGTTCCTTCGATTTCCTATTTACACTGAGTCATGTGATATTATGGAGAAATTACCACTTGGTACTACCATGTAAATGATGACAACAAGACAGCTATCATCACGACAATGATGACGACATAACCAACTAGTACAATGACGACTACAGTGACGATGCTGCTAACCTGATGCTTTTCAACAGTTAACTTAGTTTGATTAGTACTCAGCTACAAGACGAACCTTGGAAGGCAAAATTGTAAGCATGCGAATCGTACCTGTATTCTTTTATAGTTGCAACAGTCTTTAAACATTTTATTTTTATTTACGACGGTGAATTGAACTTTACACGAACTGGAATTTATTGCAATCATGAAACTTCTTACCTGTCGTCTGCACATAGAACAGGTTTAATGCTTTAGCGATACAGCTAAGTAAGCTTCGGGGTCCCTCATAGGACACCCTTGTTCAGAAAAAGAAAGCAAACTGTCAGTATCATCTCAAGGGAAAAGTATCATATCACCCTTCTAACCTGTCATTTCATTTATTACATCAATCATACTTATCATTGCATTGAAAAGTGTCGCATCAAAATTTTGATCTATTAGTTCATTTAATTATCATAATCATAGTTGTTAAGAATGTCTTTAAGTCGTCACTATCACAATGCTTCTAAACAGAATTTAAATCATGTTTAGTACTAACAGCTGTTTAGTTATTACGGTCACAATCAACAATTATTATTTCCGCAATTATAAATTCTCGAAATTAACGTTGTTATTGCTATTATTAAAAATTTTAATTTTTTATGAAAATTCGGGATGTTACAGTAATTCCTGGGAATTCATGCTAACATAGAAGGTATAATTTTCAATAGTTTGATTGGTCGACTGACCAGTCCACACACTGTCCTCAAGGTGGTTGACATTTCCTTCCAAATCCTTGATCTTCTTCCAACAATGCTTCTTGACATGTCCCAATTTTCCACAATACTGATAGGTTTTTTTTCTTTCAATCCTTCTTTGTTGATGGTGACTCTTCAATCTCCCCCTTAGTAGTTTGGTCAATACATTTTTCTTTATAATCCGGTCGACCACGTTCTTTAAGGTTTGACTTAAACTTGCTTTTTAGCAGGTGATATTGGTGTTTTATACCAATCTTCCCTTCTTCAAGCAAATTTTATTGGTCTTTAATAAAAAAAATCACAGTAAGTATCAAAGGTAAAGTCCTTACCATCTTGCTTGCATGACATCCAATTGGCATGAAAGGAGGAGCAGAAGACATCATATGGTGTCTTCAAATTCATCAGAACTACTTCATGAGTTGCTCATCATTATTTTGAAAATCCTTACCACATTCACTCTATTTCAACTATAGCTCCTTGATGTGAGCTAAATAATACTCAATCCTATCAAAGGACATTGATTCCAGATAGATCAACTCTTTCTCTATCTGCATTAGTTGACTTTCATTAACCTTGTGTTGATGCCCCGAAATTCGCAGCACCAACAGTTGGGGATTCTCCCCGGTAAGCAAGCCCAATTAGATCGCTCATCGTTTGGTGTGGGGAATTCGTTCGGTTAACGGTCTGGCTACTGTATGTGATTTAAAGATTTGTTTTCACCAGTTGTGGCTTGATCCACCGTTTACGTATTATAAATTTAAAGATGATATGCAAGTGCCCTATCTAAATTCATGAAATCAAGACAAATATAATATGAAACTATCTAAACTAATTAATCTATCCATGCATGGAGAAAATATGAGATATGAGTAATATACTGGAAATGTACCTAAGAATCTCATAGATAGTTATTCTGATATTATAAACACATTTACAGCAGAATATAAAAGATAACAGAGATAGCTCCGATGTAATTAAAACATTACATTACTCATTAAGCACACAAATGTTGCACAGGAAAATAAGAGCATTTACAACCAAGAAATAATTCAAACGGGTTAGGAACGATCTCACAGTATGCATGAATGATGAAGAAATAATTCAACAGGACATTCAACACATTCCCAAGCAAAACGCAGTGCTAGCTTTTCCTAGGCAAACAGATCCTTCTTTATTAATGTAGCAAAGTAGTTCACGTACAAAACAAATCATTCCTTTCACCTGTCAAAAGTCCTTTCCTTCTATTCTTTTCCTCTATTTATAACTTCACAAAATTGTCTCTTCTCATACCCTAACCCTAGGGAGACACGAAAGTTTGTCTTCTAGTGCTCACATAAAACAAATTTTTTTCCAGCTGTTTTTAAATGTTTATACAATAAATTTTCTTCCAGATATCTTTAAAAATTATACAAAATGCAAAATCAGCTTCCTTCTGGATTTTCCACCTCAGTTGACTTTTCCATCTCACCTATGTAACTAGTCCACATGCTTGTCTCTCTTACAATAATATTGCTGCGCGCAGGAGTCATCATCTTTAGGGAGATTTCATGCTTATATAAACCCTCTGCAATACCTCTTACTCCCACCACAGTTGCCTGGGAAATGTCTTCTAAAAAGTAGGCATGAAAGGAAGATTTCCCAATGAACCAATGGAGGTCCTCCACTGTCAGGACGTCTATCCCTTTTATATAGGCTATTTATGTGTCCAGCTCACCCTGCAGTTCCGAGAAGCACTGGTCTCAGGTAGGAAAGTCTTCCATGGTCCAAGGGAAAACCATCTGGCATTTCTGGTGGGTTTCCCAGATTTTCTGTTAGAAGCTGTCACACTTCCCAATGGTTTTATGGATTACAAAGTTTATTTTTACACCGCAGCCTTTACTGAACTCGATGAAGCCTAAATCCGGCTTAAAATCGATTAGGGACTTGAGAGGTAGGTGCCCCGGGAATCATGATTTCCCTTCTCTCCATTCAATTTGTTTCCTGATTTCCCCTATGGTGCGCATGCACTTTCTCCCGAGTCTCAGAGCCTTAGTATCGATTTATTTCATCCTCAAAATCATTGCCTTCATCTTGCTAACTTCTTTTGTTATAAGCTCTTGTGACAGATATATTTTCTTTTGAATGTCATAGGCTTGCTCATGAAAAGGGATTAGGTCTTGTTTCCTACTTTTTGCAAGCTCTAGTTGCCTTGACATCAGCTCATTTTCCTTATTAACCTCTTCCACTCCATCCTTTAGTTCTTCAACATGTTGGTTAGCAACTGTCTCGTCAGATTCTAACTGAGTAGATTGGGTTTCAATGTCATTCTTCTCACCTTCTAGTATCATTATATGTACCGTCAATGCTTCCTTTTCTTCATCTAGACATTGGTACTCGCTTGTTATTCTTTCTCGCTTTGATAAGAGGACGTCATATTTCGTATTCCAGTTTTCCCCATCTGCTCTCTCCTTTATCATATTAACTTTTAACTTGTGCACCTTCTGTTTTCCTAGCTCGACATCATTCATCAGTTTGATAACGTTGTCTTCACATGCTTGAGCAGCAGCGATGTTGCCGGACGTTATGAACTCGGGGTCGCTCTGCGTAGCTTGTATGACCGTGCTCTCCTGTCTAATGATGATGTCTGGTTGGGAGGCCATCTTCATTCTTTTCTCCATCTTTCTTAGAATAGCTTTTATTTTCTTGTCGAAGACAATCTTGTCGAGCTGAGCCACGGTGTAGTCCTTTGATGGAGTAAAAGGTATGAGCGGGAGCTCTCCTATAGGGAAGTGGCTTCCCACGGTTATTTATTGAGATACTTGGGATGAGTTTATGTCCATGGTCTACATGCTTGGACTTCTTTTTTCCATAGCCTTCTTGGACTTCTCCTCTTCTTATTTTTTCTTCTGTTGCACAGTTGCTTCCTTATCTGCCTTCTCTTGCATCTCTTGCAACTTATCAACCTCTTCTTTTCAGATTCTTTCAACTTCTTCTTCCTACATCCTGTTAGCTTGTTCCTTATGAACTCTTTCCGTTGCTTCTCTCTGGAAATTTTCAACCTCTTCTTTTAGACTTTACTCTTCCTTCGTCAGAGCTTCAGCTTTGTCCCTCTTCTTCTGTAATTATGCCTGCTTAGCAGCTTGAGCAGTAGTGCTAGAACTAGATCCTCCCTTGGGACGAAGGCATTTGTTGAGCTTAGTCATATTGCTAGCCCTCCTAAAAATTGCCTCATCTTTGTCAAAGTAATCTACATATTCAAAATGTACTTTGACGGTTGTACAATGTTTTTCAACTTTGTCGCAGTTATCATTTCAGTGAAAAATTTTCTCTCCAAAATGGAAAAATTCCAATTCCCAAACAAAATCTTCAGCAGATTTCACTTTGGAGAATTTATATGCCCCGATGTAGAAAGGAAATGGTGGGAATGAAGCTTTCTTCTATTCATGCAAGAAGTCACCAATCCCATCTATGAATACTTGCCTCACTGCTTCTTTGTGGACTACATAATCTGTGGCATATTTAGGCAAGAGAGCTGGTGGTTTGGAACCTCCATACATCCTCATGTACGTGCCTTCTTGTGAGAAATAGTAATCTCCATATTATTCTATGACTGCCATGGCATTCTCTGATAGGCAGATTGGCTCTTTGATGAAGATCATCTCGTACAGAGGCATGATGAGGTCTTCACATATAGTCTTGTAATATCCCTTGTATTGATGGGCCCATAGCATCTTGTAAGAAATGTAAATTGGGACATCATTCTTGTTCCAGATGCATCCTAGCTTGGGCAAAGGATGCTTTGATAAAATGCAATCTAAAAGGTACAAGGACATCTAGAACTCCGCCCTTTCTGGATTAGTCCTCCTTTTGCAGCTGTTATGGAAAATGACAGGCTGTCTGAGACTTAATGTCTGCCCAGTTAAAGGCCACATGGTGGATCAAAGGTATCCAATTTAGTTTATAGATGGTTCCAGATGCTTTGCCAAACATTCCGCTCAGCATTAGGGCTATGATTCTGAAAGGAGGCCTTAGCGTTTGGGTTTCATACTCCCCACTCTCTTTTTTCCTCAGTTGCTTGCCTGTTATTAATAATTTTTTGGCAAACTCGAGGGTGTCATGTTAAGACTTTCAAGCCAGGCTGTGGTCAAGTGGACCTGAGTGTGTGGTAACTTGTAAGTGACTGATATGTCGGTTTGATGGAACGAGGCAATAGATTCTCCTTTGCTGTCGGACATAATCCTTGATGTGGAGTCATATTGCGACAGGATCCACCCAATGACCTTTGATCAAGGGAAATGTTCTGGGAACGTAGCTACTTTTGAAATACCAGATTTTCTAATGTTTTGATAGAGCACCATTTCCTCTAGAACTACACCAGGGACATTTTGGTCTCGGATCATCTGATATATTTCACCCCACTTGAATTCAGGGGTAACTCCTATAATTGGCTTGGTATCCTCATATGTAGTCTCTACCTTGGTTTCCATTACAACTTTGACATCTGACTCGAGCTCAGTTACCTTGGACTTTCCCTTCTTTGCTCCCTTCTTAGTCATTATTTGAGATCTGATAAGATAGAGCTATGTATAAGCAGAAATTGGGCAACAATTCCTCATGCAAATTCACATTAAGGGGGATGCAGGGGCAAACAAAACCATTGTTATAGCAGTTAAAATTCATGCTTTGTTTTACCCATACACAGGCTAGCAATAGAATGCATGCATAATAACCAGAAAAAATCATTTTTCATGTAAAATTAACAACAGAATAGCTAGTTGTCAATAAGCAAGGTTGAGAAAACAAGGTTGTCATGCTTAATTAGAGTTTTGTGCTTGTTTTCTTTCCAATGGCACATGGCAGATATACACATATGTAGATAATCAATTAAAACCAGTCGACTGTTAACAAAACATATCCAAAAGTGTCGATTTAGCTCATTTTATCTTATGTTGAGCAGTTCTTTGAAGCAGTTGGTTAGTTCGTTGGGGACGGGAGACAAGGATGTTTTCGGGGTTACTATGGTCTTACAGTTGCGTTGGGGTCTTCTACACATAGTTTAAAAATTACCAACGAGAGAGGAGTGGCTGGTGCAATGTGGGGCTTAAGACTGGTCCAAAGCTAGTCGCAGTGGGGGTAGTGTGGACGAAAAGGGCTTGAGGGGAAAACGAAGTTCATCGAATCAAAGGCCCACAACTAAGAAAACAACAAAGCGAAACACTGACCAAAAGGGAAAAGCAACCTACCTGTCAACTGCTGAATGGCCGCGAAGCATCAACGACGTTGGGAACCTGGTGCTCTGCGAGCGATGGATATGATAGTGGTTGAATGATGTTATTAAATGTTAAACAATAATCAAAACTAAAAACCTCAACCTAATATATAGTCCTCCACATGGTAGAGTCATTAATGTCAATTATACATGGTTGTTGGTAGCAATAAACGTAGTTAAAAGCGGTGGGGCCCAACATCCTTTTGGTGTTGTAAACGCTTTAATATTTTGCTGCCATAAAGTAGACCACCAACAGTTTTGGATGAACTCGTCGAGTCGACGCGATATGCATCGACAGGACTCGGTGAGTCACTGCGAATAATACCAATGGAGAAAAATTAACTCTACCGATTTTTGGCTTCTTGGCGGGTCTTCATGTGTTAAACTTCCTGTCTGCGATCGTGTCGGCGACTATTTTCGAGATACGCCGATACTCTATATTGAAAAATAAAAGCAACCTTCTTTGGCGCACTTTAGCGACTGTTTTGGTTCAAGATGTCCAGTTTCACCGGAGTGTATCGTGGTTAACAGTTTTCCTTGCCGAAAACAGAATAAAAAAACTAAGTGACCAAAGCTCTACAAGGTAACCCTCTGGTGCTTCGTCCTATCTAGATGAGATCTTCCGACTGTTTCGGCTTAGCTTCGCGAGTTCTGCCGAAACACAAAATTGTCCAAGTTCAACTAAGTTAAAAAAAGAGACGCCGGTAGTTTCGACCAATCTCGGCGAGTTCAAACGACGCAAAAAAAAAACAAGACCTCGAGGACAACTGCTGACCATTTCGGCTCGACTGAGCGAGTTCTACCGAAATGCAAAGGCTAAAAAAAATGACAAGTCAAAAAAGCGTGGCGTTTCGATGGATGTGACCGAGTTGCGCCAATTGTTTCGGTTCGACTCGGTGAGTCACGCCGAAACGAAGAAATCCTCAAAACTTAACAGTCAAAACCGACCATTTCGTCTCGACTCAACTCCGCGAGTTGTGCCGATCGTTTTAGCCGAAAAAAGTCAAGTTCTACTTATTGAAAAACATACTTTTCTTGCTTTATCTTTTAGAAATAGAACTAAATATGAAAAGGATAAAAAGACTTAACTTCTAATACAAAACTCTCTCAAAAGAACAGGAGGGGCCCCATTATTTTCAAAAACAATTGAGGATTAGGTTGTAGCAACAACAATTGGCGATTCCCTGGTGAACATAGATCTCTGAACAATCCCTCTTTAAGGTTAGAAAACTTATATGTTGATAACTCCTTGAACAAAACAGTGCTTTTCAGGATAGATTCTACACAGGGGAGAAAAACACTTTCAACACACTGGTCATTGGGGGAAAAAGGCAACCTTGAATTAGAATTTTTTAGCACTCTCTTAGGGCCAAAATGTGGAGTTCATTTTTAAATCTATCTTTGGTATGTCAACTAAATAGGACTCCACAAGATCGTAACAAAATCCCACAGACATATTTGTTTTTCCTCATTCCCATGTTGTTTAGAATTTCTTTGGGTGCTTTCTTTATTAACAACATTTTGTCGCCTGGGTCTTTCGTTATAACTTTCTCCAATCTTTAACATTTGGCTTAGGTTCTTCAATCCATGGTGTCCTCTTGTGTGAGTAAGAGATTTATTTGATTATCATGCTCACGGATGGAGAAGAACCTTGTTGGGCTTACCATTAAGATAGTTTCTTTATTGGATTTCTTTGCTTTCTCAACCATGCTTTAATGGAGGCAAGAAATTATGGAAAATAGACTCTTTAATACAAGCTCTTTTGGATTTTGATTTGAAACATGGGATCATTTTAAATACCATATATCTGTGAGACCTGCTTCCTCTCTGTGGGTCCATTATAGTGAACTACCTGAGACAGTTATTAATGTGAGAGTGAATGGAGCCCCAAGATAGTAATGCAGAAATCAAAAGTGTCAGTTATTTTAACAAGGAGTATCATGACTCAAGTATGAAAAAGGATCCTCCCTTTCTATAAACATATTCAGCACAAGCAAAGTTACACAGAGAAACTCTCTTTCATAAGCAGATTCCGCCCTTTCATGCTTTTGAGATTGTTCAGAGTTCTATCTTTCCATAAACCAAGGAGTTGAGCTAGGATTTATTTGAAACAAAAATAAAGGGATCAAACAAAAGAAATAAAAAAGAATCAACAAAACAAACTACTCAAAACAGAAAAGCCAAAATTTAAAACAAAACAAGACAAGTTTAATTATGTACAAAAGTAATCCTAAATCTAAGTGAAGTACTGCTTTAAAGCAAGGTCGTTGACAGGGATATTTTCTTCCTGCCCTTGTAAGTCTTTCAGTTTGTATGTTGACGGGCCAAGCTTTTTAGAAATTTGGTAAGGGCAAAGCCATAAGTGTTGAAATGTTATGTGCTTCCCCTTATCATCATGTGGGTGATCCCACTTCAGAACTAAGTCACCTACTTCAAAACTCCTTTTTCCAGATTTTCGCTTATCAAAACACCTCTTGACAATGTCTTGGTGTTGGTGGAACCTATCTTTGGCCTTCTGCCATGACTATTCAAGCTTCAGCAGGGTGTTAATTCTCGACTGTAAGATTTCGCTTCCGGAAGGCTCATGAGGCTTGGGCCAGTTGCAAGGATGGGAGCAATATGTTAGGAGGGAGGATGGATTCTTTTCCATAGACTAGAGTGTAAGGGGAAACTACTAAGGCATTCTTGGGGTGACTCTATCTGCCCATAAATCATTTGGGAGAGTTGTATGCCAACTTCTTTGATTCTCAATGACAGTTTTCTTAAGGATTCTGATGAGATTTTTATTTATAGATTCAACTAGTCCATTTCCTTGGGGATAATAGTTTGCTGAATAGTGCAACTTAATTCCTCTTTCGTAAAAAAATGCATTTAATTTCACAGATTAAAAATAAGTTGCATTATAAAAAACTAGAGAAATTGGAACCCCAAACAAGTTATGATATTTTCTTGTAGGAACTTGATAACTGCATATTCATTCACTTTGCGCAGTGGAGTAGCTTCTGTCCACCGTGTTAAATAATCCATAGCAGTGAGGATGTATCGGTGTTGCATCGAAGAGTTTAGATTTATCTCCCTAATAACATTTATGCCCCATTGCTCGAATGGCTCAGAGATGATAATTGGATGCAATGGTCCTGATGCTTTCGACAATTTGCCCGCACTTCTTTGGCACACATCGCAATTCCTGGCATAAGCATGAGCATATTTGAAGAGTGTGGGCCAATAGTAACCAGCTCTAAGTATCTTATGAGTTGTGGTATCTCCATAGTAGTGTCCTCTAGCAGGGCCATCATGCAACTCTTTGACCAATTTATTCGCGTCTTCTTTCTCAAGGCATATAAGAAATATCCCATCATAATTCTTTCGGAAAAGTATGCCATCGATTATTGTATAGGATGTTGATTTTAATCTGAGTGCTCTTCTCTGCTTGGAACTCCAGTGTTTTGGTAGATAACCTTGTTGCAAATACTGCACTAGATCCCTATACCAAAACTCGAGGGCAGTGCAAATAGGACATACCTCAATCAGATTTAATTCAGATTCATTTTCCCAGTCCTGCTCTTCACTTATTGGATTTGCTGTGAGTAACTTACACAACCCCTGACCTTTAATAATGGTGGCTGCTTTGAACTCTAGATCATACTCTTGAAGCACAATCACCCAGTTTCCTCTCCTTTCCCCTAATTCCTTCTGTAAAAATAGAGATCTAATAGCGGGGTGAGGTACTATGACTTTTGTTCTGTTCTTCAGGATATACGGCTTGAACTATTTGACCTCTTTAAATATTGCATATGCTTGCTTATCTATAGCAGGGTAATTCAGTTCATCACCTTGTAGACCAGTGCTCATGAAAGATATTGGGTACTCGTCTCCTGATTCTTCC
Source organism: Larix kaempferi (assembly GCA_027924585.1). NCBI lineage: Eukaryota > Viridiplantae > Streptophyta > Pinopsida > Pinales > Pinaceae > Larix > Larix kaempferi. Next base: position 18,970,239 of record BSBM01000155.1, on the reverse strand, counting down.
TTCTGAGTGAGCACAACTGCGAGAGAGTTATCTGAAGCGAAAGTGTGCATGATGAAATACTTTTCAAAATATGGACTTCTTAAAGAAGGCGCGTTAGCTATGGCAGTTTTAATGTCTTTAAACGCAATCTTCTCTATGTTATTCCACTTGAATTGCACACTTTGCTTTACCATTTGCTACAAAGGTTTTACAATCTAAGCGAAATCTAGTACAAACTGTCGAACAAAGTTTATTGTGCCCATAAAATATTAGATAGCTTTTTTGTTATGGGGCATGGGAATCTTGCTTATATCTTGCACTCTCTCTTGATCTATTGAGATTCCCTTCTTTGAGATGATATGACCTAGAAACTTAACCTCAAGAACAACGAAAATACTCTTCTTGGGATTTAGAGATATACCATATTTTCTACAGCGATCAAAAATTTGTTTTAAGTGGAAAACATGGTCTTCCCCTTTTTTGAAAAGACTGTCACATCATCTAGATAAATTACCACATGGTGGCTAACCAATCCTTGAAACGCAATGTCCATGGATCTTTGAAATGTAGCTCCTGTGTTTATCAAACCGAATGGCATTCTATGATATGCAAAGGTTCCCCACTTTGTACGGAAAGTGGTTTTGAGTCGGTCTTCTTCCACTACTAGTACTTGATTATATCCATAGAAACCATCCAGCAGGGAGAATAGTTTTGAGCTGAAAACCATCTGTAAAATTTGGTCCATTGGTGGTACAAGATAGTTGTCTTTGTCAGATGCTTTATTCAAGTTCCGAAAATCCACACACAATCTCATCTCTCTTTACTTCTTTCGCGTGGGAACTAAATTAGCGACCCATTCGGAATGCCAGACTTTAAAGATGATCTGAGCACCCAACAATTTTTTCAATTCTTTCTGTATTAATGGTTCAAGCGTTGGATGCATTCTTCACAATTGCTTCTGAAATGGCTTAACACCTGGCTTCATTGGTATTATCTGTTGTATGATGCGGGTATCATATGTTTTCAAGTCTTCATAAGTCCATGCAAAGACATATTTTTATTGCTAGAACAGTCTGATGAACTTATCCCTCTCGCCTGGCGAGCAACATTTACCAAGATTGACAAATTTTGGCTCAGCTTCTGTGCCCAGGTTTACCAATTCGTGCTGCATAGAGGAGCTATTAGTTTTGACATTTGCTGGACTCCTGAACTTGTTTTGTAGATCAAACAATCCTTCAAGAGTTCTCACTCCTTTCGGCATAAAATTTCCTTTGGATGCATCTTTATTCTGCAAATTTGAATCGTGCTTATCTTCATCGATTATAGATTCTTGGAAAGCATCTTCATTAGTTAAGAAGCTGATAATTTGATCATCATCATCAAACACTCTAATATTTGTAATGTTATCTGGTACAGATGGCCTGAAAATCAGTTCAATAGAGCATTTGTTATTTGTAGGCACTAATCTGGAAGCAAAGGTAGCTAACAAATCAGTTGCAGCATTCTGTAATCTAGGAATAGAATTTATATTGAAAGCATCAAAATGTGAAATTAAATTCCAGATTTCAGACTCCTAACCTTTTAAGTGTGGTGAAAGACAATGAATTGTATCCCTTACCTGTCTGAAAACTATCTCTGAGTCACCGAAGACTTTTAAATATTTGACATTCAGATTAATAGCCCTCTTTAATCCTTGAAGTAGAGCTTCATATTCTACTTTGTTATTTTTGCATTCAAACTCTAGTCTACAAGATAAAAAAATGTTTGTTCTTTTCAGGGTCAATCAAAACACAACCGGCTCTGGATCCTTCTTGAGTTTTGGAACCATCGAAGTATAAAACAAAAAATATGTTTTCTGCTTTAATTAAGTTAGTATTGTTAGCACCTAAGTTGGTGACTAATTCTACTATGTTACAATCAATATCATCAGTCCGAGAAAAATGAAGGAGACCGGACGGTTCGTTTGCGTCATGGCTAACATCTGTTGATTGATAATTCCCTGGTTCAATTTCTAGAAAATAATTTCCCAACACTGAAGATGAAAAATTTACGGCCTCATTCTTCTCCTCCAACTGAGTCACATTGTGCTTCATATGAGGCTCTCTCGGTATCTTGATTTGGTTTTTCCTGTTTTGGTATGGTAGCACATAAGTGAGACCAGTCTATTGCAAAGTAACTGTTCAGTTTCGTAGACCATTCCCTGCTCAATATTAAGCCATAATCTTTCGGTATATCCACTACCATAACATCTATGAATTGGCATACTCTAGGATCTGCAGACAGTCTAATAAGCACATCTTTCATTTCTCCAATTACTTTAACAACAGTGCTATCTAACTGTATGATCTGAGATGGGGATGGTATTGGCTGTCCATTAATTTTCTTGCATATAGATAATGGCATAACATTCGAAGAAGCCTCAGATCCTACCAAACAATTGTGTACGTTATGATTAAAAATTTCAAAGGTCAGTAGAAATGGAAAGGTCTGAGATTTTGATTTACCACCGATACTAGTTTCATTTATTTCAGTGTCTACTTCGGTGTTTCTGCAGTACTGCTAGATTGTGGGTCAAAAGATTCTAATAATTTTTTTCTTTGATGGGGCAGATTACACAATTCAAAAATATAAATATTTTCTTTGGTTTTCTTGATATCTTCTATGACGTCGTACCCCATATTGTAATCTTCCTGGATTTTCCCACCATTCCCTATTTTAATCACTGTGACCTTTTCCTTTTCATTAATTATTGGGCTTGTCTCTTTAACCACCACAAGGTTTCCCTGAGGCTGTGGCAGAATGACAGTTATGTGCCTCTTGGGTATTTCTTTTGCAACCTTAGGTTTAGGAACAGTCGGGCTTGGATCAACAACCGGACCCTTACTCCGAGTAGTAATGTTTATGGCTGAAACTTGACTTTCTTCAGCATCTTCTTCAATCAATTGTGTTATGGGCACCCAATCCCATAGTACCATCGTGGTGTCTGGAGTGGGTTCCTCTTGCTCAAATACCTGCTCTTCTTGGGGATCTTTTTGGTCTGTTATTTTTGCATCTAGCAATTGATTCATGACCAAGCTCATTGAATTGATCCATTGTGGGCAGCTCCTTTCATAATGTTGTTCTTGATGAAAAGTGCAGAAATGATCCATGCCTACCTCGTTTAAATTTAGGACAACATAATTTTTTACATGTGGGAGAGGCTGTCCACCTTCTTCCCTTTTCTTGTAGAAAGGTTTGAAAGGTTTTCTTGACGCACTGGCTACCTTGTCCTTTTCAAGATCTACAATTTTATTGGACAATTTCTACATCATCTTAACCACATTTTCTAATTTGGATGATGATTCTTCCTTCGGTCTAGATAACAACAAAGGCTTCTTGCTAGTTGTTGGTTTAGTTTCCAAATCAAGTGAATGTTTAGCAATACTATCCACTTCAGCTTCTACTTTCTTGGCTTCTTCAAACTTTTCCACCAATGTAAGCTTATTTGTTCTTTTAACAAACATAGCTATGGGTGGATCGAGTGTTGTATATAATATTACACCAAGGATTCCTCAGCGGGTCTCGTTGCAACACTAAAATTATTTAACAGGGTAGTAAATCTCTAATTAAATTCCTGTACCTTTTCTTTCTTTTCCATCCTCATATATAAAAATTCTTTCATAAGTGTGGCAACAGTCTTTTGATTACCAAATTTACTTAGAAAAAATTTCTCGAAACCATCCCAATCAACTATTGAATTAGCTTGCAAACTAAAATACCAAGAAGATACCTTAGGTTCAAACGTGAAAGGAAAAATCCTACACACTACATCTTCATGTTCTACATTTAGGAGATTCAGAGCCAAATAAAAACTCTTAAGGTGGTCTTCAGCGGAAATTCCTTTTCCAGGATCGTACATAGGTAAAACCTTTTCTAGGTGCTTAGGCAGATCATGCAAAGGTGGAGCTAAATTAAGTGCTCATATGGTTCTCCAAGTAGGCACAGACATAATTTGTGGTTGTGGTTGAGGCGGTGGCTGTGGTGGATTATGGGGATATTCTTGGGCTATAGGAGTATTGAGTCTTAATTGATCAAGTGGATCGGTGATTTCTTGTAAAGAAAGATCCAATAATTCTTCCAAACTTTCCACTAGCATTGAATCTCTGGTGTACTGTGGTTCTCTCCTATGAATTCACCTTCTAGGTAACAAAGGAGTTAGGTTAACCCCCCAATCCTCCTAACATAAGAACGAGTTTGTCTTCAGAAGTGATCTACTTCTTCAAAAGGGACATCGTATAATGGTTCTTGATGTCCACCTTCAGAATTGGGATTTTCTTTATCTTGTGATTCCAGAAAGAAATCTTCTGGAATAGTTGTTTCATGTGGGTCTTCAGAGGAATTTATTCTAAGAAAAGGGTTTCCTCTGCTAGCCATGCACTGCCGGCCCTCCTTCTAGCGCCAAAAAATGTTGATGCCCCAAAATTCGCAGCACCGACAGTTAGGGATTCTCCCTGGTAAGCAAGCCCAATTAGATCGCTTACCGTTTGGTGTGGGGAATTCGTCCAGTTAACGACCCGGCTACCGTATGTGATTTAAAGATTTGTTTTCACCGGTTGCGGCCTGATCCACTATTTATGTATTTTAAATTTAAAGATGATATGCAAGTGCACTATCTAAATGCATGAAATCAAAACAAATCTAATCTGAAACTATCTAAACTAATTAATATATCCCTGCAGGGAGCAAATCTGAGATATGAGTAATATACTGGAAATGTACCTAAGAATCTCACAGATAGTTGTTCTGATATTATAAACACATTTACAACAGAATATAAAAGATAACAGAGATAACTCTGATGCAATTAAAACATTCCATTACTCATTAAGCACATAAATGTTGCACAGGAAAATAAGAGCATATACAACCAAGAAATCATTCAAACATGTTAGGAATGATCTCACGGTATACATGAATGATGAAGAAATAATTCCATAGGACATTCAACACATTCCGAAGAAAAAAGTAGTTCTAGCTTTTCCCAGGAAAAAATATCCTTCTTTATTAATGTAGCAAAGTAGTTCATGTACCAAACAAATCAGTCTTTTCACCTGCCAAAAGTCCTTTCCTTCTATTTTATTCCTCTATTTATAACTTTACAAAATTGTCTCTTCTCATACCCTAACCTAGGGAGACATAAAAGTTTGTCTTCTAGTTCTCACATAAAACAAATTAGTTTCCAGTTGTTTTTAAATGTTTATACAATAAATTTTCTTCCAACTGTCTTTAAAAATTATACAAAATGCAAAATCAGCTTCCTTCTGGCTTTTCCACCTCAGTTGGATTTTCCAACTCAACTATGTAACTGCTCCACATGCTTGCCTCTCTTACAATAATATTGCTATGCGCAGGAGTCATCATCTTTAGGGAGATTTCATGCTTATATAAATCCTCTGCAATACCTCTTACTCCCGCCATAGTTGCCTGGGAAATGTCTTCTAAAAAGTAGGCATGAATGGAATATTTCCCAATGAACCGATGGAGGTCCTCCACTGTCAAAACGTCTATCCATTTTATATAGGCTATGTCTGTGTCTAGCTCACCCTACAATTCTGACAAGCGCTGGTCTTGGGGGAAAACCATCTGGCATTTCTCGTGGGTTTCCCGGATTTTCTGGTAGAAGTTTTCACACTACCCAATGGTTTTATGGATTACAGAGTTTATTTTTACACCACAGCCTTTGCTGAACTCGATGAGGCCTAAATCTAGCTTAAAATCGGTTAGGGACTTCAGAGGTACGTGCTCTGGGAATCCTGATTTCCCTTCTCTCCATTCAATTTGTTTCCTGATTTCCTTTATGGTGCGCATGCACTTTCTCCTAAGTCTCAAAGCCTCAATATCGATTTCTTTCATCCTCGAAATCATTGCCTCCATCTTGCTAACTTCTTCTATTATAATCTCTTGTGACAGATATATTTTATTTTGAATGTCACAGGCTTTCTCATGAAAAGGGGTTAGGTCGTATTTCCTACTTTTTGCAAGCTCTAGTTGCCCTGACATCGGCTCCTTTTCCTTATTCAACTCTTCCACTCTAGCTTTTAGTTCTTCAACCTGTTGGTTAGTAATTGTCTGGTCAAATTCTAACTGAGCTGCTCGGGTTTCAATGTCATTCTTCTCACCTTCTAGTATCATTAGTTGTACCGTCAATGGTTCCTTTTCTTCATCTAGACATTGGTACTCACTTGTTATTCTTTCTTGATCTGATAAGAGGACGTCATATTTCGTATTCCAATTTTCCCCATCTGCTCGCTCCTTGATCAGATTAGCTTTTAACTTTTGCACCTTCTGTTTTCCCAGCTCGACATCATTCATCAATTTGCTAATGTTGTCTTCACTTGCTTGAGCAGCAACTACGTTGACGGAAGCTACAAACCTGGGGTCACTCTATGCACCTTCTATGATGGTGCTCTCCTGTCTAATGACAATGTCTAGTTGGGAGGTCATCTTCATTCTTTTCTCCGTCTTTCTCACAATATATTTTCTTTTCTTGTCGAATACAATCTTGTCCAGTTGAGCCACGGTGTGCTCCTTTAATGGAGTAAAAGGTATGAGCGGGAGCTCTCCCATAGGGAAGTGGATTCCCGCAGTTATTTCTTGAGATACTTGGGATGAGTCTATGCCCATGTTTTTCATGCTTGGACTTCTTGTTTCCACAGCCTTCTTGGACTTCTCCTCTTCTTATTTTTTCTTCTGATGCTTAGCTGCTTCCTTATCTTCCTTCTCTTGCATCTCTTGCAGCTTATCAACCTCTTCTTTTCTGATTCTTTCAGCTTCTTCTTCCTGCAGCCTGTTAGCTTATTCCTTCTAAACTCTTTCCATTGCTTCTCTCTGGAACTTTTCAACCTCTTGTTTTAGCCTTTGCTATTCCTTCATCAGAGCTTCGGCTTCGTCCCCCTTCTTCTGTAATTTTGCCTGCTTAGCAGCTTGAGCAACAGTGCTAGAACTAGATCCGCCCTTGGGACAAAAGCATTTTTTGAGCTCAGTCATATTTTTGTCCCTCCTGAAAACTACTTCATATTTGTCAAAGTAATCTACATATTCAAAATGTACTTTGACGGTTGTACAATGTTTTGCAACTTTGCCGCAGTTATCATTTCGGTGAAAAATTTTCTCTCCAAAATGGAAAACTTCCAATTCTCGAACAAAATCTTCAACAGATTTAACTTTGGAGAATTTATATGCCCCAATGTAGAAAGGAAATTGTGTGAATGAAGCTTTCTTCTGATCGTGCAAGAAGTCACCAATCCCATCTATGAATACTTTCCTCACTGCTTCTTTGTGGACTACATAGTCTGTGGCATATTTAGGCAAGAGAGATGGTGGTTTGGAACCTCCATACATCCAGAGCTACGTTCCTTCCTGTGAGAAATAGTAATCTCCATATTGTTTTATTACTTCCATGGCATTCTCCAATAGCCAGTTTTGCTCTTTGATGAAGATCAACTTGTACAGAGGCATAATGAGGTCTTCACATATAGTCTTGTAATATCCCTTGTATTTATGGGCTCATAGCATCTTGTAAGCAATGTAAATTGGGACATCATTCTTGTTCCAGATGCATCCCATCTTGGGGAAAGGATGCCTTGATAAAATGAAATCTAAAAGGTATGAGGACATGTAGAACTCCGCCCTTTTCTGGATTAGTCCTCCTTTTGCAGTTGCTATGGCTGGTGACAGGCTGTCTGAGATAATGTCCACCCAGTTAAAGATTGTACCGTGGAAGGCCACATGGTGGATCAAAGGTATCCAATTTAGTTTATAGATGGTTCCATTTGCTTTGCCGAAAATTCTATTTAGCATTAGGGCTATGATTATGAAAGGAGGCCTTAGCATTTGGGTTTCATACTCCCCGCTCTCTTTTTTCCTCAGTTGCTTTCCTATTATTAATAATTTTTTGGCGAACTCGAGGGTGTCCATGTTAAGACTTTCAAGCCAGGCTATGGTTAGGTGGACCTGAGTGTGTGGTAAATTGTAAGCGGCTAATATGTGGGCTGGATGGAATGAGGCAATAAATTCTCCTTTGATGTCGTACAGAATCCTTGATGTGGATTCATCTTGCAAGAGGATCCACCCAATGACCTATGAGCAAGGGAAAATTTTTGGGCACGTAGTTGCTTTTGCAATACCATATTTTATGATGTTCTGATAGAGCACCATTTCCTCCAGAACTGCACCAGGGACATTTTGGTCTCGATATATTTCACCCCACTTGCATTCAGGGGAAATCCTATAACTGGCTTGGTATCCTCATATGTAGTCTCTACCCTGGTTTCCATTACGACTTTGACATCTGACTCGGGGTCAGTTACCTTGGACTTTCCCTTCTTTGCTCCCTTCTTAGTCATTATTTGAGATCTAATAAGACAGAGTTGTGTATAAGCAGAAATTGAGCAACAATTCCTTAAGCAAATTCACATTAAGGGGGATGCAGGGGAAAACAAAACCATTGTTATAGTAGTTAAAATTCACGCTTTGTTTTACCAATACACAGGCTAGCAATAGAACGCATGCATAATAACCAGAAAAAATCATTTTGCCTGTAAAATTAACAATAGAATAACTAGCTATCAACAAGCAAGGTTGAGAAAACAAGGTTGTCATGCTTAATTAGAGTTTTGTGCTTGTTTTCTTTCCAATGGAAAATGGAAGATATACACATATGTAGATAATGAATTAAAACCAATCGATAGTTAACCAAACATAGCCAAAAGTGTTGATTTAGCTCATTTTATCTTATGTTGAGTAGTTCTTGGAAGCAACTAGTTAGTTCGTTGGGGACGGGAGAGAGGGTTTTTGTCGGAGTTACTATGGTCTTACAGTTGCGGTGGGGTATTCTGCACATGGTTGAAAAATTACCAACGAGAGAGGAGCGGCTGGTGCAGTGTGGGGCTTAAGACTGGTCTAAAGCTGGTCGTAGTGGGGGTAGCATAGACGAAAAGGCATTGAGGGGAAAACAATGTTCATCGAAGCAAAGACCCATAACTAAGAAAACAACAAAGCGAAATACTGGCCCAAAGGGCAAAGCGACCTACCTGTCAACTGTTGAATGGCCGCAAAGCCTCAACGGCATTGGGCACCTGGATACGGCAGTGCTTGAATGGCGTTCTTCAACGTTAAATGATAATCAAAACTAAAAACCCCAACCTAGTATATAGTCCTCCACATGGTGGAGTCATTAATGTCAATTAGACATGGTTGGTGGTATCACTAAACATCGTTAAAAGCGGTGGGGCCCAGGGTCCTTTTGGCATCGTAAACACTTTAATATCTCACCGCCATAAAGCAGACCACCGATAGTTTCAGACGAACTCGTCGAGTCGACGCGATATGCATCGGCAGGAGTTGGTGAGTCACTGCGAACAACACTGGTAGAGAAAAATTGACTCTGTTGATTTTTGACTTCTTAGCGGGTCTTCGTGTGTTAAACTTCCTTTTCGTAACTGTGTCGACAGCTATTTCCGAGATCCGTCGATACTCTATAATGAAAAAGAAAAGCAACCTTCTTCGGCGCACTTTGGCGACCGCCAGCGACCGTTTCGGCGCAAGATGTCCAGTTTTGCCGTAGTGTATTGTGGTTAACAGTTTTCCTTGCTGAAAACATAAGAAAAAAACTAAGTGACCAAAGCTGTATAAGGTAACCCTCCGGTGCTTCGGTCGATCTGGATGAGATCTACCGACTGTTTCGGCTCAGCTTCGCAAGTTCTGCCAAAACGCAAAATCGTCCAAGTTCAACCAAGTTAAAAGGAGAGACACTGGTAGTTTCATCCAATCTCGGCGATTTCAAACAACGCAAAAAAAACAACCAAGACCTCGAGGACAATTGCCGACTATTTCAGCTCGACTAAGCAAGTTCTACCGAAATGCGAAGGCTAAAAAAAGGACAACTCAAAAAAGCGCGGCGTTTCGATGGATGTGACCGAGTTGCGTCGACTATTTTAGTTCGACTTGCTGATTCATGCCGAAACAAAGAAAGACTCAAAACTTAACAGTCAAAATCAACCGTTTCAGCTCGACTCAGCGAGTTGCGCTGATCGTTTTGGCCGAAAAAAGTCAAGTTCTACTTAGTGAAAAAACATACTTTTCTTGCTCTATCTTTTGGAAAAAGAACTAAGTATGAAAAGGCTAAAAAGACTTAACTTCTAAGACAAAACTCTCTCAAGAGAACAGGAGAGGCCCCATTATTTTCAAAAAAAATTGGGAATCGAGTTGTAGCAACAACACCTTGTTGAACAACGAATTTAGCTTGATCCAGAGGGCATGAGAATAGTCTATCCCACTTGTATGAAAGAGAATCTCAATTGAAATGTAAGTAATTATGTGAAATGTAATTCATTATGACCCCAAAATCTTCATCCTTCTTTCCATCAATGACAAACTTATCATTGGCATCCATTGGATCAACAATAGCAACCTTCATATACTGCCACAGTCCTTTTCTCTTCAATAGAGTTTCCATATCTGGCGCCCATATTGCATAATTGTGTCCATTTGGAACAATAGATTCTATATTGGAATTCATCCTTCTAATCAAACATATATTATCCAAGTTCAAGAAGAGGTATAAGTCGACAAATATTCATCCCGGAGTCGACCAATACTAGATTTGACCTAGCATGATTCGTAGACAATAGGCTAGGTCAAAACCAATAGCTCTGATACCATGTTGGGGAACCTCTTCATATGAACTATAGAATAGAAAAGAAAATAAAAGAAGGGAACAATATTCCAAGAAGAGAGATGGTGTCTAAAGGCACTATTACAACATCTAATCACAACACACTATGATCAGAACATCATAATGCATTATCACAAAGGATATGATACAAGCATATTAACACAACCTGTAGGTTTGTTCTTATATAGTCTCTAGATTCTAACCAACTTCCTTGAAGTAAGGGGGATCTAGTCCACAAATAGGGGTCGTTGGTTCTAATTGTTTCCAAAAAATATGCAACATCCCAAAGTTTAGTTGGTTTTTGTAATCGGGATGACCACGTTCTCGTCAACCATCCAGTCAACCAGTCAATCGACTACTCAAACGCCGAACCTCTAGTCGATTGTTGTCTATGGATTAATTGTCTCTAGAATATCTAGAGGTGTGATGAACCTACATAACCTTAGGTTCCAACACAGTGATCATATCAAAAGCTTCATCGAATATTGCTTCACCAATGGAATTTTTTATCCTCCCCTATGAGCTTGTATTTTTCTGCATACACTTTGGGGAAACATTGTTAAGTGGTTTTATTCTCTACCTGATTATTCTATCCAGGGTTGGGATAAATTCTTCAAAATTTTCAAGACTGTATTTAACAATTCAAATCCTTCCATGTCGTGGTGTGATTTCTATGATGAGAATCATGATCCTAACACCTGTCGAAAACTATTCAAAGTTAAATATAAGAAGCAGTGTGAGAATGTCATCCACAATTTTTATCCTGATAATTATCCCTAGCTCCCAATATCCCTTTGTGATATGATCAAATATACAATTGATTTCCCTAAATCATTTTCCCTCCTATGCAAGACATTCATGAAGTTTTATTTTTTGATGATTATATCTTTCCACCCAATTTCAAGCAATACTCTCATATTCTCGTTTCCAAGGAGGATGTCATCCCTCTTCATCCTAACATTCTTTGATCCTCTAATCTACAAGACAAGGTCCTCATTGAAGACATGACCAGTAATTTTCAAGGAGATATCTTATTTGATAATTAGCTGCCTTAAGAAAATTTATTTGTGAATGATCATCAATGGGAATAAATTGGTCATTGTGAGGAGGTGATTCATCATGATCTTGAAAAGCAATTCCCTCCTCTTTTCCTCCATGAATTTTTAGACTCGAACAACGTTGTAATTGCTAATTTCAATGAGCCCTTTATTGTTCCATCAATTCATGACTTAAATGAAAAAGATGGTCAATCTTTCTCAATTGGGGGTGAGAATCTTGTTTTTCATAAGCCTACCCTTGATCCAGAATCTTATGTCTTCAAAGAAATCCCTCATCCCATTTATGACAATTTTCCTCTTGATTTTACTAACAATGATTTCTAGCTTGATGAAGAGGTTGAGAACATAGAGGTTCCTAATTTTGATAATCATATCATGTCCGAGAGTGACTCTTCATTCTCAATTGACATTAGAGAAATTTTGAGGTAAAAAATGGGCCTCAAAACAATAATATTGTACAACAAAAATCACCAATAGGATTCAATATGATGATGTCAACCATGGGGGATGAATCACCATTTTTTGGATAAAAGATAAAAAGATAAAAAGGTGAAAAAGTGAAAAAACTAGTTTTTCCACTTGTATTTTCAACTTATATCCTTGTATATTCACTCAAGTTTCAAGTAGGAGAACTCGTTGGATGGGGAATTCAATTCCAAATCCAACGAGTATCCACACAACATACTTTTGGCGGACCCCACTCCCCAAAAAACAAGAAATTCATTAAGAACATGTGATGATGAAAGTAGATTTCTTCTTTTTTCGTCCAAAATTTGATGAGGTATGCTAATATTAGTTTATTATTTCCACTATTATTTTATAATTTTCCTTAGGAGGCCCATTTTAGACCTCAAAATTTCTCTAATGTGTGCATCTTATTTACAATTATTATCCCGAGTCTCTCCCAGATGGATGTGTCAAATTTTATGAATATAACAAGGTCGTAAAGATCCCTAATGAAAATAAGCATGTCATTCATGAAATCCCATCCTCATTTGAAGTTATCTTGCAACCTATCAATGATGAATGTCTTTAATCTATCCTAAAGTAGCATGTTGATGAAGAAATCAATAATGATAAACTAATCCATATAGCTATGATCATTGTTGATTCTGAAGGAAATATTAAACACAATATTCCAAATCAATCAACTATAAGTAATGAATTGGATAGGGAAATTACCAGGTTGGTTTTCAAATATTTTATTTGGGATTCATGGACAACGAGTTTCAATCTTTCTAAGACTAACATTTCTTTTCAGTATTCCATGATCGAGTCCATCTTCATTAAAGGCACTCAATGAAAAATATTTGGAAATCATCATAAGTCAAGTAATAATCATCATAACATAAAGGATGTATTCATCTATAATAAATGGGACTCGCATGTTAAATTTTCAGAATTTACTTCAATCTGATCTAAGATCTTAACTGTGAGAACAACATGTAGAGCATATCTACAGCATATCAATCATGCAAGCACACAAGAGACACAAAGATTTACTTGGGGAAAACCATAAAGGTGAAAAACCCCAATAACTTCCTCAGAGATAGATAGAGAAATGATACAACCAACCATAAGAGATAGACACAACCTAGCAGCAGATCCTCCTCCTCCATAAGTGCGCCACTCCTCCTTGAATGCATGTGTGAGAAGTGAGTGAGCAAATAGAGTTCCTCCCGCACTCTATTTATACTTGACTTGACTTGCCTTTTTACCTAACTCATGTAGGCTCGAACTTAACCACATAACATAATGCTGACTGGGCCAACCCCCAATAGGGTGGTCTAATAACCCTTTGACCCACATGGCCGACCCCCAATAGGGTGGTCTAATAACCCTTTGACCCACATGACTTATACAAGGCCGACCCCAAACAAGGTGGTCTAATAACCCATCAAGTATAAGTTACGACACTTACAATATAAATGACGACACTTCCTTATAGAGGAATAATACCATCTCTATAGGAATACAATATACATATATGTGAAATACATTCCGAAGTTACATATACATCAACACTCCCTCTTAACTAGGAAGGTATTTCTCAGCACAGTTCTTCTAGCACAAGTCATCTTCTCTGGATCATTGTCACTGGATAATCATCATCGAGTCATCATCATCATCACTGCTGCTGCTATCTCAATCAATCTCTGAATCTACTCGTCATAGGAAGTTCTACAGAGCCATTCCTTTTTTCATACTGGATGTAGGCCCACCACCTGCAGGTCTTCATCATCACTGGCCATACTGTGGAATCCTCAAGACTTATTACGTGCGTCACAAAACCTGGCTGCAGCATCCCAGGCTATTACGAGCACACAGCTCTACCTGTAGGATCTCCTAGGAGCACATTACATGTGACCCATCACAAAACCTGGCTGAAGCATCCCAGGCTGTTACGAGCACTCAGCTCTACCTGTCGGATCTCCCAGGAGCACATTACATGTGATCTCACCACAAAACCTGGCTGAAGCATCTGAGGCCTTTTTCATCCTGTCCAGATCTCCCAGGAGAAAATTACATGTGGTCATGGCAAAACCTGGCTGAAGCATCTGAGGCCTTTTTCATTCTGTCCAGATCTCCCAGGAGCAAATTACATGCCATAGTACAAAACCTCGCAAGACTATCTGCAGATCTCCTAGGGCACCGAATTACATGTCCTCCCAGAGCAAAACCTCGAAAGAGCATTTACCAGATGTCCCAGGGCACCGAATTACATGCCATAGGAAAAACCTCGAAATATCATCTGCAAATCTCCCAGGGCACTGGATTATATGCTCATCTGCACAACCTGATCCACGGCCATAGAGTATCAACCTGATACTCACCATACATCATCCTGATGTACTCATGATCATCCTGATCATCATCACTGCAACATCCTGCTGCATATCATCTGGAGCAACATCCTGAAGCTCGTCATCCATGATCATCCTGATCATCATCACTGCAACATCCTGCTGCATGTTATCTGGAGCAACATCCTGAAGCTCGTCATCCATGATCATCCTGATCATCATCACTGCAACATCCTGCTGCATGTCATCTGGAGAAACATCCTGAAGCTCGTCATCTATGATCATCCTGATCATATAATGCATCTACCTGATGCATACCGAGTATCTACCTGATACATATCATCATACATGATCTACCTGATCATACAATGTATCCACCTGATACAAATACAAATACATGATAAATATCACCATACATGATCCACCTGATCATACAATGTATCCACCTGATACATACAATGTATCCAGCTGATACATATACAGATACATGGTCCAAGCATCCAACATGATGCATATACAAAAACACATACACATGATCCAACCGATCATATCCAGCATCCAACATGATGCGTACATAAATATAAATGATCCAACTGATCATATCCAACATCCAACATGATGCATACATACATACATAAAATGATCCAACTGATCATATCCAGCATCCAACATGATGCGTACATACATACATAAAATGATCCAACCGATCATATCCAAGCAGAAACCAGAACATCATCCTGATGCTCATCATCCAGCGCTTACATCCACAGCCATGTGAAGGATCCTCCTTCCAACATGCTTTGAATGGCTTCAGCAAATGTGTCCATCACTTCTTCCTCGAAGTGTCCTCTATCTGAAGAACGCCAAGCCTCTCTCTGAAGTACTCGAACTTCACCCTGGCTAGTGGCTTCGTCAACACATATGCTCGTCTGTCGCAACATATAGGAGCTTCACAGCTCCTCTCTGCACCATATCCCTGATATAGTGATATTTGATCTCTACGTGTTTCGACCTGTCATGAAACACTAGGATCTCGGACAGCTTCACACAACTCTGGTTATTACAGAAGATACCAGTAGCATCCAACGGGAGATCAAATAACTCAGACAGTAGCTTCCGTAGCCATACTGCCTCACAACTAGCTGAACAGGCTGCAACATACTCTGCCTCAGCTGTACTCAGTGCTACGCAGGACTGCTTCCTGCTAAACCAAGAGATCACACCTGATCCCATACTGAAGCAGCACCTAGATGTGCTCTTCCTGTCTGCAGCACTGCCAGCCCAATCTGAATCAACATAACCCTGCAGGTTAAACTTTTGATTCACCTCATACTTGAGCCCATAATCCACTGTACCCTTCAGGTACCTCAAAACATGCTTTACAGCAACCAGGTGAACACTCCTCGGATCCGTCAGGAACTGGCTCAATGTGTTCACAGCAAAGTAAATGTCTGGTCTCGTGTTTGTCAGGTACATTAAGGACCCAATCATCTGACGATGCATAGAGACATCAACCGGATCAGATGAAGCATCACAAAGAAGCTTCAGATTCGATGCCATTGATGTGGCCATGGCCTTGCAATCCATCATCCCGAACCTCTTCAGGATCTCTACTGCAAACTTCCCTTGTTCAAGGAAGATTCCATCTGCACTCTGCCACACCTCCATGTCAAAAACAAATAGTGCATCATCCCCAAGTTCTTCATCTCGAACTCGGCAGTAAGCTCTTGCTGCATGTCGGCAATCAATCTATCTTCACCTGTAACAAACAGGTTATCCGCATACAAAAGTAGTATCACTGAATTGCCTTCCTCAACCTTGTAGTCAAGGTTGGAATTCGCTTTACTCTTGGTAAAGCCCAAACTGGATAGAAGGTTGTCTATCCTACCATACCAAGTTCTGCACACATATATGACTACACCATGCTATCTTGAAATCCATCTGGTGCATCTTCTATTTCATCACTTTTATATTTCTCAATGCTGCCATCTGCAACATGCTTGATCTGATAGATCCATTTGGAAGTCATAACAAACTTCCCTTCACGTCTTGGGACTACGTCCCAAACATCATTCTTCATGATCGACGGATCATGGCATTCCATCCCAGATCCTAGGAACTTCAATATCTTCAATAGATATCTTTGTTGCTGGAACAAAATGTTCTAGTTCTTCTTTTGTAGGAAATGGCATATGATCTTTCCTACACAACAAGTTAAATTGCATGATTAGAAAACATCTCATAGTTTTTAGAACAAATTCTTACACATAAAGAAATATGTCATACAGTCATGCAATTTTAGCCAATGCTTCAATACAACATTTATCCATATCCCGTAACTTTCTAGATGCCTTCCAATCTCTACCAGAACATTGTTAAGAGTGTGCACAACTCCCAACATGTCAGCAAAGAGGTTTCATTCTAGATAAGTAGCAATGGAATGTTGTACAGTGCCATAGGCCACTTACCCATGTATATTAGTAGCATACTGTTCATCAATGCAACTATTCTAATATGCACAATACATATCCTAAGTCTAGGAACATGAACATATACATCATTGAACAATTTTATTTAAACAGACAAATATGCAAGAAATTAAAATACTTATCTTTGTTTGTTCGTTGGGTGGACTCCCTCTGAGTCTTTGCTTCCTTACAGGAGCTGCTGGAGTCCTAATCTGAAGTAGCTTCTTCTACACCTTTCTGTTGTGGAAAGATGGTCAACTCCCTCTGAATATCTGCATCCTTGCAGAAACTACTAAAGTGTGTTCCTTTGCTTTCTTGCAGGAACAACTGGAGTGTGCTCCCTCTTGATCTTTGCTTCCTGGATTACCTGTTCTTGAACTCATATTCATCCTTGGTCCCTATCCATGCTTATTAGTATCATGATTGTGATATCCTTGTGAACTCATATAAAATCATACATTCATTAGTATGCTATTAAAACACAATAATCTCAAGCATGTATAGTCATGATCATTTCAAACAAAAATAATAAGCATTAGCATTCAAGGTTTATGTAGGATTCTTATGGTTAGTCAAATCATAAGAAACATAACATGTCTAAACCTGTAATTACTCAAACCTATGACTCTTCAGGTTAGTTGAATCATCAATCAAGATAAGAGGTATAATATGCATAAAACCATGATTATTCAAACCTATGACTCTTCAGGAATAATCATTATCAACAACAGTATAAGATCCTAACACAAGGTAGGATTCTAGCTTGATATAGGAAAAACATACCTGGATTAGCATGCTAGCTATTTATGTCTAACATACCCGTATAATCTCTTTTGTTTCTCTTCAGTGACTTGTGCTAGTAACCTGCATGTCTCATAAGTTAACCATTGTATAAACAAGTTATACATACCTCGTAAATGGATCTTGTATGAGATCCATGACAATGGATGAATCTTTGTCCTCATGTTTTCATGATCATATGTTCTTGGACCAGAACATGATTTGTCTTTTTTGGTGTACCTTTCATGTTAGTAGACAACATAAACCTCATACAACACCATAATGCATTAGTACAATCATAAGTGTCAACACCCTAACCAGTGAATATCTTCTATCATGCATTCATAATTTTGTTAAGGTTATACGACAAATCTAAAATCAAAATTGTACTAACCGTAATAACATGAAGACAAACATACCATAAACTTAATCATGGACAAATATCAAAACATACCTCGATGAGTCATACCTGTCGAGATCGCTTGTAATCTTCTTATGTAAGGCCTTATCCTCATCTCCCTCTGAGACAGGAACTTCTTCACTTATGCAGGTGACCAATCCATCTTCTTCTAGGATTAACCCAATCCACTTGATTTGCAAGAACTGGACCTGGAGCCAGATATGGGTTTGTCAGAGAAACCCCAAAAATTCAAACTTTGAATTTTAAACTTCCGAAAGGATAGAAATATGCGCCTTGATGAGTTGATCAAACTGGTATATTTAGAATTTGAAAACTGCAAAGTTTCACTCCTCAATTTTCCCTTTGAAACTTCTGGATTCACTAGACGTGACCCTAAACTGGGGTTTGATGAATCCCACTCTTCTACCCAATCAAAAAGTTTGATCCAAATCTCTAATCTTCTATTTTTCTGAGGAGCTTCCAGCCGTGGTCACAAATTTCAAACATTCCCATTTTTACATAAGCCCTAATTTTCCACTTTCTTGATCAAAGTCCCGAACTAGGGTCTGATCAAGCCCGGCCTTCTGCCCAACCAAAAATTCTGATCTTGGTCTCTAAATTATTATTTTGATGAGTAGAATTTATCCGTGGTCTCTGATTACAAAAATTCCAACTTTCTCCAAAGCCCTAAATTCCGGAAGCCATGAATGAAGGTACCAAAAAATAATTCTGTTTTGACAGAAATATGTACCTGATTGTTTCTGGTGTAACTCCAAAATTTTTGATCCACAGGGTCTGAAAAAGTTTCCTGAGATAGCCTGACCTGTTAGCTTTCCATCCTGATAGGTATGACCTCAATTGGATTTTCGGAGAGAGAGTTATGCCAAATGTCGCAACGTGACCTGTTTTGGGATAATACAGGAGAGCGAACTTGTACGGCGTACCACGTGTCACTGTTTCAACTTCGGCCTCTAAATATATTTTTTGAGATAGTACAGTCTGTGTACTACCTGTCACTTTTTACGAAATTTCATTTGGAGCTTCATAGCCCAAGTTATGACCTTTTTCCCAAGGTCACCTGATTTTAACTCAGATCTGGAAGAGGCAGAAACCCTATATTGCACAGATCATAAATCACAAAGTACAACGAATTATAGGTTTTCCTTTGAACACAAGGTACCTGTAGATTTAATATTAGTCCTGTAACAATTTCAGATCCTAAAACTTCGCCAAAACGGATTTATAGCGAAAGTGCTACGATGACTGGTTTTTGCTATATCAAGCCCTAGCATCGTAAGTGCAACAAGTGTCATACATGCCATATCATGCCTTCTTTCAGGATAGCTCTGATACCATGTTAAATTTTCAGAATTTACTTCAATCTGATCTAGGATCTTAACTGAGAGAACAACATGTACAGCATATCAATCATGCAAGCACACAAGAGACACAAAGATTTACTTGGGGAAAACCATAAAGGTGAAAAACCCCAATAACTTCCTCAGAGATAGATAGAGCAATGATACAACCAACCATAAGAGATAGACACAACCTAGAAGCAGATCCTCCTCCTCCATAAGTGCGCCACTCCTCCTTGAGTGCATGTGTGAGAAGTGAGTGAGCAAATAGAGTTCCTCCCGCACTCTATTTATACTTGACTTGACTTGCCTTTTTACCTAGCTCATGTAGGCTCGAACTTAACCACATAACATAATGCTGACTGGGCCGACCCCCAATAGGGTGGTCTAATAACCCTTTGACCCACATGGCCGACCCCCAATAGGGTGGTCTAATAACCCTTTGACCCACATGACTTATACAAGGCCGACCCCAAACAAGGTGGTCTAATAACCCATCAAGTATAAGTTACGACACTTACAATATAAATGACGACACTTCCTTATAGAGGAATAATACCATCTCTATAGGAATACAATATACATATATGTGAAATACATTCCGAAGTTACATATACATCAACATCGCCATGATTAGATTTCCACATTTCGTAGGAATAAGATTCAGGCTTACATTTTTAGTCGTAGGCCATTTTTGCTTTCTATGTTTGATTTAGTTTTTGTTTCATTACATTAGGTCATGTGTTTTATTTTCATAATTTGATGTTTTAATTTTATCATTTAGTTTATTTCATCATTTCCTTGTCATGGTTTCCCAAATAATTTTCTTTGGAATTTGATGCCTTCAATACTATACGTCATTGTGCACTTTCACTAGATTGTTTAGAAGTTAATCTCTGACATGATGGTGTTTATTCGTGCTATACAAGAGAGGATGTGACATGGATAAAGTAGAGCTACCAAGAATCTCCTAGTGATCAACCTGGGCACATTGAACTATTATTTTCTTTCTGTTTTTCTTTTCCCGTCACTTATTTTAATCCCTCTGCTTCACCCATTATGGAATTCTAGTCTTACTCTTTTCACTCATTTCCATTTTCAGTGATGAATTTGAGTACATGTACCATCTTCATTTTTACGTTGTCATCTACTCATCATCTTGGTCAATATTTAATGAGCCAATTTCAACTATAGCTCCTTGATGTGAGATAAATAATACTCAATCCTATCAAAGGACATTGATTCCAGATAGATAAACTCTTTCTCTATCTGCATTAGTTGATTTTCATTAACCTTGTTGAACAACGACTTCAGCTTGATCCAGAGGGCATGAAAATGGTCGATCCCACTTGTATGAAAGCAAAACTCCCTTGAAATGTAATTCAATATGACCCCAACAACTTCATCCTTCTTTCCATCAATGAAAAAATTATCATCGACATCCATCGAATCAACAATAGTGACTTCGTATACTGCCACAGTCCTTTGATATTCAACAAAGTTTCCATATCTGACACCCATATTGCATAATTGTGTCCATTTAGAACAATAGGTTCTATATTGGACTCCATCCTTCTTATCAGACAAATATTATCCAAGTTCAAGAAGAGGTATCAGTCGACAAATCCTCATCCTGGAGTCAATCAATCCTAGATCTGACTTAACATGATTTGCAGACAATAGGCTAGGTCAAAACCAATAGCTCTGATACCATGTTGGGGAACATCTTCATATGAACTATAGAATAGAAAATAAAATAACAGAAGGGAACAATATTCCAAGAAGAGAGATGAAGTCTAAATACATTATTACAACACGTCATCACAGCACACTATGATCAGAACATCATAAGGCATTATCACAAAGGATATGATTCAAGCATATTAACACAACCAATAGGTTTGTTCTTCTATAGTCTCCAGATCTAACCAAATTCCTTGAAGTAAGGGGGATCTAGTCCACAAATAGGGGTCATTGGTTCTAACAATTTCCACAAAATATGCAACATCCCAAAGTTTATTTGGTTGTTGTAGTCGGGGCGACCACGTTCTCGTCAACCATCCAATTGACCAGTCAATCGGATTCTTAGTCGAACCTCTAGTCGATTGTTGTCTATGGACTAATTGTATCCAGAATATCTAGAGGTGTGATGAACCTACATAACCTTAGGTTCCAACACAATGATCATATCAAAAGATTCATCAAATATTGCTTCACCAATGGCATTTTTTATCCTCCCCTATGAGCTTGTATTTTTCTGCATACACTTCGGGGAAACATTGTTAAGTGGTTTTACTCTCTACCTAATTATTATATCCAGCGTTTGGATCACTTCTTCAAAATTTTCAAGACCGTATTTAACAATTCAAATCCTTCCATGTCATGGTGTGATTTCTATGATGAGAATCATGATCCTAACACCTATCGAAAAATATTGGAAGTTAAATATAAGAAGTAGTGTGAGAATATCATCCACATTTTTTCTTCTGATAATTATCCCTAGCTCCCAATCTCCCTTTGTGATATGATCACATATACAATTGATTTTCCTAAATCAGTTTCCCTCCTATGCAAGACATTCATGAAGTTTTTTTTTTTGTTTTTTTTTTTTTTTTTTTTTTTTTTTTTTTTTTTTTTTTTTTTTTTTTTTTTTTCTGATGATTATATCTTCCCACCCAATTTTGAGCAAGACTCTCATATTCTCGTTTCCCAAGAGGATGTCATCCCTCCTCATCCTAACATTCTTTGCTCCTCTAATCCACAAGACGAGGTCCTGATTGAAGACAAGAACTATAATTTTCAAGGCAATATCTTATTTGATATCAATCTTCCTTAAGAAAATTTATTCGTGAATGATCATCAATGGGAATAAATTGGTCATTGTGAGGAGGTGATTCATCATGATCTTGAAAAAACATTCCCTCCTCTTTTCGAGCATGAATTTTTAGACTCGAACAACATTGTAATTGTTAATTTCAATGAACCCTTTACTGTTCCATCAATTCATGACTTAAATGGAAAAGATGCTTAGTCTTTCTCAATTGGGGGTGAGAATCTTGTTTTCATAAGCCTACCCTTGATCTAGAATCTTATGTCTTCAAAGAAATCCCTCATCTGATTTATGACAATTGTCCTCTCGATTTTACTAACAATGCTTTCCAGCTTGATGAAGAGGTTGAGGACATAGAGGTTCCTAATAGTTTGATAATCATATCATGTATGAGAGTGACTCTTCATTCTCAGTTGACATTAGAGAAATTTTGAGGTAAAAAATGGGCATCAAAACAATAATATTGTACAACAAAAATCACCAATAGGATTCAATGTGATGATGTCAATTATAGGTGATGAATCACCATTTTTTGGATAAAAGATAAAAAGGTGAAAAGGTGAAAAAGTGAAAAAACACTTTTTCCACTTGTATTTTCAACTTATCTCCCTGTATATTCACTCAAATTTCGAGTAGGACCACTTATTGGATGGTGAATTCAATTCCACATCCAACGAGTACCTACACATCATACTTTTGACGGACCCCTCTCCCCAAAAAAACAAGAAATTCATTAAAAACATGTGAGATTTCTTCTTTTTCGTCCAAAATTTGATGAGGTATGTTAATATTATTTTATTATTTCCACTATTGTTTTATAATTTTCCTTAGGAGGCCCATTTTAGACCTCAAAATTTCTCTAATGCTTGCATCTTGTTTACAACTATTATCCTAAGTCTCTGCTAGATGGATGTGTCAAATTTGATGAATAGCACGGGGTCGTAAAGATCCCTAATGAAAATAAGCATGTCATACATGAAATCAAAGCCTCATCTGAAGTTAGCTTGCAACCTATCAATGAGGAATGTCTTGAATCTATCCTAAAGCGGCATGTTGATGAAGAATTCAATAATGATAAACTAATCCATATAGCTATGATCATTGTTGATTCTGAAGGAAATATTAAATGCAATATTCCAAACCAAACAACCATAAGTAATGAATTGGAAGTGCCCTTGACCCCTGTCGTCCCCCAGAGATATTCGTTGAAAGTGTGAAATGCATTCTCCATGCTTGGAATGAAATGAAGGAATTGTATAGATGGTTGGTGGAAGCCTTATTAAGAGTAATTGGTTGTAATGTGCATTATGTTCCATAAGATAATGTTAAGCAAGCAATGGGAGCAGTAAGGCAATGTTGATAAGAGGGAAATTCCTCACCTTAAACTATTTTTGTTTATAGCATAAGAATTGCATGTTTGGAAAATAGCAAGAATGAATGTTATACACGTATGTATATATTGAATTGCTAATTCGTGCGAATATCATAGTTAATGATTGCTTGTATGCTTGGTAGGGAAGCTAATAAAATGATCAACTATGATGCGGAGGAACAACTCCATGTCATGATGGGAAATTGGAAAGGGAGAATCCCTTCACTCCTCTCTTGCTATTGTATTTATATTCCTGAATTTTATATACTGAAAATTATGGCATAGGGATGCGGGAAATGCAAGAGAGTAGTAGATTGGATGCATATGAACTAGTAGGCTTGATTAAACCACCATTGCATAGTGCACGTGAATTGCTTATGCATGAGCATGATGTAGCATATGGGTAAAGGTAATGAAGTTACACATGTAGAAGCCCATTAATGGTATTTCCTATGGTTGATGACAATTAATGTTGTTGATAATGGTTGTAGACATCAAACCATAGAAGCATGACTAAAAATGCAAATAAGTCACAACATGTGACCAACCAACCGTGAGAGGGAAGGCTAGAGTAATGATTCATGATCAAAAGGTTGGAAAAGGGACTGTGTAGCCTTGGTAAGAAGCCAAATGATCCGGTAACATCAAGTGATGTTAATGAGAGCCATGCAGGTAATGGTTATTTGTGCTTAATTGCACGAATGTTGAAAGAGGATTTGGTAAGATCCCTTCAACTATGCTTAAACTATGTTGATTGGGTTTGCATGTGGTATTGAATGCCTGAATGTGAATGCCAACCTACCAAGTATGGTGAGGTGTGGGTAAGTGAAGGTAGGGAGCCTTACACCCTATAGTTGCCTAGAAACCTCAATAGATTCATATGAAATTATATCATGCCATTTGTGTATGTTGGTTGTGAGTTAACAACCAAAGCAAGTGAGGATTATGGCCCTATCATGGTAGGGCATGCTATGTGTGGTAATCATGGTTGCATTGAGGATATGTACAATAAAATATTATGTAAATGTCATGAATGTGCATGCATATGTGTGGGTGCACATGTTGAGATGCATGGTTGTGATATGTATATGTTTGAATAAAATTAGATAATAGATGAAATGGTGAACTATTGTTAATCTTGAGACCATTTCATGAGCTGCTGTGAATGCAGGAGAATGATTGCATATAGAAGGTAGACATGTTGATGGGCTACCAAGAGTGCTCTGTTGAAAGGACAAAGTTGCATAAAATGATATGGCTGTGAAGTAATGAGTATCTAAATTTTCATTTACGATGTGACTGTACCATGCAATTCTAGTATAGTAATGATTCACATGAAGTAAATTAGTTTTGGTGATATTAAAATGTTAACAACTCGAAGAGTTTGGATTCTGGAGTGTTATAATTTTGAAAATGCTTCAGTGACTGTTGCAGCAATGAAATATTATATGCATAGAGACTTACAAAGCATTTGGCTTATTGAAGTTTCAGATTTCAGGTAGATTGTTTTGGGCATGGAAAATGTGGGTAAGTCCATGATGAAGGTTGGAATCTACCATGAGCAAGAGCCAAATGATATGAGAACAGACTCATGGCTAAGAAAATCAATTTCTGTAATAGATGTTGAGCCCAGAATTGGCCCCTTTTAATCATCCTCGATCACCTTTTCTTCCCCTGTCCTACACCATTTAGCATGCTAATCAGACCTGTTGTCCTCACTTTATTCCCCCAAGCTGCCAAGGTATGACTGATCATTGCTCTATCTTCTTAATGCTTATGATTGTGATAATTAAGGCTGTTTATCTCTCAATTGTGCTAACATGTTATGATTTATGAAGGTAGTTTGAGATAAGTGGACTGCAAGAAGGTTGGGCTGAACAAGTCTTGAAAGGAGGGGTGTTCGCTGCTTAAAAAGGATCCTCGGGGCTCCGATCATCAATTAAGGCACATGGTTCCAATGTAACATCCTAGGTGGAGCTGTGACAGGGAAGCTGTAACAGAATGCGCTATAATTGGAGATCTTTAGTATGTCGCTGCTCGAGTATAGTTGTGATCTGGAAAGATCGCCACTCTTGGGCCAATCAACAGCTTTCTCACATTTTTATGTCTCTACTATGCCACGTATTGTAACAGCTAGTGTTATTTAGGGTGCTTGAAGATCAGAGATCTTCATGGCTACCCATTATTAGGATTGGATGTTATGATCTGCATGTATAAATATGGGGAGCTGCCTCAACCCAGGGGGTTGAACAACGGAGAATTTATTCATTTTATTAGCAGTAAAAGCAAACTGTGTAATCATTCTTCTGTTAATATAAGGAGTTACCTCTGAGTTAAAGGAACTTTACGTTGTTAATCCAGCATCTCTGTGTGAAGGCTGGGCCCGTCTTCCACAGAGATTGCTGAGTTAAATTAGGACTCTTCAATTTATTGTTGTGTGATGTTTTGTTGATGATATCTCCTTTGTACGCAGCAGTAGTAAGTGTGGTGTGGATTTCCAGTATAATTAAGATTATATTTCTTTGAGATTGGCAAGTAGTACAGAGTGACAGTCGACTGAGTAAGAAACTTTATGCAATTCGTGTGACAGTTGTACACAGCCTTGTTCATCTTGCAGTTAAGTTGTGATCCCATGAGCCCTTGCAATTTATCTTTCCTGTTATGATTGTTGATTTTCATTCCTGTAATTCAATCTCTTAGAGCAGCTGAGCTCAATCCTTTGCAATTGAATTTCTAGATTAATATTCAGTTTATGCTTATGGTTTTCAAGAGTGATCAGATTGAAGAAGTGAGTTACTTGTTCTAGGATGTGAATAGGATTTCTTTTTATCTGCAATTGTCTTTGAATATTATATTATTTCTTGTTGATGCATGGTAGAAAGGAATTGAAATTATAGTATTTAGAAAGCAATTGGGATTACACAGATCTTTGGGATGGACATAGTTGTTAGAGGATAAAAGTATTCAATTATAGACTGTGCATCTATCCTTTGAAATAAAAGACTTTCTCGGGTTGACAATAAATCTCGTCTGCTATGTATGTTGGAATAATCTATCTGCATATAGGGTGCTCGACAATAGACGGAATTGCAAATTCATACTTGAATTTAATTATTAATGCCATTAACTGATTAGGGAAATCATATTTGACTTTTATTGTTAAATGATGCTGATTGTTTGGCTATTTGATAAGTGTGCTAGGAAGACACATTGCAAGAAGACCATGTGTGATGACCTACAGAAGACAAACTCCATGGGAAGGACCCCATGCTTTGAAAAGGGGTTTCGGGTGAAACGCCATTGCATATTTTAAGGATGACATCTCAGCTGAGCTGTATGTTGGAAAACCATGAGAGAGAGATGGTAAAACTATGCCAAGAAGGCATGTGTGGGTTATGGAATGTGGAAATATTGGGGTGGCAAACCGAAGAACTATTGACTCAGAGAAGGGATCCCCCATTCTTCGCAAAAGAAGAAAAGATACATCTGTAAAATGGATGAGTATTTTGTAACCCTAACTAAGAATATACATGTCTGGTTATTAGATTTAATATGCAAAGCATTTTTATTATTTCATTATTATTCCAGATTGCTTGAGTATGATTAGGGCCTACATGGCCCACATCTAAAAGGGGGTGCACACCTTTCAGGTGTTGGGTTATGATAGGGTTGTCAATATTGACTACACCCTAAGGGAATGGACGCATTCCTGGTGTTTCAATACTTGATAGTGAATGTTATGGAATGTGGTTACGATTTTTTAGCAGCAATACTGGTAAGCTTGCTTATCCTTCTTGTGTTGTCAACTTACACAGATGCAAATTGGTGCTGCACATTAAGAGGCAAAGTGAAGAAAGGGTACTCAGAAGGACTGTATAAGAATTGGTAACCTTTCTACACTCACACTAAATAAAGGTATGGATAGGACCGAGGAGCTGTGCAGTAGAGAAAGGGGTATCATCCTTGTGTGAGTGGGTATTGTGGGGCCATGCTAACCTGCAGTCAAGAGAGTCACCTATAAAGTTCCTAAAAGGAACCACTGATTTGCATACGAGAAGAAGTGACGTCCTTTTTGTGGATGAAGAGTTGATGTGTGTGTGAAGGGTTGTGGTGTGAGAAGGTGTGGTGATATTGGTGAAGGCATAAAATCTCTATTGGGTCAGCAGTAAGATGGGGTGCCAAGACTGACTGAAAACCCTGAGATGCCTACGTCTCCATAGTAGAGCCTTGACCTATAATGGTCGGTGGCGCAATTTCCTTCCATTGGCTAATGACCCATATGGATGTGCTGGCTCGGAAAAAATGCTTGGTAAATCCGGTCAGCGTGAAGGTATACTGGTTGAGCATTAACTACTTGATGTTGTGGAGAAACATGCGTGCTGGCCAAACATCCAAGTCCATAGGCGATCCCAAGGCTTGCAAAGCAAAGCAGGACCCTATGGACCAGAGAGGAAACGTACAATACAGATAAGTATTCATTTTCATTTATTTCTTGTTTGGAATAATGAATATTTCAGGTATAAGTCTTCTAGCATCTAAGCTGATACACTATTGTTTCTTTGTTGGAAACCTTGGTCATTGCAGGAAAGCAAGGACCCTGAAAGCGCTATAAAATTCTTGGTAAAACTAGAGAGTAACTGGTCGGGCGCTAGAAAATTCTTGGTAAAACCAGAGAGTAACTGGTCGGTCGCTATAAAATTCTTGGTAAATCCAGAGAGTAACTGGTCGGGCTCTATAAAATTCTTGGTAAATCCGAAGAGTAACTGTTCGGGTGCTATAAAATTCTTGGTAAATCCAGAGAGTAACTGGTCGGGCGCTATAAAATTCTTGGTAAACACAAAGAGTAACTGATGCTTGATAAATTCAGATAATAGTCGGTGGGGCATTAACCACTTGATGTTGTGGAGCAGTGTGTATGTTGGCCAAACATTCCTTGAAATAATTAATAAAACCCAAGCGACGTACTGGTCTGGAATTGCCATTCGAATGATTGTGGAGTAGCCTACATGCCATCCCAACATTCGTTATTGTATCCACGAGCAATCCAATGCTGTAAAGTGAAGGAGGAGCCTGTGGAATAAAGTGAAGACATCCAATACATATAAGTATTTGGTTATCTTGCAGCTTCTTGCCTATGAATATACGTGTGTATATGATTTGGTTATGATTTCCTAAACTCTTGTTTAGAGATAAACCCTATGAAAATAAACTAAACATGTGAATTGATTCAATGTTTGAGTGTAGGTATTGATGGAAGCAAGGACTCTGAAGGCATCCTAGGGATGCATGTGGACATGTGACCATCCTAAAGATCTCAGTGTGAGTAGTAATGAAAGATGGTGCTAGTGGACATGAGTGGGTCCTAGCAGCCAAAGGTTCTGTAGGAAACAATGGGGAAGGGTTCCTTAGTTGAAAAACCTTAGATAGACCTTAGACACTAAGTGTCATAGCCAAGAAAGGGCAAGTCAAGCATTCAAATTGAAGTGAAAGAGGCTAAGGAGCATGAAACCACAGTGGCAGTGTAGCTCCGGATTGGAACAAGACTAAGAGGGGGAAACCCTTACTCTCCTCTTTCCTTTTATTGATGCATTTAAAAAACGGAAAATTGTTGAATGCATGTTGTGACTGAAAGTTGATTGTGTTTATTGCTTGAAATAGTTTGTGAATGTTGAAATAGTTAATGCAGTGTGAAATGATGAACAAGAATGAGTTCATATGTATGTTGGGAAAGCATGAAAAGTGTGGAAGTCTCATGAATGAAGCATGGACATTCCATGTCAATTGGGGAAAATAATTGACTGATTTTAATGTTTATGTTATGCTTGACCTAACAAGGAATTGCCATGATGAATTTCACAGGTAAGAAATTGAAGCAATTGGTTGCAGTTGATACAAGAAAGTGTTGCTAGTAAGAAAAGTGTGGCCAGTTGTGCACATTGACCGTGGAAGCAGACTAAGGGCTATTAGATTTGGTTGAAAGTCTTCTTCAAACAATTTCCAAGACCCAAGAAAATCTTGGAGAGATGCTCAAGCTACAGAGGTAGCAGAATGAGATGAACTACAAGGTTATCCTGAGTCTCTACCAGATGGATGTGTCAAATTTGATAAATAGCACGAGGTCGTAAAGATCCCTAATGAAAATAAGCATGTCATTCATGAAATCGCATTCTCATATGAAGTTAGCTTGCAACCTATCAATGATGAATGTCTTGAATCTATCCTAAAGCGGCATGTTGATGAAGAATTCAATAATGATAAACTAATCCATATAGCTATGATCATTGTTGATTCTGAAGGAAATATTAAACGCAATATTCCAAACCAATCAACCATAAGTAATGAATTGGATAGGGAAATTCTCAGGTTGGTTTTCAAATATTTTATTTGGAGGAAATATTAAACACAATATTCCAAACCAATCAACCATAAGTAATGAATTGGATAGGGAAATTTCCAGGTTGGTTTTCAAATATTTTATTTGGGATTCATGGACAACGAATTTCGATCTTTCTAAGACTAACATTTATCTTCAGTATTCCATGATCGAATCCGTCTTCCGTACAGGCACTCAATGAAAAATATTTGGAAATCATCATAAGTCAAGTAATAATCATCATAACACAAATGTTGTATTCATCTATAATAAATGGAATTCGTCGTGATTAGATTTCCACATTTCATAGGAATAGGAGTCAAGCTTGCATTTTTAGTTGTAGGTCATTTTTTCTTTCTATCTTTGATTTAGTTTTTGTTTCATTACATTGGGTCAAGTGTTTTATTTTCATAATTTGATGTTTCAATTTGCTCATTTAGTTTATTTCATCATTTACTTGTCATGGTTTCCCAAATACGTTTCTTTGCAATTTGATGCCTTAGTACTATACGCCACTATGAACTTTCACTAGATTGTTTAGAAGTTAATCTCTGACATGATGATGTTTATTCATTCTATACAAGAGAGAATGTGACATGGAGAAAGTAGAGCTACCAGTAAGTTCCTAGTGATCAACCTAGGCACGTTGAACTGTTATTTGAATCTTTATGTTTTGTTTTTCCCATCACTTCTTTTAATCCCTCTGCTTCACCCATTATGGAATGTCATTCTTACTCTTTTCACTCATTTCCCTTTTCAAGGATGAATTTGAGTATGTAATGTCCCCATTTTGACCCTTAGGATATTTTGGGCTATAATGTAAATATTGTATGCATATTATGTATGATTCCTAGCATGGAGCTCAAGGCCAAGGATCCGCTAGTGAATGCTCGATCTTGAAGAGGCAAGTATTTGATATTATGCTACCCATGTGCTAGTGAGCCATGGAAATTGTAAATATGCATTTTAATATAAATGCCCACAACTAGCTATGCAATGCAACAAGATATGGGGGCATGATGTTTACAAGGAATTGGGAGGGAAAGATTCAAACCCTTGAGTCAATCAAGTCAAGCCAAGTGTCAATGAGAGAACCCATCAACCCTCAACTACCCATGTTGACTTTTGTACCCAATCATTCATTTCTCCCAAGAGTTGGTTGAAATAGTTAATGCCTTGGGGAATGGGAGGTATGGCTGTCCAAATTCGGGCATGGGCAAGCCACCCTGCATGGAAAACCATTTTTTACTCCTTGGGAAAGAAAAGAGCCATGAAATTTCTCCCCAAGCCATTCTTCACCCATCCGTTTTTCTCTCTCACGAGTTTGGAGCTACTTGGGCGTTTTCCTCCATGGTTTTGTTGTGTTTTCCTCTATTTTCCTAGCTGGGAAGGGAGTTTTTGTTTTGATTAGCAGTGGGGAAGAGAATAAATTGATTTTGGGGTTTTATAGAGGTCGTTTTGGCCCATTGTATGCTCATACATCTGTGGGAGAAATTGGTTTTCTTCCCTGGGGTTGATTCCCTCTTCCCACAATCCGTTTTGGGTGTGCCACGATTTGGGGAAAACCCATGGACCCTAATTGGTAAATCCATTGTTGAAAACGTGTATCCAAGCCCAGTTTTTGAGTTTGTTGTGTGTAAGGGAATGTTGGGGTTGAGAGGGATATCCATTGCTTTAGTTGTGCTGAGCTTGAGAGTCCCATTTTTTCCTTGTAGATATCATGCCCAGCTCGGGGGTGGTCTCTAAGTGCTGAAAGAATACAAGATGGGAAGAGACCTATGGTTGGGTGGAACGTTGCAGCGACATAGCTAGTTGTTTGGTACAACTGCACAATGAAGATATGTAATCTCTATGTGTATTTACTTCGGCAATGTTTTAATTTGATGATTATCATTGATAGGTTGAATGCATAAAGGTGTGTGTGGATGATGTTTTTATTCCACTGTGCAAGTTTAATTGATTTGCATCTGCACACATATGCATTTTATTGTAATGCCATTTCTCCTATTCATGATGAATGGGGCTAAGTTGTTGTAAAAGCCCAGATTTTAGTGTCATGATCCCTTCCTCAAATTAGGTTCGTGGGTGGGGACATTACAGAGTACATGTATCATCTTCATTTTTATGTTGTCATCTACTCATCATCTTGGTTAAGATTTAATGAGCCATGTGTTGTCATGTTCCTTTCGTTTATTGTTTGTTTGGCTAGATATTGATTCCCAACATTGGCATGATTTCAAAGGGTCGAAACATTATGTCAGATCCAAACATATTAACAATATCAGAACCTGATTTTGACTTGAAACCATCATGTCTAGTATGTTCTCCTCTTCCTTTCCATGCTTAATTTCTCCATTTGCATCGTCCTTCCGTCCCCATGCCTCTCATGGGAAGATTCGTCATATGTGTCATCATGGTAAAATCATGTCCAGTCTGAAATTCGCCAATTCTCCATATATGCATATTCATGTTATTATTTTTGTGCCATTGAATCCAGGTTGAAACATTCATCACACCCATATTTTGTTTCTTCAAAATCATCATTGTTTGACCCCTATATAACGCTTCTGAATTTTCAACATCCTAATCATGTGTGTCTTATTGGTCGTATTTCATCAAATTTTTATAGTAAGTATTTGGATTTATTTTTATAAGTTATTTTCATCTGCTAATATCATCATCGCACCTACGTCCAAAAATTTAAACCCTTCCCTAGGCTTCACCCTAACCAATATCCATTGTTAGCATCAAGACAAATTTAAAAAAAAAACTGTGAACAGCTATCCATGGAAAAGTTCACTATGATCTAATTAAATTTTTATCATGCTTACAAAGATTAAAAAAGGAAAAACTTGTAAGAGATTCTCAAGACTAAACCAAAGTTCATTCCCTTTATAGCAATTGTATTTTGGGTCATCATATTTTGAAAATAAAAAATGTCCCCTCATTTGGGCGAAAATATTCATCTACCATTATATGAGCTCTCATGCCTATCTTTCATGATTGCAAATAAATAAATCCCCCCTATATTTAACCCTTCCTTTTTCCTTACCACATTTTAATCCTTCCTTTTGGATCCCTGATGTTTTTTTAAATATTCGTGTGAGCCATCTTTTGGTTCCCAAGAATCATGGTGATAAAAAGGGTTTGTTTCACCTTTCAAGTTGACATGTAAAGTTGTCGAGGCAATATTCACTTATCTTTTGCAAGGTTTCAAGGTCTCTTTTAAAAGGGAAGGCACTGTATTTAACAATTGCTACTCAACATACGCATGGCTAGCATTTTGGCACATGGCCGACGATCAACAATACACATAGAATAAATGCACAAGGAGATACTCGGTGTGGGTTTCTTCCGCAGAGAATGATCAACAGGACTGAACATGCAGGCAAAGGTGGATATACACACGGGAGAATCCACAAGGCAGCTCGACATGGACTGTCCACGTAACAAGGAAGACAACACGCAAGCGTTTCTTTCGGTCAGGCCATACAGAGTCTGGCATATGGAACAATACCTGCAAGAATATTTATTCCATTGGATGAGACTCAAAAGGTTAATTATCGTTTTTGTAAGAACCATCAAAGATTGTCGCATTAGAACAACTATTTTAATAATCTAGGTTTAGAGCCTGCCAAAATAATAGGCTCGGAAATGGAGAGCACCAACACTGGACTCGTGAAGTCGATGACACTAATGTGGAGAATGAGCATGACGGTATAGGAGCCGAGGTAATGTTTCGACATTGTATTTATAAATAAAGTACAGTTTATCCCTACCAGCACATGTAAATCACTAAAAATAAAAGAATGCATCCAAACCATTTATACCCAAGAATATAAAAGAAAAACGCCTCAAGAAACAAAGACCAGATGAGAAAGGAAAATCATTTTCACAACTAGGCATAGACTAGGCATGTGTATGCATTTTTACGCCGTAGGCATTTCACCTATGGTGTTTCACCACCGAGATGCATAACCTCCATGTCGGCTAGATTCCTCGCTCATAGAGCGAATGAAATCCTGCCACCAAGATGCATAACCTCCATGTCAGCTAGATTCCTCGTTCATAGAGAGAATGAAATCCTGCCACTGAAATGCATAACCTCCATCATGTCGGCTAGATTCCTCACTCATAGAGCGAATGAAATCCTGCCACCAAGATGCATAGCCTCCATGTTGGCTAGATTCCTCGCTCATAGAGCAAATGAAATCCTGCCACGTGGATGGTGCCGTCGTGAAACGCCCACGCCCTTTCGTCCACTCTGCTTAACGTTTCTCCCTTCCCCATTGGGATGCCCCCGCCAACCGCTCTTCTCTTCCACGCCCCTTCCCTCCAGCCCTCCGTCTACCCTTCCTCCCTCCAACCTGCGTGCTGCCACTCCTCCTCCCTCCACTTCCACACCATGCTACCTCCTTCGCCCAACCTCCTCCTTCTCGCCACCCCTCCTCACTTCCCCTTCCCACGCAAACCCTAAGAATTGGCTCTGCTCTTAGGATCCAGTGACAAATGCAGAGTGAACGATTCACTGTCTTCACTCCTGAAACTTTGAAATTCCATCTCCCTCGAGATAGAGATTGCGTTAATTTTGTTAAAACTGGCATTTACATGAACCTCACGAACAGAAAGCTTCTTGATTTTAGACATAAACAAAATAATTTCAGGATGAATATTGGAGAACTCTTTTTGCACAGCTTCAACCTTCTCTGCACGCAAAGGCAGAACTATGACTGTATTGGGAAGCTTACACCCACATATTTCTTCAAGCTGTGTAATGTTGGGTCTGCTTTCAATCCATTCTAGGACTATATATCCAATGTTTACGTCCGTAGGAGGTACTTCGTTGAATCTTCTCTTGTACCCATTGCTAAAAATGTAAGGTTGGGTTGTCACTAGGAAGACACTCTTAAACCCAATGCCTGCAATGTATAAAAGAGTCATCTACCTATGAAATTGAAATGATAACTACATATATAAATAGAGAGATGGTGATTCTAATGACAAATTTGTACCTTGAGAAAATCATATCTAACAATTTCAAGCAGTGATTTGGATGAGAGAATCATACCTTTTTCTCCAATATAACCTCCTTCCCTCTTATTCTTTTTGGTAGATCTTCCTACACTGCATATAGAATCAACATTATGTTTCTGAAATTTGTTAAAAACGAGAAGTGTGGCAATAGTGCCCACACTAGTGACATCCTTAGCAGTAAACACAAATTCCAACGATGGGTTCACATCCGAAGAATAGGTATTATCCTTTGCATTCTACAATACAATCACCAGAATTACCATGACAACAGAAATACGAAACAAAGAAGACTGACCTGATTTATACTTTCAATCCAATTGTTGAGTTACCCGGATTAGCTCCATAACAAAATGGACATCTTTGGTGTATAATTCCGCAGACAAAAGTTTGACTGCTTGGTGCAATTCTTCTGTAAGAGGGTTATCTTTAAACTTGGTCTTCCTAATATATTCAATGTGCTCCCTTGGTGTGGCCATCTCCGCAAAGGCAGCTAAATTGGAATCCAATAGCGAGAAAACACCACAAAACCAACCCCTATAAGAACACACAGCAAGTTAATCGAGATCCAACTGAATACACTTTACAATTCAAAATATTGAACTTCAGATTTACTTGATCAAAGCATCAAATTCAAATTGCAATAGTAACACTTGCAAAGCCAATCTGATAACAATTCAGAAGTAACAAATCTAGACAACTAGGTGCTTTATAGCCCTTATCGGCCCAGCCCCTTCTATTATTTACGACCTAATTTTGCAGTGCCAGTGGATGATGATGATATAATTACGATGCCTCTTCTAAAAATCATAGGGAACGGAACTCTTAACCTGAGCATGAACTCACTCGAAATCTTCGGATACCCATGTTTCCATATTTGGAAGCTCTCTGCGCCTTCACCTGCAAGCCACAAGCCCGTACGCTGAAAGGGAGACCAAGCCACGCATGCGTGAGGCTAAGCCTCTTTTTAGGATGGAGTTGATGCTTGCATGCAGCCCACGTGACTTGCATGTAGCCAAAGGCCCCTCATGTGCTCCCTAGGGCCGATTGGACCATGGTGAGGTGAAGGGTGGCGTGGGCCTTCGGGCGGCTAGGGCATGGGAGATGACTAATGGACGTGAGTTGGGAGCCTGACGGTGGCACGGTGAGGGTGGAGGGTCAAACACGTGGAGGGAGCTGGATGAAGTAAGAAGGGTTAGTTGCGTTCAAACAAATACACAAATATTTTGGAATGTTAAAAATTTTTAATGTTTTAAATTTAAATATTTATAGTTTGGAAATGTTTTTTTTGGTTTTTAAATATTTAAATTGAAATATTTATAGTTTGGAAATGGTTTTTTTTAGTTTTTAAATATTTAAATTTAAAATATTTATAGTTTTGGAAATGTTTATATATATATATATATATATATATATATATAATTAAAAATAATAATAATAAAAGTTAACTATTTAATATTTAAAATAAAATAAAATAAAATACTTAAAAACTTTGAATATTTAAAATATTATAGTAAGGATATTTAGAGAATGCTTTTACCGAGAATTTGACAAATAGTCCAAGGGGTGAGACACACACAAAATCTTAAAAATGGGACATCCTTGAGATTAGCTCGATGAGCTGAACACTAAAACATTGAATTTACTACATGACAACTCATTTAATGAAATGAGGTAAGTATAAACGTATAATAAAAGTAGTAAGGATATGGTAGGGTGTCGGATGATTAGCGTGAATTAGAAATAGATTTTGGTATATAAAAAATCTTTGATTATGTATAGATAATCTTTGGTTATGTACTCTTGTGTATGAAACATATTGGATGTTGTAGTGATTTTTCATAGAAGTAGCAGTTTTAAAATTGAAAATTAGTACGTCACTCAAACTAAAAAAAACTTATGTGTTATATATTGTTATTTTCATAACAATATATAAGAATGGGCTCTACTCTTAGGATCCAATGAACTAAAAGTGCAAGGGGAACTAGATTAGTGAAAATGGATCAGTGTCAGGGGAACTAGACATTGAATAAATAAGAGTGCAAGCCACAACCCATATGAGATTGAATGCCAAGTCTTATGGCATTTCCTTCGAGCATGACACATGTAGCATCGAATCCATCCCCAAATAGCCCAAAAATCCAAACATGGTTAAGGGCAGTTTCCTGCAAAAGAGAACACATTGCAAGCATTCTAAGTGAACCCAAGTGTCAATTTGCAGTGAACCAGAACGAAGACGTTTTGCGAGATTTACAGGTAGCTATCCTAATGATCAATGATTTAAGCTTTACGAGTCCCTGATTCTCGTTTGTGCCTATCATGATCAGCACAAACTGGCCAAAACACGACGACGCGTCGGCACTCAGGCCACTTTGTGCCGATACAGTGATTTAGGTTGTCCAATACAACCTGAATTAATTCCAATTGAATAAATAAGAGTGATTAGGAGTGCAACAAAAAATAGTTAGAACAACAACAAAAGTTTAGAAGCATAACCATCCACATCGGCTAGATTCCTCGCTCATAGAACGAATGGAATTCCTCGCTCATAGAGCGAATGGAATGTTGCCACATGGATGGTGCCAATCGTGAAGGTTTTCTCTCCCCCGACTGCTCCCTCACTGCTCTGTTACAACTCTCGATCGCAGCCCTCCATCCCTGCGACCTTCTTTTCACATACTGGCTTTCCCATTCACAACCCTTCCTTCTCCTTCGCAGCTCCTTCCCCGAGCCTGCTTTCCACTACCATCCACGGCCTCCACTTTCGTAGTCCCTTTCCCTTCATAGCTCCCATTCCTTCGCTACTCCATTAATCCACAGCCTCTCTGCTTCCATGTTCCGTCCCTTTCGCCCAACCGTTGTTTTCTCTTTCCATCATGCGGCCTCCTTCTACACCCTCGGCCTCCTGGAAAAGAGTGCCACTGCAGATGAGAAAAAAAAATGTCTATGACAGTCAGTCTTAATATGCAAAAAACTTAGCAGTTCTAGAGGAAGGAAGGTAGAATCCAGTTCTGCAAAATATCCTGACAAAATCCTCTCTAGGAGGTGTTTCAGTACCTTCATCTCCATGAATAATTTTAGAAATCAATCCTTCGAAGTTAATTGACATGATTAATTCATGGAATCAAGTGTTACAGTCTTCATCGCATCCATCCATGCGCTTCTTACCATTTCCTTTCCAAAGTGGAACATGGAATTTTATGAGTTAAAAATGGGTGTCAGCCAAGTTGGTTTCATTTCCTTTTGAGGATTTTTTTCGAGGCATATGGAGAGGAACAGAGGTTGCAGAGAAGCCGTGTCACTGTTAAGCCGCATGCGATATCCAAACGTGATATATTATTTTTTGGAGCCTGTACAAAGCTACCTCATTTTTCAAAGGTCCCTGAATGCATGGAAATGGGGTCTCTGTCTCACTTGATCCATACAAGTGGCCAAGGAAAGCATCTCTGTGGCGAAAAATATTGAAGATGCTTCATAGGGGGTGGTGTGCATATAGCAGATGACTGTAGTAATGAAGAAAAAAATTGGACATTTCAAATCTGTGATTTTGGGCTATCCCAGATTATGCCATAAAGGATCCAATCGCTACTGGAACTCCTGAGTGGATGACACCACAACTTTTGCACAATGAACCGTTTAAAGACAAGTGCGATATGTGAGGGCATTGAATGTGCCTACTACTGCCAAGTTGCTATAGCAATGAATACACCAGCGATTTAAATTAAAATCAACTGCCTTAGTATGGTGCATGAAGATCGTAGGTGGTAGCACAATAAGATAAAGAGCTAGATCATCGACTAATACTCATGCATTATGTGGTGATTCGGGGCATAAGAATAATACATGTGCTCACTTTGGAATTGTATGCATACATTAAGGGGGGATTTAATACATCATGGCAGAAAGGGCGATTTGATACTCCCTCGTCGTGGTATGTGAAGGAAATGACAAAACGCATGAGATGTTTAGTTAAAGGTGTCTCTCTCATGCACGATTGATGACTAATCGCATGAGAGAAGTTCCAAGTTATACTTGGAGTAAAAAGAAAATTAAACAAGATTGAACAACTAAATCCCTTAAATCCCTCACATTATGGTAAAATTCTTAAACAATTTATGACTTTGATGGACTCACTCCAAATAAATTGAAAAACTAAATCCCTTAAATCTATCACATTAGAATAAAATTTTTAAATAATCAATGTCTTTGATGGATTCACAATTGTCTAAAATATTTTAAACAAAGTTTGATCAGTAACAAAATTTTGTAATGAAATTAAATTTTTTAGTCAAATCTCAATAGAATTTGGAAAAATTAAATATATGCCCACCCAAAATCCATATATATCTAAATAGCTACTAGTCCAGTCCCGTGTGCCTACAACCGAATCCAACTATATATATGAATCCAATGTAGTGGGATGCTTATTGTTGGTCACAAAATAAGTTTCTTTTTTAAATGAATATGTTGTATAGAGTTACTCTCATAACAATGCAATGTCTATCAAATTGGAAAGTTTAGGTTTGTAAGATTATATCATGTCTTTCCTAGGTGTACTCATATAGACTACATATACAACTACCACGACCTGCATAATAATATGATACTAGACTTGAAGAAGATACCTAGGAGCAAGCATGTGTTCTTCTGAATAGGCTTCTTTCGGCCTCACTTTTTGTCTAGGTTGTTTCTGTCATTGCCTTTACCTAGGTCAACTAAGATGTTCTCGTGCACTACTCCCTTTTAATCTTTGCTCATATTTAATAATATTTAATAGTCAAATTTGCACTGAACAAAGAAAGAATAGGTTGCAGAGATATTCTCAAGATTTCTTGATTTCTAGTCCTTTATCCCTAACCAAAGTCATTTGGATATCCATGTACAGAAGAAAGATATCGTGCAGACAATCAATCAATTTGCCCATAGGAATACAAAAATAAAGATTTTCTTTACAAAACATGGTATCCAGCCTCTAACATAATAGAGTATTTTTTTAAGGAGACGTGTTTCTACATATAAAGAGTGCTTTTACTGTTGATGCTTCTACATTGATTGATTATTTTGTGGGATTGTCACTGAGAACAGGAGCTATCCCTATTTCCCTCTTCTTCATCCTTTAATCCCTCTGGTTCTACATCTTTGTGTCTCTTACGCTCTTAGGTGGATTTATTAGGACCAGAGTTGAAGCCATACAATATCCATTAAGAACTAACCAGATCCCCAAGGAAATCCCAGCCATAAAATCTCCATCATATATCCTTGTCCTAAGAGTAGGTACCTTGCCTTTTGGGACCCTCTTCATTGAGCTCTTCTTTATTATGTCTACCATCTCGCTAGGAAAGTTCTATTATGTTTTTGGGTTCCTATTTGTTGTGATTGTCCTACTTGTTATTGTGTGTGCTTGAGGTCGATGTGGTTCTCACTTACACATGCCTTTGTGTGATGCCTTTGTGTGGAGGATTGGTAGTGGTGGTAGAAGTCATTCTTTGCATCTGGCTCAGTTGCTTTCTATGTTTTCCTATATGCAATCAACAATATGATTTTCAATCTTCACAACTTAGTGGCCCAGTTTTTGTAGTGCATTATCTTAGGTACTTCTTGATAATGGTGCTTGCAATAATGTTTTCCAATGGTACCACTAATTTTTTGACATCGTTCTACTTTGTTTACTACATTTTCTCTTCTATCAAGATTGACGGAAGCCAAACTTGCCATAGTGCTTGAAAGGAGATGCATGAAAGGATATCTTTTGTGGGACATCACAGGTTTTCTCTTATGGAATCACTCCGATGAAATTACAATTATAAAAGGAGAATTACAAAAGAGGATATTGTGCTCATAATCTCAAGCAGGACTTCCCGGAAAAGCTTCGTATTGGGATTCAATTTATTTTCTCTCTTTTTTTATCATTTCAAATTCAAACACATATATGTTTCGAATATATCCTTACATCTTACATTGAATGCAACACTGTTCTGTCCTCTTCCATATCCAATGTTTTCTTTGAATCATATTTTTTCAGTATCATATAACTAACAAAGCTTGGGTTAGGGGCTTTTAGGAGAGGTATTTCTTGGATATTCCCTCACATAAAAAAGATCGATCATGAATTGTTATAATTTTTTACTTGAGAATAGCGGATGATTAAAAAAGTAAATGCATAGCACCATACTCTGTTTTTATTTAAAATTGTTCATAACTCATCAATGCCATGGATTACCGATGACCATAACCTGAATCAGTAATTTAGTTTATGAATTTGCTAAATCGATTTGCTATTCAGCTATCTCTCTTTTTTCTGACAAAACTAAATAAACTCTCTATTTTAATTGATGGATAGAATGTGGCCACTACTTTTATGTTCTTCCCATATCAGTTGAGTTGTCAGCCTATGGTATTATGTGGACTATTGAAATGGGAAAAACTCTAATCAAATTTCAAACATTTGATGGAAGGGTTGTTTATATTGTGTTATGTATTATGAAATTTTAGACTTCATTTTTGTTAGGTTTCTGTTCTAGCCCTGCAAGAGTGCAGCTACATTTGCAAGTATATGTAACATGGATTTTGCTAAGTAATATCCTAGTTTATATTTGAGAAAATACAAAAAGTAAGGTTGTTAGCTATGCATTTGTTAATTTTTTGGTGTTAACATTTCTCTTATAATTCTTATCATATTTGTGATTGTGTTGGAACTTTCAGATATCAGTTTTGTGAATACAATTCATTTTTGCTTCCATTAATCAAATTGCCAATTTTTGTTGGTATTTAAAAGCTGGTTCCCCCAACCAATATCATAGCTACAACCTACAAATATAAACCCCACCTCTGTGCCCAATCATGTATCGCCATATTATTAATAAATAAGATGATTAAAATGAAAAAATAATTGGTTTAATAACAATTAATTTATGCTATTAATAAATTAAACTAAAAATTGATGTTTAATAACATTAGCATTAATAAAATTAGATTTACAACTAAAGTTTTGCTTTTGTCATTATTTCTCAATCTTTGTTACTCATTATTTTTTTTCCAAACATTTTTAAGAAACACATTCCAAAACAAAATTATTCAACAATATATCTTCATTTTTTTTCACAAAATTATTCAACAATATATCTTTTTTTTTTTCAATTATATATTCCAGCTTCCTTTAAATATATAATTATATTTTTCCTACCAATTTGAAAAGGAAGAATAACTATATTGATTTGTTGGTAACACATCACTTTCTATTCTCAATCATTGAACTCTTGCATTTTAAATAGATGGCTTGCTATTTTACTTAGCAGAGTTTGGGTTGCATTTGAAGGAACCTAATATTTGAAAAAAAAAACAACTTATCTCCTCATACAATTTTTGTAAATTATTTGAACATAAAATATTTAAGAATTTTATTGTGTTAAATGAATAGTCTAGTGATTTTTTCTTGCTTTCTTCATTTATTTGATATAGTAGATTATACTCATTATGTATATATGATTTTTTTTAGGAAACAATGTTCTTGATCCATAATACTACAAATTGGTAGTTACCTGTTGTGTATTTTCTTTGTGTTGCATGGGCACATTGTCAAATTAGAAGTCTTGATTTTTAGGCCTCAAGACGCAAGTCCATCATAGTATTGACGGTTTATCCTTGAGTTGATCTGCTTGTCTTTGTGGGCTTGTAATGCGTAATGAGTCATGTTGCGCAGGATGTTTTCTTTTGGGGCCACGAGTTCCCTTAATTGGATAGATGTATGGATATATGTTGGGACTTGGGATGAATCACCCCATACCGTTGTTTTATAATAACCTATATATTGTAATTTCTTATCTTTGACGAATTTGGAAAAGTGGTTCAACAATTTTAGCCACATTTGCATTCTTGTTATTACACATGTTTGGGTGGCTTCTAGATTGCTCTTATTAAGGGACCTTTGATGTATTATGAAGTATAACGATATCACCATCTGCATTCACTCTATAATTATAATGAATTTTATTCATAGCATATAAATGTAATGAAGTTTATTCATAACATATAAATTTAATGAAGTTTATTCATAGCATGTAAAGCTTTGATGTGAATTGTTTGGTGAGTACTTATATTAGGAAGTCAATGAGGTTATTTGGAGATGGGTGTAAAATATTTATGTGTAGAATGTATTAGGATGTCTATGAGGTTATTTGGAGATTGGTGTAAAATATTCATGCGTAGAATGGTTTGAAGAATGTAATCTCATTAATAGCATGTAAATACAAGTTTGAAGGTTGGAAATGGGAGTCATGCTCCTTACAATGGAGAGCATCGATTTTGACGGTTGAAGATTAATTCATATAGTGACAGCTATGTTCGCCTTTACATGGTTGAGAAGCATGTAAATTTTTTATTGTGGACTTGAAATCCTCAATGAGAAGAAAGAAATATATCTGGGTTTCCCATTGTATCTTCCATTCTTGAAGCAAGCATAACGAAGGGCAATTTCACCTTGGTGACTGCTTCCTCGCGTAAAACGGTTGGCTCTGAGCTCTTCAACGTTCAAACGGAAAACCCTCACCTTCTTCCAACAAACAATGATA
Organism: Larix kaempferi; assembly: GCA_027924585.1. Taxonomy (NCBI): domain Eukaryota; kingdom Viridiplantae; phylum Streptophyta; class Pinopsida; order Pinales; family Pinaceae; genus Larix; species Larix kaempferi. Next base: position 18,926,505 of record BSBM01000155.1, on the reverse strand, counting down.
AAAAAACGAACTCCGTTTTCCTTTAAATAGAGTGGGCCATAAATGTGCCACAAAGCAGGTAGGTGGGTCCTTTAACGCCCCATCGGCTGGCGTGTGTGTCACGTCGATGTGCTTCCCAAAACAAATCCCGCTGGTGGCTTCGACAACTTCACCCTAACCACTGCGAAACGGTTGGAACAAAAGCACGAGTTGCGGCGACCAATTGGTGCGACAAGACTTCAAAGTGGCGAAAGGGATGCACATCGTTGTTAAAAAAGGGGTGACCACACGGTCGAACACCTCGCGACAAAGGCTTGGTCGCTTCGGATGGTTGGTGATAATATCATAAAGAAAGAGAAACTGTCTGCGAGATAGTTGAAAGAGCAGCGACCGAAGCGCCGCGAAAGGAAGTAAAAACTTTGGGCGAAAAAAATATGATGTGATGCGATCGCTGGCGGCAGAAAAACTTGGTTGGTAGAAAAGTCATAAGATCTGCAAAATAGTCGACCACGGGTAACTAAAAACCTGCGACTGGGTCGGCGAAAATAGAACAAAAACTAGTGAAACAAGCGGCGAAGATGAGTCGTGGGCCACAAGCCGAGTTGACGCCAAACGAACAAAACACTGCGATTGGTTTGGCGAAAATACAACAAAGATCGCGAAATTGATCAGGTTGAAGCAACAACACCACCTTATCTCAACATATTTATACCTTCATAAAACTATATCGACTATAAATGGTGGCTTTTAATAAATATTTAAAGTCAATATTATATTGTTTTATACCCAATAGTTCTATGAAAGAGTTGAATTTTTCCATTCAACATTCCTTTTGCTCCTCCAAGGAAAAATGCTATTAATATAGCAAACAGATGAAAGTTCAAAAACTTATAAGCTTCCAAACTTATGCACCGTCAGACATCAAACGTTGCCGAAAATGATATAGAAGTACAATATCCCTTCAAGGGATATAATTGTCCAGATGAAATTGTGAGAATCTAAAATAGATTTTACATAGTGTGGTTCTGTTTATTAATTATTATTTTCACAGATATTTATGATGGAGTGGACTCATTGGTGTGTTGTTTTGTTATTACTTATTATTTTCAAAGATATTTATGACAGAGTTTGATTTGGCATTTTTTTTGTTTATTAGTTATTATTGTAACAGATATTTATGATGGAGTGGATTGATTTGGCTTGTTTTATGTCGATGACATATTGTGATCATTTTTCACATATTAATATGTCAATGACATATTGTGATCATTTTTCACATATTAATTTGAAATTACTGGTTTCAAATTTTTATATGCAAAGTTTTATAAAGTTTAATTGCCTCGAACTTTGGAATAGCAAAATCTGTCGCCATGTGTCCCTTATGTCACCACTGATTAAAATGTACAAGACCTATCAACCGGTTGTGTGGTACGAGGAAATGCCATTTCCAGTTTTGTAAGGATTGTGCCCCATGCACGCAATGATGCCCATCAGTGATCAAATTTGAAGGGTGGGTCTTAATTTTTATTGGAAGGGTATTTGTTCTTGGAGCCCTTCAAAGATGAAGGTCAATTTAAATAATTGTACTTCAATTGACAAGTATAAATTAACTAAATCCTTCCCCCCAAAAAACGCAAAAAAAAATATTGCCCATCCAAATTTTTACAATCTTAAACAATTGAGCAGTCCTTAACATCTACATGATAAAATGGTATCTTTTCAATAAAACTGAATTTGAACACATTAATTTTACAGTTCATTAAAATAACAAATATTGTGTTGTATTTTTCCGGGTTAGACGACACTTCATTATACATAAAACTACTTAGACTATGCAATAACCATATTGGGGCATGTGCATGATCTTATGCATAGTGCAAGGCGTTGTAACTAGATATAGTCTTAAAATAAAACAAGACCATAAGAAAATTACTTACTATTAACTATGTACCAAAAGAAGCCACTAAGCAAAACGAGGCTATAATAAACCTACAACCAAAATATACATATAAAACCAACCAAAACCTTAATTCAAACCGGAGAGAGGGAAATCATCCAATCTTGAGAGGTGTAAGAATGACGGACATTAGGTGCCTAAGAAAAAATAATACACAACTCAAAAAAACATTAAAAAAAATTCTCCATACCAAGCAAGTTAGCAACGCTAGCATCATAGGGGCCTGGGAATCAACTTTTGTTGTTCAACACTTGTCGCGACAACATACAGGTATGGGATGGAGGGGAAATGGAATCAAGCCTAAGTCAACTGGAGGCTTGCGACTCGCTGCATGTTTGAGTCTCGACAATCTAACTTTTAAATTGAATCAGAACAACAAAAGAAGTTTGTTAATGGCTCGATTTGCGAAAATTCTAGATACATGAGTAATTAAGAGCTCAAGGCTCTAAAATTTCATGTGTTTTTTCCCAATCCACGATTCGGTGAATTCATAGTCATTGCCATGAAATTTAAGTTATTTAATGAAAGAATTAATGTATCTACCTCTATGTCGAAACTGTTTTCCATGCTGATGCGGGCCACTGCCCTCCTTATTGTCTTACCAAAAGGCATGAGAATGAGGAAGAAGACCTAAAATTATGAACTTCACCATCAAAGAAGCCTTACAATCACATTGGTAAGGAGTGATAAGAAGATCACAACAATCCAACGTGTCAAATATCATATGATAGTGTCAATTAAAGACTTATATGGTAAATTTAATATAAAACTTACTTATAGTTGTCTCTTACTCTTTGTGTCTTGACACATTTGATAATTTATGGTTGTCTCTGTGCCTTGACCCAATTGATATTATAAGAAGAGGATGTGCATGCGTAATAATCCTTATTTATGACTATGCGATGATGATTTAAATGGAAGAGGATCTAAAGACATGTTATTTTTATACGTATTTTGGTGGCGAGTGTCGAAGAGAAACGTGGTGAGAAACCACATATGTTTGGAAGGACGGAGGGAGATTACATGATCATGATCATGCCAGCCATCAAATTGAAGACAATTCCTGAGCCAAAAATTGTTTTTTTTTAATTTTATTAATAACCATTGTGGTACTTTGGTCCAAATGTTTTTTCTAACTCATTGTTTCTCCATATTGTGTGCCTAGTGCCACCTCTCTATATCGATGCATAAATCAACCTCTGCTTGGTTTGTGGTTCTAGTTGCATGCCATTATTTTTAGTTGCATGCCATTGAGTGTTGTGTATATTTGTCATGAGTTTGTGACATTCATGCAATAAATGAAGTCTTGTAGAAGAGGACTCATCAAAGCGGCAATTTGAATTTCATTTTGATGAAAAACAAGTGGACATTGGTAGCCAGGTTCACATAGGTCGTAGGCACAATGTTTCAGACTTGTTTTGGGCCTTGTAGTGGTTCTCTATTATTACAGCCATAGTCATTGACACATTGTCACACCTTAGATCTCAGCCCGAAGTGACTTGGGATTCAGAGCCAAATCCTAGTGGCTAGTACCTCGTAGTCGTCAATCATCACTCGTCACCTTGCAAAGCTAAGCAATGAGTGCATGACATGAGTGAGTGAATGATTATAATTTATGATATTTCCAATATTTTGAATGACGAATCGAATTTTATAGCATAAGAATTTCAACATAAAAATTGAAATTTATATGGGTAGGTAATTTCAAATGTTGCCCTTCTTTTGAAATGTTGATAAAAATTATGTCCTTCCAATAAAAAGGGTAAAATTCAGATTTTTAATTTTTTTTGAAGGGCAATTTTAACTTTACACTTCTAGGAAAGGCTAGAACCCTTTGGAAGGGCCGGGAAGGGTTCAAATTTGAACGCCCATCCCATCTGTTTTGTTGGGTTTTGGAGTCAACTTCCCCAATTGGAGATCGGGCGCCGCTAGCAGGCGACGGCTGCAGATGATGGTGGACCTACCCACAGCGGGGCTCGCCTATGACATTACAAAGGGTAGATTCAGGGTAGATTCTAGTGGAAGGGTTGGGTTTCCCAACCATCAACGAGCCGTGAGGCTCTCCACATAGACAAAAAAAGATCTCATCACCGCTCCTGACTCTCATCCCCATTTATACCCATTGTCACACCCCGTCTTCACCCTCTCTCGCTGGAAACCTGGTTTTCTTTGTTTACCAAAATGATTTCTATTACGTTGGATACGATGTCTTTGACTTCTTCCCGTGAGAGGCCTTCGTCCCATATGACAACCTGGACACCCAGACGCCCAGAGCAACCTAATGCACTAGAGACCTAATCGACACTATCCACATGGATCCCTGCAAAGGGATCACCGCTTCCCCTCGGGCAATTGCCATGTCGGATGTATTTGAGGGAAATTCTCAGCGAAGAGACTCATCGCCACTTAAGTCGACGTACAACCACTTCCACCAAAATCCTGTAGCAGTGGCAACCAAGGTTCTGATCCGATTTACAATTCAAGCACCATCCTGGGAAGTGAAAACGGCTCGCAGAATCGAATTCTAGAGCGATCACCTGGTCGAAAACAAGCACGCTATGAACATAGCCACAACATTTTCAAATTGAATCATCCAATCGGATCTCAAACCCGAGATCGATCTGACTACGAAATCGACCCACTGTAAAAGGGTCTGGTGGGAATACCTGGGCGCGGCGGAGTTGAATCGACAAACATAATTATGTGGAGGATCTGTATACATTTCTCGCAGCTCGCCAAAATCTATATCAACAGACAGAATTACGTGGAGGATCTGGCGACCTGGTTTGATGTCATTTTGGGTTCTCTGAGGAAAGGAGATTGGAGTCCCAAAGCCATTGTCGAAAGCTTCCACCACGATGCCAATTCTATCACCACTCCAAATTTCCTGCAATAGAATAAATGAATTTCGTGTATTCCATGAAACAATCTATGTTTCTACCTTCATAATGTTTTGGTACATTGCAAAGTTTTGTTGTAATTGATGGTGGGATTAAATATTGCTTTGTAAGTAAACCTTCATATGTTTACTACCCCATTTAATTCTCAGGTGTAGGAACATACAGCTATTGTCCATTGCAATTCGCTATTTCTCTTCAGTTTTCTATGTTATCTCTATCTATGAAGTTTGGACCGATTGATCTGTATTCTTACAGAAAACGTTGATTCTAAAGTGCATGCTTTTTTGTATAGTATGGTTGATGGCTACAGTCTCTGCTCTTATTCTTCTGCTCCTCTCCCTCAATTCAAACCTAACAGTCTACTTTTACAATTCAGAAATATCATTAACGTTATCAATACTCACTCCACATGCCAAGAAGAAATTTTTATTTCGTTGAGGATTAGGCGTTACCATCACTTCCCTCGTATTGACTGCAATATTGGTATTTCTCTCGCCATTTCTAGTGGAAAGATAATATTGAGCAAACAAACCTTCTCTGCTCCCTCCAGGCTTACCAATAACATTTCTAGCTTCCAATTTACAATTTTTCTATGTTTCCTTGTAACAGTTGTTTCATTCTAATAGGCTACAGGTCACACCAAGATGATTCATCATGTGATTTATTCCAAACTACCATCAATATCACTATTTAAACAAACTTCATACCACAACATAGGGAGAATTGTTTTACAAAATAAAGTTGGTAAACAGTCAAGCAAACCTTTTCCAAGTTCATCGGGATCCATGTGCACAACAACTGCCCTTCCAACTATTGAATTTGGCCCCTTCAGAGGAATCTGCAACCATGCATATGTATTGACCAAATTCTCAATCTAATGAGTATCAAACCCCACATTTCTAACCTATTCAATTGTAGCTTTTCCATAAAGAAATATGAAACTTAAAACCCAACCTCAAAATATCACCTTGCAATCTTTGATGGACAAATCAACCACACCTGCAATCGCAAACGAAAAGGTTCAATATCCTGCTAGAAAATAATAATGCCACCCACAATCAGATATTATAAATGTTTAAGCAGGACAGGTATGGCTTGGACTTGCAAGTTGTATCTGATTGGTGTCAAAACTAGCCAAAATCTAGGCAACTTTGCAAAAAAAAACAAAAAAAGGTTAAATTTTGTGTATTTTTTTATCTGTTTTCCCTCCCTAATCCAAGTACTTTGACTGTATAAGAAAATTACTGGAAAACAAACATGGGTTTGACCAAGCTTTGACGAGTTTTAGAACAAGCTGAACCCTCTATTGTAAACTGGATCTCTCGTGTTGTTAATATCCTAACGGATTTGATATGGTTGGATGGGGTGAATTCATGAAGATAAAAGTCTTGCTTGTAATGTATGAAAGGTACAAAAAACCAATTTGGTAGGTCAAATGTTCAAAATATCAAATTTGACTCTATGATCCAAATCCAATACTTTAACTAACACCAAGACAAATATAGAATCCCATATGGCCTAAGGCAAAATATCAAATTTGACTCTATGATCCAAATCCAATACTTTAACTAACACAAAGACAAATATAGAATCCCATATGGCCTAAGGACTCATGGAAAAGGGCATCATTAGTACTATTTTATTTAGGAAAATCTAATGGTTCACATGACTCATTGACTCAAGTCATAATTGTAAAGTTGTTTTTAGATGTAAGTCATCTTCCTAGAAAATTGGAAAATTCAAAACACTTGACATAATTGTAAAGTTGTTTTTAGATGTAAGTCATCTTCCTAGAAAATTGGAAAATTCAAAACACTTGACATAAAATGTCCCTATGATAAAAAAAATTAAAACTATACCTCAAAATTGCATGCTTCTAGTTATAGTAGATGTGTTTCATTGGGGCCATTTTGTCCATGTAAACACCAAAGTCATATGTGAAAGATATGGAGACTTGATCTTAGGACCCATCTTCAATGCATTAACACAGCCTAATGATCTAGTCCATAATCATTTATTCCACAAGATTTTATTCTTGAGGACCATTCTTGATTTGTTTCGAGATGTGGTGAGCCTTTCTATAATTAAGGATAGTTAATCTAAACTATCATTGTGATAAAAAGTGTAAATTGTGTTTCAAAATGACATGTCAATATTTGCATCATATAATTTTTACTAGGACCATCATCCCTATTAATTTACATAGTATGTGTGGGATATAGGCATTTGACCACACAATCTAAATCATGGATGGTCTTTGAACTTGTCATTGAATTATCATGAGATATAAGATGCAATGCATTCATATATTTTATTTTTATGTGTAACAATATACCTCAACCTCCAACCTATAAGTAAGGGTGAGATAATCATAATATATCATGAAGAGTCTCATTGGCTCATAAAGAGCGAACATGTCATTAGAAGGATTTGAACATGGTGAAAAGGATAACAATTCTTCCTCTTAACTACTTGAATTGGACCCAATTGTCACAACAATTATGTGGCTCTTCATGTCAAACTAAAACTAGGTGAAGATTTAAATTTTTTATTTTTTATTATAAAAACATATGATATCATGTTCATCATCATCATCATGTTCATGTCATTTTACAAGTAGATGAACTTTTAAATTTTATGAGGTTTCCAAAACAATGAAAATAAAGGATATCATTATCTTCATGTTCTTATCAATGTCCAAAAAGCAAGACTTGTAATAGGTAGAGGTAGAGCGTACTAAAGACTTCATGGATGTCTTTCTCCAGATGACAGCTGAGAACAATCATATAAAGGGAGATACCAAATCGACACGGGAAACATTTAAGTTAATTATGCTTGTATGTCGCTAGGGCTCCCGATATTTTATTTCTAAGGCATCTGTTTATTTAAAGTCAATATTAGATTAGTTTTTAGACTTCAATTGACAACATAAATTGTTTTCATATAGGAGATGTTTGCCACTGGAATGGATACATCATCATGGACATAGGAACCTCTTCAATAGGCTGCCAAATCTCAAGAAAACTACACGCTAGAAAGTAGGTGAAGTAACGAATGACGTAAAGGAGATGGAGGGTTTATAGAAGCTTTATCAATGATTGGATCGAAGGATAAATACCTCATATTTCCCAATCCAGTGAATTTTAACACCACCCCAAACTATACAATCACGGTTTAATTAACATCGACGTATCCAAAAAATTGGGTCCCTCTCATGAGGATGGCCAACGACACTTAATAAAAGGAATTTCGTGGCATGTAACCTGGCCACTCACAAATGGGAACCATCTGCTACATTTTTAATCTTTTATTTGGTCTTTCGTGTACATGGCTCCGCTGCATGATCTTAATATGTATTTCCTTCCATTGATGTGCCAATTTGATTTTAATTCAATGAACATTGTCATGTGTGGGCAGTGGGCTCAAAGGAGCAAAACCAATTATCATGAGGAAGATGATTTGTTTCAACTTTCAAAGTATCCACGGCTAGGGTCGTTGGATTAGTTTCAAAATCTAATGAATTTCACCCTTCCCATGGGAGCACTGCGTATATTTGCATTCGCATGCTTACCATGTGAACAGTTAAAGGCCCTTCTACAAAGCTTCCCCATTTCGGCATGGTATATGTTGTATTAGGCATTACAAGTGGCAACTCTAAACTTTTGTAATAGTGTTTCTAAAATGTAAGTATGTTAGCTCCTTAATACTTGCTATGGCCAAAGAAATCTCACATGGTCAATTTACATGGATCAAATTAGATCCTTAATACTTGCTATGGAAAAAGAACTCTCACATGGATCAAATTTAAAGGGCAGAGTCATATTTCAATTGCAAAAGGCTATTTGATTTAACTTTTTTATAGTGATAGTTAAAAATAAACAAGTTTTTCCATTTCATTATAAAAAAGGGAGATTTACGATTATGGGGAGTCTAAGTCTTTGCATGACTCATTTATCATGATGGCAGAAACACCCTCTTCAAAATGATTGTGGGGACTTTGAGTCTTTGCATGACTCCATCGAATCAACACATCGAAGCAAGGTGCTTTGTCATAATAGCGAATGCACACCCAAATTCTTCCATGTTTTTTTTCTCATTTATTTCTTGCTATTGTCATCGACATTGCAACTTGTTGCTCTTGTTTTGTTTATTATTTATTATTTTCAAGAAAAATTGTGATGGAGACTCGAAGAGGATTCATTGTTTATATTCAATTGTGCTATTTATTATTATTTATTTTCAAATATATTATTACTATGCAGTATTGAGTTGATGGAGTGCATTTATTTTACTCTATTATCTTTGTTTATTATTATTTTACTTTCTTGAATAATGTGCCAACCTGGGGTTGAGTAAGATTTATTTGATGGAGAGGGATTTAGGGTGTAATGAAGAAGGGAATAAGGGGGAGGAAAAGTGGGAGAGAAAAGTTTTTTTTTTCTTTTATGGGCGGTTGGAAGGATGGGAGGGGAGTTCTTGTGGAAGAACTAAAAATTTCATGGATATGGGAAGCTCAGACAAGAATATATTTATGTTATTGTTTTGGGATGATCCCAAAGAGGACCACAGAGGATTGTTGTTCAAGGAGTCATGGGAATGGAGGGCTAGGAATCCATTTTGGCTTCGTAGGGATAGGGAACCAGCTAGACCCCTAGTTGGATGGGTGTAATATTCCCAACCTAATATTTGAGAATATTAAATCCTCAATCAAAAAACTAATTGGTGAAATCAAGACTAGGTTTTAGAATCGAAAACTAGGAGGAAATTGTTTATTTCCAAACAACTTCAAATGGCACTAGAGGGATTCAAATGTCATATATGAGGCATGGATTGGGATTAGACACCTCTGATTTAGTTATGGACACCTTCAGGTCAAATTCATGGATCAAAACTATAATCTAGATTCAACACTTACCTCGACAGTTGCATAGTTTCTGAGTACATCACACCTGGCATGGCCACAAAGGACAAGGTAGTGTCAATTCCCAGGAATTCCGTGGAAAATAAATGGATTCTAGTGGAAATATTGAGATAAATATGTTGCAAAAAATGCAAACCTATCACAGAAGTCACTATACTCAACCAAATAATTATATATTGCAATAATCGATGACTAGGAGTAAAGTACTAGATTCGAGACTGCTCAAATAGGTGATTTCCAAACGGCTACAAGTGACATTTAAAGACCACTATTTCCCTAGCTCCCAAGATCCATTCGCGATATGATCAGAAATACAATCGATGTTCTTGAATCGATCTCCCCTCCTACGCAAGACATACTTGAAGTTTTATTTTTTTATGATTATTGTAATACCTCATTTTGACCCTTAGGATATATTAGCTTTTAATGTAAATAATGTATACATGTGATGTATGTTTTCCTAGTGTGGAGCTCAAGTCCAAGGCCTCGCTAGTGGAAGCTCGAATTTTATTTAAAATACAAGTATTAGATATTATGTTACCCATGTGCTATTTAGCCATGGAGCATTGTAAAAATGATGTAAATAAACATCATGCAATAAAATACCAAAACTGGCTATGGAAGCAACTAATGAGAAGGGGCCATGTGTATCCACTAGGGAGTGGTGAGGGGGTTGTGGGATTGAACCATAGGTTGCCAAATGTCATTTTGAGAACCCATTTGACTTTCCTTGCTGACATTTATTTCAGTTGTAAGGAAGTTGTTGAGAAATCAGTCCATGGCTTCAATGGAGCATGGGCAGCCCAAAAATTCATATGGCAGAGTATGGGCTCTATTTTCTTGTACCACAAGTCACCCTACCTCTTGAGAATTGGTTCTTCCTCATTCCCATTCCATTGTTGAACATCCCAGCATCAGTTTGCATCCATTACGAATTCCTAGCAGTGAACAAAACCAAAAATCACAACTTTGCAAGAACCCACGTTTTGAAGAGTCATAAACGCCCAGAATCGGATATGGACAGTGAAATCCAATGGGGGATCCATAGATATGAACCTTGGGGTGAAATTGAGAGTATTAGATACCATGAAATCCATTGGAAAACCCAGTTTTTATAGCCCCAAAGTCCAGTGACGGGATTGAGTTATTTGATGACAGAATTGTGAGAAATCCAAGTGTGAATATTTGAACAGAGGATTCGATGGCTTGAATTTAGCTTGAGATGTCTGTAGCTTTGTGGTTGAGCTCACTGGCTTAGAATCCTCCTCCTTTTGCTTATTGCGTGCTTGATCAACCCAACTATGTGTTGGCTTACCATGATTGTTTGAGTGAAACCATGGTTGTGAGTGAGCCCATCTAGTTCCTCCTTAGTGGATACACAACCCAGCTCGGGGGTGGTCTCTCAGCTAAAAGAATACAGGATGGTCAGATACCTATGGTTGGGTGGAACGTTGCTCTCCCATAGCCAGTTGTTGGACAGCTTCATCTTAAATATAAGTATTCTCTGTGGTTAAAATATGATCATTATGTGTTATGTTCTGCATGTTTAATTATTCATGTTAATTGAATGAAATGAGTATCTTAAGCTAGTTGGCATGAAGCCTGTGCATAGCATGAGAATGGGATTGATTATTGTATGATTGTTCCATTATTCTTCCTGGAAGAAATAGGATGATGTATTCCCTTCTGCGTGTGTGTTATTATGGTTATTTCGTTGTGTCCATATTGAGTATGATTCCACACTACATTCAAGATAAGTATTCTTTGTGGTTTGAGTTATGTTAATTCTGTGCTCTGCAATGTTTTAATCAATGACTGTCGTTTATATGTTGAATGCATGATGAAATGGTGTGCGGATAGTGTGTAATTCCGCTGTGTTTATTTAAGAATGATATGCACACATAAGTTTTTATTTATTATGAATTTCTTAGTAATGTATGGGGCCGAGATCTTCAAGTAAGCCTGGTATTTTGGTCATGTTTCCTTCCTTGCATCAGATGGATGGAATGGGACGTGACAATTATGTATTTCCAACCAATTTCAAGCAAGATTCTCATATTCATATTTCCCAAAGGGATGTCATCTCACCTTGTCCTAACATTCTGTGTTCCCCTAATCCACAAGGAAAGGTCCTAATTGAAGATGATCCTTGTAATTTTTTAGGTGATATCTTATTTAATAATCAGCTCCCTTTAGAAAATTTATTCATGAATGATCATCAAAGGGAATAAATTGGTCATTATGAGGAGGTGATTCATCATGATCTTCAAAAAACGATCCCTCCTCTTTTCAACCATGAATTTTTAGACTCAAACGACATTGTAACCATTAATTTTGGCGAGCCCTTTATTGTTCTATCAATTCATGAATTAAATGACAAATATGATCACTCTTTCTCGATTGGTGGTGAGAACCATGTTTTTCATAAGCCTACCCATGATTCGGAATATTATGTCTTGGAAGAAATCCTGCATCTAGTTTATTACAATTGTCATATTGATTTTACAAATTCAATGCTTGTCATCTAGACGAAGAGGATGAGGTCATAGAGGTTCCTAATTTCGACAACCATATCATTTCTAAGAGTGACTCCTCATTCTCAGCTAACTCACATCCTGTTTATGATGATTATCTCAAGTGTATCCCGAAGGGATATGTCAATTTTGATGAAGAGAATATCAGGATTTAAACAAGCATATACATATAATGAGAGAACAAAAAAATACAACAACAACATTTGACACAACACATTTTCCCTGGAAAACCCCATGAGGGAAAAAAACCATCCAATGAAGATCTTCATTACCTTGGCCAAAACAGGCCAAGCCGAGCCAAGTGAGAAATCCAAGAGAATATTTTCAAATGTTCAAAATCAAAGTCTTCAAATGTTGAACAAAAGAACACCGTTTCAAAGAGCTCGCTGAGAGATTTCCGGCAACACTCATTTCGTCCAAAATGGACTCCAGACGTGAAAGATATCGTATTATGAAATTTTATGGAAACGGGAAAAAATATAAAAAGGAGGTGCCATGTGGAACATCCACAGGGTTCCACGTGGCTTGTACAGGTGGACAGTAATTCCAATGTGGAAGCCCCAAGATATGCCACGTGGGATATTGTAGTTTGATGTGGCATATTCTAGGATGACGTGGACCTATTACATTATGACACATGGCAAGTTCATTGTATAGTTGGCAGTGACGTGGACCAACCAAAGGCTGCTACGTGGAAGTCTGATTGGCCACCATGTGGTTCTCCTTACCAAAAAATATGGCAGGTAGAGCAGATCGAACCCCTGGCCTTCTACCATAGCTCCAACACTTTACCAATACATGCCCTACTACTACGCCGCATGTATTCCTTATTAAGCATAGTTGCAGATCTTGTATTTATGTTTGAATGGATTGTAATTTGAAAAAAGGGGCAGGCCAAGATTTAAGCCTTCAGCCCCATAACATGTGTATTCAATCCATATAAGCAATGGATGGATTCAATCCAAGGTCCATGGACTATGGTTTCAACCATACAACATATATGGTAAACAATATATATTGTTTGCCACCAAAAACCAGAGCCCACGGGTTTGACCCTAGGACCTCCGGTCCATTATACCAACATGTTACCAATGTGTCACAGCCATGTGCTTTATACCATATCCATATTATATTTTTAAATGTTGAATCATGATATGGACCCCCAAAAGGGCACACCCGCATGGCTCTTCCAATCGATTCTTTGTATTATAAAGCCACAATTTTGGAGCGCGGTTTTGGTACAATTTATAGAAGACACGAATTCCAATGCAGGCACAAATCCCAAGGTGGGATTTCATATGATTTTGTATAGCACAAGAGCATAGTTTCTCATATTGCATGCCAAGGGAGGTCTCTGGAAAAATATAGAGTGTTTATACTCAAATTTCTTGATTTTTAAAGATGGTCGCATTGGTGCAGTCTGTTTTTGTAGTTGATAGACAGAATTCAAAGGTGTTTCCAGAACTAATGTAATTGTGTAGCATTTGAATAATTAATAAATTCAGTCTCACCGGAGGTGGACTCGAAGACGTATTCCATCAGGGACGAACTCCGTTAACAGTTGTTGTCTTCATAATTGTGGTTTGCATCTTGTTTATTTTGCATTCTTTTTATTTATGATCTCTTTAAAGTTGCAAATTAAAATCCTTCTAAAGAAGTTAACAGTTGAATAATTTGCACATACAATTCATGGTTAAAATCAGATACGTTATTTTCAGATCATGTTTGGTATTAGAGTAGGATTAACCATAGAATTTTGAGTGTGTGAATGTTAAAAAGGCTCAAGCTAAAGAGAGGTGAAGGAGTATTGGAAGAATTAAATCCTGAGATTGGATCGAGGCATGCAAACCCAAAGAAGAAAATGGCTTCACCAAAAGGAGCAGGAAGTGATCCTCCATCAACTGATGAAGAATTTTTTAAGGATTTTATGGATATCAAATCTATGATAGAATAACTTTACAAAGAACGTAAAGTACGTGAATAATGTGGTCCATTAATTAAGTTTGAAAAAGGTAAAGGAGAAGGAGGTGGTAGTGACCCTCCTAAAACTCCATCATCTCCATCTTCTTCCTCATCTAGTTCCAATTCCTCTTCTAATGCAGAGAAAAATCATTCTGAGAAATCTGACCCTAATATGCCATTGTTAAATTTTGATATAAAATTTGATTTACCAATGTTTAACGGAGAACTTAACGCTGAAAAATTGGATAACTGGATTAGACAAATCGAAGTATATTGCAAGATCCAAAAGATCACAGGTGATGAGTCAAAAATCTCGTTGACCACCCTTCGTCTTAGCGGCACTGCTCTCATATGGTGGGAGGTAAAAACTCAAGAAGATATTATTACTAAAGGCAAAATTATTTCCTCATGGTATGAGTTACTGCAATGTTAAAAAATGCAATTCTATCTGTTGGGTTATATGCAACAGGATATGATGGACTGGTAGAATTTTAGACAAGGTAAGGGTCAGAGTGTGCAAGATTACACACAAGAGTTTAGAAAGAGGTATTTAGTGTTGGGTATACCTATTTATACTCAAGAAACACTTCTTAATTTCATAACAGGATTTCATAGTTGCTTAAGACATACTATTCTTATGTTCAATCCTATTAACCAGGATGAAGTGTGTGTTCAAGCCACCCATATCAAATCTATGGGGAAGAGTATTTTTGATAACTTTTCCAAGAAGCCTTTCAAACGAGGTGGAAACAAGTTCAAAGGTAAAGGGAAAGGAAAGTAGAAAGTTGTCATGAAGAAGGGAGGTGAAAATGCTACATGCTTGCATTGTTCTAACAAGGGTCATGATGCATCCAAATGTTGGAAGCTTCATCCAGAACTCAAGCCAGAGAATTTTTGGAACAAAAAAGAAGACAAGAACACTACCACCACTATCCAGCATGATTTGGGATCAAACTTCGAATATGACACTAAAATTGTAGCCATGGACTTACAAGGTAGATCTCCTTCTGATTATGTTTCAAAATTTGAACCTATTCATGATGAGAAGAAAAGGAGTGAGTTATTTCATGTAAGGGTAATATCTAAACATACCAAAATTGATACTTTATTTGATAGTGGATCATTGGCTAACCTTATTTCAGAAGAGGTAGTTAAAAAGTTGGTTTTGGAAACTAAGTCATACCCCAAACTGTATCCACTTGGTTGGGTATGTGAAAATGCACAGTTACAAGTTACTAAGTAGTGTAGACTTAGGTTTACAATAACTTCTGGATTATTGGATGAAGTTGATTTGGATGTGGTTCCACTAGATATATGTGGTATTATATTAGGTATCCCTTATCTTTATGATATGAAAGCAATATTTTACAGAGAAGAGAACAAGCACCAGCTTACCAAGGATGGCATTCAATACATTGTTCGAGCTCACCGTATGAAAACTAATCTATCTTTGGTTTTTGCGAATCAAATGAAGAGATTAGTGAATGGAAGTAAAAGTTTTGTTCTTGTGGTTGTTAAAGATAAATATCTTGACAAGACCGATTATTTTAAAGGTTGTGATCCTAAACGTAAAGATGAATTGGTTAAGGTTGTTGGTAAGTATGATGCAGTATTCCAGGAACCTAAGGATTACCTCCTAAAAGGGAAATTCAACAGGAGATACATTTGCAGCAAGATGATCCTCTTATAAATATTGGTATGTATCGATCTTTAGTGATGGAAAATACTGAAATCAAGAAGCATGCCATTCAAGAATTGCTCGAGAGAGGAGACATTCGACCAAGTTCCTCTCCATGTGGTTCATTGATTGTTTTGGTGCCAAAGAAATATGGTACATGGTGCATGTGCATAGATTGCAGAGCTTTGAACATAATCATGATAAAGAATAGATATCCTCTTCCCCGTATTGATGATATTTTTAATCAGTTAAAGAATGCAATTTATTTCACTTAGTTAGACTTACTAAGTGGTTATCATCATATCACAATCCATGAAAATGACATATGGAAAACTGCATTTAAAACTAAACAAGGTTAATATGAATGGATGGTTATGCCCTTTGGGATTTATAATGCTCCCACAACCTTCATGTGGGTTATTAATTATATTTTTAGGCCATTCATAGATGACTTTGTAATAGTTTACTTAGATGGCATTATTATAGTCATTCAAACTTGGGAATATCATTTCAATCTTGTTAATCAAGTACTAGATGTATTAGCAAGGGAGAAATTGTATTTGAATATGTCCAAATGTGAATTTGGAAAGACATATTTGGTTTATCTAGGCTACATTGTAGGGTATGGTGAACGGAGGATTGATCCCTCTAAATTTAAGGTCATTTAGAATTGGCCCAAGAATAATAATGTAACAGAAATTAGAAGCTTCCCAGGAGCATCCCAATACTGGCATAAGTTTATTACTAAATTTTCATTTATTGATTCTCCTTTACATGATTTGATAAGAGTGAAACAAGTCTTTCAATGGGGAGGCAAAGAGAAGAAATCATTCAACACTTTAAAAGAGAATATCAGTACAAATCCAATACTTGCACTGCTAGATATTCAATATCCATTCGATATTGAAACCGATGCTAGTGGTTATGCCATGGGGGTATTCTTAATGCAACATAACAAACCAATCTGCTATCATTCTAAAATATTCTCTAAAGCAGTAAAATTAATTATCCCACATATGATAAAGAGTTGTATGCATTAATACAAAGTGTGAAGAAGTGGCAACATTATCTAATGGGTAAAGAAACAATCATACATATTGATCATTAACCATTACAGTATCTTCAATCATAGACTAAGCTACAAAAATCAAGGAACTTCATATGGATGGAAATTTTACATCAATTTCACTTAGTCATCAAATATAAAAAAGGAATTTAGAATAAAGTTTCAGACATGTTATCAAGACCTCCAACAAATGCATCTATCATTTTCAAAAATAGTCCATTAGATAATGAAAGTTATATTGAACAATATGCTAAGGATGAAGACTTCAAAGATGTGTATGAATCTTTAATGCATGGCACACAAACTAAAGAATTGGAATATCATGTTCATGATGAGTTATTATATCATCTTGGAAAAGTTTGTATTCCACGGAGTGAAATATTTCATGTAATTAGAGAAGCTCATACTTCTCTTATATCTGGTCACTTTGGTGTAGGAAAGACAATAGCTCAGCTTTAGAGGTATTGTTATTGGCCTCAGATGAATGAAATTGTATCCAAATATGTAAATGGATGTGTTATGTGTGCTACAAGTAATCCAAGTAACAGAAAATTAGGCTTGTACACTCCACTTCATGTACCTTCTCATCCATGGGAAAGTGTGTCTATGGATTTTGTGGTAGGGTTTCCTATGTCTAGGAAAGGTCATGATTACTTATATGTGGTTGTTGATAGATTCAGTCAAATGTGCATCTTAATTCCTTGTAAAAAGTAGGTGGAAGTAGAGTTGACTACTCATTTTTTCTTCCAGAATGTTTGGGTTAACTTTAGGTTACCCACATCCATTGTACATGATTGGGATTCCTGTTTTCTTGGGAAATTTTGGTCATCTTTGTGGGAACTTATGGACACTAAGTTGAAGAACAGCACTAATTTTCATCCACAAACCGACGGTCAAATTGAAGTAATCAACTGCACAGTGGCACATATACTCCGAGGATATTGTGCTAAACATTCTAAGATTTGGGACGAACAATTACACTATGTACAACATGCCTACAACCATGCCATACACTCTTCTACACAAAGGTCTCCATTTGAGAAATGTTTTCAATACTTGCCAAAATCTCCTTTAGACTTTATTTATTGGAAAGATTTTGTGGAAGATGGACAAGTTGATGCAGACAATGCCTTCAAGTTCATCCATCAAATCCAATTGGTACACCATGCAATACAAGAACAATTGCAAAATATCCAAGCCAAGTACAAGACACGACATGAAAAACATCGAGTGGATCATCATTTCCAAGTTGGTGATCAATTTTAGCTTCATATCAGCAAAGACCGACTTAAAGGTGAAGGTAAAAAACTTAAAGCACTCAGGTATGGACCCTTCAAAATTTTGGACAAAGTTGGTAATAATGCTTTCCAGTTAGATTTGCCTCCATATCTGCATATGTATTCTGTTGTGAATGTGGAAAACTTGAAATTGTATGAGCCTCCAATGATCATGGATCAAGAGGAGAATATTCATGTTCCTTCTATTGATGACTTTGCTTCTGAGTATCTTGATGAGTTGTAGGAAGATACCATTCTTGAAAAAAGGGTAAGGACTTCACAAAGAGGAGATGTGGAATATCTTCATGTGGGTCTTAAATGAATGCATCCAAGCAAAGCACGATCGATAGAGACTGGAAAGTTCAGGGAGTTGTACCCTCACCTGTTTGTTGAATAATTCCAGGCTTTTGGTGGTCCAAAATATTGCAGTGGGGAGGTTTGATCCAAGAGGATATTTTTGAATGATCAAAATCAAATCCTTCAAATGTTAAACATGAGCACACCATTTTGAACATGGGGGATTCACTAGAAGGAAATATAATACCACGTTCATTCATATTGTGGCAATAAATATTCATGAAAACCTAAAAATTATATTGCTTATATATTAAGGGGCAAAGGATTTTTTTATTTAATGTAACAATACAAAAATACTTTGTGGTCTTTTTTATATGGGAGGGCTGACAAATATCCGCCAAATGGAGATGGAAGGATCACGGCAGGATGAGAAATCGGGTTGAGGCAAGGCTCGGGCTTACCAGTATGCAAGGAAATCACGTCTTGAGGCATGCTTGAGGCTAGGGTGTTTCGTGGTGAAGTGGGTTTCCAATCGATCATAGTCGAGAGACAGTGGTCATTGAAAACCAATTGTTACCAATAGCACTCAACCAGTTGTTACCAATATACTAGGTAGAAATTTAAAGGGGTATAAAAAATGTTAATGAAAATATTGATACATACAATATCTAGTGAAAATAGGGGTCTTTTTAAAATTGGGAAGGCATATTGGGAGGGGGTTAAAAAAAATGATTTTGGAAGGTAGTTTCCAATATTTAGTGAAATTAGGGTTATTTTTTCATATGCCACAAACAAACGTGCTATGATAGCAGTTTATTGAGTGAATCCCCCGTGATTTTGAAGAGCTCGCCAAGATCTTTTCGTCAACGCTCATTTCGTCCAAAACGGACTCCAGATGTGAAATATATCGCGTTCTGAAATTTTATGGAAACAAGCAAAAATATAAAAGGCGTTGTCACGTGGCACATCCACAGGTGCCATATGTCCTATACAGGTGGACCGTACTAATGACGTGGAATCCCCAGGATCTTCCACGTGGCAAGTTGCAGGTTGATGTGGTTTTTTCCATGATGACGTGGACCTATTGTATTATGACACATAGAAGGTTCATTGTATTGTTGGAAATGACATAAACCAACCGGAGGCTGCCACATGGTAGTTTGGTTGGAAACCTTGTGGTACTTCTTACCAATAAATATGACGGGCGGGGCGGATCGAACCCCTGACCTTCCGCTATAGCTCCAACACTTTAACAATACATTCCCTACCACGACACCACATGTATTCCTTATTAAGCATAGTGGCAGATCTTGTATGTATGTTTGAATGGATTGTAATTTGGAAAATGGGGTGTGTCGAGGGATAATCCCTCCACCCTATAACATGTGTATTCAACCCATATAACCAACGATAGGATACGATCCAAGGTCCATGGACTATGGTTTCAACCATACCACATATATGGTAAACAATATATATTATTTTCCACCAAAAACCGGGGAGCACGGGTTTGACCCCAGGACCTCCGGTCCATTATACCAACATGTTACAAATAGGCCATGGCCCTGTGCTTTATACCATATCCATATTATATTTTTAAATGTTGAAATAGGATATGGAGCCCCAAAAGGGCGCGCCCGCGTGGCTCTTCCAACCAATTCTTTGTATTATAAAGCCACGATTGTATAGTATAGTTTAGGTATAGTTCAGAGTGGGCACAAACTCCAATGTAGACACAGATCCCAAGGTGGGATTCTATACGATTTCGTATAGCACAGGATTAGAGTTTCTCATATTGCATGCCAAGGGTGGTATCTAGCAAAATATAGTCTTTATACTCAAATTTCTCAATTTTTCGAGATGGTCACATTGGTGCAGTCTATTTCTGCAATTGACAGACAAAAATCAAAGGTGTTTCCAGAACTGATGTAATTTTGCAGCATTTGAAGAATTATTGAAATCGGTCTCACTAGAGGTGGACTCAGAGACATAGTCCATCAGGGATTAACTCTGTTAACAGTTGTTGTCTTCATAATTTTGGTTTGCATCTTATTTATTTTGCATTCTTTTTTATTTGTGCTAAGTTTAAAGTTTCAATTTAAAATCCTTTTAAAGAAGTTAATAGTTGAAGAATTTGCACATACAGTTCATGGTTAAAATCAGATCTGTTATTTTCATATCAGTGAGCTCACCCACTCACCTACAAGCCACATTACAATGGATTGTTCCAAATTCCAATCCCTTTATAGGATTCATTACACGAAATACCTTGGGATAATACCATGGGCCCAAAACCACGTGCTAAGACCTAAACCATTTGACTCATTCCCTAGTCAAGGTTAACCCTAACAATCCCCTCTTTAAACTTGACTTGGAGTAATCACCAAACCCCCTCAAATTTTTAACCAAGGAATATTGCATGCCCCCTATCACCTGGGTCCACAGATGGACTTTACTAGTGAGTTACCTGGGATACGCATGCCTAACCAGGTCTTACATATGTATGCCCATTTACATGCAATACAATTTTCAACTCCATTATAATAATAACTTCTTCTTCTTTTGTTCATGTGTCTCTCCATGACTTCATCATCACCATCCATTGCTACATCCTCTCCATAATCACATTCTTCCTTGTCATTTTTCATCCCTCTATTTGTACTTGCATACAAACTTATCATTAATGTCCATATAAAAAGAACCCATCTACCAGATAACATGGTTCATTAACCGTTGTAACTTCCAGTTATATAGGAAATCTCTTCGCCTACATGGTTCATCAATCTTGGTCCCAATATTGAGATCAAACCATCTCATATCCCCCCCTACAATTGAATATTCACCTTTGTTTGATTCCACATCAAACTAGCATACAAGTTTTCCTACCACTCTCATACCTATCCCAATGGCTCATTCCACAACTTGATGCCAATCCCTTCTTTGTACATAAGAGGGATACAATGATTTTTAGTGCTTCTTAGCGATTCAAGAAATCAAATTCTAACCAAAAACTATTGGGGTGTCAAGTACAACCAATCATGCACCCGGAAACACATTAATTAAAACTCAAATACAAAAATAATTTACCATCTCGTTGTGGCTCATCTCACCTTGTCACCTTTTTTCCTCGTGAGTGCTTACTCAATCATCATGATGGATTCCAATATCAAGGCACTTGTCGCCTCTCACATAGCACGAGCAATAGATTCTCAAGGTATTTTTATCAACAATCTTTAGGATATGGTATAACATACGAATCCTCACGATTGTGGGCGACCTCTATCCTCCAAATTCGTCGATCCTTGGCTCAGGATTTAACCACTACAGGATCCTCCTAACAAATAAAGTTTCAAACCCTACAATCAATCTAGATTCCACCAACAAACATCAAATATAATGGTCGTAACCCCAATGAGTGGCCTTCTCTTCCTACCAGCTCGATTTCATTTAGTGGCACTTGCACTGCCTCTGCCTTTTATGTAATGTCTCCAAAGTTTTGCTATGGACCATTCCATTGGACTAGGGGATGCATTGTCCTAAGTCACTTGGTAAAGTCATGAAAAATGAGCAAGGTGGTGATGTGGGTCAAATATTTGTATAGTTGATGTCCAAATTGTGAAATGATGCAACATTAGGCAAAATTGGACAAGGAGTGCACACAAGTAGGTTTAGTTGGTCCCCACATGAGTTGTAACCCCATAAAATTAAAATTATGAGGTGGCATTGGACACAATTGGGCAAGGAGGACGCATTAGTGAAGGAATGAATCCAAATATGTGGTGTAACTCCCATCCAAGGTGGAAGGAATACTATCATGGAGGCATCTCATGGTTTGTAACTCCCCAGGATAGAAATAGAAAATCTATGACAACCTATGACATATATGACAACTTACGATAAGAAACTGGTCCTATGACAACTTATGGCATGTTGCAAGTCCCAAATTTAGCCACGGAGGGTGCTAGAGGAGAGGGGTGGGCCCACATGCTAGTGTAACTTCCCAAAAATCAAGCTAAGCTTCTCTAATTCGAATTTCCAAGTTAGATGAAGTTATTAATTGGCCAAATAACATTATAGAGGAATTAAATGAATCCCAAGGTGTCATTCTCTCATAAAAATAACATTTATTAATATTTTATTAAATATTTGTGAGAGAATTCTAGAACGAGGGGGAAATGCTCCATGATGATTTATAAAAAGGATGAAGACACAGGTGAAAGGGATTTTGGTCATTGTTGATTTTTGACATTGGAGATATCATGTGGCTTTTCATAGCTTGGGATATGTTCCCCTTGCATTATGAACTAGTTTCAATGATGAAATATTTCACCCTAGCTAGTAGAGAGGAGGAGATATCCCTGATCTCTTCATTATGCTTCGTATTTGGATATTGAGAGGATAAATCACCTTCATATTTCTCTACAGAGATTCAATTCATATGTTTATGTCCATTTTAGGGATGATTTTAAGAACCCCCCCCCAAAATTTATATGTATAAAAAAATGGGCAAATCTTCCCGATATATAGGAAAATTTGAAGGTGATTTTATCAATACTATAATATGTATATATAATTTTTTGGTGAATATTTCATTTTATTATATGATGTTGTAAAATCTTGGTGAATCTTTCACTAAATTATAAGATATTGTAAAATATTGGCGAATATTTCACTGAATTATAAAATATTGTAAAAACTTGGCGAGTATTTTACTGAATTATAATTTTTTGTAAAAATTTGGCGAATCTTTCATTGATTTATAAAACACATTGAATGGCACTCTTCTTGTTAATTCTGAGTTCAATGCTTCTTCAAATGTTGAGTTCATTTTCTCTATTTCAAGTTTTGGTCTCAATACCAAATGGAAGTGGCCTTAATGATGCCTTCATATCCAAGCAAAGCTGAGTGGATCTTGTAGACATGTATTCTAAATGTGGGTGTTTGGAGGATGCACGTAAGTGTTTGACCAAGTGCCAAAGAAAAAAGAAAAAATAGTTGGTTGAGCAACTGTTTGATATTGTGACATAAGCAAAAAAATTTAAAAATTATAGCTCGGAATAGCATCAAAATAAACAAAGACATCCACAAGAATGAAGAATCATGGCAAGAAAAAAATATTGAACCACTCTGAAAAAAGGGGGAAATAAAACTCGTTGGTTGTAAAAGCTTGATGGAAATGCATAAGCAACAACCATATTTGGATTATTACAGGCAGAGTTTAATGTATTAGCAAGAGTAAGTGTCACTAAACTGATAGTGGATAGGAATGACACCTCATAAATAGATAAAGATAATAAGTTAATAACTAATAAACAAGGTGATATTCAGGTGTTACTCTTCATCTGTTGGCAGACAGTTTAATGAGTCAGCATTGCAGATGCTGCGCAAGGAAAAAGATACTATGAAAGGAGGAAAGCAGTGCAGATGGTGATAGTACTTTTTGTAGTTTTGGGTCATTTGGACTGCGTCATGTATATTTTGGGGTCATTTGGACCGCATTATGTGGGATTTTGGGTCATCTTTTTGTAGAGTTTGTTAAGAATTAGTTAGGCAGTTGCCTGAGTGGACCGTAAATGTAAAGGCGCAAGCCTATAAATAGATGTAGGATTGTAAGTGTTGAGATATCTAATATATTGAAGAGATCTGGACATAGCTGAAGACAAAGAGTTGATGATTGAATATCTTGTTGTATCTGGGTTTTTGCGGAGATGAATATGATGTGACATAGTTTTGAACAGAATCCTTGTGTCTTTTTCATTTCTCTGTGGTAAATGCATTATGCGATATGAATCTGTGAATTATGCGATGTTTCCTTGCTGCGATTAATGCGTTACTGTTATATCTGTTGCACATTTATGGTTCTGTCAATGATAAGATCTATTGAATGATGTTGCGATTATGCTTAATGCCTGATTTGAATGCTTAGATATATCTATGAATGTTGCAATAAGTTGATTAGTTAATGCACAATATCCTCCTTCATTTGATGCAAACATGGTTTTGTCAACTCTCCCTTGAACATCTAGGGTGAGACCTCATCTGCTCCGCAGGTGTTGCTGGACAAGGTAAAACCTGTCTGGGCCGGTGCTCAAGGAGATCGTCATGGTTTGGGTGTCGACAACATGAGGAACCCCTGTCGACTGGGTTTGTGTCAACAAATGGTTCTGTTGTCGGGACTGTTGTGCACAGTGAAAGGAGGATATGTTGCGGCATCCGACGAGACCGAAGATCCAAGATTGGTTCGACCTAAAGTTGTGAGAGTTTGCTAAAAAGGAAAATTAGAACCCTGGGTTTTCGACGGACTGGTGGTTGGAGAAGTACATCCACGACGACCCACACGAATATTTTTTCTATGAGTTCCCAATCATCCTGTATGAGTGGTTAGAAAAATTGACATTTCAGAAGCAAAACTTTCAAGGTAGTGATCCAACATCCTAGACCCCAGAGTTGATCCAGGAGCTGCAGGAAGTCAACAAAAAAGCATCGTGGGCTGTTGAGGTTTGGGTCGACAGTATACTAGAAGGCTACATCACTGAGTTTGCAGTTGATATAATAAAATCTTATAGTGAAGCAGAAAGGTAATTCTTCAATGGACCAAGAGGTAGGTTTCTATTGACGCTACAGTTGTCCATTAAAATGCTCATTTGCGAAAAGGGCATACTGAAGATGCACCTAGACCAGTAAAAACCCTGGTGGGCGGAGGCTGTGGATACCGTGACAATAGGGGGGCATGGTAAATGGAATGATAAGGGTTAGATGGGTGCAGGTTATGACGAGACTATGAAGGAAGCCGAGGAAGAGAGTGGTCTTACAAGGGGAGGAGCAAGGTTTCGACAGGAAAAGAGGCAGAGGACAAGAGAAGGTCCTGTTGCGATCGAAACACACAACCACAAAGGAATACCACACGGGATGAAGTGACCTAACAGTGCCAAGAAAGACAACTAGGCTACACCCAGGATAGAGGCAGGACCAACCCCAAGCATAAACATACCCATACCTCCGCTCACTATCTCTCAACCAGTAAGAAATACAACTTTGACACCACCGTGTTCATCAAGTCAACAGAACTTCATTGCTAGTAGGTCAGCGACTGTAGGAAGGAAGCCCAGGATGGCGAGCAAAGATGCAAAGTTATCGTTGTTCCACGGAAATGGAATAAATAATCCCGAGCAATACTGGTTCTTATGTGAAGCAGTATGGACTGTGAAGCAAATTACTGATGATAATGCCAAGAAAGGACAATTGGCGACAAATATTCAAGGTCGTGCATTAGATTGGTTCATGAAATTTGTACAGGTTCCGGTCGGAGCTCCAGAAAAGATGCTGGATGAAGTTCGAGCAGGACTGATTGCAGAATTCCGAAAACCCAAGTTTGAAGCGCAATATATTACAAAAGTAAAAGAGATTAAGCAGTATCCCAATGAAACTGTGTGGGATTTTGACTAGCGGTTCAAAACACTGATGGCAAGGGTCAACTTCGACATGAGCAATGTCCAGCACAAATAATGGTTCATTACGGCATTTCTCCCTCATGTTTGACTACCGCTGATGCAACAGAACATTACAACACCAAGTGAAGCCTTGGAAATTGCAATGTGATTAGAAGCTTCACTGATCGGTGAGAACACGGCTGGTATGTTGCAGATTCAGACACAGCTGGCCAACTTGACAATATAGCTACAAGACCTTAAGAAGGGTAAAGAACATAGTGAAGAGGTGTGGTAAAGAACATAGGAAGGAAACCCAGGATGGCGAGCAAAGATGCAAAGTTACCATTGTTCCACGGAAATGGAATAAATAATCCCGAGCAATACTGGTTCTTATGTGAAGCAGTATGGACTGTGAAGCAAATTACTGATGATAATGCCAAGAAAGGACAATTGGCGACAACTATTCAAGGTCGTGCATTAGACTGGTTCATGAAATTTGTACAGGTTCCGGTCGGAGCTCTAGAAAAGACGCTGGATGAAGTTCGAGCAGGACTGATTGCAGAATTCCGAAAACCCAAGTCTGAAGTGCAATATATTACAAAAGTAAAAGAGATTAAGCAGTATCCCAATGAAACTGTGTGTGATTTTGACCAGCAGTTCAAAACACTGATGGCAAGGGTCAACTTCGACATGAGCAATGTCCAGCACAAATAATGGTTCATTACGACATTTCTCCCTCATGTTTGACTATCGTTGATGCAACAGAACATTACAACACCAAGTGAAGCCTTGGAAATTGCGATGTGATTAGAAGCTTCACTGATTGGTGAGAACGCGGCTGGTATGTCGCAGATTCAGACACAGCTGGCCAACTTGACAATATAGCTACAAGACCTTAAGAATGGTAAAGAACATAGTGAAGAGGTGTGGTAAAGAACATAGGAAGGAAACCCAGGATGGCGAGCAAAGATGCAAAGTTACCGTTGTTCCACGGAAATGGAATAAATAATCCCAAGCAATACTGGTTCTTATGTGAAGCAGTATGGACTGTGAAGCAAATTACTGATGATAATGCCAAGAAAGGACAATTGGCGACAACTCTTCAAGGTTGTGCATTAGACTGGTTCATGAAATTGGTACAGGTTCTGGTCGGAGCTCCAGAAAAGACGCTGGATGAAGTTCGAGCAGGACTGATTGCATAATTCCGAAAACCCAAGTCTGAAGCGCAATATATTACAGAAGTAAAAGAGATTAAGCAGTATCCCAATGAAACTGTGTGGGATTTTGACCAGCGGTTCAAAACACTGATGGAAAGGGTCAACTTCGACATGAGCAATGTCCAGCACAAATAATGGTTCATTACGGCATTTCTCCCTCATGTTTGACTACCGCTGATGCAACAGAACATTACAACACCAAGTGAAGCCTTGGAAATTGTGATGTGATTAGAAGCTTCACTGATTGGTGAGAACGCGGCTGGTATGTCGCAGATTTAGACACAGCTGGCCAACTTGACAATATAGCTACAAGACCTTAAGAATGGTAAAGAACATAATGAAGAGGTGTGGTGTACACGATGTCGTGGAGAGGGGCATACTAAGGATAATTTCCTAGACTTCCGCAATTATCTGGTATCAGGAGCGTCGAACTCGTTGAGCGGTGGCGATATCTCATGGTGTCGCATCTGCTAGGTATATGGGCACCGACATGAGGAGTGTCAATACATGCAGAAGAATGTCACAAAGATGATGAATTTGTATTGCACATTCTGCAAATATGTGGGACATGAAGATAAAGATTGTCGCACATATGGCTTGCTTCAGGAGAGAATGTACAATGCATTCTATGTGAATGATGACCAACGTGCTGTACAACAACCGCAACCGCAACCGTAGGTGGCTCAGCCGCTACCTCAACCGTAGGTTCAGTTTGTACCACAACCGCAAACACAACAACAGTTTATGCCACAATATGCTCTGATGCAGATGGCTCTACAACAGCCACAGTATGTTCAACCTGGGCAGTCTGTGCAACTGCAACCGAATCCCATGCAGCAACAGCTCAATCAACCGCAATATCAGCAGCAAGGGAGATTTCACGGAGGATTTCAGGGTGAATGTGGTGGAGGTTTTGGTCGTGGACCGGTCCAGTGTTATAATTGCAGAGTGTTGGGCCATTACCAAAGAGATTTCCCACAATTGCAGACACAGTGTACGTTTTTTTTTGTTACTAATCACACTATTGAAAATTGTCCGTAGTTGATTGCGCGATGGCGAGCAGGAAATGTTTAGCAATTGCAAAACCAGAATCAAGTGCAGCAACTAGTGCAGAATCAAAACCAGCCACATAACCAAAATTAGCGCCCAAATCAGAATTCCAACCAGGCTGTGAACCAACCTGGGAATCCGCCGCTGAACCAAACTCAGAGTGCAACTATCGCAACAATTTCTGCGGAACCGAGGACACAAGATGCTGCTATTGCAGTTATCACTCGCGGAGGTGTGACGACAGGAGAAGATGGTCCACATCCAATCATCCGATTAGCTAGGTCGAAGAAGGTGTAGTTTGACATTAATGTTGAGCGTGATGCATTCTTTCGAGTGCGTAGTGTCATGGAAAAAGATCACGGTAGGGAAATTATTTGTGACATGCCCCCTATTTTTTATTCCACTTCAAAGGCAGGTCCATCACGACAGTTTGGTACTTTACAAAAAAAAATTGAGAGTTGTTTATCGCTGGCAAGGGATCATAATGCTCTTGCCGAGATCGAGGGGTTGTTGCATCGACCAACCAGGGGACGAAGAGAGTCCGTGGTAAACTCCTTACAGAGACGGAAGATAGGTAAGGAGATGCGCATGAACATATAGATTGGGGACTATGAGGTTGATTCATTCATTTTGGATCGTGGTTCGGATGTCAACATTCTAACCAAGCAGGCCTGGCAGAAAATGGGGAGCCCAATGCTGAGCTGGTCTCCAGTACAACTCCGATTGGCTAATCAGGCCAAGGTGACACTGATTGGGAGAGTTCCACGCCTTGTTGTGGACATTGAGCGAATGAAGAAATACGTTGATTTTGATGTTATCGAAGTTGTTGAAGGGGGAAGCTCCTATCTTGCGTTTCTAGGGATTGGATGGGCTAATGACAGTGCAGCAGTAATTAACCTTTAAGAAGCCAATGATGACTTTTGAAAACCGCGACCTCAAAGTCATAGCTCTGTTGGATCCGGCTGAAGGATGCAGGTATGTTGAACAGGTCAAAGATGAATTTCCCAGTGGATGGGACCATGCATACAATATTTCAGAAGATACATTCATCCGACTGTCGATGGTGAGCTTGGGTGGCGTAGCTCCAGCTCTATGTCTTCCAACTCTGATGACGCTTTAGAGAATTAGCAGAATCGCTTGCATGAGGTGTCACTTTGCAAGTGTGGGTTGATCACACAGTCATTATGTTGTGTTGCAACTGAAACTGTTTCACTTCCAGTATATGAAGGGATTCTTAGATTGTCTGAATTTCTTGTGGCGTTCGAGGAAAAGGTCTCAAAACCACAGCGATTGCTGGCATTGCAGGAAGCGCTGAAGGCTGCTCCAGCACGGTGGTGGGTGACCCATAAGAAGTCGATTGTTGGGTGGTTGTAGTGCCGTATATTGATGACGGTTCACTTTGGTGACACCGAAGTTTACCACACAGGAAAATATGATGGACGAAATTACCCTGGAAGTGATTTGATGGAATGTCAGATGTTGTGGGCATCGCGACCAAGGGATGAGTGGGTCCATGCCTTTGTCCATACTTTGGACGAGATGTCGTGAGCATGGTATGCCGCAGCTGAATTACGAGGGGAGATTACTACTTGGTTAGAGTTGACAGTTTGCTTTACTCATGCTTTCAGCTTCTCGAATGCTAACCCAGATGTCCATAAAGCTTTGCAACTCATCCGTAACATTGTTCTGAAGGTTGTTCCAGTGGCATATCATGCAGATCCACATACTCACTGCAAGACGCAGTCGATGATGGAATGTTATAATATCACTGGTGGGTCAGAGGATGGTGATGATACGTGGAATGTTAATATTTTGGAATCAGAAGGCAGTCGTGATGTTGTAGCTCCTGATGCACCAATAGATCCGATCAATCAGCCGCTAAATCTTAGAAAAGTCAACATCGAGACGGAGGAGAACCCAAAGTTCATGAATTTTAGGGCCTATTGGGATGACGAGATGATGGCGAAGGTCACAAACTTGTTGCACGAACTCTAGGACTTGTTCCCTACGAAGTTTTATGAGATGAAGGGAATTTTGGGGGATTTGGGGGAGATGAAGATCCCATTAAAACTAGATGCAAAACCAATAAGGAAACGACTATATCGAATGAATCCACGCCATAAGGAAAGGGTCAAAGTAGAACTTGACTGCATGTTGGATGCTAGCATTATTGAGCCGGTTGAGGAATCAGATTGGATTAGTCCTATGGTGGTGCAGGACAAGAAGACAGGTGAAGTGCGCATTTGTGTCGACTTGTGGAAGCTCAATGATGCATGTCTGCATGATCCATTTCCGACACCGTTCACTGAAGAGGTGCTGGCGGGCGTGGGTGGCCAAGAGATGTATTCTTTCATGGATGGGCTCTCTGACTATCATCAGATCAGAATCGTGAAAGAATACCACCATAAGACAACATTTGTGACAGAATGGGGTTGTTTTCAGTACACGGTGATGCCATTTGGATTGAAGAACACACCTGCAATATTCTCTCGAGTCGTTGTTGCTGCTTTTAGGGATTTTATTCAGAAGTTTCTGCAAGTTTACATGGATGAATGGACGATTTATGGATTAATCAGCGATCATCTAGCAAATCTGTGACTGATATTGGAGCGTTGTCGATAGCATCAGATATCACCGAACTTGAGAAGTGCATCTTCTGTGCACAATTTGGGATATTACTGGGTCACATTGTTTGCAAGCAGGGATTGTTGGTCGACCCAACAAAATTGCGCTCATTCTGATCTTAACACTGCCTACCAATGTCAAGCAGTTAAGAGCGACATTGGGACACACTGGGTACTATTGCAAGTTTATCCAGGGTTATGCAACAATCGCGGCCCCTATGGAGAAGTTATTGAAGAAAGATGTGGTATTTCAATGGAGCCCTGAATGCCAATTCAATTTTGAGACATTGAAGGCTAAGATGGATTCAGTGTCGATACTGGTATTTCCGAACTGGAGCAAGGAATTCCATGTCCATGTAGATGCATCATCGATCGTGCTGGGATTAGTGCTCGTGCAACCAGGTGAAGGGGATCTAGATCACCCAATTAATTTTCCGAGTCGAAAGTTGTTGTATGCAAAGAGGAACTATACAACTACAGAGAGGGAAGGTCTAGCGATGGTATATGCGCTGCAGAATTTTAGGCACTACTTATTGGGAGGTCACTTTAAGATGTTCACAAACCATTCCGCATTGAAATATCTGGTCAATAAGCCTATGTTGGGTGGGGGGGAGATATGTCACTGGCTACTTCTTTTTCAAGAGTTTGATTTTGAGTTGATTGTGAAGCCAGGACACTTGAATGCTGGGCCAGATCATCTGTCACGGATTGAGACTAGGGAGGAACCAACCAACGTTGAAGATGGGTTGCCTGATGCGTAACTGTTTAAGGTTGAAGTAGTTGATGACTACTATGAAGAAATCATTCAGTTTTTGGTGACAGGAACCACACCAAAGGGGTTCACCACCAGTCAGAAGAAGCAACTAGTGGTCAAGACTACAGATTTCAAGCTGATTGCAGGGCAGTTGTACAAACTGGGATCATACGAGATCTTGAGGTGTTGTGTCCTGCCTCATGAGCAAGGGAAGATCTTGTCAGAAGCACACATAGGGGTAGCTAGTGGGCACTATGGTGGTCGTGCGACTGCCGGGAAGGTACTTCGCACAGGGTTTTGGTGGCCCACTCTTCACAATGATATGATAGATTATGCGTGGACCTGCGATGTCTGTCAAAGAATTGGGAAACTCTCTAGGAGGGATGAGATGCCACTAATACCTCAAATGAAACTGCATCCATTTGACAAATGGGCAATGGATTTCGTGGGCCCTATCAACCCACTTGGGAAATGCACAGGTGCACGATACATCATCACATCGACAGATTATTTGACAAGATGGGTAGAGGCTGCATTAGTTGTAGATTGCACCACTGTAACAACAATGCATTTCTTGTTCGAGAACATTGTCACTCGGTTCGACTACCCGAAGGTGTTGATAAGTGATCAGGGCAGTCATTTCATCAATCGCACAGTCAGCGCATTGAAGGCGGAGCTACAGATATAGCATAAGAAGAGTACGCCATATCATCCATAGGAAAATGGCACAGTGGAAGCTTTCAACAAGGTATTGGAGAATGTGCTGATAAAGGTTTGTAATGTGAACAGCGACGACTGGGATTTGAAGATTCCAGCAATCTTGTGGGAATATCGCACCACTTGTAAAAGGTTGACAGGACAGACACCATTCAAATTGGTGTATGGGAAAGAAGCGATTATTCCTATGGAGTACATTGTTCCGAGCCTACGCATAGCGGCAGCAACATGCATGGATGATGAAGTGGCATTAGGAGAATGTCTGGCGAGGCTAGTGCAACTTGAGGAAGACCTCTTTATCGTAGGTTTTCACCATAGCATGGAGAAGGATCGACAAAAGTCTTGGCATGATCGCCATATCAAGAACAAACAATTTCAGCAGGGCGACTTGGTGTTGTTGTATGACAACAAGTTTTTGAAGCATCCAGGGAAGTTACAAATGCATTGGATCGATCCATATCGCATCAGCTGCATAACTTCAGGAGGTGCAGTATAGTTGCAGCAGTTAGATGGAGTGATGCTCCCAAAGATGGAAAATGGTAGCCGGTTGAAGCCCTACAGGATGGGCTTGGAGTAGCATGATGCCTGAGTCACATCGAAAAGAAAAAAAAAGTGCAGGATGTTAGGTGGAAAGATGGCGCACCAACAGAGACAGAATGCGCAAGTTGGATCACTTGCATCGCAGTTTAGGAGCTGGGCCATGACAACCGCAGGGTCGCGACCCCGCCAAATCAGCAAATAATGCAGACAATTGAATACAGTTAACCCCTGGGGTTAGGTGAAGTGACCTATAGTAATGGTGGATCTGACCGATTAGATTGGTCGGATTGATGACAAGGTCCAACACAGTTGGCACGGGTGAAACAAGGTGGCAGCATGGACGATGGCATCAGGGTTGATTGTTCGCATGTTTCAGCATCAATGGAAGTCAGTGGAAGCATGGTTGCTCCTCTACACGTAAGAAGTCTAGTCTACACACGCGTTCTGTGGATCCACCTCACCAGGAGATGACGAAATGGCATGATGACAAGATCAGAGCCTTATGGGAATAGATTTGTGAATTATTCCTGCGGTTAGTTTGCAGCACAATGAAACTGCATAAATACAGACCACAGAGGCTAGACGAGAAACACTGTATCTATCTGAGGAATTCATGCTGTGAGTGGGTCAGGAAGTTAGATAAGTTAGGAATTCCAAGGAGGCTGTGGAAATGATCCATTTCATTTCGTGCGGTAGCACACCAGGTGCGCTGAGGGACTGAATGACGAGTGTGCATGAGAGCCTGGAGAAGGATGCGGCAAGGACACTTTGGTGTCAATGGGACGAAGTCTCATCCAATATGTCTAGATATGTGGTGGTAGTTCAAAGTTTCGTGGTCCCTGCGACCACCAGAACGACAAGGGTGGTAGTTCCCTAGTCCCGCCGATAGGTGATCCCTGGTGTGAAACAGATGTGCCAAAGCAGATGGCATGTTTCGCACCTTGGCGTTGTTCATCCATTTCTCCTCAATTTGCACCAGGTTTCCAGAGACTAGAGAATGAGTTTGAGAAGTACATGACAACAAGCTAGTCGATCACTGGATGAGGTTGAGAAGTACATGACAGCGAGCCAGAGATCACCATAGTGTAATGTCCCTCCCATCCTACCAAGGCGATGGAGAGACATGATGCTAAAACCGGGCCTCTAGCCCCATAGTTATAAAGTAAAACTTCACATAATATAAAAAGACAAGCATGCAAATGTATAAATCTAAGAAATACAATGGAAGTGAATTCATGTTAATATCCAGCATACATTTAGCATTTTCATGACAGCCATTAAATAAAGACACTGCAGAATTAACACATGAGAGTACTTATATTGAGACAAAGTAGCTCCGAGCAACTGGCTATGCAACTACAACGTTCCACCCATCCATAGGCGAGTGTGCTCTTCAATCTTTCAGCACCACTACCACCCCTGAGCTGAGCATGATCTCCACAAGGAAAAATGGAACAACAAACTCTCATATATCCAAAGATACACCAGAATTCACCCACACCAATGCACAATTGGGTTTATCAGGCCGCTAAGGAAATGGACAGAGGGTGAATTGCTAAGCTAGTGGCTCGACCCTTGAGCTATGGATACCTCTGCAAGATCTTTCTAGATTGGTCTCAATAATGCCTACACACCCATTACCTGGAAGTATTCCCTTCACTGTTACACAATCCCTCAGGCCAGACCTTCCAATCTAGCATTGCTCAGGGTGTGCATAGAAGAGTAACCAGCCCCCTTTGATCTACTTGAGAGGCCACTTTCCTCACTAGGTTTATCAAGCCAAATCAGGTCCTCTTCCAATCCTAGATCCTTTCTCTTAAACTCAAACCAAACAGAATGCACAAACAACAGAATTTACCAATGTTGGGCAGTAGAAAAACGTTTTTTACAATGGAATACCCACAATGGGATTTTTAGAAAAACGTGGGCAACCAAAATAGAATGGTGGAGGGGGATCAAGTCTGTGAGAGCCAAATCGTTTCCAGAAAATGTTCTTGGCATTCAAGGGACAAAAACGACCTCCCTAGACCCCAAAACCATGGCTCCCTTCCTCCCAACCACTGGGAAATACAAAAACGAGTTCCCAGCCATGGAAATTGAGGAAAATGGTGAAAAATGTGAAGGATAAAACCCCAACAAGCTCAGACTGCGTGAGAGGATGAATTCCATGGGTGAAGAATGGATTTGGGCACCATTTCGTGGGTGTTTTCTTTCCCAGAAAGCCAAAAATACAATTTTCCAGGTTGATGGCTTTCCCATGCATGAAAATTGACTGCCATACCTCTCCAATCCCAAGGCATTAACTGTCTCAACCAATTCTTGGAAGAATTAAATGATTGGGTGCATGAGACAAAATGGGTAGTTGAGAGTTCATGGGTTTTCTCATTGACACATGGATTAAATCTATTGGCTCAAGGGTTTGATTACTTTCCCTCCCTATTCCTTGTAAAGATCATGCCCCCATCTCTTGTTGCATTGCATAGCCCATTGTGGGTATTTCATTAAAATTATGTATTTACATGATGTCCGAATTTACATTGTGCATGGCTAGCACAAGAACCATGGGCATCTATTTTAATTGCCAATACATAAAATAATAAATCAATGGCGGGGCCTTGGCCTTGATCTCCTCACCATGATTTAATAACGATATTTACATCATTTACAATTTTTAATGCAATAGGGTCAAAATCAGGATATTACATTCCCCTCCCCCTTGGAATAGCACCGTCCTCGGTGTTCCAATACTTAGGAATAAATACCCACTTTACACATGCCTCAAAACTCACAATTGGTGGCAGGTTTGTCCTGCATTCCATCTCTTTACTTTGACCTTTCAGGGCCAAGTCCTTTGGCTTCCACAACTGCTCGTACTGGCTTTGATCTCCAACTCTGCAGGTGGGCATTGCTTCACGGAAATCCCTTTCCTTTTATTTGCCTTCCAACTAATCTACAAGTCTGGAACTTCATGGCTGCCATCTTCCTTGTTGTCCTAGCACTATTCAAGGAATATTTTTAGCCAAATCAAATAGCTTTTGGTCTGCTGCCATGATCACAGTGCACAACTGGTTCTCACTTTTCTCACCGGCAACACTTGGCTAGTAATAGATGCAATCAATGGCTTTCAATGTCTCACCTGTGAGACTCATTATGGCAATTCCTGTTAGGAAAAGCATAACACAATATTAAAATTAGTCAATTATTTTCCCAATTGACTCGGAATGTCCACGCTTTATTCATGGGACTTCCACACTTTTCATGCTTACCCAACATACACATGAACTCATTCATGTTCATCCTTTCACAGGAAATTTACTATTTCAGCATTCACAATTCATTTCAAGCAATTAAACACAATCTATTTTCAGCCATGACATGCACTCAACAATCTTTTGTTTTATAAATGCATCAATCGAAAGGAAAGAGAAGAGTAGGAGTTTCTCCCTCTTAGTCTTGTTCTATTATGGAGCTACACCATCACGGTGGTTTCATGCTCCTTAGTCTCTTTCACTTCAATGTGAATGCTTTGACTTTCCTTTCTTGGTTATGACACTTAGTGTCTAAGGTCTGTCTAAGGATTTTCAACTAGGAACCCTCCTCCATAGTTGCCTACAGAACCTTTGGCTGCTATGACCCACTCATGTCCACTAGCACCATCTTTCATTACTACTCATACTGAGCTCTTTAGGATGGTCACATGTCCATCTGCATCCCTATGATGCCTTCACAGTCCTTGCTTCCAACAATACCTACACTCAAACATTGAATCAATTCACATGTTTAGTTTATCTCTAAACAAGATTTTAGGAAATCATAACCAAATCATATACACACGTATATTCATAAGCAAGAACTGCAAGGTAACCGAATACTTATCTGTATTGGATGTCTTCGCTTTATTCCATGAGATCCTTCTTTGCTTTGCAAGCCTTGGATTTCCCGTGGACACAATTATGAATGTTGGGCCAGCACGTAGGCTACTCCACAATCATTCGAATAGGCAATGCCAGGCCAGTACGCCGACTGGGTTTATCAATCATTAAGGGGTGTTGGGCCAATGCACACGCTACTTTACCATATCAAGTAGTTAATGCCCAACTAGTCACTCTCTGGACTTATCAAGAACTTTATAGCGCTCAACCAGCTACTCCCTGGATTTCTCAATAATTTATATCGCCCACTCATTTACTCTCTGGATTTACCAGCAATTTATAGTCTTTCAGGGTCTTGCTTTCCTGCAATGACCAAGGTTTCCAACAAAGAAACAATAGTGTATCAGCTTAGCTGTTAGAAGACTTATATGGGAAATCTTTATTATTCCAAACAAGACATAAATGAAAACGAATACTTATTTGTATTGTGCGTTTCCCCTCTGGTCCACAGGGTGCTGCTTCGCTTTG
Organism: Larix kaempferi; assembly: GCA_027924585.1. Lineage (NCBI taxonomy): Eukaryota > Viridiplantae > Streptophyta > Pinopsida > Pinales > Pinaceae > Larix > Larix kaempferi. The sequence continues at coordinate 18,889,202 of BSBM01000155.1, read as the reverse complement.
CAAGCCTTGGAATCGCCTATGGACTTGGATGTAATTAATGCTTAACCAGTACACCTCCCCATCGGCTGGATTTACCAAGCATTTGGTGGTGCCCAACCAGTCCCATACCTGGTTGGCCCTCTCCAGTTCTGAGCCAGCAAATTCATCTAGGTCATCGACCAATGGAAGGAAACTGTGCCACCTGACCATTATAGGTCAAGGCTCTACTATGGAACCATGGCATCTCAGGGTTTTCAATCAGTTTTGGTGCCCACCCTCCTACTGATGACCCAATAGGCATCTCAGGTTTTTCAGTCAATCTTGGCGCCCTCCCTCCTACTGCTGACCCAATAGAGATTTTTTTTTTTCCTTCACCAATGCCACCACACCTTGCACCACAACCCTTCACACACAACTCTTCATTCATACAAGGACGTCACTCCTTCTCTAGTGCAAATCGGTGGTTCCTTTTAGGAACTTTATAGGTGACTTTCTTGACTGCAGGTTAGCATGGCCCCACTCACACAAGGGTGATACCCCTTCTTATTACAAAGCTCTTCGGGCCTATCCATCCCTTCTGGTAATATTTCATGTGATCATAGAAAGGTTACCAATTCCTATACAGTACTTTTGCGTACCCTTCTTCACTTTGCCCCTTAATGTGCAGTATCAATCTGCATCTGTGTAGGCTGACAACACAAGAAGGATAAGCAATCTCATCAGTATTGTTGTTCAAATTCTTAACCACATTCCATATCAATCACTATCAAGTATTGAAACACCAGGAATGCGTCTATTCCCTTAGGGTGTAGTCAATATTGACAACCCTATCATGACCCAGCACCAAAAAAGGTGTGCACCCCCTTTTTAATGTGAGCCATGTAGGCCCTAATCATATTCAAGCAATCTGAAATGATATGTATAAATAAAGTATAGCATGCTCTACATATTAACCCTAATAATTTAGACATGCATGTTCTAGTCTAGGGTCACAGAATACTCATTCATTTTGCAGATGTATCTCACATGCCTTCTTGGCATAGCTTTATCATCTCACTCTCATGGTTTACCGACATGCGGTTTGGATGAGACATTATCAATGGCGTTTCACTCGAAACCCATTTCCAAAGCATGGGGTCTTTCCCATCTAGTTTGGCTTTTGCAGGCCATCACTCCTGGTCTTCCTGCAATGTGTCTTCCTGGCACATTTATCAAATAGCCAAACAGTTAGTAATTAAATTCAGGTATGAATTTGCAATTCTGTCCTCTACAGAAATTGATTTGCTTAGCCACGAGTCTGTTCTCATATCGTTTGGCTCTAGCTCATGGTAGATTCCAATCTTCATCATGGACTTACCCATATTTTCCATGCCCAAAACAATCTACCTGAAATCTGAAACTTCAATCATCCAAACGCTTTGTAAGTCTCTATGCATATAATATTGCATTGTTGCCGTAGTCACTGCAGTATTTTAAGAATTATAACACTCCATAATTCAAACATTTCCAGTTGTTAACATCTTAAAATGCAATGAAATATATATATGCATCATTATCATAATGAAATTGCAAGACACAGTCACGTTATTTATGCAATTTAAACAAAGCTTTAGATACTCATTACTTTGTATCCATACAAATCCGTCCTTTCATCAAGGCACTCTTGGTAGCCCATCAACATGTCTACCTTCTTCATGCAATCATTCTCCTGCATTCATAGCAGCTCATGAAATGGTCTCAAGATTAACAATAGCTCACCATTTCGTCTATTATCTAAGTGCAATGAAACATACACCACAACCATGCATTCCATAATGCATCTCAACATGTGCATCCATACCTATGCATACACATTACAATATGTGATGAACCTGCAATAATTAATTAATACAAATACACGAGATATCAGAAATAATAGAACTCAGAATCACTTTTATATTGATCACGGGCCACTTCGAGGGGGAAACCTCCTTTGAGCAAGCTCAATACAATTAACTTCACGATGCCTTCAATGACCTCAACACACACTTATATACTAAGTCTATGCCCAATACTATGGGTCAAAACCATGGGACATATAATACTATGGGACGACTTACAAAGCATATGCGTCCAATACTATGGGTTAATACTATGGGCTAATATAAACTATGGATCAACAAATACTACGGGACGACTTACAAAGCATATGCGTCCAACAACAATATACTAACATAGTAAAGAGAAGGGTTGACACAGGTTCCTAACATCCCCTCTCCCTTAGAAAAAGCTTTGTCCTCAAAGCTTTGGTTGGAGAAATTGCTGCAGAATCTGAAGGAGTGGTTTCCCGGTAGCATCCTCGGGTTGCATTTCGAGCCACTGGTGCCTTTGGAGTGTCAGGGAGGATTACTTGGAAAGTTGTAGACGAAGAAGAACCCTATCAGCTACGTGGAAAATGCGCTCAGAACGGTGCTGATCGGCTTGTTGTTTCAGGCGAATTCTAGCCATGTGAAGATTGTCATGCAGATGAGAAGAATATGATTGCAGTTGTGAAGAACCGAGTCAATTTCCTAAACTGGGGAGCTGCTAAGGGTGTATGGAAGAAGAACTGGCTGTGTTTGTCCATAGACTGCTTCATATGGTGTCCTTTGAGATGTGGTATTGTACCACCAAAGCGCTGCTAGGAAATCCATAGAAATAGTTGGCCAAAGTTGTGTAGGGATGGGCAAGGGTTTGAGCAATCCCGAAAGGAGTGTCGTTTCAACCTTGTTGACCTGGAAAGTATCACAGTCAACCACCATCTATTGAATTGTCATTTTTAGTCCCTGCCAAAAGAAGTTACATTGTTCTTGGTCATACATTTTGAAGAACCTAGAGTGCCCTGCTAATGAAAAAGCATGGAGTTCATAGAAGAGATAGCCCTGTTGAACATATTGCAACCAATTTGGAACAAGCAGAGAAAGAGTTGTAAGAGAAACTGGGTCATCAATTGTGAGAGAAGGAGCATTTGCCACCATATTGTCCTTACCCTTCTTGTAAGTGATCACATAGGGATAACCCATTTCAGGTGTGTTGGGTAGGAGACCCATTGTTCCAGAAAATTTTCCAGACTCTGGAGATCAGTCTTGATGCAGAAATAATTCCCTAATAGGTATGGTTGCCACTTCTGTACTGCATGCAAAATAGCCATCAATTCTTGCTAAGAGGTAGATGGGACTAAATTATTACCGGAAAGGTCTCTTGAAGTCGGCAAGCTCATTGGTTCAGCAAAGACACATGCATATCTATCCAAGGAAGTAGTGGAGACTGTTGATGGGTGCATCTGAATGGAATGGAGTTGAGCGATGACACCATGTGAATTTTTCTTAAGGATTTTTTATAGGTGATGTGACTGATGATGCGGAGAGACCCTGGTTGTAAGCCCATTAATTTGTGTTGTGCCCCATTGACTAAAAACTGAATCCAAAGTTCCACAAAATCCCATAAGATGGGGCCAAGTGTGCGTAACCATTGAACACCCAAAACCACATCACATCCGCCTAATGACAAGGAAAACATGTCAGAGCGCAGGTTATAATCTTCCATAGAGATACGCACATTGTGACACTTCCCCTTGCAAGGTAAGGTGCCCCCATTGGAAACCATGACTTCAAAGTTGGAGCAAGGATGGACAAAACAATCAGCCTGTTTGGAAATCCGAGGGTCAATGAAGTTATAGTGCTACCAGAATCAATGAGTATGGTAAGAGGGAGCTTCTTCAAGTATCCCCTGACTCGTATTGTTTGTGGGGTGGTGATGCCGGTTACAGCATGGACAGAGATCTCGGGTGGGTCATCATGAGATGGAGTGTCAACAGGCGGGTGTTGAATGTCGACCTGATCATCTACTATATCTGGAGCTTCTTCATCAAGTTCTGAGGCAGGCAGAGAATCCACATCCAAGAGATAGAGCTTTTGTTGAACACATTTATGTCCCTGAGTGAATTTCTCATCACAATTATAACAAAGACCTTTTTCTCGGCGTGCCTGCATCTTTGTTTCAGATAAATGCTTGATAGAAGTTGGTTGAGGAGCAGGCATGATGAGAGGTCGTTGGGAACCCATATTTCTGAAGGGAACAAAGGTGGGTTTGGAGCATTGTTGAGCTGCGATCTTGTCCTCTGCCAACTTAGCCAACCCTAGGACTTCCATCATTGTATTGGGATAGAACATTTTGACCTATGAGCAGATTTCATCCTTGAGACCACTGATAAAACAACTCCTGTAGAATTCATCAGACAATCCTTCTGTGTGATTGGCCAGTTTCTCAAATTATGTCCGGTACTCTCTTACTGTGCCAATTTGGTGAAGTTTAGTGAGTGCTCCGGTGAAATCATCAAAAGCACTAGGACCAAATCATGGCAAAAGGAGTTGGCAAAAATCTGTCCAGTTTGGTTCGAGATGAGCTTTGATGTACCAACGGTACCATTGAAGGGCTTCTTGTTCCAAATGAAAGGATGCAAGTGGAACTTTCTGGACATCAAAAGTATTATGCAGACTAAAATATTGTTCTGCTCAGTATATCCATCCAGTCGGATCAATACCATTGAATCGAGGAAAATCAAGCTTTGGCCCATGAAAATTGCTGGAAGAAGAGAACCCATTGTTTGATGAAGACTCGGACTGTCGTTTGTTGTTCATAGCTGAATGTTCAAGATGGAGGCCGAAAAAAATTTCATCCAGATCCTGGAGTTTGGCTTGGATGGTTGCAAGTGCTTCTTCCATGGTTTTTGCTCCTGCGTGGGTGACAACCATAACCAGGATTTTTTTTTTTTTTTTTTGACTGGGTAGAAAAACAAAAACAGAAACTACTTCAGTAAAATGAAAATCTGGATTTGGGAAAAAATCTGAAGGGTAATTGGGGTTTGACTAGGTTTTGGACACTGTCAAATAGACAGGGAAGCAAAAAATGAGGATTTCAAAAGCGGGGTGAAAGAATGGGAAAATTTGGCAGAGGGGGACAAAGAAGCAGAATTCGGAAAGGAAGTCTATGGTAAAATTTGAAGGTGATTGGGTGAAATCTGAGGAAGTTATGGAAAACCCTAAAAATAGACAAATGTGGGATTTCAGGCTTTGGGAAGTAGAATTGGGGATAGAGTCCTCGGGAATGAAATATGTAGAATGGGATTACAGGGGTTCCCCGAAAGTTTCAAGGGAAATGAAGTGAAAACAAGGGAGATATGGAGCGGCTACGGCTCAGAAGGGATCTGAAACAATTAGATATGCAACGGCCTGGAAGTGAGTGGAAATAGAGGGATCTGAAACGGTGCCGAATGGATTGAAAATGGCTGGATCTGGAACGTCTTTCAGATTGGATTCGAACGGCTAGATCTGAACGACTGGATCTGAAACGGCACAGCAGTGATCGACAACAGTTCAGCTGAAAATAGATATGGACCCCATGTATGTGCGGCTTCCTAACAGTTCAAGGGTTTCACTCGGCCACCAATGCTGTCTGACGGCTTATGTATTGGGGAAATACCCCTCACTCCATGGCTCAGGTAAAACTAATAACCGCTTTTCCACAAACGACAGCTCTTGGTTTACCTCACAGGTAGGAACTAGTCAATCAGGTAGGGGTCGTTGCCCTTTTTGCTAGCAGGTCCTCTCAATGGGCCAGCTACTTCGGGGTTCCTGTGGTACTCCTCACAATGATTTTTAGGGCTTATGCCCAAGTACTTCCCACAGTTAAGTGGATAAGGATTATTCCCAAATCCGAACCTGCAACAGATGCGAAAAAAAATTTGGCAGAAATTTCACCCAGCGAGCCCAAGAAAGTGCTCTGATACCAAATGTGATGAACCTGCAATAATTAATTAATGCAAATACATGAGATATCAGAAATAATAGAGCTCAAAATCACTTTTATATTGATCACGGGCCACTTCGAGGGGGCAACCTCTTTTGAGCAAGCTCAATACAATTAACTTCATGGTGCCTTCAATGACCTCAACACACACTTATATACTAAGTCTATGCCCAATACTATGGGTCAAAACCATGGGACATATAATACTACGGGACGACGTACAAAGCATATGCGTCCAATACTATGGGTCAATACTATGGGCTAATATAAACTATGGATCAACAAATACTATGGGACGACTTACAAAGCATATGCGTCCAACAACAATATGCTAACATAGTAAAGAAAAGGGTTGACACGGGTTCCTAACACAATAATCACATAATCTTTTAATGTGCACCTACTCAATGCATAACCATGAGATTGTACAAAATATTTTTAATGCACATCCCCTCAATGCAACCTTGCATTAATTCATGAATATTATGCATTCAAACATATTATGGCCTAACCATGTCTTCCCCACATAGCATACACTACCATGATAGGACCATAAGTCCTCACTTTCTTTGGTTATTTAAACTTATAATCCAACATACACAAATGGCATGTTATAATTTCATATGAATGCATTGAGGTTTCTAAGAAACGATAGGGTGTAAGGCTCACTGCCTTCACTTACCCACACCTAACCATACTTGGTAGGTTGACATTCACATTCAGGCACTCAATACCATATGCAAACCAAATCAACATAGTTGAAGGGATCTTACCAAATCCTATTTCAACATTCATGCAATTAAGCACAAATAACCATTACCTACATGGCTGTCATTAATATCATTTGATGTTACCTGATCAGTTGGCCTCTTACTAAGGCTTCACAGTTCGTTTTCCAACCTCGTGCTCGTAGATTTGTTGCACCATCCTTTCTTCATAAGGTTGTTGGTCATATGCAACAATTATCATCCACATCTTTAGTCATGCTTCGGTTGTCTTTGGTCCTATAACCATTGCAAACACGACTAGTTATTTAACAACCACCATAATCATCTTTAAGTGGCTCATTGCATATGCAAAACCTCACTATTCTACTAATATGCAATATCATATATATACACAAGTGTTTTTACATGCACTGTGCAATGTTTATTAATATGCCATCTAGTGCATAGCCATATCATCTATCTAGTCCCTTGCATTTCATTCATGCTTCTATGGTCTGATTCATACAGCCATTATCAACTACATGAATTGTCATCAACCATAGACAATACCATTAATGGGCTATTGCATGCGTGACTTCACTACCTTTACCCATATGCAACATCATGCTTTATAATCATGGTTTGATTCACATGCACTATGCAATGACTCCTTAATCATGCCCATTAATTCATATGCATTACTCTCTTGCATTTCCAACTCCCTATGCCATAATTTTCAACTTATGAAATTTAGGAAATATGAATACAATAGCAAGAGAGGAGTTAAGGAATTCTCCCTTGTCAATTTCCAATTTCCCATCATGACATGGAGTTCCTCCTCCATATCATAGCTTATCCCTTTTCTTGGCTTCCCTACCAAACATACATGCAATCATTAGCTATGATATTCTCATGAATTAGCAATTCAATATATGCATACGTGTATAACATTCATTCTTGCTATTTTCCAAATATGCAATTCTTATGCTATAAACAAAAATAGTTTAAGGTGAGGAAATTCCCTCTTATTGACATTTCCTTGCTGTTCCCATTGCTCTTCTGTAATGCATGTTATAGCCAGTTACTCTTAATAAGGTTTCCACAACCTTCTATGCAATTCCTGCTTCTCATCCCAAGCATAGAGAATGCATTTCACACTTTCAACGACTATCTCTGGGGGACGACGGGGGTCAAGGGGGTCAACATAAGTTCCATGGAAATTTTTCCATTTTTGGCACTTGAAAATCTCACTGAAAAACTGCAAAAATCCCCTGTTTCAGCAGACTTCGTCATTCTCTTTCGACCTATTTCAGACGAACTCGCCGAGTTTCTCCATCGTTGCGGACGAACTCACCGAGTTTCTCCGCCGTTGCGGACGAACTCACCGAGTTTCTTCACTGTTGCGGATGAAATCACCGAGTTTCTCCACCGAAACTCAGCTTTTCCTTCCGTCAACTTCAATGCAACTCGACAGTTCTTTCCGCCGCTTCGACGAAAACTCGCCAACTCTTTCCGCCGTTTCGGCGAAAACTCACCAACTTTTTCCGTCGAATTTTTCCTTCCTTTTTCGACGAACTTATTGATGATCTGTTGAATCATTGCGGAGCATCTTGCCAATTTCTTCCGGTGTTGCGGACGAACTCATCCATCTCTTCTGTTGTTGCGGACAAACTCATCCATCTCTTCCGATACATACTTGGAAAAAATTTTGAAATTTTTCTTCCCTTCCCGGGCATTTCCGCAACCTCGTCGGCACAACTCAACCAACTTCGCCAACCGTGTCAGATCCATTCTACGAGTTTCGTCGGTCCATTTTGGCTCCACTCCGCGAGTTTCGCTGAATTTCGTTAACTTTCTGTCGACTACTTCGGCCCAACTCACCAACTTGAGCCGACTGTTTCGGCACAAACTCGCCAGTTCTGGCCGATTCAGACTTGGACAAAATTTTCAAAAACGCATAGGAAAATTTGAAATCTTTCCTTCTTTTTGTGATGATCACTGCTCAGCAGGAGGTGATCTTACTTCTGCAAACTATCCAACTTAGCACGTTTAGGCCCGATGTTGTAACCTGTGGTGATCAGGAAGGGGTCTTCTAGTGTAATTGTGATCAGGTTTGGCCCATAGAGGCCCAATGATGTAGCCTATGAGCTTTGATACCAAACTGTAATGTCCCTCCCATCCTACCAAGGCGATGGAGAGGCATGATGCTAAAACCGAGCATCTAGCCCCATAGTTATAAAGTAAAACATTCACATAATATAAAAAGACAAGCATGCAAATGTATAAATCTAAGAAATACAGCGGAAGTGAATTCATGTTAATATCCAGCATACATTTAGCATTTTCATGACAACCATTAAAAAAGACACTGCAGAATTAACACATGAGAGTACTTATCTTGAAACAAAGTAGCTCCAAGCAACTGGCTATGCAACTACAACGTTCCACCCATCCATAGGCGAGTGTGCTCTTCAATCTTCCAGCACCACTACCACCCCCGAGCTGGGCATGATCTCCACAAGGAAAAAGGGAACAACAGACTCTCACAAAGCCAAAGATACACCAGAATTCACCCAAGCCAATGCACAATTGGGTTTATCAAGCCACTAAGGAAATGGACAAAGGGTGAAATGCTAAGCTAGTGGCTCGACCCTTGAGCTATGGATACCTTTGCAAGATCTTTCTATCTTGGTCTCCACAATGCCTACACACCCATTACCTGGAAGTATCCCCTTCATTGTTACACAATCCCTCAGGCCATACCTTCCAATCTAGCATTGCTCAGGGTGTGCATAGAAGAGTAACCAGCCCCCTTTGATCTACTTGAGAGGCCACTTTCCTCACTAGGTTTATCAAGCCAAATCAGGTCCTCTTCCAATCCTAGATCCTTTCTCTTAAACTCAAACCAAACAAAATGCACAAACAGCAGAATTTACCAATGTTGGGCAGTAGAAAAACGTTTTTTACAGTGGAATACCCACAATGAGATTTTTAGAAAAACGTGGGCAACCAAAACAGAATGGTGGAGGGGGATCAAGTCTGTGAGAGACAAATCGTTTCCAGAAAACGTTCCTGGCATTCAAGGGACAAAAATGCCCTCCCTGGACCCCAAAACCGTGGCTCCCTTCCTCCCAACCACTAGGCAATACAAAAACGAGTTCCCAGCCATGGAAATTGCAGGAAAATGGTGAAAAATGTGAATGATAAAACCCCAACAAGCTCAGACTGCGTGAGAGGATGAATGCCATGGGTGAAGAATGGCTTTGGGCACCATTTCGTGGGTGTTTTCTTTCCCAGCAAGCCAAAAATATGATTTTCCAGGTTTATGGCTTGCCCATGCACGAAAATTGACTGCCATACCTCTCCAATCCCAAGGCATTAACTGTCTCAATCAATTCTTGGAAGAATTAAATGATTGGGTGCATGAGACAAAATGGGTAGTTGAGAGTTCATGGGTTTTCTCATTGACACATGGATTGACTCTATTGGATCAAGAGTTTGATTATTTTTCCTCCCTATTCCTTGTAAAGATCATGCCCCCATCTCTTGTTGCATTGCATAGACCATTGTGGGTATTTCATTAAAATTGCGTATTTACATGATGTACGAATTTACATTGTGCATGGCTAGCACAAGAACCATAGGCATATATTTTAATTGCCGATACATAAAACGATAAATCAATGGTGGGGCCTTGGCCTTGAGCTCCTCACCATGATTTAATAACGATATTTACATCATTTACAATTTTGAATGCAATAGGGTCAAATTCGGGATATTACACGTAGCAACAGCATGCTCCAGATAGCAAGAACAATGATAGAGGAATGGTCCAGCGATAGACAATAACGAGTGCACCATGTTCAGTTGACGTGGCTCGAAGGCGAGCCATAATATTGTGTTGGGGGCCTATTGGCAGGCAGTTTGATGAGTCAACATTGCGGATGCTCTGCAAGGACAAAGATACCGCGAAAGGAGGAAAGCAGCACGCATGGTGATAGTATTTTTTGGTCATTTGGACCACGTCATGTATATTTTGGGTCATTTCAACTGCATTATGTGGGATTTTGGGTCATCTTTTTGTAGAGTTTGTTAAGAAGTAGTCAGGCGGTTGCCTAAGTGGACCGTAAATGTAAAGGCGCAAGCCTATAAATAGATGTAGGATTGTAAGTGTTGAGATATCTAATATATCGAAGGGATCTGGACATAGCTGAAGACAGAGAGTTGATGATTGAATATCTTGTTGTATCTGGGTTTTTGCAGAGATGAATATGATGTGACAAAGTTTTGAACATAATCCTTGTGTCTTTTTCATTTCTTTGTGGTAAATGCATTATGCGATATGAATATGTGAATGATGTGATGTTTCCTTGCTGCAATTAATGCTTTACTGTTATATCTGTTGCACATTTATGGTTATGTCAATGATAAGATCTGTTGAATGATGTTGCGATTATGCTTAATGCCTGAGTTGAATGCTTAGATCTATTTCTGAATGTTGCAATAAGTTGATTAGTTAATGCACAACATCCTCCTTCATTCGGCAGAAATATGGTTCCGTCAACTCACCCTTGAACATCTCGGGTGAGACCTCATCTTCTCCGTAGGTGTTGCTAGATAGGGTAAAACCTGTCCGGGCCGATGCTCAAGGAGATCGTCGTGGTTTGGGTTTCGATAGTGTGAGGAACCCCTGTTGACTAGGTTTGTGTCAACATCATCCAATATTTGTCAAGATTCGGGACACATGGGGACTCCACTTGTTATCTTGTCCCTTAATGGTCTAATGGACATTTGGGGACCTGAATCTTGAAAAACCTATAAACGGATAGAATCAGACATTATGCGTGATTTTGGCCTCCACTAGCCAATTATGCCCGTGGAGGCTAGGAAAATTATGCAATGTAATTATGCCCATTGCATTAGAGTAATGTTGGTCTTATGCCAATAGATCTCCTACAATCAATGCATAGGAACCTAGTGCATAAACAATTTTTCTCTTCACTCAGCTATGTAGAGCTCATTTATTTTTATGAATAACGATAAATATTTACAAAGAAAATATACAATCAACATAAAAAAAATCAAAAAAGTGAAGACAATTAATTCATGCAACTAAAAGGTAATAAAAACTTCTTTTCTCAAACCCTAAATCAATGGAAATCAACTAAAACCAATATTGATTCAAGCTACAACAAAGGGTTAAATCAAGCATCAAATGAGAACTAGAAGCATTCAAGGGTCTAACACGATATTTAACCAAAATACACACAAACTCCACAAATCGACAAAATGCTTCAAACAAAATAAATAAACAAACCATAAAAAATTGTTAACATATTAGAGATAAACACCAACATGGTATCATGTACTTGAATGAGCTCATTCTTGCTTAGCGAAATTGTAGTCAAATTAGTTATTTATCCTTTAATGCTAGGACACTATCTATGTGAAGAGATAGATCCTAGGCCTAGCTTTTTCAAATTCCGGCATCATTTCCTATCACATACAAGAAAGAGACAATGTAAAAGATAAATATCAAAACAACAATCTTAAAATCAACTGCATCAAGGAAATGTATGTCATATCATCAATGTTACAACAAAAAAGTACAATGTAGAATCTATTTTTAACTAAAACACTGGCTCAAATTCACATATAGTGATCACCAGCAAGGGTCCATGGAACACCTATACCAAAATAATACTCAAGAGTCCCTCATGTGTATTGGATCATATACAATCTTAGGTGAAATCTATTTCCCAATTAACATTTCGGGCTTGGTCTTCATTTTCGGCACTCTGAACTCGACCTTCTCTGGATGAGACGTCATTATGATCCTCAAGAACATTATGTTCCACATTAAGTTCATTAGAGACATTTGTCATATTTTTTTCTCCCCTTCTTTCAAAATTTGATCGCCAAAGAGCTAGTGCTCTTTCATATGGAAAATTGTCAACCTCATACTTTGTTACATATAATCTTAAGCATGTATCCACATTTTTATCAAGTTTGTTCCTCAACTTTGACTTCAAAAATTTCAATGCACTAAACATTCTCTCATCCTCCATTGATCCCAAAATCATGGTTTGACAGAAATCTACTAATTTGAAATACTCTGACATTTTTTACAGTAGAAATTCGCTACCACTGAGTTTAGTCCATAATCTTGTAATTGCACGATATTCTAGAGGATTATCCAACTAAGAAAATTGAGACCACATTGTATCAACAAAGCATCAGGCTTGATCTGACAATTTGTTTCCATCTAATACCTTGAATATGTTCTCCTTGCATCTCGGCCTCTCAACAAAAATGGATCTGCAAAATCTTGCATTTTGATATAAATTCAACCTTTAAAGTGTCTGTACATTTACAATCGTTCCAATATTGAGGGTATACCACAGACATGGCCTCCAACAATTCATCTCGAGGAAAGCATTCTCTTATCTCTGATGATTGTGATATTGCATTTTCTATCAAGTTGCGCCTCACTAAAATCATAACATTGTCAAATTCTTCTCTTGACACAGGGCACTCTTTGGTGGTTCTTCCTATCTTGTCATTATAATAAAAGGGAACCATATACCCATGCACTGCCATACATAGAATCCATTTTTCATCAAACTTCAATAAATTTTCATCATTTTCTATATTGATTATCTTAGTCCAATTTGTAAATGCTAAACTTGTAAAAGACTCTGCCATCATATACAAATTATCTAATGCAAGGCATGCTAATTTTCTATCATTTTTGTATTCATAAATATACATCGTGCAACTCTGAGACATCTTCACGAGGCTATTCATTTCGTGAACCAGAGGAAGAACTTCATCCAATGTTAAATATGTCTCTATATCAGTTAATAGAAAGAGAAGAGTTTAAGCTTTTTCTACACTTAGGCGATGTTCATACATCACCCCTACCAAGGATGCATATTTATCGAATAGTCTTTCAGCTAGTCCCTTCAGTGAGATCCATCTTGTATCAACATCTTTTAATAGTTTATTTCCATTTGTAACTCCGTCGGCAAATTTTTTAAACTCTGAAAACTGTTTGGGACTCCAACAAAATTATGCATGAACCTCACATACAAGATATTCAACTTTTGAAACCAATGGAAAGTTGCTCACTATTTTAAATGCAAGATTCATCCTGTGATCCATACAATGAATACTAAGCATATAAGGTGAAGCTAAGAGTTGTAGTCTAGCACAAAGGTCGTTCTTTTGTCCCTACATTACTGATGTTCCATCTACTCCAACACATACCAACTTTTTTGTGATCATTGAATGATCCATACCCTCCATACCACCAATTTCCTTCAAACTATTAATAACACGTTCATAAATATTTTCTGTTGTAGAAATTTTGCTCATTTTATGAATTCCAAGTAGATAGGAATGCCTTATATGGTCATTGACTGTATAAATGCTCATGCAAATCCATGAAGTATTATCAACAACTGTAACCTCATCCAAAGACAGTGACAAAAATGTAGCATTCACAATCTTCTCTTTCATATCATCTTTTTCTACTTGAGCTAGATATTTTCCCCATTCCCAACCACTCATTAAAGACCAATGAGAAGATGGAAAATTTGGCACTTGAATAAAAGATATATATTTCATCATTTTTGGATAATCTGTCATAGGACGACCATTGGATAGGATGTGAAATACAATGCTTAATTGTATCGTCTTCGATAACAAATTTGTTTCCATCAGCTTTCCAAATTGAGAAGTGATGGTTCCTCCACTTTTCTCTTATTTATTAAGAATTTATTGTATTCCTCTTCATATTGGAGATGTCGACATTGGATAAGAGATTTCCATCTAGTAGTGTATTTCTTCTCATCATTTGCATTTTTCTTATCATACACCTTTCCAACATGCTTCTCTATTGTGTCTAACTTCATTTGCAATTTCACTACCTTGTCAAGTTTCCAACTACATGAAATGCATTTAAATTCTCATGAGGTATCATTCTCATTCGATGGAGGTATCGATTCAATAAATGGGAATCTTGATACCCATTCAGATTGGAATTGTCTCCCGAAGTCCCATTGGCCTTTTTTCCTCTTCTGTGAATGGGCTATGTCACCTTGCAAGGAAAAATATTCAACATTTGAGCTACCAATTTATGATGAAAATGAATTTGTCTCACTTTGATCACTAGAGTAATGTATTCTACCATCCATTGTATGGATTGCAGATGCATCCTCCAAAGTGTTGACATCTCTCTCACCAATACCTTGCTCAAGAGAGCTTGAAGCATGAATATGATGTGGATTATTGGATTGATGTTTTTGAAAATATGATATTACATCATTTTGTCTTAATGTTTTATTTTTCTTTCCACAATTGAAATTCCAAATCAATATAGAAACCAGAAGGAATCCTGCATGAGAAAAATGATATAAAATTAGTACAATTGCACATTACTAAGTGATTAACCTAGGGGCCACTAGAACAGCAGGGAACAAACAGCACACCACTATAAAAATTTCCTACGGTGATCAAGACCAGGAAAATAGATATGAACTCTCAAAGGAATGTCTAGGATGATTAGAGCCCAGAACAAACTAGTAGAGTAATGAAGGACACTTACCCGGGGTCCACAATACAGGGTCTTCGGGTGCAAGCATTTGAATCACCAACTGCCCTCCCAAATAACTATAAGGGATTTCCTCCCACGTCTTTCCTAGGTACAGTGGAAATATCCTTCCACTATCACCTATGTAAATCCCTAAAGGTCAAAGATATTAAGGCTACCACAGTTGCAGAAAGTGTCTGAGGGGACGGTCGCAGGTCGAACCAACACGTATGGGCAGGGTAACTAAGCCCGAAATCCAGAATCACACAATGTATTAATGGATCCCCGTACACGTGACAGCTCTGGTAGATGCTCAATTGAAAAGCAGGGGGGTATCCTTGACAGATCAACCTCACACGACCTCCTGCTTAAATCCAGTTTGAGTGGAGATTCCCGACACACCTCTACAAAAGTGGATTTACCTAATGATAGTTTTACTACGATTTTGAGATTTGAATGGTCTTGGAAATTTTAAGATGCTCTATTCCAAAACCCTAGCCTAAGCTAGTTGGTTTGTGTGACCTAAAAAGAAAAGTTACTAGAAAATTTTAAATTAATGGTTATTTTTAAGGTTTTTATTTACTCAAAAGGGTAGTGCATTTGTGTGCATAATGGTTGCAACTGAAAAAAGAAATGTGTATATAACAGTGTAAAATATTCACAATTTCCTGGTTTGCTTCTCTTTCAAAACTTAAAAGCATACAACAAACGTAAAACAATCTAAATATCTTTTATATTTTTCAAAGATGATAGTATATATGACTACAACTACTTCAAAAAAGGGGAAAATTCTTGTTATAAATCAAATGTTCTTTTTAATTTGATTGAATCTCGGACCAAAAAACAGAAGGCGATCCAATTGAAATTTGGGTGTCAATTGAATATCTATCTCAACTAGACTATATGCCTTATCTGTGAGGCTAACTTAGAAAAATTCAATATAACCATAAATAGATTACAGAGAACAAAGATACAACCACAACAACAGACCTTCTAGTTATCACCTAATGGCTTGAAGCTCTGAGGATGAGAAAAGAAGCCACCAGAGCAGTAACTTCATCAACCAGGCCTTTCTCTACACTACAATGAACCAACGCCTTTGCTTCCACTTTAACCTGTCACTTTAGTCTCCACCTTAATTAATTACACCAAACACATGAAGCTCCACCAGTTTTAATATGGAATAAAAGAACCATTTGAACAAACATTGATAATGGCTAGCTCCTGAGTTTTACCCACCTGTTTGGTTTGGAAGATTCTCAAAATATTCTCCTTGATAATATTCTTAGTACATTATTGTTGACCTTATGTGTAGATTGCACCATCTTTTTCAATTTTCAACATTATTCTGCCTATTTTTTCATATAATCCAAAGAGATAGAGAATATCCAACTATCTATATGCTTCTACTCTATTTATTAAGTTCAATTGTACGTCATAATCTCTCGACTTTGGTTCTATTTGTTTTCCCATCAAAATTAACGTATCTCCCTTTTTTGGTGCTTTGTGCATTATCTACATCATGTTCAAGATACTGATGTGCAACAGAGTGGGGTATCTATAACATTGATTCAAATGTTTACCACTTATGGATCTC